>OZ022500.1:55729519-56329519 GCA_963989385.1 Ctena decussata | reverse complement strand
AGGGATGGGATTGCAAACCGGCCTTCTCCTCTCATTCTTCCCTGTATTTGTCCAATTTTCTTTCTTTCCATACTTTCGATTTTCTTTCTTTCCATACTTTGAATAATGAAATATTTCGTCAAAGATTTCTCCACAATCATGCAAGCTAGAGTAGACATATTTGGTATGCAGGTTGATGATGACATGTTGTATCGTGGGATTGAGAACCAGCCTTCTCCTCTTATTCTTCCCTGTATTTGTCCAATATTCTTTCTTTCCATACTTTGAATAATGAAAATTTTCGTCAAAGATTTGACACAAACATGCAAGCTAGAGTAGTCATATTTGGTATGCAGGTTAATGACAACTTATTGTATCGTGGGATTGCAAACAGGCCTTCTCCTCTCATTCTTCCCTGTATATGTCCAATATTCTTTCTTTCCATACTTTGAATAATGAAATTTTTCGTCAAAGATTTCTCCACAACCGTGCAAGCTACAGTAGTCATACTTAGTATGTAGGTTAATGACAACTTATTGTATCATGGGATTGCAAACCAGCCTTCTCCTGCTTATTCTTCCCTGTATTTGTCCAATTTTCTTTCTTTCCATACTTAGAATAATGAAATTATTCGTCAAAGATTCCTCCACAACCGTGCAGGCTAGAGTAGACATATTTGGTATGCAGGTTGATGATGACTTCCTGTATCGTGGGATTGAGAACCAGTCTTCTCCTGCTTATTCTTCCCTGTACTTGTCAGATTTTATTTCTCTCTTCACTTTGAATAATGAAATTTTTGCCAAAGATTTCTATGCATCTGTAAGTTAGAGTAGGGATATTTTGTATGCAGGTTGGTGATAACTTGTTGTATTGTGGGACTGAGAACCAACCTGCTCCTGATTATTCTTCCCTATATTATTCCAATTTTATTTCTCTCCTGACTTTGAATAATGCAATTTTTTGTAATAGATTTCACAGCAACCATTCAAGTTTGAATGTTCATATTTGGTATACAGACTGATAAAGGCTTCTGTCTTATATGTATTTATTAGTTTTTCTTTCTGTCAATGTGAAATCATTTTATTCCGTATTACATAGAAATGGATTTATTTAGAATATTGATATATATGGCATAAATGGTGACAATGAGTCCTCTCTCTATGCTTTTTGTAACGAAAATAACACCATTTGATTTAAGCAGCTAAGCGGGGTATAGTCGGATTCTCCGACAGTTCTAGTTCTTTTTAAGTCCAACACTTTATCCTTAATTCGACATTTAGTTCAAACAGTATTTTATTCAACATATAAACTCATTACTTGAACTTGTAAAGGCAAGAAAAAAATCTGTATCAACTTGCCCCAAGCGTTGCATCAACATGCCCCACTACTGGGGCAAGTTGATGCATTCGACTTCCTAAAGAAATCTACTTGAACGGAGGGAAAATATACCAAAATTCAAGGATTACTATTTGATTTAAACTACAGAAAAGACAGAGCTTTTAGTATATACAAAGATGATGAATATTGGGCAGTCCGGTCATGAGATATATCAAAAAGTTTTAAAAATGCATCAACTATCCCCGGTA
Source organism: Ctena decussata (assembly GCA_963989385.1). Lineage (NCBI taxonomy): Eukaryota > Metazoa > Mollusca > Bivalvia > Lucinida > Lucinidae > Ctena > Ctena decussata. Next base: position 56,327,954 of record OZ022500.1, on the reverse strand, counting down.
CAACTATCCCCGGTACAAAATAATGCCAGCAACTGAAATACGCGTCAAAATACAAAGTTTTATACTGTCCGCTCCAAGGCGGAAACGTCTGATGTGGAACTCATTTGTTGTACATTTTTATTTCAAGCATTGTGGTTTTGTGGTTTTACATAGAAATATATACAATGAAAAGATGGAGCGTGCGTGCGTGCGTGTGTGCGTGCGTGTGTGCGTGTGTGTGTGTGTGTGTGTGTGTTTATCTATGTACACTATTCCTCTTTGTTAAACTGAATGTTCCTGCTATCATGCATCCGCTGCAAATTTCAATAACAGGGGTGTGATAACATAATGTGATATTGTGTCACTTAAGAACTGCGCTTGCGCGAATATTATCAGGCAGTACCTTTAGAAGCCATCGCTGCAAACGATTAGCCACATAATGATGTTGGCCGTGACAACAACGTTCGAATGGTCAAATGACGTCACCGAGGTACGTCATCACGCAATCACCACGTCAGCAAGTTCGGACAGAACTGTGCTGGTTGACACTTTTCTAATGATGCAAGATAAATCGAAAACCATGTTGGTGTCTTTTGATATCAAGGTGAGAGCAGAAACATGTAAGAAAAGCTCGGCAAGCCTCGCCCTTCTTGCGTTGTCCTTGGTCTTGCCTGATAAACTAGATATCAAAAGACACTAACATAGTTTGGTATGTCGTTAGCGTCGTACTTTCCTTCTTTGTATGCCTTGTATCAGTTATGCTTTGTGAACTTTTCCCTGCTACACTTATTTTTATTTTAAATGCGCTCACAAAATTTTAATTTCGCCAAATGTCCACGGAATTTGGGACTCGTGCAAAACCTAAGGTAAACCCAGAAACATGGGATATATCTAAATAAATGGCTCGTATTTATACCAGGGCCTTATTTTCAAACGGTAATGATTATTTCCAAAACTTTTTTCTGTACGAATCGTTACTAAAGCCATTTTAAAAGTGTTTCAAAAAGACAAATGTAAAATTTGTTTAGGAAGATCGTTTTCTAAGATGTTATTTAATCATGGAACATGTGATTAGCTGGATTGCAAGGATTTTGAGGATACTTGAATAAATTTTTGATACTTAATAAATAGATCAGCTCTAGCAGTGAATTGTTGAGTAATAATTCACTGTTTGGAGGTCAGTTGTAAAGTAGATCATATCACGAGCGCGGAGCGCGAGTGATATGATCTACTTACAACTGACCGCGGAGCGCGAGTGATATGATCTACTTACAACTGACCGACAAACAGTGAATTATTACTCAACAATTCAATGCTAGAACTGAACTATTTCGATTCTAACACTCAAAAACGCTGAAAAACTATTCTTTTCATTCAAACTCTCCCAACCTTCCTGCCAGCGCGTTCATGCTCCCGCCAATATTCTAAACTGTATCTAAGACAAATGTACGTTTTTATGGCGATTTAAGAAAGAGAAAGAGACGTTACACCGTCTAACGTCTCAAAACGTCACAAAATTACGTCAGTTGTTGCAGTGACGTCAGCAATTAGACTCACGCGCTCCGTAACAGTGAATTGTTGCAGAATAAAACACGGCAACTTTCCATTGCTTCTATAGGCGCACTGTGTTAGAATTTTCGTTTGATGACGTCAGCTTGGCCGACAGGAAGGATAAGACAGAAAATCGGTCAATACAGGAAATTCCCCCTTTCCTCACTAGTGAACAGCCGGACCGGGCAGCGCTGAAAGATTCTACTTGAGAGATTTTACTTGATTTTACCAGAGTCATTTCGGCACCAAACTAAACCAGAATTACAAATGACATAAATAAACCCATTATCAGTGTTACGAAAATAGGGAGTCCGGTGCAATAAATCTGTTTCTAACCGGTATTTAAAACCTTTAAATCGATCACGTCCGATGGTTGTTCAATCGAGGGCGGGATGGGGTGGCTGGTGAGAGACGCTTGTCACATGTAAATAAATATTCGTTGAGAATATTAACAGATTTATTGGAACTATAGTATCACTTTCTCCTTCTTTGCTTACCGGCTTCTTTTATATATACGATTTATGGCTCCTTTGCAAAGACTGCAAACATTCCTGTTTCCTATTCCATGCTGTGGGTTCACTAGCTGCTAGTAACTGATATAGCATCAGTCCTGTAGGTATACTAGCATTACGATTAACTTCAACAAGAGAGGATTATGATGCCCTGAATCGCTCGCCTGAGTAATTGCCCAGTGGTTATTGAGGAGATGTTTGAAAATGGCAAACTATGAGAGTCCTGGGTTAAAGGTCAAAGAATGATCTTGACCTCTTGTACTCATAAATCTTCATGTACTCATTAAGACGATTGTAATATACCAACTTTTAGGCTAAAATCTTCAAAACTTTTCATGAATCTTACGTTCTAACATTTTCCCATATTTGACTTTGATGTAAAAAATTCAAGGTCAGCTAAAGGTCTGCACTTTAGCAATCTTGGTAGTACTCAAGTACGTGATGCTACATACCACGTTTCAAGGCCTTCCGTCAATTGGTTCTGGAGAAGAAGATTTTAAAGGTTTTTACCATCTATGGGCATGGTGGTCAGGTTGGCCATGAGACCTTTACCATTTGAACAAATTTTCATTCCCTCGGCCCCTGTAGGCTCTAAATGAAATTTGGTTACAATTGGCCAAGTGGCTTTCAAGGAGATGTTCGAAACTGTCAAATATGAGAGTCTTAGGTCAAAGGTCAAAGTAGATCTTGATCTCTTGTACGCACAAATTTTCATGTACTCATTAAGATGACTGTATATACCAATTTTTAGGCCATAATCTTCAAAACTTTCACTGAAATCTTATGCAATAGCATTTTCCGATAGGTCAAGGTCAACCCAGGGTCATCATTTGAACATTCATGGTAGTGCTCAAGTGCTGAATGCCACATACCAAGTTTCAAGGCCATTGGTCTTTTGGTTCTGGAGAAGATTTAAAGGTTTTCACATCTTATTTTAAATGTATAAATATTCTTTTATAAAAGCAAAATGATTCACCACACGCTTATAAATATTTTGTTTGGCTGAAGTTAATTTGAAAATATAAACTGAAGTATAAGAATAAATTAAAATACAAATAAATAAGGGTTAATAAATACTTGTGTAAGCTACAGTCAGAATCTATGACTACTAAACTCTTTCCTGATCATATTATTTTTGTGACGTAAACTACACCAGATTCCTCCATTTGCATTTCATTATGTGTGTTTTACTACTCATGCTATTGAAATTTTGCACATACAGTTGCGTTGCATTAATTTCATACTTATTCAAATTTTTCATAAGTCTTAGCATACCCCCACTTGCATTCTAGTTTTAGCTGGAAGTCTTTGTTGTAAAAAAATTCTCTTACCATGGAAATTGATCAACGGACATTGCTAAGACTTCCAGAAGAGTTATCTTTATCACATGACGTCGCATCTGAGAGTGTGATAAAGCCATGCATTAAATTCGATAATCAACTAGTGGATTAAATATGCAAATTACGTCGTAACGTTATGCGTTGACGTCCATAAAAACGTCGCGTTTTCTAATGGCGAAATCATGACGTTTTAATGAAAACTTTGCTAATAAAATGCCATTTTAGTGTCATATGATAAATAGAATCTTGCATTCGTGCTCCTGTATTATTGAATTTATTAAACTCGTTGGGGAAAACCGATAAGATGCTCGGCAAAGCCTCGCATCTTATCGTTTTCCCCAACTCGTTTAATAAATTCAATAATACATGAGCACTCATGTAAGATCCTCTATGTATAGAATATTGCGAAGAAACGATTTTACAACCTGTCAGCGTTACCTTATTTACAAGTGCTAAAACGCTTCCATGTAAAGTCGTTTTCGCGGTGTCCAGGAATATGGTAATGAAATTTCAATAACAGATATTCAAACATGTTATATTTAATGAAAACCCGGATAAATTTCTTTACTTCAGGAAAAAAATATCCTTAAGAAAGACAAAGACGGGGTCGTGTTTTTAGAGAATTACTGTAGGTCCTGTGCTAGAAACTGTAAAGCTAGCTTTAGACAACCAATAAATATCCTACCTCCACTATCCTATCTGCGAGCGATTTTGCAAAAATACTTTTAATGCCATTTCGCTTTGCTGTTGGGCACTGACAGTTGAAAACATGACAGAAGAGAGGGTTGGGGTAATTCACTTTTGCTTAAGAAAGTTAACGTTTTTTTTTGTTTGTTTTTTTTGCCTTTTACATCTCCTGTCTTAACCATTTAGCAACACTGAATACGAGATTTCATTCATCCTTTTGACACTACGAAAAGATGCTTGCAAGTAGGCAAACTGCTTGGGTGGAGAAAAGGGAAAACTAGACTTCATATGTTTCTAGGCTAGGTTGCTACATTTCTAAAAAAGAAAAAAAAGGCTAAAAAAAGCTCATTTCTGTGCTTTGCTAAAATATAAACAGGAAGAAACAAGAAAAAATGATAAATTCGAGAAAGAATAGGAGCCAGCATATCATTTCAAAGCCAGTAATACAACAAATAGGGATGTAATAAGACGTATAAAACACTTGCGTAGGTACACTGCGTACCTAACCCCGCTCCCCCCCCCCCCCCCCCCCCCCTCCCTCTTCTCTCCTGTTTTCCAGTTGTCAGTTTCAAAATGCCGTAAAATATTCTTTCAATAGCTCGCAAATTGGATAAAACATTCTATTGATTAAATGTCTAAAGCAAAGCCTTACTGTTTCAACAACTGGACCTATACTAATAGGCTCCAAAGACGGTTCCGTCTGGTTCTTTTTAAGGGTATATATTTTCATGCAGAAAAGAAATTTTCCGGGGTTTCATTCAGTATAACATGTTTGAATATTTGTTATTCAAATGTCGATCTCGATTTTCCATTACCATATTCCTGTACACCGCGAAAGCGACTTAAACTACGTGGAGAGTTTCAGCACTTGTCAAAATAGGTAAGATAACTTTGATAGGTTGCAAGAAAAATTTGCATAGGTATAAAATTAATGCAACGCACCAGTATATGATTAAATACCATTCAAATCATTATTATGAGTACAGTTTGTGCAACAACTGTAAGCAATTTCAATATTGTAAATTGCATAAGGTATTGAAGCCATATTTTCTTTTGTTGTAAAGGCTATGCTAAAAAATATATAATAACTTAGTTATAAGGATAAGAATTATCAATTTCATGTCTATTATTCTTAATTTATTGTGGCGTAGTCCTTGACTTTGTATATTATGAACACGGAAAATAACGTATATTTTTCATCACGACGGCCATCTTAAAAAAAATTTGTTTCGTGTCCACCGTTATTTTTGTAAAATATACCTCCTAGGAAGCCTGTATACCAAATTTGGTGTTGTATCACTAAGTGAACCATTTCGGTCACATCCCGCTACACTAATGTTTCTTACGCAAAAGGTGTAGACCCTCATCAGTTGCCGCAACAACGCGGCGTCTTGGTCTGCACTGTTTGCCAATGTCCCTTTTGAGGGACACTAGGTATCAATGTGTTAAATCAATGTTTCTTGTCACTCACATTTCAAACATGGCTGTACTGATATAATGCTTGTGTTAAAAAGCTATCTTTCTTAGTTCACTAGAATGTTCTCAGCCACAGCGACAAAATACAAACATGTCCATAATGCCCTGCCAACACCACACGTGCGCGTTACAAAAGAATTGTAACATTATGATAATTTTAGCTAATATCTGAGCTAAACGTTTCCGACAATAGTAAATTAAACTAGACTCTGTCAATGTGAATATTGTCCATGATATTGACATCAAGGACAATCAATTAAAAGGAAACAAAACTACGGTGTCCCCTAGTTATCATTGATAATCATAGCTAAGTCTCCTCGTGATAAAATGCATCTGAAGACATATGAATGTGTGAACAGGAAAATACTCTGATCAGATTCTTCATTTGCACAGTCAGAACAGAATGTCTCCTTGATCGCATCGACCATAGTCAGATCCTATGGCATAGAAAAGCCGAACTGCACGAACGAGCAGAGGCTGTTCATATATGCCCAAAATCATCATTCTTCTGACGCGACTGAAATGGTCCCAACTGACCGCTCGTATGATGTTGTGCGCGTGCCACTCGTTTGTTTCGCCAAACACCGATATTTAAATATATTCTTTTTCAATAATATTAACATAATTGCGAATTGTCGACGAATAATTGACATTAGTAGGATGCTTGCTTTTCGAAGTTTTTTTTTTTTTTACTTTTTTTTTCATTTATATTTCCTTTGTATATTAGTTTTCGTGATTTGGGGTCCGGTGGCTAAGCTTGGCTGTTTCGGGGTGTACTTCCGTCGTTTTGTTCAGTTAAGTTCACTGCGTAGATATTTTTATCACTGTTTTTATGAGACTTGCAACCAGTTTCAATAAGAAGTTGAAAAACACTCAAATTATTAAAAATAAGTAAAGCCGCCGTGCCAGCTTTTTTTCAAAATAGAGTTCTAAAGAAAATTTCTCGGCCACTATCGTCTCTTCTTTCTGATCTGTTCATGTATTCTCATAGACTTATACAAGTCTCCTACTTAAAGCATATTTTACTTTTCTGAATATTTTCAATCTTTATCAAGCTCCAGCTATACATTGGCTCGAAGTGGGCTTATTTAGCTGCCCTTAAAACGGGATCAGAGAGGCATATTGCTTAATATGAGACTGAATATCAGTCTAGTATTCTCATACTGGTTCTGTTTCGTCCTTTTCAGTGCGTTCCACTCAGCGCGAAAAATGTGCGTATTCGAACTTTGCCAAATTCCTGCAATTCGTTCAAGTTCCTTTCTTCAATTCGTTATAGTGTAAAGGGGCCTTATAACCAGCTTTTAGACATGTCCAATACTTCAAGGCTCTTGACGAAATCACAGAATGTCGAGCAGTTTTTTTTCCTATAAAAGGGCTTATGACTTATACAAAACTTTTTTTGTCCCGCTTCACCATATACAGTATCTGTGCCTGGAGCTGCTGTTCGGAGAATTCCGGTGGCAGACGACAGAAACACACATACATGGACATTGAATAAAGACAAAAATTCATCATTGGTGACTTGAGCAAAGGCTTGAAATATACATCCGATTTTACTTTTATAAACTATTTAGCCAGAAACGCTTCAATGTTTTAATCGTGTTTGTGAAAGAGCAACACTGGTTTTCAGTATATCGGCAATTGTTTGTCGAGTTGTCTTTAAGATCATTGAAAATGTTGATCATTAATTCTTATTGCCTGAATAATCAATATTTGTCAATGAGCCTACAGACACCTTGGTTAGAGGGAAATAACTAATTCAATGTCTTTGATAATAAAGCGCTTCACATAGTTACCCTTTCTGAAATTGATCTAGCGTTTGTGATCAGCAAAAATTGATTAATGGCGAGTCGGTTCTATTACTTGAATTTTCGGACAAGCCCATGTTTAGTTAAAATGGTGGCTGCTTATTTTATTTTTATTGGTAATCCAATATTAAAGGCAAAAAGACTTAGTGTAGACCCTGGCCAGACTTTTTGCCTTTAATATTTAAAATAATCCAATATTAAAGGCAAAAAATTGTAGACCCTGGCCAGACTGTGGAACGTCGTTACGAGAATTGAAACAGAACAGAACCCTGACATCGGCAAACGACGTAGACCCAGATCAGACGCCGAAAAACCGGCGTCTGATCTGGGTCTACGTCGTTTGCCAATGTCACTTTTGTGGGTCTCCATGGCGTAATGTTAAAACGTTTAGATTTACATGTATTCCTCGTGAGTCTCCATGCCGTAATAAACGTTAAAACTTTAAGAATTTATATACATGTAGTCTTCTATTCGTTGGATGGATATTACATTTATAATAATAACGTGACAACTGACGCTAAATTAGAGCGAATATCATAAAATTATCTAGATGTTTAAAATTAAATTACCGTTGTTTAGAGAGGCAGAAGTGTATTCAAGACAGCGGAGATTTTCTTTGATGTGATTTCTTATAAACAGTTCCTGAGAAGAACAAAGAGAATATGGTGGGGAATATTTGCAGCAGCACGCTAGAACTGACCAGAGGGCTTGTTAGAGGTGATTGTGAAGACAGGTGGCCCAGTCGCGTGGCTTAACAACTACAATGATTCATATCGATTATTGGACTTATTCTAGCTTTCCGTTAGAATTTCCATTTAGTTGTCTTTTGAGATTAGAACATGAAAAACAAAAACAGGGAAAATTAAGCCGGACTTACTGATATTTGATTCGATAAAGGGAAATGACTTATACATGATACAAAATGAGCAGAGGAACAATGCGCCTCACTGTATGTGCGATCAACCAAGAATCAGACGAGTCTGCACTCTGTAGTAGCAGCTTTATCGGGCAATGAGAGCTGAAGTGGCTTGGTGTGGGACGCCCGTGCACGCGGGTTAATAATTAGGCTCTTACTTGATATCTGCGGCTGTAACTTCAGCCAGTGTGGCTCGGAGAGGACTGCCCATTTCCTGTCGCAGCTAATCATCTTTATGTTTCAAAATTTTGGGATTAAGTTAATTGCGGAAATGCGCATCTATCGCACAAATTTGTCTAAAATATAGAGTCAAGCAATTTCAACCTCCATATTCAGTTGAAAATACAAGTCACTATGGAAACCAGGGGCCGAGTGCACAAAGCAAACGTAAGCCTACGTTCGACGTGCGTCCGTCGTAAAACTGTCGCAGAATTTTAATCCGTGTGCACAACCGAGACGTGTCATAAACTAAGTCGTACAATTGCTTCAAAACTCACAAATCTCTTCGTGCTCTTGGATTAAAATACAGTCGTAGTATAGACTTAGTTGCGCCGACGTTCGTAAGCTACGCCGGCGTAGTTTACGTCTCCTTTGTGCACTCGGGCCCAGAGGAATTGAAATTAAACGTCAGAAGAGAAGAAAATTACCATTACCGGCTAATCCCATTCATATCTGGTACACTTTAATTTTTCTGGGTTTATGTCCCATTCAAGCGTCTGAACATTGTCTACCTTAAAAAAAAAAAAAAAAAAAACTTTCCCCAATTTCTTTATTAAATGATTGGGGAAGGCTGCGGTCGGGCGATGGCGCTGGGTAACTTTCATGCCGAGGCGTCCTACTAATTTGAATAATAGTAAAGTAAGGACCTACTGTTTGCAGTAGGTGCGGGTGGGGTCGTTTACATATTATTTTTTCTCTCCTCTTTCATATCTCTTTTCTTTCTCCCTATCTCTGAGAGACGGCTCGATATAGACTAAAATACTGTCTCAAAGGGCCGTAAATCCAAAACAACCAACCAGCCAAACCCATTTATTAAATGGAAAATGAGTTCAGTCTAACCTTCACTAGTCGGTGTTGGCTTTCTTTGTCTTTTTATTTTCCTTTCTCGTTAGGAAATGTACGTAACAGTGACATAAATATGATCCGCGACACGAGAAGACTAACAAAGTGGTTGTGCGCCAAGAGCAGCCTTAGATTAGCTCGGGCATCCGCCTCGTCTAGTCAGACTCTTCGCTAAGCGCTCAAAGGCTAGCTAAGGATCAAAGCTACCTCCTTGCGGCCAGCGAAGTCTCTGATCAGACTGGACTGGGCGACTGCCCAGGCTGATCCGAGTCTTCTCTGGGCGCACATTCGACTTTGTTGGTTTTCTCGTGTCGTGGCTCATTATTAATGCTGCTGCTACTTATCCTGCTACAGCGAATGACGTACCTATCTTTACGCAAATACGAGTTCCGTTGCCTTATGTAGGTGTTAAAGCCCACGCCCCGCAATACTAAAGGTCTCTAAAGCCTAGCCCAATGTACTTGGGAATTCCTCTTCGGTTGCAACGAAAAATTAAATTCGAGGATCAACACGGAGATTCTTTTCACATTTATGCTGAGCGCAAGTTTATTAGGACCAAAAAAGATTGCGATGAGCACGGCGGGGCAAGTCGAGTCGAAGACATACATACAAAGCATTTTATACCAGCAAACTCACCCGTAGCTCTATATTGCAGTGAAAAAAGAAAATACTAAGGGTGCACATGGTGCAAGAACGCATATAATATAATTTCTGTTGATCCCTGCTTCGTGACCTTTCATTCCAATATTTTGGCCTTATCATTACGATTATATGAAATCAGTGTATTGAAATAATATCTTAATAAAGATCACAGGGTGCCCCTTAATTGTTGTTGACAAAACGTTTGATTCACTGGGTGATCCTAAGTCCCTTTTTATAAAACGTTTGAAAGCGCAACAAGCAAGTAGTCATTAGGATAACTGTATCTTCTGTCCTATTGAAGGACCCTCTGACCTCCTAGGTAGACCAAACTCACCCTTCAATGGATTCTTCTTTGATCAAGACCGATACACGACAGATTTTCACACTTTTTGATAATCAATCTGTCAAACTGTCACTTTTCGTGTCCGTTGAAATGAACAGCACGTGGACAGTATTTTTTGATCTGATAGTCCATAAACGCGATAGGGTATACGCGTACAAATCATGCAAGAACTCAAAGACCAATTGACAATTGTAGACAATTCCTCGGTTGAAAAATTTAAGACTTGTTCGCGTTTGAGCTGCTTCCAGAAGCTAATGATCGGGAGCAATTCATGCCACGTTGAAGGTCCCTTGTTTCCGCGAAGGAGCGAATTTGTTGACTGCCTTTAACTGCAACAGACGAACACATTTCTGTTGTTGACTGGCATGGGTTTTTTACGTACAGTATGTGAACGCTCGTCCTTTGCTTGGGATGAAATACATATAAACAACATTGGTCAAGCAAAGAAAATCTTGCCTGCCATTCCAGATTTCTGTGCTTGGGTTGTCAATCTTGCAATCCCAACACGCGTTCGACTGAATTTACGGCCTTCTATATATGCTGTGCGCTAATTTCCAAGACATCAAAATCCCATCTGTAGATTTAAGTAAAACGTTTGTTTGCAGACAAGAATCGTTCAAGGCTTTATTTAGGTTGGATAAGAAATTCTTCTCGTGGAGAAACCGTTGCACAATATTCTTTAACTCTTTAAGCCCCAGTGACGAAATTAGCAAACTTTGCAAACAGCGTAGATCCTGATGAGGCGGCTCATAATGCCGCCTCATCTAGATCTACTCTGTTTACCCTCTAGTCTTTGAATTCTCAATATAAAATGTCTTGGACAAGGCATTTTTTTTTAATTTTGCAGACGTAAATTTTGTCGTCTGCTTTTTGGTGCTTAAAGAGTTAATACAAAGTGGTTCTTCGTTGTTGCGGTGCTTCACGCCGTGTGACAGCAATGAAAGCTCTAAGACTTGTGGTTATATAAAAAGTTCTGGCAGAAAACATGTACCTTAAAATCGGAGCTTTGTAAAGCTTTCTTTGGAGCTTTCTTTATAAAGAACTAAGAAAAACCTATATCAAACGGTATTATTGGCAAAGACCAAATATGCCAAAATTTATCGAACTACTCTCATCCGAAAATTGCCGTATTATAAAGAATCTTAGCATTTTCATCGATAAAGCATTTAAATTGAGGGACATACAGCTTAAATTGATTGCAGGCAATTAAACTTGAACCGTATTCTGTGCCGAACAATCTCGATGTGCTGTACAGCCGCCTGGGAGGGGGTATGCTATTTGGACATTGGTTTCCGCCACATGTCCCCTCCCGGGCTGGGTACATTTATACCATAGGGAATGCTGGGTACAGCTGTTTTTGGTCCTCATTGTAGGAAGTATTGTATTTATGTTAGAACTGAATTGTATTTGTAGTTAAAAGTCTCCCAAAATAATGTGAAATATGGGCATATGTAATATATTATGTGAAAGATGACAGGGAGGCAAAATGTTACAGCATCCAGGTCGCACACTCTGGAACTGCCGTTTGCTCTGGGCAAAATGTTTCCTCGAGAAACGGGGGTGGTACGCGGAGAAGCTCATAGTGACACTCCGGTACCAAATCCAGTGGTGAATCAGGTTCTATAAAGGTTCGCAGGGTTTCCCCATGGTTCTTTTGTGTGCGGCGTGGAGGTTCATCAAATGGATGCATCCCTTTTATCTTATTCAATATTACAGCTAATAACGACTTGAACGTATAATGTTGTGTCAAATATGAACGACAACTTCGTTTTGCTATGTACAATTATACCCATGTGTTCATATATGTCCGGATGGTGAAATATGTAATGTGTTGTTAGATTTTAGATAGCGCTTCTCATGAATTTGATTCTAAATTTGCACCTCTCCCGAGGATGTAAAACTTACTTATTATTTTATTTATTTGCTATCGTGCATAACATGTATGTTGTTATATGTATATGTGCTCATGGGCCTTATGGCTTATTGCATGAATAAATTACTTACTTACTTACATAAAGCGTGTAGTTACTGCCAAAGACTTCAATCAGCGAGCTTGGTCTGGTCACTAAAAAGTATAGGAAGATTTATGGACAGCATGGACTTGATGAAAACTTGTTAAATACAGGCCGCAGTGCTACAGCATGAAACAATAACTCGTTCCCTCCGTATAATCAACAGCGATTGATCAGTAATTAAGTCAGCTGACTTCAAAGCTTTTCCAAGTGGCCCCTGGTTATTAATCATATTAAAATCTCCACCCTTAACGCCTATTGACAATCCAAGAACCGGCAACAATGTAACGCTGTACTGTCGCTCTGTGTGAACTAAAATATTGGAAACCAAATATTGGAATCACTTTCAACATAATTACGGAAAAGCAAAACGAAAAAAGAAACACTGAAAGAAATTAACGTCCATGGTTAGCTGGTTTTTAGTCAGTTGCGCCGCAAAACTCCGGAGAGCATGTGACTTTGGTCAGCCTGCGCATCTGCGCAGTCTGATCAAAGTCTTCTCACTTCGCATTGGCAATCTATGTATCCTTGGCAATAAATTTGAGCCGAGACACCAGAAACCCAACAAAGTGTGCGCCCAGCGCAGACTCAGATCAGCGTGGGCATCCGTCCAGTCTGAATCAGAGTCTTCGATACGCGCTTAAAGAGTCTAAGCTAGCCTCATGGGGACAGTGAAGACTCTGATCAGAACTGGTGGATGCCCAGGCTGATCTGAGTATGTGTTTGACGCACATGCTACTTTGTTGGTTTTGTCGCGTCGCGGCTCAATTATAGTAATGGCTGTTGGACAGGACTCTTTGTTTAGTTATGCATAAAAGGGTCATTTAACCCTTAAAGCGCCGAAATTGCAGATGATAAAATTTATGTCTGCAAAATTAAAAAAAAATGTTTCTTCCAATCCCGACCATATTCCGAATTCAAAGACTAGAGTGAAAACGGTATAGATCTAGATGAGACGGCTCATCGTATTTCAAGGTTTTAATAAAAAAAAAATTTTAGCGTTTTAATTAAGTGTGAAAGTCCTGAAATTGATGTAGCACATACTATGCGGGTATTACATGTAACGTATTACGGGCTCTTTAGATTTTCTTGTCTTTTCCCAAGAATTAAATAAACCATACTCTCCAATCACCAAAATGGCATAAAAAGAGGCCAGTTCAAGAGCAGATTATCTTTACCCTCATGCATAGTTTAGATGGCATTTCACAATTTCAAAGAAAACTCAGATATTCGTGTTATCCAAATCGCATCGAATATGATTAACTTCAATGACCCGTATGTTGTGCGTTAATAGAAAAGTTTTAAGATTATATCAAAATATCAAATATTTCCCTCGCACAACGAAAACTTCACAAGAACTATGGAAATCTTAAATAATATGGGTAGAATTATTGGGACCAAAGATTATTGTCCAGCTGAGAATTACAATGCCCATGTCATTGCATCCTGAAAAGAGGGGGAAGAGAACGATTTACGATCGATAATATTGGGTGTATTCGATTGGGCCTCTCGTGCTTCAAGATTCTTAGCGTGAAACACTTTTTCTATAGAAAAAGTGTTTCACACTAAGAATTGTGAAACACGAAACACTCAGTTCATCACGATTCTTAGCGTGAAGCACATTATATTTTATTGAACAGAACATATTCATTGAATACTTAGCTTCTTGTTGAAGCCATTCCTATTAACTTCAAGCTAAATTTTTATTAATCGTTCTGACAGGTGTGTTAATTTCACCTTCAACCTTGTCATGCTTGTGCATGCATTTTTTATGACTGACAGCTAATCAGACATCTACAGTGACACCTCATGCACATCACTGGCTGTCAGTTTCATGTTGCGTGCAATTTGCAAGGCAGGTAGCAGCAAGCTTAGTTAAATTTAAGTGTGTAATTAATTGGGTTCTACTATATAGCAATGACTTGCATTGTGACACAGCTTTCTGAGCCTAGGCTGAGATAGCAAGTCGAGATAGAGAAGTCTCAGACACCTCTAGAAAGGGATATTCTTGTCCAATGGGTGAGAAAAAATGCTTCACGCTAAGAATCGTGAAGCTCGAATGCCCAGTCGAATACGCCCTATGTGTTAGTTTCGGTGTCTGGTAACACTTTTAGAGGAAGTTTTAACATCCTGGAAAGCAAACAGGAAGTCACAAACGTTTTTCCCTTTTGTAATAATTGCAGAAAAGCATTTTCTTTATAATGTTTTAAGATCTAAATAAAAGTTGCAGTTTTGTGTGAATAGAGGCACGCAGATGCTTTCGCAACATCAAGTTGCTAATGGATGTCTGTGACCGCTTGTCATGGGCAACTTTTTTCCTCAGCCCCGTATAATCTACCTGTACGCGACGATATCGCGTGAGCTTGAAATAGCATTGAATTATATATAGGACATTGACACTTTTTCTCTTTTATTGTCTTCCTTGATTAAAAAATGAAAAAAATGTGTTTTGTCCATAGCACTGTCTTAGGTGCACTTTTGGATATTTTTAAACTTTCAAGTCTGCATTTAATGCGGCCATTTTTGCTCTGATTTACATGACCATCATTTTCTAATAGTACATAGGGAAAAGAGAGAAAATGATTGGCAATTTTACTTGCTAAGATCTGCCTGTAGACATAGTACGCAATATGGCGAGGAAACGCTCAGCTCGTTATTTTGTCTGCTTCTATAATGCCTGTTTAAAATCAGTTTCCTTGACCTTCACCTTTCATTCAGCGAGTGAACTGATGTTCCTTTATACAGACGGTCCGAAAAAAATACCGCAGACTGTTTGTGCGTGACTTCCTGTGGTGTATCGCCAAATGTAGAATATTGGAATACTCGTATTTTCCCCTATTTCCATATAAAAAGACTGATATTCTGGTCTGTCACTGTGCTCATTGTAGATTGTTATCCTTTCCGTCCGTCCATTGTTACCCTGTATGTTGACCATTTAATTCGCGCAATTTGATAGAAATTTGTCGTTTGGTTCGATAAGCAGACGATAAGAGATGCTAACACCATTTTGGACGTCAAGATAAAATCTGAAAAAGAAAATTGACACGAATGAAGACAAAAATCTATAAAATTATCTCGGGACGTGTTCAACTGTGGTTTTCAAGTCGTTGTTGACAATCTAAATAAAGGCACGTGTCTCTTATTATTGGTTGATCACCTTTTTACAATGACTGACGATATTATCGTCTGCCTGATGCGAAGTCTTAAAACTGATGAAGTGTCATATTCTCTAGGCAATTTTTCCATTTAAGGAAACTTCAATCTTCCTTATGCTGTGGCCTTATACTAGTCTAATCAAAGTTTTCCTGCTTTTCATCAACAATCTATGCAAATGGATGCGTGAGCCATTGGATCGCGGAGATAGTACTTACCCTTTCTCAGCAGCCTACAACTGCTTCACCTGGGTCATATACGAACGCTTAGAAGAAGCATATGTATGGAAAGCGAAAATATCTCGTTATTACGGGATAAAATTAATCATGCGATTCCTAACGAAACTACAGACCCACTAGCTGCATTGAATCACTTCTTCTCCCAAGTCTAAAGGATAACGGTGACAAAGCAGTATAGCCATGTCGTTAAAAGGTGTAAAGTGTCAACACCCAACACCATCGCCGATGTCAGTCTGTTCTGATATCAGTCTGGACATCGATTGAAAATGACCAAAAATATTGGTTTAAACAACAAACGCCAACACCAATCATAAGCTGCATATTTAAGTACATTATACATATGAAACTCAGAAGAAATGGACGGACGAACGGCGCGCCCTGTTACTGCGGCTATTGATACGTTCCGCTGAGGTGCGTGGGGTAACGTCGTTACGAGAATTGAAAACGGCGCGCCTGGTTACTGGGGCTATTGATACGTTCCGCTGAGGTGCGTGGAGTAACGTCGTTACGAGAATTGAAATAAGAAAGTCAGTCTTTCATGAAACTTTGTCACCACCAATACGGCAAACAGTAAGTGATTTGGAGAGCACAGCTACAGCTGACTGTCTCTGTCTCAAAGTCCAATGAGCCATGGCACGTGTGGGCAGATTATTCGAGATATCAATGTTTGAGACAATGGAGTCGTTTTATCTTCTTTTTGTGTTACAGAGATATATGGTCGGTGCGAAATGTGCTTTCCAGAAGAAGGTCGTATGTTAGATGGTTGCATGGGCAACTTTCGCCTTCAGCCTCGTATAATCTACCAGCTAACGACGATATCACGTGAACTTGAAATAGCACAAATTTATAGGACATTGATATTGTCTTCCATAAATAAAACAAAATGAAGCATTTTGTCTTAGATCCATAAAATGCACTATTTTCAGGCCCGGATCCAGACCACATACTGGTGGGGGTCTGGATAACTGGTGGGTCTGGGAGGTGCCGAGATGTGTGTGTGTGTGTGTGTGTGTGTGTGTGTGTGTTGCGGGAGGAGGGGGAGTGGTTGTGGAGGGGGTGGGAACTTCAACATATATGACATAATTTAGGATATTGATGAGAATTTTTGGTAATGTCTTTCTTGCCTTGAAATATATGTTGTAACATCTCATCAGAATCGCCTCGCCGAGGCGATTGTAATGAGATGTCACAACATATATCTTAATCTAGCCACATGGATAAATTATCTCAAATTGCCGTCAGCTACTCATTATTATCTGGAGGCCTACATATTATACATAACACAGAGTCCCAGCTGGCGGGACTGAAGTTCCTAGGCCAACCCTCCACCCCCAACCCCGCTTGAACCCGAGGCTTTTTTCAGCTGCATTCAGATTTTTTTAAACTTTTAAGTCTACAGCGGTCATTTTTGCTCTGATTTACATGAACATCATTCTCTAATAGAATATAGGGAAAATAGAGAAAATGAACAAAAAGATACTCGGTGTTTCTTCGTTTTTCTTAAAGCGCAAGTCTGAAGTCAGAAATATTGTTTTAGCCTAGCAGTATTTTACACTATCTTATAAATCTTTTGATATACGCTCGTATTTTTACACTATCTTATAAATCTTTTGATATACGCTCGTATTTTTTTACGAAAATCAAAGAAATATTAGTGCGGCTATTTTTAACAAACTTGTTACTACCCTACTTTTCAGTACCGTGCGTGGCTATATCAAGGTGAGGAAAATTGTTGGGGATGTATAATCACGTGTCAGACAGAGTACAGCTACATTAAAGTGAAACTTTGATCGAACAACCAAAATAAACCTTATTTAAATTCAAATTTCGCAGTAAATTTGGAAATGAACCAATCCGAACAAATCGTTATAAATGCAAAAACTAGCACACGGCATAATAAATCGATTTAATAAAAAAAATCGAGAGAAAAATGTTCCTCCAATTTTCATCTCGAGGTTCGCCAGGAGGCTCAAAGGAACGAAACCATCGGTCGAACCTCCTGATATCGAGCCTTCTCCCATTCACTGGGGAGAGCCTCTGTTTGCGCAGTCTGTTATGAGCCTCCTATCTTCACAAATGCAGTAACACCAGGTTTCTAGTGGCATGGTTTAGCTGGAATGGCAAAAAGACAGCAAAAACAAATAAATATATTAAACTTTAAGGTGAATGGTAACACTTTCAGACTGAGGATGCAACGCTTCCATTCTACTCATAAAGGAAAAGAATTTGCTCCACTAGGAGCAAATTCTTTCCTTTATCTGTTGACGCATTATCGTGCACGGAAGCAGGCGTAAATTGGTGGATAAACATTGAAGTGTAGCTGTCACCAAAATAAAGCAGGAACCCGGTAAGTGGGTACCTACGGTATCAGTGGATTTAGCGAAGACTGGGAACAGAATGGGGATCATGTAGTTTGTGTTTGTTCGATCTTTTTTTTTTCAGCGAAAAGTGAAAAACTCTTATCGGCAAGTATAGGTGCTCAGGCTGATCTGAGTCTTCACTGGTCGCACAATTTACGGTCATTTCTCTAATATTTTTCAAAGGGAGACAATTTTGTGACTTCTTGGTTGCTTCCCAGCACTACATAGCCATTTCAAAATGGACTAAACTCATAAAGGAAAGAATTTTCTCCTAGGCGAGCATTTTTTCTGTAAGAGATGACCCCTGATGAGAGTGATGACGGAAAGGAAAATGACAGAGTTGTTTCCCCTGAAAGTGCACCCATTCACCTTATGCAGCCATTTTTCCTGTGGCACGGTTTATATGATTAATACCTGTGCATTTGCAGCTGCCCCTTAAATAACTTAGAATTTAATTTCAATCATAAAAATGCGGAAGTGCATTATCATTATCTGTTGAGTGCAGTTTGAAAAATACACAATTTAATGTCGTACAAGGATATGCACGTGGTCGATCCTATTCTAAGATGCTCGATGATGAGTCTTTAATGAGCATTTGTAAGCCAGCCCTCAAGGCTAGCCTTTTCATGTATCTTGTTAACCTATACATTTGCATAAATTTTGCGTCAATATTTTCCCGCATCTTAAGCACGTGTATAGCCTTCTGATGTCAAAGGTCATCAAAGGGAGAAAGAGCTTGATATCCATCTTTTTAAGGGCGCAGGACTGCACATGAACGGTACAAGCTGCATGAGTCAAGAAGTTCAAACGAAATTATTATTATTAACAGCGTAAGTTGTAACTTGAAGAATTTTTTCCGAGATTTTATTGTCATAAGTTGAAATTTTCCTAGATTTTTCTAGTTGAAATCTGAACTTTCCTTAGACTTTCTAATTGTAATCTGAAGATTTTTTTCTAGATTTACTTACTGAAACCTCAAGATTTTTTACTATACATGTATTTTCAAGTTGTAATCTGAATTTTTTCTCTATATTTTCAAGTTGTAATCTGCAGATTTGCTCTAGTTTTGACAAGTATTGGACTTATCGGGTTTACATAGAACGAAGAATTTTATAACACTTATTTTCACAATTTTGATCCAACTGACTGACCCATTAGGTTTTAAAAGGAATCTTGGGAGCATGCGCAAAAACGAAAAGTCTTGCGAATAACACATGATCCCAACTCTAACCAAACTACTTTATCGCCTGCACCATTAGTATTAAACTCAACACAATTTTACTGTAGAAATAGTATGAGCAGAAACGATATATTTTGGTATTTCGTTTCGCAATAAAAGACGTTGGGACCGGAGGGGTACATTGATACATAATCATACATGAACTATGATCAAATAATAAGATAATATAGAAAGAAAAAGAAGCCGAATAAAAATGCAAGAAGGGTTTTCTGAGAAGTTCGTTTTCAGAAATGTCTGTATTAAATGCAATCAGTGTATACCCTGATCAGACGCCGCGTCCGCGGATCTGGGTCTTCTCACTGTATTAGGCTACCCAATTTTGCTCATATCCACACATTGAAGACTTTGATCAGTCTGGGCCATATTACTGTCAGCCAAAATGATCTATGATGCCTATACGAGGCGTGTGATAAGACTGCGCTGATGGGTGGGCTGATCTTAGTCTCGTCTGTCAGCACGTTAGTGCTTGCTGCCGGTCACTCCCGTTTACCTTGTACATGGTGTAAGGGAAACAACTCTTTCATCGTGTTTTTCTATGAAGGTAGTCTAGGGATTATAAAACTTTTGTGTGTCCTATTTTTGATGTATGAAGCTTGTATTTGAATATTTTCTTTCATTCTCATTTTTAAATTCAAATCAGATACAATATTTTGCAAAATTTTACTTCTCTGAATACTCAATTAATACATGAAAATAAAGATCGTTTTCCTGTTCAGTTCTTGTAAGTCTAATTCTGTTCATTTTCAATGACAAAGTTTAAAGGTTTGTGTAAATCAAATGGGGATAATTGATGGATGATCTAGCTGGTACTGTTTCACTTATTTCGGATTGAGATGATGTTCAGAGTCTGCACTGTTTGCCATAAGTGTTCCAGTACAGTACTTATTGGAAGTTACTTTATTTCCTGCCTGAGATTTCTATTCTAAAGTGAATGGGTACACTTTCAGGGGAAGCAACTCGACATTTTGCCTCCCTTCTAAATGGGGTCAGCTCTTTAAAAGCATTTGCTTCCTACGGCATCTAATCAGGATTACACATCCACCGTTCATGGATAACTTTCCACGCCACCTGTAAAATCGATAAGCGATAGCCATGTATTTGACAGGTAATGAAAAATACACAGACGTCTATGGGGAAATTTTCTTTTCCGACCGATGTAATTAATATTGTCAGCTATATTCTTTTTTCCGTGTCCATTTCGAAAACCTTATTTTCTTGCGAATATTTTGGTATATTTTTCATAATTCTCGCACAAAAAATCACCGCGGTCATTTTTTGGTTAAAGATGGCAACCCTCAAAATGTATAGATTATATTATATAGTAAATTATGATTTTTAAACTAGGGTGATCGAAGGGGTTCCTTAAATATTTCGCCTTTTTCTTTAAAATTGTCAATTTTCCGTGTTCATTCTAAAAATACATTTATTAAGGATTACGGTGATATAATTTTTTATTAAAATAGATTGGAAATTACCGCGGCCATTTTTGACTTTTTGATGAGTACCCTATAATTTTTCGCTAGTTGAAAATGGTTTGCCAGTAACGACAACCTGTACCAAAAACCAAAGGGACTTAACCTACCACGCTATGTGATATAGGCGCACACATGGACAGATGGAAGAATGGTGTTTAACTGAATATGTATAACCTTCTGTAAATAAAATCAAAATCTTAAAGAGTTATTACTCTTATTTGATGGATGGACTGATGGATTTCCCTCAAATGATCATGACAGTCAAATAGCTGATCCAACGGAGCTATGGACAACAAACCCATAGAAAGTCAAAGCTGCTGATAGGGTCAAACGGTGAATTTTAAGATTACTATTTGAAGTCTAAAATGACTATGAAATGCAACACAATGGTTACAAAACTGTTGCACCGCTCCATGAGAAAATACCCTATAGGGCATTGCGGAATCCCGGGATTCGGATCAGCATTTGCATCGGTGCTAAGTGGTAAGAAGCTTTCCGTTTTGCTATATAGTTTCATCACGATCAAAGCATTATAAGGGCGAATAGCGAAGACTCTGATCAGTCTGGGCGGACGCCCAGACTGATTTGAGTCTTCGATATTCGCAAAATGCCCTCATTCCCAATTTCTCATGGCTTGGGCCAATCATTACGCAGCGAGGACATGCTCTATAGACTGACTTAAAGGGCACGAATACAAAACGAAATAAGCAAAACAAAGGCAATAAATAAATGCGCATGTTTTACTAAACTGCAGGACGTATGGCGATTTTAAGCTTTCATAATCAGACAGTGCATCAAATTGGTGGTTAGAGTGTCTGCCCATGCAAATATATCGACTTTGTGTCTATAAACCGGCAATTTGATACAAAGAAAAACAGTTTGATACTAGACAAATAGAAAAGAACTAATAAGAATAAATTTAACCGCAAAAGCAACACTACTTTTAAATAATCAATTTTGTCACCTTACGAAAATAAGTACCTCTGGCGTAGGCGAAAACAGTCTAAGCGAAATGTGCCGGCTAATCTGAGTCTGTGCTGTTGGCGCACCTGCTGAATCATTGGACACAATAAGTCCGTGATTTTACCTTACAGGCAATGAAGGGGTGCATACCTGTTTAAAGTAGGCGTGGCATCGGAACTGCGATTTCAATCCTTCAAAACTGGCATTTCTCTGTTTACAGATCTCTGTTACAGTTCTCTGTTGCAGTTCTTCAGGTGCAATTCCTTTGTTGTACTTCCTCTGAAACTGGTCTCTGTTACAGGTTTCTGTTGCAGTTATTCTGTTACAGTTCCTCTGTTGCAGTTCCTTTGTAACACTCTCTGTTGCACGTCTCTGTGGCAGTTTCTCTGAAAAGTTTTCTGCTGGAGGTCTCTGTTGCGGTTCTCTGTCACAGGTTTCTCTTGTGGCCCTTTTGTAGGTCCTGTGTTGCTGTTCCTCTGTAGCAGATTGTCTGTTGCAATTCTCTGTTGCAGGTTTCTATTGCACTGTTTCTGTTGTAGTTCTCTGTTGCAGTTTTCTGTTGCAATTCCTCTGTGCATTAACTCTGTTGCAATTCCTCTGTGCATTAACTCTGTTGCATTATTTCTGTAGCTTTCTTAATGGCATTTCCTCCGTTGCATTTACTTTGTTGTATTTCTTTGCAGTTCCCCAATTGCAGGTCTTTGTTGCGCTTGTTTTGTTTCTCTGTTGCAGATGCTCTGTTACAGTTCTCTAAGGCAGTTCCTCTGTCGCGGGTCTCTGTTGCAGTCCTTGCTGAAGTTTCCATCTGCAGTGACTGAAGTATAGTTCTTTGCTGCAGGTCTGTTACAGTTCTTTTGCTGTAGTCTCTGCTTCATTTTCTCTGTTACGATTCTCCGTTGCACTTTCTCTTTTGCAATTCTCTGTGGCAGTTCATCTTTTATAGGTCTCTGCTGCAAGACTGTTGCAATTCCTCTTTCAGTTTTCTGCTGCAAAGCAGCAATTCGAGGTCTATTGTTGCAGTTTCACTGTTGAAGTTTGTTGCAGTTTTCTGATGCAGTGTCTCTGTTGCAGTTCCTCTGATTCAGTTCCTATGTTCTATGTATTCTTTGCAGTTCTCTTGCAGTTAGGTTATTGCAGTGTTCTGTTTAAACTCCTGCAGGTTTCTGTTGCAGGTCTTTATTGCAGCTCCTCTGTTACATTTTTCTGTTGCAGGTTTCTATTGCACTTATCTCTTACAGTTCTCTGAGGCAGCTTCTCTGTATCAGTGTTATATGTCATCACTGCCTTTCCTCTGTTGCGATTTCTATTGCATTTCTATGTAGCAGGTTTCTGTTGCAAATGCATTTTTGCAGTTCCTCGTGGCAGTTTCGCTATTACAGTTCTTCTGTTGCTGTTCGTCGGCTGCAGGTCGTCTGCTGAAGTTCACTGTTATAGGTTTCTGTTACAGTTCCTCTGTTGCAGCAATTTAGTTCAGTTTGTTTTCTGTTGCAGTTCCTCTGTTGCTTTTACTCTGTTGCAGTTCCTCTGTTCCTTTATTTTGGTTGTCTATGGTAGTTCCTCTGTTTCAGGTCTGTGTTGCAGCGTCTTGTTGTAGATCTGTTCAAGTTCTTTGTTGCAGGTCTGTAACAGATCTTCTGTTGCTGGTCTTTGTTGCATTTACTCTTTTGCAGTCTGTCTGCTAAAAACCTTTTTTGCCTCTGTTGCTGTTCGTCTGTTGCAGTTATTTTTTTCTATTCTCTCTGGCAGTTCCTCTGATGCTATTCGCCGTTGCACATCTCTGTTACTGTTTCCTGTTGCAGTTCTTTGTTATAATTCCCTGTTGCAGGTCCGTTACAGTCCTTATGTTGAAGTTCTGTACTGCAGCTCCTCTTTTGCAGTGTCTCCTTTGCAGGTCTCTGTGACAGTACTTCTGTTGCAGCTCTCTGTTGCAATTCCTCACGCAGATTTCTGCTGCAATTCCTATATAGAAGTTGTTTGTTTGCGGTTCCACTGTTGTAGTATATGTTGCAGTTTTCTGATGCAGTGTCTGTGTTAAAGTTGTATTGTTGCAGATTTTTAGCAGTCACTCTGTTGCAGCTGTCTACGGCAGTCCTACGTGTTGCACTTCTCTATGGCAAGGTTTTGTTGCAGATCTTCTGTTACAGTTCCTCTGTTGCAGTTTTCTGTTATATTCCCTCTGTTGCAGATCTTTGTGGCAGTTCAC
This sequence comes from Ctena decussata, assembly GCA_963989385.1. Classification (NCBI taxonomy): domain Eukaryota; kingdom Metazoa; phylum Mollusca; class Bivalvia; order Lucinida; family Lucinidae; genus Ctena; species Ctena decussata. Next base: position 56,303,993 of record OZ022500.1, on the reverse strand, counting down.
CTGTTGTAGTCCTCTGTTGCAGTTGTCTTTTCTTTTGCAAGTCTCTGTTGCGTTTTCCTGTTGAAGGTTTCTGTTGCAGTTACCCGATTGCAGTTCTTTTGTCGCATTTCCCTGTGGTTGCTTCTCTATCAATTCCTCTGTTGCACTTCCTCTGTTGCAGTTTCTCTTTGTTGCACAAATGAGCCGCGACTCGACAAAACCAACAATGTGGTTGTGCGCCCAGCGCAGACTCAGATTAGCCTGGGCATCCGCCCAGTCTGATAAGAGTCTTCGCTGTCCGCATGAAGGTAGCTTAGACCCTTAGCTACCCTTTCAGCGCTTAGCGAAGAGTCTGATCAGACTGGGTGGATGCCCAGGCTGATCTGAGTCTGCGCTTGGCGCACAACCACACTGTTGGTTTTCTCTAGCCGCGGCTCAAAAATCGCAAATGTGTTGTTTCATGGTAATGCGTTTCATTTTCAGCTACTTTCGGTTGACAGTAACATGCATCTCAAAGGAGATATACCTCTGCTCTAGACTGAAATCAAGATCATATTATTGCAAAGTGGCTGACATTAGTTCTCATGCATTCATAACCATAATATGCAAAAAATATTTAAGGTATAATTCTGTTTTTTTATTCCAGATAATGATGCCATCAAAAGGGAAAGATATGGCTTAATACTGGAGTAACGACAATAACTGTTCTAATTATGAAGCACGTGTTTGCCACCCAGGTTGACTGCATCTCATCAATCCATACCATATAAAGAATCGGGATCCCTAAGATGCCCAGTGACGTGTTATGAAATTGAAGAGAAAACAGACTTTTTTATTTCAAATTTATTTTAAATTTGGTGGAAGTCTTAAAATTGTGACTATTTGCTGCATATATGTTCGTATAGTTCATCGTTAGCGAAGCTTTCTCTTATTGCTTATTACATGCCAAGTTTTACCAACTGGAATCTGTGGCTGAAAGTGTTATCTTTTACGAATGCAATTCTAAGATTACAATCTTATGAGTTATTCCTTTTCTGAAGAAACAATAATAATAATAATAATAATAATCAGCATCTAAAGTTCGTAGCGAGCAAGTAAAAAAAAACAAAAACAAAAAAACAAAAAAACAGACAAACAATTGAAGCGAAAGAAAGAAAACGGCTGTTATGCATCATATTTTAAATCTATTTTTTTATATTCTTTTGAAAATGTACACGCTTTAGGTGTCAGATATCCCAACGACACATCGTTGTACTTGTATATGTATTCTTTCAGTGTAACCGACTTTTAATAGTCTCTTTTATATAGAATCATCGTTTTATGTTCATCATTTTATGATCTGTTCTTTTTAGCTCAATTAGCATAAACAACTAAAAACTACATTAAATGATGATATGGTTTGCCATTAAACCGGTGACACACGCCACACAACCGTTTTAATACTGTCTTTCAGTTAACGAGCTTTGTAATTATGCACACGCAATTTTTATAACTAGTGACTTAATCGTCCAAAAAGCAATATCTCTTTCATTGGTGTTTCTTGTCTGTGATAATATCTCCCCCCACCCAAGTGTTCCTTTACTTTTTATTTCAACTGTTCTTCAATGAAGTAACTAATCTCAATCAAGTTTTATGTCACCCTTGTGTCAGGCAGGTATTAATTTATGATGTTAACCAGGCAAACAGGCAAAGATTAATAGTCTGCAAATTTACTGTGGTACACGGGCGGATTCTGTGGTTCTAATACAGAGTGGAGATGAGAATAATCGAGACAAAATACGTTTTCCCAAATTATTGTTTATTAATTCTACATGAATAATATGAATAATTAATTCTACACGAAAAGAAAAATAATTTGTCATGAATAGGATTCGACCAAACCATGAAACACCACTATATTCAATCCCCACCTTCCCCCAACACCCTGCCTCTCTACCACCATTCGCGCACACATATACAACATGCATTTTTCTTTAAGCAAACTTATCAACACATGCATAGAATCAGTTAGTTTCAGATTTGGACTTTTCAAATTTAATTTGAATCAAACAGAGCTATATTCATGCTGTCATTGAATTTTGACTTGCTCACAAGAGTAGTTCGCGATCTGTCAGAATAAATGGTTAATAGCTGCAGTTTAAACGTAGAGCGAAAATAGTTGCAACAATGATACATCAATGATTTTCGAAAACTGGCGAATTGCAAGCGAACTAAGTCATTTCACAGTTTTATTCTCCTGCTCAATGTAGCTAATATTTAAAGTTAATTGAATCAAGGCTTTCTAGTTTTCTATCGGTTTTTGTTGGGTGCATAAATATTCTTCAAATTCTTTGTTTGTTTTTGCCATCTTTTGATAGTTACATAATGTATATGAATTGAGAAATGATGTACAACAAGAAACTGGAATTTGATAGCAGATGGGTAATGAAACTTTTAGATCCATCTGTTCATTTTGTTCCTATCAATCTTAATATCTAATTTTATTACACGTTCGATTATAAAATTAAAAAGTTAGTAAACCGTGGCCTGGTGGAAAATGAATGATGTGATAACAGAAAGTTAGTTGTCTGTAATTATTGAATAATTTAAGATGAAAACGCAATGTTGACGAAAGTCGGCCATTTATAACTTATTTTGAATTACAAATTTAAAAATACAAGCTGACCAAAGCCGCAATTATATATAATGATAAACTAGCAATACATTTGTTTCGCAAGTAAGCCACGTTTATTTGAAATGAAACTTGTTCAAGGTCGTCGGGGCACCACAGATGACTTCAAAACGATCCCTTTTCACCTTGTCCTGTTTTCAGCTGCCCTATTTGAGCAAAGTCCATCCCTGTCCACACTTTTATATTGTCTTCTCACCTCTTCTTCTGCCGACCTCTTCTTTTTCCTTTCACCGTGCCCTGAAGAATCGTCTTTGCTAAACCAGAAGTCCTTAAGACATGGTCAAACCACCTTAGTTTACTTTCCTTGACCAGGGTCAGGATCTGGTGGCTGCTAGGATCTTTCTGCGAACCTCCTCATTTGTTATATGGTCCTTGAACGAAATGTTCAGTGACCTTCGGTCGTATCTCATCTAAAAGGCCTGCGTTCTTTTCTGTAACTCTGATGTAAAGGCCTACGATTCACAGGCATACAGAAATATGGAAATGACAAGAGAGCTCTTAAGTTACACCTTTGACCCAAGAAGAGCGGGGTTGGTCGTGTGGTGCGATGGTGCTGTGTATAACTTCCAGTGCCGAGGCGTCCTACTGATTTGGATCATTGTAGGGCAAGGGTCTGCTGTGCTTGCAGTAGGTGCGGGTGGGGGTTGTTTGGACATTTTCTCTCCTCTATCATTTCTCTTCTCCCCCCTTCCCTCAGGGAGACGGCCCGATATAGACTGAAATACTGTCTCAAAGGGCCGTTAAACCTAGATCAATCAATCAATCAATCAATTTGATTCAAGATATATGTTGTTATCAGTTCAAATTGGCTTCTGCTTTGTAAGCTGACGTAGCTTGTGCAATCCTTGAGAGAAACTCCTGTTTAGAGTATAAACGTATCCATACCAAATTTAGTGCGACGGGCGCGCGTTTCTGTATTTAACTGCTTCAGTGTCGCTAAACCCTAAAAGTTTAAAAGAAAACAGATAATGGGCAGGCCTTGGCAGGCAACGAGCATCCCTCTCCGAGCCACACTTTCTGTCGCATTCCGCGGGACACATTAGCTGCAGACATCAGGTAAGAGACGCCTACATATTAACTCGCGAGCGGAGGCGTCCCCCATCGAGCCAGTTCAATCCCTGGTCAAAGAGAACAACTAGATAAGCATACGCTTTCGTTCTAATCCTACTGATCATGTATATCATTTCTGTGTATATGTATGATATTGTTGAAATGAAATATGTTTAAACTAACCCCTGCGTCTCGAAAAAAGCGCAAGACAATGATATCAGTAAAGAGATGTCCGATTCAGCAAGAACCCGCATAAAGCCAGAACAACTCAAAAGATTAGAAGCCAAACTCCGCTTATATTCCTGTTGCTATGACAAGTCAGTCTTAGTTTTAGAAAAATGTAGAAATTTTACCAGATATACATCAAATGGAATAAGGTTACTTTAAATGAGTATTTAAGTAGTGACCCCAATACAAGAGAACCAGAATCAACACTGAAACACTAGCTGGGTTGATGATATCCTCGGAGATAAATTGTACACCAGTTGTATTAACAGCCCAGTGGTTCTGATACTATCCATACCAAATTAAGTGCGACAGACGCGCATTTCTGTATTTAACTTCTTCAGGTCGCTAAACCCCAAAAGTTTGAAAGGAAAGAGATGGTGAGCAGGTCTTGGCAGGCAACAAACATCCCTCTCCGAGCCACACTTACTGTCGCATTCCGCGGGACACATTAGCTGCAGACATCAGGCAAGAGACGCCTACGTATTAACTTGCGAGCGCAGGCATCCTCCATCGAGCCACCTCAACCCCTGCGTCTCGATAAAGGCGACAGACAAGGGCATCAGGAAAGAGATGTCCGATGCGGCATGAACATGAATAAAGCCAGAACAACTCAAAAGAATGGAAGCCAAACTCCGCTAAGATTCATGTCGCTGTGACAAGTCAGTCTTAGTTTTAGAATAATGTAGAAATTTTACCAGATATACGTCAAATGGAATAAGGTTAATATAAATCAGTATTTAGGTAGTGACCCCAATACAAAAGAACCAGAATCAACACTTAAACACTGACTTACTGGCTTGATGATATCCTCGGGGACAAATTTTCCACCAGCACTGATACCGGCGCAGTGTTTCGAATATAAACGTATCCATACCAGATTTTGTTCGACAGACGCGCGTTTCTGTATTTAAATTCTGCAGTGTCGCTAAACCTTAACAGTTTGAAGAAAAAAGATGATGGGAAGGTCTTGCTAGACAACGAGCATCCCTCTCCGAGCCACACTTACTGTGGCATTCCGCGGGACACATTAGCTGCAAAAATCAGATAAGAGACGACTACGTATTAACTCGCAAGCGGAGGCATCCCCCATCCAGCCACCTCAACCCTGGCTTCTCTAGAAAGGCGACAGACAAGGGCACCAAGAAAGAGATGTCCGGTGCAGCAAGAACCCGTCTAAAGCCAGTACAACTCGAAAGATTTGAAGCCAAACTCCGCTAAGATTCATGTCGCTATGACAAATCAGTCTTAGTTTTAGAATAATTTAGAAATTAGCGCCAACATCTGAGACAACTGCTCCACGGTATCTAAAGCTTGTTACGGTACCCAATTTCTGCCCTTTTACCTTGACCTCCCTATTATATTATAGAACATTGACAGGCCATTACTTTCGGGTGTTAAAAGTACATAGATATCGGCATGGTCATTTTGAATTAACTGAGACATGTATATCCTAAAATGAAGAAAATTTCATCTTATACACCCAGCAATACATATAGTTTTATAGAAAATTAACTACACAACAGAAAACCAGCAAACTGTTCCATCTGCCTACCTTTCTCCAACAAACGGTGATGTCGTCTTGCACTGTTGACTGCTGCCCATTTAAACGCAATTATTCAAATTTTATTGAACTTTTACACTGCTTCGAAAGTTTGAATGAAATTTAAGTGATCCATGACTGGTGTGAAATTACCTGAGTCAAATAGTAATTGCTAATAGATTGAGAGATTAGCATCTTATAACACACATGCTACCGACCCTTGGCACGCGACTACAGTCTTGTTAAACAAGGAACTAAGGTATCTGCAGTGTATAGTCATTGTTTCTCCGTAGGGGTTTACATATGGAATACTCCAAGCTCATGTAAATGAGAGGGTCGAAGTTTCTCGATCATTTCTATTCATTTTTTACTGCACAGTTCCTTGCTTTTGTACTATGTAGTTTAATATTTTGTTTGGCGTTGAACAAGAAACTATGGTATCTACAGGGTATAATTATTTTTTCCTCCGTAGGAGCCCACTTAACGAACACTCCAGTCCCAAGTAAATTACACATTGTAGATACATGTAAAAGTCACACACTGGACGTGTCGTCAGTATTTATTCAAAGTGCACAAGGAGCACTGAGAGACCGCAATATTCACAGAACGCAATTTTCACACGCGTGTGATGAATACGGTCGTATTCTTCACATTTTGCGAGTGTGACCATTGCGTTCGGATTTTATAGCGATTTTTAATAGAAACGCACTTTTCACACATACGACAAGGAAGGCTTGAGAATGAATTATTTGTTTTCCCTTTCCAACTACAACTATGAGTTTAAACACCAACTGCTCTGAGCCTTCGGCTCTTACAGAGGTAACATGGTCAACAAATTGCGGTTTTGACATTTTCCAACTTTTTCTAGGAGCCCCGGTAGCTCAGTGGGTTAAGCGCTGGCCTACTGATCTAGCGTCGCGGGTTTGAGCCCCGCCGGAGGCGGAGTTCTTGCCATCGTAAACGGGGTTCGATTGCACACAGCCTTTCATTATCACCCGCCCATCGTCCTGATATGACTGAAATACTGTTGAAAAGGCCGTAAAATCGCAAGTCATCCATCCATCCATCCAACTTTCTTTGCATGCTTTATATTTATAACAAGTTTCCTAAACCTACCTTTTAAAGTTATGAAGCGAAAACGGTTTGTGACGGACAGACAGACAGGAGACAACTATGAGAAAACGATATGTCTTCCCTCCCATTTCTACCCAGACAGAGATTTCATGTTCTGAAAAGTTAGATCCTTTGGAAGCAAGGAAGACATCAAAGAATAGAAAATAGCAGACTCGGTTTAATTGAGTCTGTTCATGACCAGTAATGAAATGTGCGACACCAGCCACGCCCCCTAGCACCGGCTTAAGCGGAACTCTATTTTTAAAATTACCCAAATGAACTCAATGAACCCAAAGGACCAGAAAAAATAATCTGCATTATGAAGATGTACGGGGAGAAGTTTTACAGCCGCCATACGACGCAAACACCAGCTGCATTGAAGATAAACAAAAACACGCAACTGAATATACCAATACCTTTAATTTTGATGCGGCATAAGGGACTCTTAAGAAGAAGCTTCCTCCCATTTATTCAACTGAAAATGCCTAATATTGCACAGAAATACCGTTTGGTCTCCTCCCGCAGGATTAAGGCACCGCTCAACAGTTAGTACTAGAACCTGTGCACTACAGCCTACGTCATCAGCATACAAGTGAATTAAAACAAACAAGGTAAAGGTTTTCCACAGTCTTGAGGTCGTAGGGACAGTATTTGTTGGAGCCTACAGTATCTTAGGCACATGTTATGGAACAGAGAACCTATTCCCCTCCTTTCGTAGCCTTTAACCTTCCCTGATTCGGAGCAGGTTACCATTTACTGCTGGGATGACAGAGTCAATGTTTCAGTCGCGACCGGGCTGGCGACTCGAACCTGCGACCTTCTGCGCGGAAGAGCAGAACACATTTTTTAGTTTTCTTTTTGTTTATTCTACCGTTTTCCGTCCACTATAACTTTATAATTTGAGGGTTACCAAGAAGTGAAAATTGCGTTTTTGTGATATTTTGTCATATTTTTGGGGTGTTGCATGCGTTCGGAAAATTACGTTTTCATGGTATATATCAAACGCAAACATCACATATATGTGAAAAATGCGTTCAAATTCTGTGAAAAATGCGACCGGATTTGTCACACGTGTGAAAAATGCGACCGGATTTTTCACACATGTGAAAAATGCGTTCTGTGAATATTGCGGTCTCACAGAGCACCCTCATAACCTTTTTATGAAAGTGAGTAAGATCGCTGGATGACATAATCATTACGTCATGTGCAAAAAATAAAAAAATTAAAAATTGCAAATAAACAAGTGTAAGCGGTAAATATACTGGCTCCATTTTTTTTCTTTTATATTTTCTTGTAGTGAGTAACGTTACCATAACACGTTAAACTTCATTTAACACATATAGCCTCGTCTTGAGTGCAAATCTTTAGGTGTCATGGAAAAGTATCCTTACTTACTACAAAATATGAAAGAAAATAAATTGCGTTTAAAAGCTTGTCGTGGTTTTCGTAAAGTCGGTCCTTAAAAAGACGAGAAATATCTAGAATGTGTCCATAGGACACGGATGCCCCCGCCTAGTGTCTTGATTATGGTACTTGTAGGATAACTAGGTTCATAGAGTCAGATTTGTAAAACATAAAAGGGAAAATCAAGGGACCATGAAATAAAGGTCAACGTGACTTACATTTATTTTGCAGCCAAACCACGGACAGGAATGACACAAACATGTTTTCAGTGTAGCCTATCCACATAGTTCATGTACGCAGTGTGACCTTGACCTTTAAGCTATAGCTATTGACATGATCCTTGTGAGCGACAAATCTTCTTGCCAAATAATTGTTAAGCTCACCATGCAGGACAGAGTTGTGGGTCGGAAACGAATATGTTTCACTGTAGCCTATGCACAAAGCTTTAAGTGCAGACTAAAACCTTGACCTTTGAGCTAGCGACATGGTTCTTGCGTGTGACGCGTCGTCTTGTAGCGCCACATGTGGAAATGAGTGCATGACAACAGAGGTTATCGTCTATTTTTTTTTCAGACTGTTTTGCTGATTGCGTTTCACTTGAGTTTTAGCTTAAACAAATTTTGGCTATTTGAAATGAATATGTCGTATAACTTGAATGTTTCTATATTCAAGATTTAGTTTGAATTAAAATAAGGTTTATAATAAAACTACTTGCAATAGTTGAGGGAATTATTGTGTGTCTATATGTGTGTTTGTGAGGGAAGAGGTGGTGGGGGCTAATATAAATAGTAGCGTTATGAGCAAAGTGACTTTATGTATAATAATTGTTTGTTGTTGTTGTTTTTCTTCTAACGTTTGACCTTCTTTTCTTTTGACAAAAAACATGATCTAATCATGCACTAACAGCCATAGTACAGGAAGAAACCTTTTTCTTCTCATCAATAATTTTGTGCATCGGTTTAAAAAGTAAAACAACAACAAACAAAAAGTACAGGTCTGCGCTTAACCATTTTTCGAACCCGCTTTTACAAACCCACCATGACTTATACTGTATATCTTCGGAGGCCAGTAAACACATTGTTGAGGTTGTAGCTGAAAGTAACGGTCCCTTCCAATCAAAGCGCAGTTCAGATTTAATTTAAAGTTTGCATCTGCTTTTGAACTCATACATGTACCTGCATGACATAATTGAAAGAGCTTCAGACTTGATTTACATGACGTTTGTCTATTTGATAACATTGTTATCCTGTGCGCTTCATTACTTTTTCCTCTGGCTCATTAACTGATTCAGCAAAACGCAACATAAAAACAGCAGTTACTATGATTATTGGCTGATCATTATACTTCTTTGTGCCGTTGCATATATGCACACGTACACATGCAAGATACGCATACAGAAAGTATACAAGAACAGGTAAATCCCAGAGGAAAGGCCGTTGTTACCCAAAGATATTTTTCTTTTCTTTTATACTTCTCAGTAAAATCAATGCTTGTAATAAATGGTTGATTTTTTTCATAAGAGAAATGACCAACTCACAAGTGACTGATAGCAATATCACTTTAGCGAAAGTTGAAATTTCTAGGCATAAATACTTTCTGATAGATGCTTGTCGGAAGTATCTGTGGCCAAAGTACCAAAACCGTAAGTCCGAACCCCATTGATAAATTCGAAACAGTTAGATACACAGACCTGGAACCGTATACAGACTTGTGATAAGTGCTCACGGGTAATAAGCATCACCTGCCTATTGTAATACACTCGCCATTTCTATGTTTCTGAGGGACTAGTGAGTGAAATGTTAAAAGAAATCAGGAACTGACACGAAAACCCCTGTCTATATTCGTCGTGGCGATTAGATCGAAAATTAGTTTAGAAACAGCTACATTGTAAGAATCAACGATGTCATGATGTCTCCCATACAGCTTTTTTAAAGTGTTAACACAAGCTTCCCTCTGGATAACCCCGATGACAACAATATATTGGTAAGTAGCTTCCCAATATCAACAAAGTCTTCATGCTTGAAACAGATTCCAGTATAAAGGACTGGAGACATAAACTGCGCATGCAGCTGCTGATCTCGAAAAGAAGAAGTTAACTATGGGAAGCTATAGAGATAGCAGTCTAAGTCTGAGGCAGATGAAACCTTAATTTCAAGTCCAGGCGAATAAATGAGGTCAATAAACTTGGAAACCTTTGAATTATTCAGAGAAAACTTGCCCCCATTGTAGCTGTAGATGAAGTTAAAGTAATATGTAGTGCCTTTTTTACTTGCTTTTAAGAGCCCCTATATGAACTCCTTCACAGGTCCGTCAAGAAATAAGTCGGCAAGGAAGGGGCGCAGTTAGTGCCAGTTGGAAAGCCAACTGTCGGTTGAAAGACCTGTCCGCTGAATTCCACGTCAAACAAATCATTTTAATGACATCAGAATAATTTGCAGGAACATTAGAGCGTGTCTTAACGAAGAATGTGTCCAAGTACTAAAGAACAGCAGTCTAGTGATTTCCATCTTTGTGAAAGAAGCAACATTGCTGCTTATATGGACCTTCTTGTACCTTTAGAATTCAGTGCAGTTTTGGGCGTTCAAGATCTTCCTCTATTTTGGAAATTCAAAAAAAAGCGTAACCGTTACTTCGTTTCTCAGAATTTCCTCCTTAGACGAAGACGTACGAGCACATGTAGGAATAAACCAAAGACAAATAGGAAAATTCGCAGGAACTGATGCAATTCAATCCCAGATCCCACCCGAAAAAGACAACACAAAATTAGTCACCACCAAAGACATCATCAGCAACAGCCATGTGAACAGCTCTTTCCCATGTAGGTGGTCACCGGGCTAGCCTTAACATCAGACGTAGCAACAATCAACACATAAAACAACAAAGAAGAACCAAAAGTGTCGCCTTGGACGACCAGTAATGAAATTACTGGGGGACTTAACCGGTTTGCGGTCGCAACCAACTCTCGCCCTTGGTTCTGCTTTGGTTCATCAGACACTTGGCTGTTCGATTTGTGTGGAAGATTCCTAGCTCATAAGCGTAATATCTCAGAAATATAGAAATCAAAATTGAAACTAAGATAAAACAAGCTTGAGGACTCACAGAAAAAGCAAAACTAAAATTTCGGAGCAGAAGAAACCTACCAGTAAAACCACGGTGGGCCTGACCCAAGACGTCCCAGCTATATGGGTGGTTTGCGCCAGCTCTCTGTGTTACTATTAATTATGTTACGTTGGCGCCTTCATAAAGTTTGAGGCCAGACCCGCCGTAGTGCAATCGAAGAGGTAAGCAAAGCTGTTAACCTTGATTGGGTTAACCACCAAGCATGCAGTTTGTCTCTCTCTCCCTCTCTCACTCTCTGAATAATCGAGTCTTACTCTCAGCTCCTTTAACCAATTGCTTATGTTAAATTTACGATGTTGCCCTCAAGTATGTGAGTATGAATTTTTGTGTGAGCAAGTGTGCGCCATAGAGTTGTTTTGAATTGCATAGTATATGTTTGAGCCTTATGTTGTTGCATTTTTATGCAAACTAAGTGTAATAAAGAATTGAATTGAATTGAGTTTGTCGCAAAACATATATATTATAACCAATCTTTTTATATCAAATTAAAACCTTCTTGAAATGATCAAGAAAATCATTTTACCAATTATTTTTCTGAATTTGTACACCAAGTCGCCATAAAATTCAGGTTCCGAAGGGCCCTGCATAAGTGTTTTCAATCAGACATTATATTAGACACTAAGTCGAAATGCCGTCGATAAAATTTTGAAAAAGCTTTACGAGGTTTATGGTATCTATAACCACGTCTGTCAAAACTTTATTACGAACATTAAAGTCATCAACATAACTGGACACTCGAGCAAAACGAATAAGTTGAGAAATATAAACAGCATAGGATGTAGCTCTTTTCTCAAGCTTGTGATGCGGGGCGTCTAGCAAACGAATACATTATTGATAGATGGCTTGTCTGCTGAAACTACGAAATGTTTGTCATGGAGATCAGCTAGCTCAGTAGCGACCTTAGGAATGTCAAAAACTGATTTACATCCGGTTGACATTAGACTGATTGGTTGACATTATTGAGGTAAAAGACCTCACTACCTCCCTCTAATTCCACTTCCGTACAGTTGTTTTTATACCCCCGCAAACTGTATTTTTTGGGGGTATACTGTTTTGACGTTGTCCTTCCGTCCGTCTTTCCATCCGTCCGTCCGCAACGCATTAAATTTGCTCCAATTTGTTTCAAATTTTGTTCATGGATGCAGCATAAGAAAATAGTGGATACGTATTTTTCATTTTTTCCTGGAAAGTTTTTATTGCGGAGTTATGCCCCTTTGCATTTTTCGTAAAATAAGTTTGTTATCGCAACTCCTCCTAGATGGTTTGACGGATTTTCTTGAAATTAAGTATGTGAACAGATATTGGTATGACAATGTGCATTAGGGTTTTGATTTTAAATTCTGCCCCTTTTTGCCTGAGTTATGCCCCTTTTTGATATTTTTGCCCTGTTTTATAGGGTTTTTGCATTAGATTTGCTCCAATTTGTTTCAAATTTTGTCCATGGATGCAGCATAAGAAAATAGTGGATACGTATTTTTCATTTTTTCCTGGAAGGTTTTTATTTCGGAGTTATGCCCCTTTGTATTTTTCATGAAATAAGTTTGTTATCGCAACTCCTCCTAGATGGTTTGACGGATTTTCTTGAAATTATGTATCTGAATAGATATTGGTATGAAGATGTGCATCAGGGTTTTGATTTTTAAATTGTGCCATTTTTTGCCTGAGTTATGTCCCTTTTTGATATTTTTGTCCTATTTTATAGGGGCTTTTGCCTTTTTTGCTTCCATTTTATTCAAATTGGGTTACCAGATGCAGCATATGGAAAGAGCTGATACATATTTTTCAGTTTTCCCGGAAAGGTTTTCCTGCTGAGTTATGTCCCTTTGTAGTTTTCGTAAGAAAAGTTTGTTATCGCTACTACTCCAAGACCATTTGACGGATTTTCTTGAAATTAAGTATGCAAACACATATTGGTATGAAGATGTACATTAACCTTTTTTGCATGAGTTATGCCCTTTTTTTAATATGTTTTCCCTAGTTTGAAGTTTTTTATGGCATTTTCACTTCCATTTTATTCAGATTTGGTGCACAGATACAGTAGAAGAAAGAGTTGGCACATATTGCTCTGTTTTTCTCAAAAGGGTTTTCCAGCTTTGCTGTGCCCCTTTGTAGTCTTGGAAAACAGAGTTTGTTGTCGCTACTTCTCGTAAACCGTTTGACTGATATTAAATATGTGAACAGATATTGGTATATAGATGTGCACTTGTAGTTGTCATAACATGTATGCTGTGTAAATTTATGTAAAACTTAAATGACAAAGCTGCATGCCTAAATGTTAAACGCGGGGGGTATTTAGTAAGCCATGCTTACTGCCAGCTCTAGTTTTTTTCTATTGACCATATTGCGCCGGTGGTTCTGAGGCTCTTTAATTTTTATGCAGTTTTGTGACGACAGGCCGCAGAGCATTTTCTCATCTTTCATGGTTTGGTAATTGCTTTTAAGTTACGTTTGTCCTTTCTAAATTGGGAGAAAATAATTTTTGTACCTGACGACTTTTCTGGGTTTCAAGGACAAAAGTCAAGCTCTTAATCGTGCCTGAAAAAAAATATTCACAGTTTTAGTTACATATTTTTTGATATTGTGTGTGATCATTTGATAAAAAGATATTTCAAACTCGTTTGATATATCATATTTATGAAGCCATTTAATGTAAAGCTTGGATAGCAAACCTCCTGTATTTATTACATAGATGTCAAATCAATCATAACTTATTTGAGACTCTAATGTACAAGGTCAATGGTTTCTTAACAGAAAAAAATACCATGTGAAGCAAAGTGTATCCTTAATGGCCCTAATGCGGTGATACAAGGACGAGTCAATAAGTCGTCAGCCTTACTAATTTTTAATTGATATACGAGAACCGATTTTCACATTTTGTTGTAACGTATGATATAGGCTTGAAGACATGTACACTTATGTGCGGGATCTTACATGGTCAGGCAAAGGCAATGAGCACTTAACACGGTGGCATTTCAACAATCTTAAATGTTCGTTACGTATGTGCAAGCTAACAACCCGACGGGTTCCCAAAGCAAATGTCAACTGGAGCATAAGTACATGTAAGCAGCGGACTGTTGAAGCGGATTAGGTCGGAGGTATATCATTTTCTTTCGCATCGTGTAACTGTAGACACTACGTTTAGGAGAAAGTTCGAGTATCTGTCCATTACCAGAAAACACTGGAGACGAGGGGTCGATTTACAGATCTAAGCATAAGGGGCCGATTTTTCTAGATTGGACAGATTCGAGGACTTTCCCAAACTTAAATACACCTCAACAAAAAGACTTTGTAAATTTAAAGGCAATTTGTATTTTACTCATGTACATGGAGATAATTTCTACATTGTTTATATTGATCACTAATGGGAAGTAACGTAGAGTTTTATAAAGGCAAACAATTGTAGGTGTATTTTAATGTACGCCAGAAAACAAACCTCAGAGTCGTCAGTGGAGAGGACCTGGACCTAGATCCCCAAGACTAAAGAAGTTCAATGAGTCAGCTGGCAAGGTAATCACGCTGTATTTTGGCACTCCAAAAGAGTAATTTGGTTAGACCTTTTACCAAAAGAATACTACAATAACTGGCGGGTACTATGCGAGCATACCTGATCAGCTGAGAAACGCAAACCGTTAAAAACGGCGTGGTCAACTCCCTAATGCACTTCAGAGAGACACTGCAAGGGTCCATAATAGCAAGGTAATACTGTACATCGTCTATTCGCCTGTTTTGGCATCTGGTGATTGCTGTTGTTCCCGCATTGTAAACTTTTGAAAAAAAGATAATCGGCGCAAATTAAATGGAAGTGTGTTTCAATTTTGTCTCTAGGGGAAGAGTTGACATTAACTTTCATGAAAATGACTCAAGTGAGCTATTTTGGTAGGCACCTGCAACCGTGATTTTGACACTTGGTAGCGACAATGACCTATCTCAAGCTGTCCAATCTGGAATTCCAAAATGGAGCGCGGGCAGTCTGCATATTGACTTGATTCTAAAAAAGTTACCAACATGATATAATGTTTGTGTGTATAAACCGAAAATAGAAATCGAAAGTATATCTACACTGGCAAAAAAAAGAACGTTTAGAATATTGGTTTGTCTGTTTTCTGTAAAATGATTGTGAACTTACAAACAAGAAAAACAGTTTGAATTAACATCTGACAGAGTGCTAGTATTCACGCAGTGCAGTACAACTGGAAAAAAATCGAAGATTAAATATTCATTGACCTTTGATATTATTGGCTAAATTTTGAAATACGCGTGATTTGACCGATGAAATCTTGTGAAATGTGGAACAAAAGTGAAAATATACTCGGCTGCGCCGAGAAAAATATCTTTGGACGCCAATTCCTGTCCGACGAAGAAAAGTCAAGGAAACGGTTGAGCGGTGAGTTAAGGCAAAGGGTCCCGAGTTCGTCAGTTCTGAGATGATAGCAATGCAACAAAGTTGGGCCAAATTGTACATAAATGTATATGATGCTAGATATATAAAAAGAAGAGGTCCGGCAGTCTCGACCGCAATTAAAGTAGACTGTTTACTTATTTACTCACCCTCATATTGTTGCCTCATTAGATATAATTGCACATATTTGATAATCTTTTTACTGCACGTGACTGGCGTGCGCCTGCAATCAGGCTGAAAAGTTATTAGACTTCACAACAGAAGCTTATAAATCATAAACCGGGATAAGCAATTTTCATCCAAATCTGGATACCCCAAAGGCTTATCAAAGTTTGTTAATGTATAATTTTAAGATTTAAAGATCTAAGCATATGCCAGTGAACGTTAAAACTGATAGCTTATTACAAGACGATGCTAATAAATCTTCAATTTTTCCAATATTAAGGGATCATAAATAATTTTATGGATAGATTACATGTATGATGATTAAATGATTATAACACTGGTATAACAGATAAACATGTCTTTAAAGATGAATGTCAATAAATCAAGATACGCATTTCTAGAGGTGTTTTTTTTTTTTTTTAAATTCTTTCTCCAAGAGCTGACATCGATTGAAAAGAGGAGCAAATATAAATGACAGAGTTGCTTCTCCTGAAAGTGTACCGATTCATCAGAAAAACTATCTTTAAATTGGATACAGTTGACCAGTTGGTCAGACACCAACTATCAAGTGCATGAACAGTCACAGTTGCATATCGGTGTGTCTTTAAGTTTATTACTTTCTTTAGGCTCTTCATCAGTGACGTTTACGGATCATTGTACAGAAAGGCTTGGCAAATCCCTTTTGAGTTCGGATGGTTGTTATTGAGCAATGGTGCTGGGTTACTTTAAGTGCCGAGGCGTCCAACTAATTTGGATGATAGTAGGGCAAGGGCCTACTGTGCTTGCAGCAGATGCGGGTGGGGGTTGTTTGATATTCTTTTCTTGCCTATCATTTCTCTTTTCTTTTCCACCTCTCTCTGAGAGATGGCTCGATATAGACTGAAATACTACCTCAGAGAGCCGTTAACTCCAAAACAATCAACCAACCAACTTTTGAGTTATATAATCTCTCTCTCTCTCTCTCTCTATGGGTGTGTGGTGTGGGTGTGGCCATTAGCATTTTTATTGTCTTATCAGTTTAAACAGCTCTTATGCTATTATGGGTCATCCGACTGTATGTCGATGCTGAATCAACTTATGACTGCTAAAAACATAATTGTTGACAGTTTTTTTTTTGTTTTTTTTTTTGTTTTTTTTTTTTTGTTTTGTAAAATGTCGGATATACCATATTGGTAGGTGACTGCGTAAATCTACTTTTATAAAGCGATCATTTATAGGTATGTTTAGAGGAGATCTCGAAATGCTAACTTTACAGAGTTAGACTAAACAAGTCGCCTAAATTATTATTGGACACGAAGGCTGTTTTTCAATACACAGCCCACAGATTCGTTGCAGTCCTCTGCGATAATAGGGTATCCATCAAAAGATGAAAGACTGATAAATCATTCACATGGAACCGGAAATAATTAACCGTGAAGTGCATCTCGTTATCTATTCAGGCAACAAGGTATGCATAAATTTCCTTTTTAATCATTTTAATACATTGCAAGCATGATGCGAGTTGAAACAAACTGGCACGTCACGCATATACTTGGGTACCTAAGCAAGATTCCTGCTACATAAGCAGCTGATAAATGGTCTCTGTATCTGGCTAAGCGTTTAAAACTGCGCAATACAATGAACTCACTCAGTTAACTACAGAAAGTAGTGGATTTTTAGCTCTGTCCACAAATGCAGTATTGCCATATGTCCTCATTTTTGTTCATAGCTGTGATTAAATTCGGTTGACATGTTAACGGCGTAAGGGAACTTCTATATGCGAGCGAAACTATTTTATGCGTTTTGAACAATAAAGGGACCTTCGCACCTCGCCTGTTTATATTATATCCTCTCTCTCTCTTTCTCTGGGTGTGTGTGTGTGAGAGAGAAGCCGTATCTAACTTTATATTCAGCTAATTTTGGAGGACAAGGTCAGTTGCTTTGCTTTTCCTTAGAAAGTTAAAATACGTATATATACTCTTTTCGTCTTAGTTTGTTTACATGTACTTGTTTACTCTTCCTCTTGGTTCCACTGGTCTGTGATTGTAGCACTTGATGGATATCTTTATTAGAACTTTGGTTTAAACATATTTATTCGCTTCTCCAGTTGCATATTACACATGCATACTTCAAATAAGTTCGGATGAGAACGGAAGCAATCACTGCTTATTTAGTTCCTCTCTTTAGAACTTTGCTTTCCTTAGAATTTTCAACACCGATCAAAACTTTCATCTTCAGGAGGCCATTTATTTCCCCTCCCCCCCCCCCCCCCCCGCCCCACCCGCACCCACCCAAACACCACCACCCCATTCAAATTACTTAAAATTGCATGATTCCTATTGGTTGTTATCTGAGCACATGGGTACAAACACCGATATTTTTTTCATTGTGAATTCTCAAAATAACATGATTTCTGACAGACCTCTGCTGTTTCAATAATGTTAAGGGAACTGTTGGAAAATTTGTTTACAAAGGAATAAGACAATAACGATTGCTTTTGAAAGCTCTTAATATGCTTCTTGTGATATGCTCAAGGGTCGGATAGCACTGCTAACCAGCTGCACAACGCTTGTCCACTATCCCAACCACATTTCCAGGTCCAGAGACGCTAAAGAAAAAATCTAAAGGAATAAAATAAAATGTGAACCAAATTTTCCTTGTGTCCTAACTGAGAACATGAATATCCACAGAACACAGCACATTTTTTGTCTATGAACGAAGATAATTTGCATTTAATGTTGAGAAAAAAAAAACACTGCAAGTTTGGTAAAAAAACATAGAGCCAGCCCCTCCCCCCACCCCTCCCCTCCCTCCCCACCTCCGACCCCGCACGTTTATATTTTGCGTGACATGTTAGCATATTAGAGCTTTGCCTGTATGCAAAACATAAACTGTGCTAGAGGTCTGGCTGATATATTTTGAAAGCCGCAAATGTGTCATTTCGTCAACACTGGCTGGGGTAATGGGCTTGCTTAAGATAAACAAATATTATATAATTTTTATCGCAAGAACTGGTTTTCTGTGCTAGCTATTTCATTCTAGATTGGAATTTTTCTATGCATACATTTCGAAAATCAAAGAACTTTTGCAAAATTGATTTTCTAGGGGACAAATATGGGCCTTATCATACTAGGTCCCTTGCCGAACTATTAAAGCAGAGTTTAGAAAGAAATCAATATGAGCCCGTAACCTCACTTCTCTTGCGTTATTTGTAAATCAAATCTGAATGATTCGTTCATCAATAGCTTTTCTATCATCTTTGGAAAAATATGACAAAATGCTGTCGGAAATTTTATAAATCACTAGAACGGAAGCCTGTTAAGTTTTGTTATTAAACTCATTTACATGCAAAAAAGTTGGGCTCTAATTTATTTCTAATTAAAGGTCGGGGACCTTAAAAATTTGCAACAACAACAAAGGGCTGCAATGACTTTTAATATGCTTTTTAGTTCGCCGTTGCTCATCTTTGAGAAAGATGGATCGTAGTTGACAACATCGGAAATCAATAATATGAAATGAGCAACATTTGCCTGCTCGCTTATGATTTTGAAATAAAATGTGCTATAGATTAACAGATATAAAATTTTAGAAAATCGTAGACGCTGCCAAAGAAGTTACCATGGGTTTAACTGATACATATATATAGAGAGAGATACGAAATTTATGGAACGAGTATTCGGCGTTTATCATCAATATCATATAAAATGGCATTCGGCAAGACATGAATTTCATATGAAATGGCCACTAGTATGAGATTCTGTTATACATGTATATATACTCCTCGCCAAAAGTTAAGCATATTTGATGACGAACAAAGTAGCAGATATAACTGATTCACAGGACTTCTGATATGTCAAAAAGTTTGTCATCATCGTTCTTATCCGATGACATAAGGTTAACAGAGTATGTTGAGGAACTGGAATTTCGGAACTCAGCAGTTGTTTGGATACCCAGTGCCAAAAGTTAAGACCCCTGTATTTCAATGACAAATTTCGACCCTGGTAAAGATTGTGTCCAAAACATCACAAAATTTCAATTCATCTTCACCAAACTAGCATAGTCTATAGTCAAAATGTTAAATTGTAATGTGCTACATTGGTCGTGGACATGCCATTTCAAATTCGGACATTAGAGACAAACTTGTCAAAACTTGTTTCAAAAATGACCGATGGTGCAATTTTCCTATAGACTCTTATCATTTTTGTCTTACGGAAAATTGGTAGTCTTTGATACTGGAACTGAAAACTTTTTATGAAACTCATTCGTTACACGATTTCTTATCTGACGTAGCACGAATTTGTAGATGCGCAACTTTTTGTGTGCAGAAAATTAAAATTTAAAAAATAGTGTTTTACTAGAAAATGCATTACAATTACACACGCCAAAATTCTTAAAAATGATTCGTGTGGCCCAAATTGTCAAGCGGCATATGCCTATGTACACAGTCTTTCAAAATCAAGAAATTATATCGTTGTTTGATATTTAGCTATTGTTCTGCAGGATGTGTAACAGAACCACCGGGAAAATGAAATATGCTAAACTTTTGTCGAGGAGTATATATATATGACCACTCTTTCGTTTCTCCTGCCGCTGATTTAAGAAGGGCAGTTGTCAGTTACTGGCGAAAGTATGTGCACTTAGTACTGGTTAACCGCTTAGGAGGTCTAAGCCTGCCACGGAAAAAATGTGGTTAGGTTAACTGACCGTCCCGACATGACCATAGGTGTTTACCGTGGACGAAAAGCAACAAGTCAAATAATCAATCAATCTTCTTTGCAGTTTTCGCGCAAAAGAAAAACAAACGTTGCCACGGAGAGTGTCATAACACGCCCCGACATAACTAAGTGAGCCGGGACACGACAGAACCAACAAAGTGGCACATGCACCCAGCGAAGATTCAGGTCAGCAGCCACCCAGTCTGATCAGCGTCTTCCCTGTGCGCTTAAAAGTTAGCTAAGGGTCTAAGCCAGCTCCATGTGGACATTGAAGACTCTGATCAGACTGGGTGCATCTGAGTCTTCGCTGGGGAACATGCCACTATTTTGTTTTCGCGTGTCGCGACTCAGTGAAGGCGGTTTCACATCAGGCGTGCGATTTTGGTCGTACGATTTCCCAGGGCCGGGGTGCTGTAGACAGATCGCAGACGAAATTGCAATTTATCAAGACAGGTCGACACAGTTCGTAGACATTGCAAGGCAGCCGTACGATGCTTGTACGGCTATCTCACGGGCCGCACGGTGTTCGCAACTTGAAAAATAAAAACGCACAGATTTGCAAGACTTCCGCAAGGCTGCTGTAAAAAAAATTGCACATAGCTCTTGCGCTCACCGTACGACACCTAAGATTTTTCAAGGTTGCTGCACGATTGCCTTACGATGTCTGTGCGTTCATCGTATAGATTCGCCCCGGCTGAGGGTATAATTGCAAGGGCAAGGACCAACAGTCGTCAGTGTGTCATTATGGCTAGTCAAAGCATCTCTTTGTGATGGCTATCCTTCCACAGCGTGTTGTCACCCTAAGAAGAATGCTTCAAGATGATATAGAACGTCATGAAGCAATTTTGTCACTGCTTATCCGACTCTGAGATCACTGGATTCTGATTTAGGGGCTACTTTTGGGCTTTTTCCTGGGGCTCATGGGGCTCTTCGATGGCAGTTGCTGCAGGGTTCTTCCCCTTCCCCTTGGATTTATGTATTGCTGGCATGATGTTGACCGAGTGAGTGTATGTTTGCTGGTCTGAGCGGGTCTGCCTAATAGAAGGAAGTCTAACAGCCGCCGCACTGCTGCGGCAAGGCAGTCGCACTGCTGCCGCGCGGCTGCTGTGTCAATTGCTGCGCTTGACTTACGTATGGCAGCAGCCTTGCGACAAAACGCAAGGCAACTGCAAGGTGTTCGTGCGACTGACTTGCGGCTTTCGTAAGACAAATGCGAGAGTTGATTGACAGCAGCTCCAGCTTGACAACGCGCGAAGTCGTACGTAAAATTAATCGTTAGGACGTCTCGAGGCTGCTTTGCGACCTTGAAATCCGCAAGAAAACCGCAAAGAAAATGTACGTGTTGAAAATTCTGTTTGAGACGTTGCGACAGCCTTGCAAATTTGTACGAAGGTCTTGAGGCTGCCGCACGAAACCCTGTGATGTTTTCCTGTTCTTGTAAAATGTGATCGTAGACAGGTGTACGGCCGCCACAAGGCTGATGTGAAAAAGGCTTTAGTAATATATTACGTGTTCTGTAATGTCAATACGACACTGCTTTATGATAATTCTATACTTACGTGAACGATACAAACAGGCCGGAAAGCCGAACATGCTTCTTAGTGTCCCACATTTTGCTTGTTTTGTAAATCTTTGGAAAACTTTTTTTCATTTTTGTGAATACTCAAACCAGCCGTCACACCTGTTTAGAACGATCAGAGTTTTTAGTTTTGCTTTTTCAATGTGCAGGAATCGCACACTGTTCATGCACCCCGAGAATACTTTGACTAGACTGCAATGGCTGATCTGAGTCTTCTGTGTGCGCCAATGTTGTAATGTACGCGAAGTTATTTACATGGCCCTATATCCACCATCACTCTGTATGTAAACCAGTGTCTCCGAGAATTTGACGATAGCTTTTAACACAGTTCCATGCAGATCTCCAACAACACACTGATCCAGTTATAATCTGTTTATAAGCATATTCTCTCTTCTCTTTTTCTATAATAGTTGATTTCCCTTTCCCTGGTCCAATACCTGTATTTGAATAAGAAGGCTTCCAGAAAGTCTAATCTCCGAGCAGCATATTTCATTAAACGGAGGACCCCTGGTACCTTAGTGTGTTAAGCGCTGGCTTGCTGGTCTAGCGGTCTCGGGTTCGACTTTGTCATTGGAAAAAGTAAATCCAGAGACAACACAAACCGCTTATTCTTTTTAATATCATGATAAAGACGAACAAAGTACGAATGGACCTTAAAATAAGCAAACTCAATAGCGCATCTTTCACAGTTGACCAGTTACGTTGAAAATGAAGCCATTTATTGGCAATTAACTAACAAAAGTGTTTAATTGGAATTAAATATCATTATGGAAACGACTGCTGACCAATCCGTTAAGAAATGAAATAATAAAAAAGCAGATAATCTAATTAACATATTTGGTTTATTTAGGAAACATATAATTTGATATATGGCAGTGTAGTTTCTTTAATTATTTTGTATTTATTGTCTTATTTATTTATTTTCTCTTTTGCATTTCTTAACATTTTCTGTCTTTCTTGTACCGCATGAGAGATAATAAATGCAGTTTCGCATTGACAGCAAATAAACCTCAGGGGAAAACATCTCACATACCCTGTCTGGCCCGGCGTATAGTACGACATCATGTTGGACTTAGAAATTTTACGCCTAAGAATTCGGCAGTCGGAAGGCGCGTGAAATGTATTTTTAAGCTAATGGGGAAGAATTTTAACGACAATTTATTTCAGAAATTTTTATATCAGTGAAAAGTATGCAATGCTAATTATAAGAAAATATCAAGGAAAAAATTTAAACTAGAGAAAGTAAAATAAGTTTTTACTGACAAAGTCTAGGAACACGCGTTTTGTCAAATTTTTATATACGGTAAATAGGAGGTGATGAGCATATTTTCCACTTCACCTGGAAGAATGAAAGCACATACTTATTTTGATGAAAATTACATCAACTTAAAGAGCGTAAAATGAGCTTTATGGTCATATCAGAATAAATATTGGCACAATATGTTAAAGAAATGATTTCTGTTGTCAAAAATTGTTTTGCCATTAATTTCTATACAAACTGAGTGGTAGATTTCAACAGGTAAGGGGACATACGCGTCATCGATACAGGTTACATCGTCGGACTGGGAAGATACAAATGAAGAGATTAGTTTAACATGAAAATCAGCTTTTATTACATAGGTATGGTGGCTGGTTTGTGCCATTTCGTCTTTTCGCCGCGAAAAGACGCCACGCGAAAAGACGAAAAGACGCCATGCGAAAAGACGAAAAGACGAAAAAACGCTAGGCGAAAAGACGAAAAGACGAAATAACGCCATGCGAAAAGACGAAAAGACGAAACCCGCCACGCGAAAAGACGAAATTTCAGCGCGAAAGACGAAAAAACGCCATGCGAAAAGACGCCATTTGAAACTCTTAATTTGTCGTCTTTTCGCGTGGCGTCTTTTCGTCTTTTCGTCTTTTCGCCTGGCGTCTTTTCGTCTTTTCGTCTTTTCGCATGGCGTTATTTCGTCTTTTCGCATGGCGTTATTTCGTCTTTTCGCGTGGCGTTATTTCGTCTTTTCGTCTTTTCGCGTGGCGTTATTTCGTCTTTTCGTCTTTTCGCGTGGCGTTATTTCGTCTTTTCGTCTTTTCGCATGGCGTCTTTTCGTCTTTTCGCATCACGTGTTTTGCATTAAGATGTATCAATAAATCCTATTCTAAATGCAGTTAATACTTTGAAAACTTAGACAGGTGTTTCTTTTTTAAACTGTGTAGACCTTGATCAGAATGCAATCTGTAAAGAAGTGTACTAATCACGGTTTGCAGTTTTTGCCCATAAACTGTTCTTTTAAAAACATTACCAAAAATATGAGGAAAGAAGTCATTATGGTATTTCTACTGAACGGGCAGAAAAGAAAATGAGCCGTCCTAATGTTTTGGAGTGAAATACTCCAAACAAGTTTCAACATATCTTAATTTTGATCTTAAACTGCCTAAAAGATTAACCACTTGTTGACCATGTAATCTCTCTCAAACTATGGAAGACGAAGGTGTCTATACAAACATGCACTTCGCTGTAAGTGTTATGATATGAAAAAATAATGATACAGTATTTTCCCTAATTTGACATACATTTAACTGCAGCTAACCCAAAATTTGAACAAGTTTATAGTTTTCTAAAGACGTGCCAATCGCAGACAGAGCAGAGTCTGATTAGACTTCTCTTTGCCTTTTGCATATGTGCCCCAATATATAAGAATTTTATATTGAAAATGTGCCCCCGTCCGCCATTTTTACAAAGGGGCACAACTACCGTTACTTCCTCTACAAGTCTTCTTTAAACGACAGGGATGGATTTTGCTAGCTCAACTAGGCCAGCTGAAGACAGGACTAGGTGGAAAAGGAGTGTTGTAGAGTCATCTGTGGTGCCCCTACGACCTCACAAGATTATGGGATAGACTAGACTAGACTAGACTAGCGGTTGCAGTCAGTTCGACCCCCCGCCCCCTCTACACACACACACACACACACACACACACACACACACACTCGCCTCAGTGGTCCTTCAGATGTGACTCTAAACCGCGAGGTCATGTCTTCATATGACCTTAGCATTGGTGGGACATTTTACCCAATTCTCTCGATCTCTCAGTTTGAACAATAATATACTCAGAAAATACATTACGTATTAGATTAGGTGCTAGCATTAAGTAATAAATTTGGACCATGTTACCATTATGATCCTAAATCCTAGGACATATGTGTCCTAGGAAAACAGTGGTCTGGTCAGGCTCTGCATTGGTAACCATTCTGCGTATGTTATGATACTGCTCGAGATATTAAAATCTACTTGTTCAAATTTAAAAAAAAAAAGAAAAGAAAAGAAAAAGGGTTATTTTTACGTAGGATGCATGGAGACACAGGCTTCAACATATTTGTATCTGTGCTAAAGGTGAACGGGACCACTCTCAATGGGAAGCAATTTTGCATTTTTGCCTCCTTTCTTAAGGAGGGTCAGCTCTTGAAAGTAGAATTTGGTCCTCTAGGAGCAAATTCTTTCCTTGAAGAGTAGACCTATTTAAGAATCTAACTTTCAGTTTGCTTCACTTTCCTATCTTGGGAAGCAAAGAGAATGTCACAAAAGTTGTTCCTCTTTGTAAAAATGACAGAAGGGGACAAAATGTTCAATATTAGAGAGATCTTTCTTGGAGGTGTATACATTCAGCTATTGATTGATTGATTGATTTATTGCTTAACGTCCGCAGTAAACATCTATGGTCATGTCGGGACGGTCAGTTAACCTAACCACACTATTCCTGGGCAGGCTTAGACCTCCTAAGCGGTTAACCAGTACTAAGTGCACATACTTTCGCCAGTAACTGACAACTGCCCTTCTTGAATCAGCGGAAGGAGAAACGAAAGTATGTGGCCAGACCAGGTATCGAACCCAGAACGAACCCAGAACCTCTGACATATGAGTCAGGTGCCCTACCGATTGCTCTACGCGGCCCGGCATACATTCAGCTATACAGTCAAACCTGCTTATGGTCAGCTATACAGTCAAACCTGCTTATGTGGTCACCTCTATTAAGGGTGAGTGAGTGAGTGAACTCGGGTTTAACGTCCCACCAACAACGAGGTCATATGGAGACGGGACCTCGGTTTAAAGTCTCATCCGAAAGACCGGAGAAGCGGGGGATCGAACCTGCGACCCCTGGATTGGTAGTCTGGAGTTCTATTAAGGGATCACCTCGCTTAAGCAGCCACCTTTTCTTGGTCCTTTCAACCAAAATACAGTGCAAATGAAATGTATTAAGGGGTCAACTGTCTTAAGTAGCCACTTTTTGTCCTTCCCTTGGGTGACCCCTTAAGACAGGTTTGACGGTATTTCTCAAAAATGCTTGCGACAACAATGTACTAGGTCTGCCTATGCTCCTCAATGCGCAAATTTGCGTCTGCTGATTTTTAAGTCAACATGGCCCAGATTTTTTAATCAATAACTGTAATTATTTCCGACCCCATACTAATACTTATAGCTATCCTTTTCACTTTTAACAAGTTTTATTTTTCTGTCGGATAAAATAGAGTTTCAGTGGCAAATCCCTTCTAATTTTCATAAGACTGCTGCTTGACTTTACTGATTATCTTGATTATATCTGTCTTTGATCTCAGTCAACAAGGCACAAATTTGTTATTCAATCTAAACGGTACCATACTGACCGAAAATGTTGCCGACCCCAGTGCACGTTAATTTTATAGTCTATCCTTACAATTTTTAGCTGTCAAAAAGATATATTTTATATATTAAAAAAAGCATTTCAGTGGTAAATTCTGTGATCAGACTGCTTCTGTAGCTGCGTTTGCAGTAGTCTGATATAAGTCTATATTGGTTACTCAGACAAACTGTCTTAGTATTAGGAATCGATACAGGAATCTATGGTGGCTGGTTTGTGCCATTTCGTCTTTTCGTCTTTTCGCCGCGAAAAGACGCCACGCGAAAAGACGAAAAGACGAAAAGACGCCATGCGAAAAGACGAAAAGACGACAAAACGCCAGGCGAAAAGACGAAAAGACGAAATAACGCCATGCGAAAAGACGAAAAGACGAAACCCGCCACGCGAAAAGACGAAATTTCAGCGCGAAAAGACGAAAAAACGCCAAGCGAAAAGACGCCATTTGAAACTCTCGATTTGTCGTCTTTTCGCCTGGCGTCTTTTCGTCTTTTCGTCTTTTCGCGTGGCGTCTTTTCGTCTTTTCGTCTTTTCGCATGGCGTTATTTCGTCTTTTCGCATGGCGTTTTTTCGTCTTTTCGTCTTTTCGCGTGGCGTTATTTCGTCTTTTCGTCTTTTCGCGTGGCGTTATTTCGTCTTTTCGTCTTTTCGCATGGCGTCTTTTCGTCTTTTCGTCTTTTCGCATCACATGTTTTGCATTAAGATGTATCAATAAATCCTATTCTAAATGCAGTTAATACTTTGAATACTTAGACAGATGTTTCTTTTTTAAACTGTGTAGACCCTGATCAGAATGCAATCTGTACAGAAGTGTACTGATCACGGTTTGCAGTTTTTGCCGCTAAACTGTTCTTTTAAAAAACATTACCAAAAATATGAGGAAGGAAGTCATTATGGTATTTCTACTGAACGGACAGAAAAGAAAATGAGCCGTCCTAATGTTTTGGAGTAAAATACTCCAAGCAAGTTTCATCCTATCTTAATTTTGATCTTAAACTGCATAAAAGATTAACGACTTGTTGACCATGTAATCTCTCTCAAACTATGATGGACGAAGGTGTCTATACAAATATTGAAACATTGTTGCTCTTCGCTGTAAGTGTTATGATATGAAAAAATAATTATACAGTATTTTCCCTAATTTGACAAACATTTAACTGCAGCTAACCCAAAATTTGAACAGACGTGCCAATCGCAGACAGAGCAGAGCCTGATTAGACTTCTCTTTGGCTTTCGCATATGTGTCCCAATATATAAGAATTTTATATTGAAAATGTGACCCCTTCCGCCATTTTTACAAAGGGGCACGACTACCGTTACTTCCTCTTCAAGTCTTCTTTAAACGACGTTTATGGATTTTGCTAGCTCAACTCGGGCAGCTGAAGACAGGACTAGGTGGAAAAGGAGTGTTGTAGAGTCATCTGTGGTGCCCCAACAACCTCACAAGATTATGGGATAGACTAGACTAGACCAGCGGTTGCAGTCAGTTCGACCCCCCTCCCCCCCTCCACACACACACACACACGCGCGCGCGCGCGCGAGGTCATGTCTTCATATGACCTTAGCATTGGTGGGACGTTTTATCTCTCACTTTGAACAATAATATTGTAGCTCAGAAAATACATTAAGTAGTGTGCTAGCATTAAGTAATAAATTTGGACCATGTTACCATTATGATCCTAAATCCTCGTATGTATCCTAGGAAAACAGTGGTCTGGTCAAGCTCTGCATTGATAACCATTCTGCGTATGTTATGATACAGCTCGATTTATTAAAATCTACTTGTTCAAATTTAAAAAAAAAGAAAAGAAAAGAAAAACGGTTATTTTTACGTAGAATGCATGGAGACACCGGCTTCAACGTATTTGCATCTGTGCTTAAGGTGAACGGGACCACTCTCAGGGGAAGCAATTTTGCATTTGTGCCGCCTTTCTTAAGGAGGGTCAGCTCTTGAAAGTAGAATTTGGTCCTCTAGGAGCAAATTGTTTCCTTTAAGAGTAGACCTATTTAAGAACCTAACTTTCTGTTTGCTTCAATTCCCTATCTTGGGAAGCAAAGAGAATGTCACAAAAGTTGTCCCCCTTTGTAAATATGACAGAAGGTGACAGAATGTTCAATATTAGAGAGATCTTTCTTGGAGGTGTATACATTCACCTATTGATTGATTGATTGATTGATTGATTGATTGCTTAACTCTATGGTCATGTCGGGACGGTCAGTTAACCTTACCACACTATTCCTGGGCAGGCTTAGATCTCCTAAGCGGTTAACCAGTACTAAGTGCACATACTTTCGCCAGTAACTGACAACTGCCCTTCTTGAATCAGCGGAAGGAGAAACGAAAGTATGTGGCCAGACCGGGTATTGAACCCAGAACCTCTGACTTATGAGTCAGGTGCCCTACCGATTGCGCTACGCGGCCCGGCATACATTCAGGTATACAGTCAAACTTGCTTATGGTCAGCTATACAGTCAAACCTGCTTATGTGGTCACCTCTATTCAGGGATCACCTGTCTTAAGCAGCCACCTTTTCTTGGTCCTTTGAACCAAAGTACAGTGCAAATGAAATATATTAAGGGGTCACCTGTCTTAAGTAGCCACTTTTTGTCCTTCCCTTGGGTGACGCCTTAAGACAGATTTGACGGCATTTCTCAAACAATGTACTAGGTCTGCCTATGCTCCTTAATGCGTAAATTTTCGTCTGCTAATTTTTAAGTCAATCAATAACTGTAATTATTGCCGACCCCATACTAATACTTATAGCTATCCTTTTCACTTTTAACAAGTTTTATTTTTCTGTCGGATAAGATAGAGTTTCGTGGCACATCCCTTCTATATAATTTTCATAAGACTGCTGCTTGACACTGATTATCTTGATTATATCTGTGTTTGATCTCATTCAACAAGACACATATTTGTTATTAAATCTAAACGGTACCATACTGACCGAAAATGTTGCCGACCCCAGTGCACGTTAATTTTATAGTCTATCCTTACAATTTTTATCGGTCACCAAAGATATATTAAAAAGCATTTCAGTGGCAAATTCTGTGATCAGACTGCTTCTGTAGCTGCGTTTGCAGTAGTCTGATATGAGTCTATATTGTTTATACCGACAAACTGTCTTAGTATTAGGAATCAATACAGGAATCAATACAGTTATCAATAGAAAGGTATTTGTGTGTCGTTATTTCGTCTTTTCGTCTTTTCGCCTGGCGTCTTTTCGTCTTTTCGCGTGGCGTTATTTCGTCTTTTCGCATGGCGTTATTTCGTCTTTTCGTCTTTTCGCCTGGCGTTATTTCGTCTTTTCGCGGCGAAAAGACGAAAAGACGCCATGCGAAAAGACGAAAAGACGAAATAACGCCATGCGAAAAGACGAAAAGACGAAATAACGCCACGCGAAAAGACGAAAAGACGAAATAACGCCACGCGAAAAGACGAAAAGACGAAAAAACGCCATGCGAAAAGACGAAATAACGCCATGCGAAAAGACGAAAAGACGAAAAGACGCCAGGCGAAAAGACGAAAAGACACCAGGCAAAAAGACGACAAATTGAGAGTTTCAAATGGCGTCTTTTCGCATGGCGTTTTTTCGTCTTTTCGCGCTGAAATTTCGTCTTTTCGCGTGGCGGGTTTCGTCTTTTCGTCTTTTCGCATGGCGTTATTTCGTCTTTTCGTCTTTTCGCCTGGCGTTTTGTCGTCTTTTCGTCTTTTCGCATGGCGTCTTTTCGTCTTTTCGTCTTTTCGCGTGGCGTCTTTTCGCGGCGAAAAGACGAAAAGACGAAATAGCACAAACCAGCCACCATAGGAATCAATACAGTTATCAATAGAAGGGTATTTGTGTGTCGTTATTTCGTCTTTTCGTCTTTTCGCCTGGCGTCTTTTCGTCTTTTCGTCTTTTCGCATGGCGTTATTTCGTCTTTTCGCGTGGCGTTATTTCGTCTTTTCGCATTTCGTTATTTCGTCTTTTCGCGCCGAAAAGACGAAAAGACGCCATGCGAAAAGACGAAAAGACGAAATAACGCCACGCGAAAAGACGAAAAGACGAAATAACGCCACGCGAAAAGACGAAAAGACGAAATAACGCCACGCGAAAAGACGAAAAGACGAAATAACGCCATGCGAAAAGACGAAATAACGCCATGCGAAAAGACGAAAAGACGAAAAGACGCCAGGCGAAAAGACGAAAAGACGAAAAGACGCCACGCGAAAAGACGACAAATTAAGAGTTTCAAATGGCGTCTTTTCGCATGGCGTTTTTTCGTCTTTTCGCGCTGAAATTTCGTCTTTTCGCGTGGCGGGTTTCGTCTTTTCGTCTTTTCGCATGGCGTTATTTCGTCTTTACGTCTTTTCGCCTGGCGTTTTTTCGTCTTTTCGTCTTTTCGCATGGCGTCTTTTCGTCTTTTCGTCTTTTCGCGTGGCGTCTTTTCGCGGCGAAAAGACGAAAAGACGAAATGGCACAAACCAGCCACCATACATAGGTGCACTATAAGTATCAATGCTCAGTGGTGCTTCACGCATATTCAAAAAAAAAAAATTAAAACAATTCGAAGTTCATAGAGAGTAGAAACAATCTATTTTATTCGTAATATGCATATAAAACAAGTCTTACAGTCTCTGTATTCGATTATGATTCTGTCAGTATAAAAATTGCTACAAGTCAAGTCGAACAAAGATATCGACATGTATGTTTGTTAAAAAAAAAGAGCCTTGTTAAAGTGCTCAGTAATACGTTTTAAAGCATCTTATTGAGCCTTAGTACGAGTACATGTACATGCGTTACATTAAACTCTTCGATACAAAATCATTATTTTATGAGATTCTTCTGAGACGTGATTAACTCTTCGATACAAAATCATTATTTTGTGAGATTCTTCTGAGACGTGATTAACATAAAAATCTTAAAACTACATTAAATGATTATATGATTTGTCACCGACGCACGCCACACAGCCGTTAAACCTGTCTTGAAGTTAACGAACTTTGTAATTATGCGCACGTAATTTGAGCCGCGACACGAGAAAACCAACAAAGTGGTTGTGCGCCCAGCGCAGACTGAGGCATCCGCCCAGTCTGATCAGAGTCTTCGCTGTCCGCATGCAGGTAGCTTAGGCCCTTAGCTACCCTTTAAGTGCTTAGCGACGAGTCTGATCAGACTGGGCGAATGCCCGGGCTGATCTGAATCTGCGCTGGGCGCACATCCACTTTGTTGGTTTTCTCGTGTCGCGGCTTATTTTATTCCTTGTGACTTCATGGCCCCGTGAAGAACGTTTCGTTCTCAGTAACCAAGGTGGTCCCAGAATGGTTCATCTTCCCATTTTGAAATGTCTCGGACAAATTCTGTTTGATAAATATTATTTTTATAACAACTCCGATGGTAATATGCTGTGCTCTCCAATTGAACTACTCTCCGATGAATAATCTCTCTCTCTCTCTGTCTCTCAGTACACATTTTTGACACTGGCATCCCTCCCTCAATGAAAAGGGAGACATTGTTTCCAAACTTTGGGTGATCTTCCTTTGAGGTGTATCCAAACATCTTGAATGATTTCCGACCCTAACAATAGAAAGTAATAGTAAATTGATACTGAAATGTGTAAGAAATACTTGAAATTTCAAATATGATTTTAAGTAACCCCTTCCAGTTGCTGTCTGTCCTATGAGCATGCTGAGCAAATGTCAGAGTCGCAAATCATAGCACGCAGGCTAGAAGTTGCATGTTGGTGCATTTTGAACTAAAATACCTGTTGCAGAAAGACATGCATTATACATTTTGACCAAATGCGTTTTATGTTTTGTTTAGCCACTTTTAAACATCAAGAAACTTACAAGATGTTTTCCGTCAAGCAGTAGACGGACGGAGATCACATTCATGCTATGCTTGGTAGACAACTGCAGGCTGCGAGCCAGTCAAAAATAATTAAGTAAAACATGCATTTGCTGGTGGGTCACACCGATTACCGATTTACTTCGAAGTAAATCGGTAATCAGTGTGACCAAATGTCATTTTTCAAAATGTCTGACGTCCTGCCGTTTTTATTCAACATGCATTTTTGTTTATGACCTTTGTTTCTTTCATGTTTTTCTTTAGATCCTCTACTGATGTGTTTCATCAACTGCCTTTAAAGATCTTTCTGTCTCCAATATTTTGTAACTATTGTATTGCATGCCAGAGTTGTTTTGTAACTGTTTCGGGTAATCGCCCATTTAACATTGTGACCTCAGATTTATGACCTTATCAGTTCAGCTCATGCTTCTTGCGAGTTTGATGTCCGCAGCTCCAGCTGAGCTGATAAAACAAGATACCAGCCATGTGTTTTACAACCACAGACAGATCACTAAGCTGACGACATGCTGTCGGCAGCATCTAAAGCGCTACCTGCATAACAGATTATGTGCCGTGTCCTAGATATATATGAAAATGTGGCCAGCGAGTTTTAAATACATGTATACTGTACACCCACAAACTCGGCATTCGCAGTTCGGTAAAACAGTAAATTGAAGCCATTTTGCTCTTCAGTGGTATAAATTCTTGTAATTGTTAATCACGAGGAATCATTGCAAGATTTCCATTACAGTTTCAACTTGTAAATGACTGTGATTGGCCAACTTAACAACAAATTTACCATCTTTGAGTCTCATAAAACAGTGGGTCATTTTTGTTGGTAACCAAAATGACATACTTTAATATGATTAACTTGAATAAATGGTAAAAGTACAATGTACAGCATAAACTTGAATAAATGGTAAAATTAATGTACAGGTGTAATTTCGAGAAACCAGAATTTGGAGCGATTTGTCATGTACTTCTACTTTTTGCATTTATCTGACACAATACGCACACAAACTCACATTTTATAGGTAGAACTGCTATTGATAATGATTTGAGTTTAAACGTTACCAGATGGTAACTACAAGGGATGTTCAGAAAGTTCTGTTCGCTATGTCATATTTTGGTAACCATCATAAAGGCAGACTTTCTGATAGCGAAAAAATATAAAGCTGTGATATGTCTGGACAACTCTGCAAACGCAGTGAATATTTTCTAAAGGACACGTTTTTGAACGTCTTTGAAAGAGATACACCTTACAACCACTGCAGTTTGTACTTAAGAAGGTCATAATTCATACATGAACATTCTTTAATAGTTTTTTCATTAGTGCTGCTTAAACAGAGTCCCTAGGCAACTGTGTCCTGTAAATATCGCGAAAATTACATGTATATTCAATCTAGGTTCCATACTGTCCCGTGAATTTGGATTTTCTGCATTTTATGTAGTAGCAAATTCCTCCTTTCTGCTAATGTTATCATGATATTATAACGAAAACAAATGCCTCAGCATTCAAAATCTAGGCAGGACCAGCTTTTGCATGGTCCAATTCAAAATTGTCGAAAAATTAAAATTAATGTAAAAAACGAAGCTGCTACCATCTTCAAAAATGACGTTGACGTCGATTTCAATAACGTCATAAGAACGTCACAATTGCTTTGCAAGGAATGAATCGGTAACGTTTGCTACCATTATAACTTTTAAATGGATATTGAAAGCAGCAATTGACGAACAGCTGACAAAAACTCATTTTGTATTTACAATGATTTTGACTTGAATGACAATGAAAATAATATGAACTTAACCTAGTTGTATGACTGGGACCTAATAAAATGCATGTAACTCAATAAGAAAATGTATGTTTGTATAGTGTTTGGTATCACTGTAAAGGCAAAATGTAGTGCTTTCAATACATGCCAGACATTTGTCCTCAGCATGCCGCTAAACAAAGTCATGCGGCGAGAATCAGAAATTTCCGAACACGCCTCGTATGTAAGAGATTCAGAAACGCAAATTACGTAATAAGTCGATCGCAATAATGAAAGAAAATTGTCTTTTTGTTTCAATTCTTATACCGATGTTCTTCAGAAGGCTTGGCGGTAATAAAAGAAAAGAAAACGGCGTTATATTTAAAACCTCCATAGTCCTATCAGTGGTAAAAAACGTCAAAGTACAAATCAGAATGAAAAGCGGTCCAGCCGTCACGTTTGGTGATAAAACGAAGGTTGGTGCGCATCTACTAAGGTATATAACTGGCAAAAAGCAAAGGAATAGTGTTTTAGAAAAATGACAAATTGCTCCACATAAGACGATTTCCTTCACTGGTTTCCCGTCGAGCGATACATGATAAACAAAAGCGGGATAATGAATGGGACACCACTCTTGTACATTGTATTTTTACCAATTTATTCACGCTAATGAAATCGAAAGTAGGTCATTTTAGCTGCCAACTAAATTGACCCAAATATTTTTTTACACCCTTTTTATACGAGACTCAAGGATGTTTTATCTAATGAAACCTGGCAAATCGCGGTTATTTACAATGACGACACTGTAGTGAGACGCTTGCAGCGTCACCTCACCACAAACTTTTTCATGATTTTTTACCGTTGATAGAGCACCGAAACCGACCAGGGTCCGAGGTTATAAAACTTGAGTATATTCTCAAACTCAAAATAAAGCACACTGATTGGCTGCTTCCAAGCATGTGCTCGGAAGCAGCCAATCAGTGTGCTTTATTTTGAGTTTGAGAATGTACATGCTCGGAAGCAGCCAATCAGTGTGCTTTATTTTGAGTTTGAGAATGTACTCAAGTTTTATAACCTCCAGGCCAGGCTTATTTGAGCTTGCATTTCTCAGTGGAATGGAGAACTGTTTGAGTTTTTCCATTTGTTCAAACAAAGAAAAAGAAAGTAAAATCATGATGTATGGTTTCGAAATTTAAAGTTTTATCTCAAGTCAACATGGATTCAAAGTAAAATAATGAGCGTATCTGCAATTTAAAATGAATCGAAGACGAAATTTAATATCGATGACGAATGTTTTAGTTTCTTTCCTCAGCTCCTGGCAATTAAAATTGATTTTTTCATCAAATTGTTGAAAAAAAAAAAGATGGACGTAATAGCAGGTGCCCTACTCACCTTCTGTGAGTATATTACATTAAAACTATCTGAAATGATGACACATTTATCCTAAAAATTGGGACGATCAACCAATTACGCTAATGTCCTAAATCCTGACTAAAGCGATTGCAGTCGGAAATTTTACAAACAGTGTAGTCTCTGATTAGACTGCTCTAAGAGCAGGCTGATCAGGGTCTACACTGTTTGTTCAATGAAAGGCCATTTTGTCCAAATAACTAGGCCCATTAAAGTAATGTATTTTAGCGTCAGCCAAGGTCTTGTTAGCTGTCATTTAATACATCAGAAATCAATTAGAAAAAAACGACTTTTAACTATAAAACAAAGACATTTATAGAACTTCTGGCCCGTGGGCTACAGTTCAAACTGGCGTCTCCCTAAATTTAACTTTGATTACAATAGTATTAATTTGAGCCCCGCCAGGTTGGAATGAGACGTACGACAATTGCCCATAGCGAAGGCTCCGATAAGCCATGCAGTCTTCGCTTTTCAATGTATTTTGTCATATGATACATGGCAGTTTTCAGCGAACAGCGAAGGCTTAAATCGCACTGCGTGGATGTGTGGTCTCATTTGAGTGTATGGCTTTCACGCATGTGTGTCATAAAGCAGCTTTTACCTACACGCGGTTAACATGAAATAATTCATTTTTGTCACATAAAAGTCTTTCTTTTGAACGCCTGTTAAATCTGCAAATTCGATTTCCACCTTGAATTCAAAAAAAGAAATCAAGCCTTTGCAATCGGACAGCTTAAATATATTTTTGCTATTTGCCGGAATAACAGATACGCATGTAAAATACGCAGTAATACAAAAAGTCAACTTTGCAAAAGAAAACTGAAAACTTGTAACTTTTTGTGACTAAATATTGTTTAAACAGACGACACTGCGAAATATGCATGCCTAGAAATTGGAAAGAAATGTGTAACACAGCGACAAATTCATTTATACTGTTGAGTTCCAGCTTTCGCAGATTGGTTACAGAATCACCACTATAGTGATTCTGTAACCAATCTGCGAAAGCTGGAACTCAACAGTATGAATGAATTTGTCGCTGTGTTACACATTTCTTTCCCATTTCTAGGCATGCATATTTTTCGCATGCCTAAAAATGGGAAAGAAATGTGTCACACAGCGACAAATCCACTATTTCCAATATGCTCTAAAAACTTCCAATGTGCTCTAAAAACTTCCAATATGCACTAAAAATCTTTTTTTCTTATTTATTGTATCACGTTTCTTTTTCATTGATATTGCTCAATTAAACATTGTTTATTGTATCTGACATACCAAATCACTCATTATATATATGCTATCATATTATTGTCAAAAGGGATACAGATTTA
This sequence comes from Ctena decussata, assembly GCA_963989385.1. Lineage (NCBI taxonomy): Eukaryota > Metazoa > Mollusca > Bivalvia > Lucinida > Lucinidae > Ctena > Ctena decussata. The sequence continues at coordinate 56,267,082 of OZ022500.1, read as the reverse complement.
CATAAGTCGTTTGACTTTCTTCTGGATCCTTTTTGTATATTCTCCTGTATATGTCTTGTCATGTGTATTGTATTTACATTGTCAGTTTATACAAATAAAATAATGTTTATACTAATCACCACTATCTAGAATTGGCAAGGAACTAGCGCTCTTTGGCTGACATTATGGAAGCACGCACAAAGTCCATAACTTGCATTTTTTCCAGCAGCTCTCTGCGATTTGATTAATGATGAAGTATTGACAGGTCAATCATTAAAACCAGCGTGACTGGATTCAGAAAAGCGGATTATGTTTAAAAAATAAACACAACGTTCAAGCTTCAAATGCTTCAGATGAAAACCTAATCCTAGTATCAGTCTCATACGATGCTTCCAGTGTTTGTTCAGAGCACCTGTTTTGAAGGGGCACCCTTTGTTATATGACCCCTATCAAGAGAAAACGGCCTTCACGGCATGTGCGTACAGCCAACACTAATCCTGTTGGCACACAACATGGAAACAAGATTGAACCAATGTCGATTCAATGTCATGACGATGAACCAACGTTGATTCAATGTTGTTCCATTATTGTGTGCCAGCACACATTGCATTTGCCGAAAGTAATTATTTTTGTCCCCCGCTTTTTTCGAAGAAAAGCGAGGAGACATAGTATTCGGCTTTCCATGGTTCCGTATACTATAGTTCCGTCCCCACTTAACAGTAGGTAGCTTACAATGTGTGCGCAACTCCTCCTACAGTTTTTTTGTGAATCATTCTGGAACTTTGCAGGCTTTTATTTTTTGGTATGTAGATGTGCATGTGCCTTAGGGGTTATCGTCATTTAATTTTTTACCACGTTTTCCGCTTTGCGAACTTAGTCGTTTATCAGCATAAGAAGACCCTTTGAGTGCATACCTTGTGCCTACAGTTTTTCATGAATCATTCAGAAAATTTGCAGGCTCTTACTCTTTAAATTCTTTTTCATGGTATGCAGATGTGCATATGCTTTAGATGTTATCTTCAAATAATTTGTACCACTTTTTTGCTTTGCCAACTTAGTCATTTTTTAGCATCAGTAGACCTTTTAAGTACATACCTTGTGTGCGTAACTCCTCCATCAGTTTTTCATGAATAAATCTGAAACTATGCAGGCTTCTTTGTCATAAATACGCATGTGCCTTAGGACTTATCGTCAAAATGTTTTTACCACTTTTTTTTTCGCTTTGCAAACTTAGTCATTTTTCAGCATCAGAAGACCTTTTGAGTATATACCTTGTGTGCGCAACTTCTCCTACAGCTATTCATGAATCATTCTGAAACTTTGCAGGCTTCTTTCTTATTATCTGTAAATATGCACGTGACTAGGGGTAATGGTTGGATAATATTTTACCACTATTTTCTCTTATGAACTTAGTCATTTTGCCACATCTGAAGACCTATTGACAGTATATACCTTGTGTGCACAACTTTTTCTAAGCATCTTGAAACTTTGCCGGCTTCTGCTTCATTGTTTTTAGATATGCATGTGACTTTAAGATTACAGTCTGATAATTTTTGTCACTTTTTTCTTGTTTCAAACTTAGGCCCAAATACTAACAAAATGTTTAGCCAGTGCCAGAATACGTTGTGTGTGCAGCTCCTCACAGGATTTTGAACCAATCATTTTGAAACTGTGAAAGGTGTTTTTAAACATGGTCTGAGAGCTTGCAAGTGCTTTTTGTAGAATCTCAAGATGCACTGACAATGGACACCGTGTGTGTGTGTGTCCTCATATTGTTTTGGACATTGTACATTTTGGGATTCTGCATCCTCGAGCTCCTTTCTTTTTTTCCAAAAGCGGGGGACATAAATTCATCGAATTTGCTTGTTCGCTTTTCGTTCCGCAGATTTCTCAAGAGCTGTAGACTTTTGAAGGGAAGAGGAAGAAAATACTTTGATCAGACTGCGCGGATTCACAGCCAGACCTGTGTCTTGGCTAAATGCACTGATTACGACTGACAGACCTGAACCTTACAAAGTCTAAGACACTGGGCTTTCGGGATAGTAGATTTCTGCGACCTAGTATTGCTAGATGCGAGATGGAGCAATTTAATGAAGAAAAACTGAAAAAGTTTATAGAAACTGCGTCGAAAAAGTATCATGGTGTCGATTTGAACGAAAGTAGGTCAGTCTGGCCTTTTCTAAAACTAGCACCTATCTTAGAAGTCACTATAACCCTGCCAGTCGCAAAAGCGTCTAAACACAAATAACTTTCCCTCCACGTTTGACGACACAATGGGCATGTATGCTAATAATGTGTATATATTGTGCCATATACCTGGCTATTATAGGCAACGAATTATCTCTAGTCTGCTTCCCCGCCGAGTAATGCACTATAAATAAAGCGAAATAATGTATAGGAAACTTATCTTGTACTTTCTATTTTTTCCATGTAGTATTTATGATATGGGAAACAGGTTATTTTGGATGTCATCTAAAAGGACCCAACACAAATTTCAAACGTTTTTTTTTAATTGTTTAAAGCTATCTAATAATAGTGGTCATTGGCAATCCCGAAACTGTAGTGGAAGCTTGCAGTAATACCTCAAAATAAAATGTTATACGAGTTCATACCACTGGTAGAACGATAAGGCTTTAAAGTATGTACAATTTGTTTTTAAAAGGTGCTGCCTTTATCACACAGACAAGCGTGTGTGTGTGTGTGTGTGTGTGTGTGTGTGTGTGTGTGTGTGTGTTTCAATTTTTGTCTGTGGGATTTTAAGAGGCCATTACCCAGTATAACGGTTTTATCACCTTTTAATAAATTCAAAAGAGTTAGAGGTCTTATAGACTTCAATAACTCTGTCAGTTTTAAGAAAATTCAACGAGAACTGTAGCTTCTGGCATGCAGAAAAGATATTTCCTATTATAAGCCTAAAAAGTATTTACATTCCCATAATAACTAAAGTTCTGAAAGTGACCCGAAGGAGTAAGTAGTTAATTCCTCGCCCAAGAAATGGAGTATCTAATGACTGGTTGAAATTGGCAAAAGGTATAATTACAGGTTTTCTTGTGACGATGATGGAGCCATTACATCCTATAAGTTGCCATAACAACCAAAACTTCCATATGATTTTCATAAATTTTCGTAGCTTTTATTAATACAGAGTTTTCAATAATCATATAAAAATAGAACCTATCTCAGTGTTCATGCATTTGATCTGTTAAGGCATTTCTCCTAAGCTTACCCTTTCCGACTAAAAGATCATAAATTTATGATCCGACTGGAACGATCAAACTTTACTTATAATCATCAACCTTCGGATCGCGTCAAGTAAAAAATGTCCCAAAGCATGATTTTTTTAATTTTAGCTTTTCCACGGACACCCTAACCTGGTTGATCCCGATTTTCTGGAAACTAGACTTGATCCATCTAAACTTTAACTATTGATAATTTTTCAACTATAACACTGGGCCCCAGGCAAGCAATTACTTTTTCCCCCTCAAATATTTTGAATCTGTGTTTGAATTTGTATGTGTGTCTTACATGGCTCTTTGTCAATCATGTGACCTCTATATTTGGACGTTAGGCGACCTTCGATCTCCCGAAACATGGTCGCCTACACCTCATCGTAACTCGGTGCATGGTAATATCAACAAAATCGGTGAAAGTGTGTGGAATTTATGGCTTCATAGATAGAGGTACCCCAGTTTTTAGGTCCGGTGAACTACTTATGCAGCAAGAGAAGGGTTAATTTATATGGTTCCAACAAGTTATCAGCCTTGTTGTTCTGGTGATAAAAGAGATTTTCCAACGTTTTCCTATATTTTTAAGGCATGACCCCTATCTTGAAATTTTGGCTACCGCCATTATAGCTTGCTTCATGAAATATGATTTTGATCGGGTCAGGGACTTCGAAATAGAAGTTATCTGAAAGTGCTGATCGATCAGGACGACGGAGCCTGCCTATCCCATAAGCTCCCCCATCAGCTTAAAAAAAAGGTTTCCCATAGCCTAATAGCCGTAGGGGCAGTGGGGGTTAGAGACCCACTGTATCTTGGGCACAGCTGATGAAAGGCGGAGCCCATCTCTCTCCTTTCGCTGCCTTATCCTTCCCTAATTCGAAAAAGGTACCCATTTACTGCTGGGTTGACAGAGAGAGTTTTCCAGTCGTCGGATGGCGACGGTGAGCCGCGAACTCACGACCTTCCGGCGACTTTCTGCATAATAACCGAGCCACTCTAACCACTCGGCCACCACGCCTCTCAGCCTGGGGAAGCTAAATGTCAGTCTTCATCAAGCTCTTTTTAAAAGTTGACACTCTTTATATACCGGGTTTTCATTTTAGTTGGGTTAAACTGTTTCATATCTGCTCTCTTTATCACGACCCAGAGCTCATTTGAAAATCCAGTTCTTGAACGCCCTTTATATTAAAAACAAAAAAAAGTGAATGGATAGTTTTACTGTCTTTTTATGTCTGTTCCATAGCGGTATTCCACTGGGCACACAGCGTTGAATCAACATTGAATCAACGTTGATTCAACGTCATGACGTTGAATCAACGTTGATTCAACGTTCATTCAATGGTAGTGCCTGCTGGGATTGTTTCTCTTCGTTCCAGAATTGAAAAGTCAATGACAGATCCACCGCCTCGGAAAAAAACTAGCACATTCTCAGATCCACCGGACAATTTTGGGAATCAAACTGCACAATACCTTACTAAAATGTTCTTATGTGCATGCCTGTCCATTTTGTATTTGCCACAAGACAAGTTTTGTCTAAGAGCCTTATTCAGTTTTTTCTTCTCTTCTGTTTCTGTGGTTTTCAAAGAACAATAAAACTGCTGAAGCTGGTGTTTTTGTCATGTTTATGAGGTTTATTGTTGTATGAAGAAGCGAGGCCACAGGAATTCTGCTGCTTTTCAATGAGCATCCGAGCACGTGCCTATTATGATTTATTTCTGCTTCAAACCGATCGTGCCAACATGATTTATGTTTTGCAGTCCAGGGCCCGGTTGTTCAAAACTTACGACATCGTTAGTTAAACGTTTCGTTAAAATTTCAAAGGTTTCTACATGTATCTCTTGTTGACAAAATGTGAGAAGCTTTAGCATAGCAAAAGTTTCTCATATTATTTTTCAACAAAAATATCAGTGTATTTAGTTATACTGTCATAAAACACTTAAAGGCCCCATTGCTCTATCAGTATGAAATATTTTATCGCGAGGTATCGCTGCAAGCTTCTCCCTACAGTTTCGTCATTGTATATAATCGTGATCGACCGGCTTTAAAAAACTCAAAACGTCCTTGAGTTTCTTATAGAACAGCTTTGAAAAAATTTCTAGGTCCTTTTACTTGGCAACTAGAATGACCTAAATTCGATTTCACAACCTTCATTACATGGTAAAATACAACGTACATGAGGTAAAAATACAAGGTACAGGCGTTTAAAGATTTACACCCACAATATTTCTATTAAATTTTAAATTTCTCACAAAACATTATATTCTGGGCATGATAATGATTGCTATTGAAAGTACATTTATCTGCCAAATTTATGATTTGTGATGGTCACTGAAAATAGGAGAATTTAATGAAATACACAAAAAGAGCGGCAATAGCGGGTCACCATTCCCGCCAAAACTGAAGACTTGATACGCCCAGCAATCATAGTTAATCAGGTTAAAGTTATATCATGAATAATTTTAAGCCCTTTCTTTACTCAACTTAAGACAGTTATTGGCTGAAAACAACTCACGTGCACAGATTAGAGGTTAATGCTATTGTTAAGTTATTTACTCCACCAATCATAAAATTCAAAACATGTTTGCAGAAACGCCTGTGGGAGTCAATCAATTTATGACGACAAAATATTCGTGAATATTCAAGAACGGTACGCATTGATATATCGTCTCTGCCTCCGTAACAAAGATGTTTTAGCTGAAGATTTTTTTAACACATCTTAATTATATAGCATACGACTAACCAGCTTCATAATTTTGTGATTATTTCGTAATGAAATACGAGGGAGTATACCTTTAATAGATCATGAAAATACAATGCGAGGCAAAGATCCCATTTATTGTTTTGCTATTGCGTACTTTCATTGCTCATCGTGGAACCAAAAACGAAAATCGTATGATTATGGAGAGACTTGTCTCTTTTTTTCCAAAAAATAAATTTGTTCCTCATTTTTTGCCAGTTTTATGACAAACAAGGAAAATCTTTTAAAGAAGATAATCGGCGCAGATTAAGAGTTCACAATAACGTTTATGAATATGACTCATGTGAGCTATGTCGGTAGGCACCCGCAACCGTAATTTTGACACTAGGTAGCGACAGTGACCTATCTCAAGATTGAGCTGTCCAATTCGGAATTCCAAAATGCACCGCAGTCTATCTTGAGATTGACCTGATTAAAAAAAAAACAGTTACCAACATGATGCAATGTTTTTGTGTGTGTATTAAACCGAAAGAAGAAATCGAAAGTAGATCTACACTGAAAAAAGAAAGTTTTGAATAACTGCGTCTGTTTTTTATAAAATTTCCATTGTAAATTTACAAACAAGAGAAACATTTTGAATTAGCATCTGACAGAGTGCTATTAGTCACGCAGTGCAGTACAACGGGAATAATCGAAGATTAAATATTCATTGACCTTCGATATTATTGGCTAAATTTTGACATTTATATCGTTATCTGACCAATGAAATCTTGTGAAATGTGGAACAAATGTGAAATTATACTCGAATGTGACGAAAAAAAAACAACATGAACCTTAGGAACAGAAACCTCGACCTTAGGCGCCAAATACGTTCTTATATGCTTTACCTTTATATGAAAATTGATTAACTTCGCTTCAGTACCTTTTGAGTAGTCGCGAAGACACGATTTGTGACTGACAATCAGGCAGTCGCTTGGACGTTCGGACAAACTGTGAGATTCCGGTACGCCATTCTACGAGGACACATAGACTTTTCATTTCAATATGATCGTCACAGCACCACTTCACAATCATTTTTATCATTATTATGAAACTTATTTTGAATTCTATGTTGCCATTTTCTGCTTCGGGCATTTCTGCTGGTAGCTTTATTGTTACGAGTCCGCACGTGTTTGGTACCCACAAGATTCGTAATTTTCATAAACTGAGCCGCGACACATCAAAACCAGCAAAGCCATGTGCGCCCAGCGAAGACTCGGATAAGCCTGAACATCTACATTCGCTGTTGGCACGAAGGTAGCTTAGATCCTTAGCTACCCTTGAAGCGCTCAGCGAAGACTCTGATCAGACTGGGCGGATGCCCAGCCTGATCTGAATCTTCGGTGGGTGCACATGCCACTTTGTTTGTTTCGTCGTGTCGCAGCTCTATTATATTTTGTTTAAAATCACCCCAAAGGTCAACAGCCTCTTGAAGGAATGATTAGGAAGAAATGATTATCAAATTACATATTACGAAAGAAGAACGACTTCAATCACCGTGTAATTATATAATTTGGCTTCCTTGTTCTTTTTATTTTCTTAATCACATGTAACACGCATCAGCCAACCAGCCTTCCAGTCATATATGGTAACATACAAAGGCAACCAATTTCTGTAATTTACAGAGCGTGGTGGTTCCTCTACTGGCGCGCTATTGCATATGTTTTCTGCATTAAAGTTACATTTACAAATCATCTTGATTGCCTCTAGCGGTCAAGGACAGAGTGCGTGAACAATTTGAAGAAATCATTCAGAATTTAGGCAAATTCAGCCATTATCACACATAGGAACCTAGTGTGTTAAAGCAAAGTTTTGGCTTAACCTCTGGAAACCCAGTCTACGTAGTCTTATCGGTGTTTGTGCTGCTTGCAAACAAACTGTATGAAAACTGCGAAATATGCGAATGATCTGTGTGTAAGCACATATGAAATGCCATTACCTATAATAAACTTAAAACTTTCAAGAAGTTCGATTTTTTGCCACTTGCATGCTAGGGCAGTTTAAAGACCCTATTGCTCTATCGATGGTAAAAGTATGGTGAGGTACCTGTATCGCTACAGTATTCGATATCGTAAATGACCGTGATTCGCTAACAAAACACTCTTGATTATGAGTTTACGTAGAAAGATTTAGAAAAAAAAAAAAAAAAAAAAAAAAAACGATTTGGACCATTTTAGTTGGTAACGATAATTACCCACGCTCGACATCATAAATTTAATAAAACGATAAACAGGAAAAATCTTTAATAAAAGATAATCGGCACACATTAAATGGAGGTGTGTTTTGTGAAATGTCTCGAGGTGAAGAGTTGACAATAACTTTCATGAATAAGTAAGCTATGTCGGTAGGCACCCACAACCGTAATTTTGACTCTGGGTAGCGCCCTCAAAAATTGAGCTGTCCAGTTTGGAATTCCAAAATGGACCGCAGTCAATCTTGAAATTGACCTGATTTCAAAATAGTTATCAAAAAGTTGCACTGTTTGTTTGCTTGTGTGTATCAAACCGAAAGTAGAAATCGAAAGTTGATCTACGACGAAAAAAAGAAAGTTTTGAATATCTATGTCTGTTTTCAATAACATTTCTACTGTAAAATCACAAACAAGAGAAACATTTTGAATAAATATAAGACATAGTGCTAGTATTCACAGCGCAGTACGACGGGAAAAAAAACGAGTATTAAATATTCATTGGTCTTTGATAGTATTGGCTAAATTTTGCTATACGCGTTATTTGACCAATGAAATCTTGTGAAATGTGGAACAATATCGAAATTATACGAGCCTGTGCCTCGAAAAGAAAGTGACTAAATAAATACACAGACGCAATATGGTTGCTTAAGCTATTACTTTATCAGAGTTTCAGTCAAAGAGAGAAAACTCGCACAGACTTACTGTTAAGCGATATAACTGCTAAGCTGAATCAAACTAACCTTAACCATCTAACCTTAACCAAATCTCATCCTGGGGCGAGAGGCAAACTAAAACTTTTACATAACATCGAATAACTGAATGGGACACTAACCTGGGTTTAAAATTACGTTATTATGCTTGAATATCGAATAAAATCTTTCTTTAAGCATATGTTCTGATAAGATCAAACAAAATTTAAACCGGTATTCATTTCTCTTGAAGTTGCGAAAGTTTAATAAAATTTTAATCCGGAAAGTGAGACTAAAACTAAATATTTTCTTCGACAATGTGTTCTTAGTCAATATTTACATTGAACTGCCGTAAAAAATCAAAGTATTCGGACACTTAGGGCATATCAAACATTGAAAGCCAAGATCAGACGGCTCCTAGAGGAGCAGTCTGATCAGGGTCTACACTGTTTGCCATTTCACCTGCATCTTTTGGATGTCACATCTAACAACGATTCCGTGGCGAAAAATTTCCGTTGTCGCTCGGAAGAAGTGAAATAATGGTAAAATTAACGACAGTTGGTTCATAGAAAAATAGAAAAAGGACCAAACGGTTTTTATTTCACATTTTTAAAAGTTATGCAAAATAAAGCAGAATTATAGTTTGCATATAATTCCACAAACGCCCTAAAATCTTTGTTCGAACACGGAAAAGCTCATTCTCATAGAAACAGTAGGAGCTTCATGTATGGTAGTTTCCTTCAGGTCTAAAAAAGATAAAATGTTGAGAAAAAAAAAACTTAATAAAGGCTGAAGATTTTTTCTTTTGAAACAATAAGCGCCTGAATGATGAAATGATAAAGGGTGTTATCATCGGTTACTTTATATCATCCCCGCCCTCCCCCAAACACACCACGACCAATCCAATGTTAACACTGTTAGATGAATCACTCAGCGAGCCAAACTGAAAATGCTGTCAGAATATGCCCAGAATGTAGAATTAAAATGGTTCTTACTTCGAACGAGGGTTTGTTACATACATGTAAATATACATGCAAACCAGTGCAAAGTCGGGTCAGACGGTAAGCGTAGCGCTATAAAAATGCTAGTTACCTCCTCGTTACAGTATTCTAATATTAACGAAGATCGAGGTTGTTTCTGTCACAGCAAATTTGAACGGTAATTCATACCGTCATAATAACCATTGCGAAAATGCAGCCATCACTCGTGACCGAAAAGATTAAATAAAAAGGACGAGTTACACTTTACTATTGCAATGTGCCCACTGTAAAGGCCGATTTTCGAAGGAGGCAGATAACCACAAAAAACATGCAGAAATGTTAGCCATATGTTTCTAGTTTATTCTGTACGATTTCATTTTCCCCTATTGTAATGCCTTTTAAGTTAATTTTGCGGTTGAATACATGTACTGCCTGCAGCAGTTAACATTGAGCCTATGGGAATTTGAGCTAACAACGTCCACTATGCATCCAAATTTCACTTCATCCTACCCCCGTAACCGCAACGATTTTTATACATAATTATTCCTAATATACATGTTCATCATAATCGGGTTATATTACAGTGGTTACGAGGGTAGGAGTAAACGAAAAATAAACTTTTGGGGTAAATTTTCATGTATCCAACACTAGGACTAAAGGATTTATATCAAAATCGCATCAGTATATTTTGTAATTGATAGAAAATAGAGGCATTATTGGACACAACACATCTTTTTCAAAGTGTTCGTTCATTTATGTAGTATATGTTCCCAATGCCCTCCACCAAGGTTTCCGTGTGTGTGTGGGGGGGGGGGGGGTTGTCGAGGAGGGGGAGCAGCGCTGGGCATTCGTATAGGTATGGCGTTATGTGCGTATGCAAGGCGTTAAACTGAATATCCTCAATCATCATGCTGTGATATAACCTCTGATGTTATAATGTTGCGACGTGGTCACATGATATATCCCTCTGCCTGAAGCTGATGCATTGTAAAATTCAGTGACCTTGAACTTTGGTCCACTAACTTTGTATGAAAAGTTACTTTTTCAGAGCTTTTTCCTTACCTCTTTTGATATCTTTGGGGTAGGAGTGCTGATATTTGATCAGATCATATCCTTAAAATGTAGGAACTGTGCACAAAGCATCCATGCACACTGGGTCCTTGAACTTTATGCATGGACCAGGATTTTCACTTATATCTCAACACGGTTTTTGCATTTGCAACATAATTACAAATAGTTGGTCAGTCAAACGATGTAAAATAATCCTCATACCATTTGTAGGTTACTGTGACATATATTTAAAAGTTCACTTCTTTTTCTTATATATTCAACATTACACGCGTATATGCATCATACTAAAGACAGTGGTTCAGTCAGACCTTGCAAATGACATCATACTATTTGCAGGTCATTGTGACTTGTATTTCATGATCCATTGAATTCATGTTTTATTTCAAACTAATATTTAATTGAATCTTTATCGGACTTGGAAAGGTAAGTCACTTCAGGGTTGCGTCTCATTTGGTACTACATGTAGGTCCCTGTGACCTATATTTCTTGGTTCACTGATTTGTCTAATATTTTAAACATCTGTACTGTGTAGCATCCATAAATGTGTAATATTTCATACGTGATTAATATTTGTCATGATGAAGCTTTCATTGTATGTATAAATAGTGAATAATGCTTAAGAAAAGAAGAAGGTTGATGACCTTTTCACGCACTTGCCAGAACACAAAAGTGCAAAAGCGTTTCGACAAGAATACATTTGTTTAACAATAGTGGTCGGTTATAATCGACTTCCTGTTCATTTGTTTCATTATTTTCACAAAAGCAAACGCTTTACATGCTTATTATTGTGTTAATAAAAACTTGTAAAATCTACTGTTCAGAGGTTTCGTAAAAATTCAAATAAAATTTCTCCTTACTAGATGGTTTGAGCGAAAATATCTCTTTTAGACTGTGGATAAGAACCAAAAGTATTATATCTGTCAGTTTGGAGGGCTGATATGTCAGCGGAATTACTGATTATATCGAAAAACCGCAGGTAGTTAGTGTACCCCGTTCAGCACCCCATATGCAATAAACCGGAAGTCACGTGATTATTTGTGAACTTAAAAATGTGCTTATATAAACTGCCAAATGCCAAGCTTTTTATCGGGACTGGTCGTGGGCACAAAAACGGCAAAAGTGTAACCCGTCCTTTAATCCATGAACTGAGATTGAAACCAAATATTTTTCTACGACAATGCGCATTTAGTCAATATTAACATAGAAAACAAGCGGGTTACTTTTCCAACAGAAACATCAAGAGTTTGAGCAAGATCGTTAAGGTTTATGCACCAGTCATTGGTAACCACGACCCACCCATCCATTGGCAGGGTCGGGGATAGTGGGGTGGGGGGGGGGGGGGGGCGGGGAATACGCAATATTTTAACATTTGGGTTTTGTCTTTTAGGCAAAAATAGTAGTGGTGCTGATTCGACGTTGATTCTTGTTGCCACCTGGATAGTGTTGTCAGTCATCAAATATAACCCTGTAAATACTACATTTTGTAAATAGTTCTGTCAGTCACTTACTCGTACATTTCACTCGTCAGCTGTTTAAGTAATATTTCTGGAGCTTCTTTTGTGTTATGAAACATTACTATTTAAAATGCCTGGGTTTTATTTTCTGAAGCTAATTATCACTTTAAGCAGGTCTGTTGATATACAAACTCTCTTGCCCGTAAAACCTACACACTGGGCGCACGGCGACGAATCAGTGTTCAGTCAACGTTGATTTAACGTGATGACGTAGTCACCGTTGATTCAACGCTTATTCGACGTCGTGTGCGTGCTTGTTGGAAGCAAGGAGTTTTGTTTACTTCTGTTGGACAGTATTTCCAATTATTCCTGGATTTCATCCTAGTTTAATCAACAGTTTTCAGTTATCAATGCAAGTGATACAAGAATATATATAATGGCTGTGCAGACAGTCTTGACACTCATTTACCATAGCCTTATTTATACTTTATTGATATAACAATAGTATTATTAGTCACTGAACTGTAGAGTTTGCATGCCAGTTTCATTAACAGTCTCGGCACCTACTACTTATGTTGAATATCGGGTTAGTCACGGAACTGAGCAATCGACATGTCAGGTTTGTTACATGTAATCAGTCTTATCAGCAAACCGCACAGTCTACATAGCACCAGTCATGTTAACGAGTTTGTCAGTCGCTATTATTTCTGTCTATTGCTATTATTCTACCATTTTTGTTAATCGCTAATTGTACAGTTATGTGTGACCTCCTAGCGGGCGCGTGAGGTTGGAATGACGTCGCACAGACGTCGGTGTGACGTGGGTTAGTCACATCGACGTCAGTGTGACGTCACTTCGACGTCATATTCCTGCTGGGCTAACTAAAGAGTTGACCGACTGTATGCCTTGTATCCTAACGATCTTGTCATTTATATGGATAATATTTGCCCAGTTTACATGTCAACAGGACGCTTTATCCTAGTGTATATTATATGTGCAGGTTCTGTTACTAGTTCTGTCAGTTACCGGTTTTATTGATGAAATAGTTATTTATTTAGTTTTAAGTGCACTTACGACTTTTCTTAATAATTCCGCCCCAATTAGTCACGATTGGGTACGCGATGTTGATTCATCAACTAGTTGACTCTGAATAAACGTCGTCATTACGTTGATTCAGAGTTGATTCGATGTTGTTCCAGCGTCGTGTGACTGCTGAGCACTGAGCAATATGGTCTATATACCATCATATATAATTTAATTAAGAAATAAGCTACCAATTGGTCTTACCAGGAAAGGGGGATCTTTCGACATGCGCTAGCAGAGACGGCTCGGGCCAGGTGTCGCATCTGCGCCATGCGGTCGGGATCTTCATTGTTTTCTTCAAAATTTATATATCTGAGACAATCTATAAAATAAAGAATGAGAATCCTGACCTGTTTGCGCCGTTGCGGGGGCTGGCACCGGTGCTTCCTGTGCGTGCATGAAGTGGGATCCCTTTTTCGCGACCATAATCAGATAAAAATTTAGTTAGCATATTTTGCTTCATCGTAACAAGAACACTTGCAATTTTTTTCCTCCATCATATTTTTTTTTATCTCAATGCTTTTTATAAGGATAGATTTTTTTCTTTATTTTTTATGCTTACTGGAGCTGGGAGAGGGGGCGTTGGCGCAGCGGGTTGTCGCTTTAACCACAATGACATATTTTGAACGGATGTACGTTGGTATGACGGTACTTGTTTTGTTTTTACTTTTTCTTACAACAATTACATGATTCTTGCACATGGAACAAATAGGTTAGCCGTCATGCCGACGTATCGCCGCTTGTGTAAGTTTGCTATTTTGGTACACTTTCTTGCACTGATAGTTTTATACAAGAACAATACATGTACTTTCTCAATATTAATACAACTGCATGAAAGTGAGTTCTTAGCATACAAACTGTATATTCACAGAAATCGCAAAAGACTAATGCCAGGAAAATCGTTACAAGTGAATGTTGACTACATCTCCAACTTAATACTTTGGTTCTCCATTGTAGTGTTCGCAACATGGCTATACCTATTGTTATCCAACTCCGGTGATGTTCACCCTAACCCAGGTCCCTTATCAACATCCTCGTCCAATAATACCAGCAGCTCATCCTCGAGTATGTCTAATACTTTATTTGGTTCTTTAGATCTGACACATAACTTATCCTTTGTGCACTATAATGTCCAAAGCATTTTTTCGAAATTAGAAATATTACAGGCTGAACTTTTTGAATTCGATATCCTAGCCTTTACGGAAACATGGCTAAGCCCTTCTATCGATACAAATGAGCTACTGTTGCACTCCTTTAACACCCCTGAGAGGAAGGATCGGGCTGGCGACAACCACGGAGGTGTTATGATATATGTAAAAGATTGTCTACATTATAAGCGCCGCGAAGATTTAGAACCACGTAATATTGAGAGCATATGGCTCGAATTAACTAATAACCATAAACATGTTTTATTTGGATTGTTTTACCGTCCCCCTAACTCTAATTCTAACTATTTCTCTGATATTGAAGATTCTATAGCACTGGCAGTTGATTCACCAGGAATCTCGGAGATAATTATTACTGGTGACTTTAACTTAAACTTACTTAATCCTCAATTAGCGAGGAAAATTAATTCAATTTGTACCCAGTTTTCTTTCTATCAATCTATAACTCAGCCCACACATTTCACTGAACACTCATCCTCATTAATAGATATTCTTCTTGTTAATAACAAAACACATCTGATAGTCAGTGGAGTTGGTGATCCTTTTCTAACCCAAGAAATAAGATATCATTGTCCAATATATGGTATATCTAAGTTTTCTAAGCCTAAAATTGCATCGTTCACGCGACACATTTGGCATTACGATCAAGGCAATTATGAGTTACTACATAATAAGGCAGCATCTTTTGATTGGGATTATATTAAGGATAATGACATTAATACTTACGCAAATAACATAACTACTACGGTAACTACTATTGCTAAAGAATGCATACCTAATCGATACATCAAAGTTAAACCCTCAGAACCACCTTGGATTAACTCGAACATTAAACGAAATATTAGAAAACGCAAAAGAGCTTATAGGAAAGTCAAAAGAACTAACTTAGAATCAGACTGGAATAAATTCAAAACATTACGTAACAAAGTTGTTCAAAATATTCGAGACTCTAAAAAATCATTTTATGATAAAATTGCAGCAAAACTTACATCTGAAACACTCTCTTCAAAAGACTGGTGGTCTACACTAAAATCGTTCATTGCTCCTAACTACAAAACAGCCATTCCACCGCTCGAATTTAATGACGGTATATACACTGAAGAAACCGACAAGGCTAACATTTTAAACAATTCTTTCCAAAGCCATACGATTTTAAACGAACAGAACGCCCTTATTCCAAACCTTCCCCTAGCTACTGTCAGTGCACCTCTAAATAACATTGTATTGTCTCCATTAGAAGTTGAATCGGTTCTTAAAACTCTGCCTGCTGCCAAAGCCTCAGGTCCTAATGGCCTGAGTAACCGCCTTCTTCGTGAACTGTCTAAAGAGCTTTCACCACTCTATTGTTCTCTCTTCAATCAGTCACTGCGCGAGGGTATAATTCCTTCTTCATACAAGGAAGCCAATGTTTGCCCTATTCCTAAAAAAGGTGACCTTTCTGATGTTTCCAACTATCGACCCATTTCCTTGCTCAATTCGGAAGACAAAGTTTTGGAAAGACTCGTATTTAAATACTTATTTAACCATCTACGTGATAACAATTTACTTTCTTCTCTACAATCTGGTTTTCTTCCCGGAGACTCAACCGTCAATCAGTTAACATTTCTCTACAACACTTTTTGCCAAGCTCTCGATTCAGGCAAAGAAGTACGGGCTGTTTTCTGCGACATCAGCAAAGCTTTTGACCGTGTGTGGCACGCTGGCCTCCTTGCTAAACTTCAAGCGGCTGGTGTCTCAGGAAACGTCCATGCTTGGTTTGCAGATTATCTCTCTGACAGAAAACAACGAGTTGTTCTCCCTGGCGCTGTTTCTGATTGGACTTATATTCGTGCTGGAGTACCCCAGGGATCAATCTTAGGCCCACTTCTCTTTCTGTTGTATATAAATGATATTGTAAATGATATTGGCTCAAATATTCGATTGTTTGCAGATGACACTAGTCTCTTTATTATTGTAGACGATCCTGTGACATCAGCCGGATGCATTAACGCAGATCTTGGTAAAATCTCAGCTTGGGCGTCCACCTGGCTTGTTACCTTCAATCCTTCAAAAACTGAAACCTTACTTTTCTCTCGAAAATTAAATAGACCTCTTCATCCACCTGTCTTTATGCAAAACCATCAGATATCTGAAGTCGATTCCCACAAACATCTCGGCCTTTACTTCTCTAATGACTGCACCTGGCATCAACACATAAAATATATTACTGATAAAGCTTGGACTAGAATTAATACTATGAGAAAATTAAAATTTAGATTAGACAGAAGGTCCCTTGAAACTATTTACATTGCATTTATTAGACCACTGATTGAATACGGGGACGTCATATGGGACAATTGTACACTCTACGAGAAACAAGAGCTTGACAAAATTCAGAACGAAGCGGCTCGAATCGCCACAGGAGCCACTAGACTTGTTTCTATTTCTAATCTTTATAAGGAAATCGGATGGGATTCGCTTGAAAAGAGACGCACAGATCACAAGCTAACATTATTTTACAAAATGACCCATAATCTGACTCCTTTATATCTATCTTCCTTAGTACCCCAGTCTGTTAGTAATATTTCACGTTATAGTCTCAGAAATTCTAATGATCTTCAAACAATAGATGCAAGAACAACTCTTTACTATAATTCTTTCCTGCCGTCAACTGTCAGAGCCTGGAATAACGTACACGACGAGGCAAAACAATCTGACTCAGTAAACACTTTTAAATGCTTTCTAAACAAGGACAAAACGCGCATTCCAAAACATTTCTACGTGGGCAGCAGGAAAGCTCAGGTATTACACACCAGATTACGGACCAATTGCAGCTCGCTCAACTTAGATCTTTTCTTAAGAAACATTTCCGATTCCCCTTTATGTCAGTGTGGCAGCATAGAAAATGCTCAGCATTATTTTTTCCATTGCATGTACTATCAGCTCCAACGAACTGAACTCTTAAATACAGTGTCACAATATCAGACCCCTTCGCTGTCTCTCCTTTTATATGGCAACGATTCTCTTTCAACTGATACAAATACGGCTATATTCGAAAAGGTGCTTTAATTTATTATGGATTCTAAACGTTTTTGAGCATATCATCTTATCAAATAGCAAGCGGTTGGTTTTGTTCTTGTCAGTAATGGAAATATTTGTGTTTGATGCGACTGTCGCTGCGAATCCGCGCTCCCTCTCTTATCCTCAGCTGCATAGTCTGTAAATCTCTATTTTTTTTTCTTTGATTTTTCTCTCTGTCTGTCCGCTCTCACAGCTCTCTTTCTCCATTTTCTTTCATTACTGTTTCATGTTCGGAAATCTTTTTCACCATTTTTCCTTCTGTTTTTGAAATATGATATCAGTCATGTATTTACTTGATAATTTGGTTTATTGTAATTAACAAACTGTCGCCATGATGTATACATGTAAGAAATGTTTAGGGAAAGGAACTTTATAAGTACGTGTGCTTTCGTTCCAATCCCATTATTTGTATTGCATCAATGTTTATATGTATAGAAAAAGTTTGAAATAAATATGTTTAAACCAAAAATAGTAGTGTGAAAAAATAGACTGCGGGGTAAAACAATAGTGTTTTTATAAACTGTTTGTCCCCGCAATCCGGGGCTTATAGTGGGGATTTGCTGGATGAAAAGCCAAAGTCCCTGCTATTTCCCGGGGTCATCAGGAGATGACCACTATAAGCTTTTAGCTTACTGTCACATCCTGATTCTTTAAATTGTACAATGTAAATTGATTAATAAAATATTGTTTAAACCAAAGTCCCTGCTATTTTCTGGGATTACAAATGACTGGTGCATAATATGGATGCACTTCATGGTTTGCACCAATTTTACAAAGGGGAACGACGTATGTGACTTCCTGTTTGCTTCCCTGGACATGAAAATCCTTCCAAAAGGGGTAGATTTTTAAAAGGAAGAATTCGCTTCTAGACGAGCAAATTCTTTCCATTAAATTCTCAAGAGTCCTGCCAGTGGTAAAATCTTCTAAACACAATTAAGAAAAGCGTTTCAACCTTCACGTTTGGGATGAAATGTGGGTTGGTGTGCATATACTGAGACATGCAACTGGCAAAAAGTAGGGGGGAAGACATGTTTTTGAAAAAGGATAAATCGTTCCACAAAATACAATTTCCCATTCCTGGTTCCTAAACGAACGACGGGAAATAGCTCTAAACAAATGCCTATATATTGTTTTTCGAGGTTAGTCTTATCTGAGGTTAAAAGTTGGCTGAAAAACGAGAGAAAAATAATCCGCCAAAAAATCCCCTTGGGTGAGACTTCCCTATCCTTCCTGGACGCTAAAAATGATTTTCTGAGCAGTGTAACAATATGACAGCAATGCAGAATTTGAATTAAAATCTTAAAAAGTTCCTTCAAGAGCAGAGAATACATACCAAGTAGAAACATGGGCCAGACTACGTAGTTTCGGCTAATAAAGCCTCGTCAGTGACCCTGACAATAAAACTACCAAAAAATCTGCTAGTTATCAAGGTAGAATATTTACAAATTAATTTGCTCGCGAAATTTCAAGACCATCGGTCTTTTGGTTCTGGAGAAGAAGATTTTTAAAGATTTTACCATATATTTGGGCGTGGCGGCGATGTTGATCATATAACCAGGACCATTTGGACAAACTTGTGTTCCCAGATCCCTGGATGCTCCATATGAAAATTGGGAGTAAATACGGAGGAGAATTAGCGGGAGATGTCTGGGTCTGATTTTTACTCCCCTACCACAAGATTTTTTTCAACCTAAATTGCTAACATTTAGACAGGTATGATTTAATATAAGGAAGAATAAGTAAAAGAGGACTGAGTCTCAATCCATTGATACAAATTTTGTCAAACTTTATAACAAATATGAAAGTTAGCTTAGATTTAACCCCGCCCCCACTCCCACCCTTTTTTTATTTTTATTTGTTTTCTCATCAGAAAACATTAATGTGATATTGTAATGTAACATTAATGTGGTATTGTAATGTTTACACATGAGCAAATGAATGATGAATCTACTGATGTATCGGTCATCTGAATTCATATCTAAAGACTCTGCAAAACAATTACTCTGATCAATGAGAAGGATTCTTGCGCACTGAAAATTTATTAGAGATGGCTTGACGCATACTGACCACGTCCTATCGACTTCGACACAACTTGCGACGTCATCACGTCCCGCTAACATCAATAAGACTTCGCAAAAACTAAACGAAAATTTAGGAACTTGAAAATTGCATCTATTCTATTCTATCCTATAACCTTACTAGGTAGTTGGGGCACCACAGATGACTTTGAAACAATCCCCTTCTACCTTGTCCTGCTTACAGCTGCCCTAGTTGAGTTGGCAAAATCCATCCCTGTCCACTCTTTAATATTGTCCACTCTTTAATATTGTCTTCCCACCTCTTCTTCTGTCTACCTCTTCTTTTTCCTGTCACTGTGCCCTGTAGAATCGTCTTTGCTAAACCAGAAGACCCTCTTGAGACGTTGCCAAACCACCTTAGTTTCCATTTCTTGACCAGCGTGAGGAGTTCATCATAGTCTCCAATGGCTACTTGGATCTTTCTGCGAACCTCCTCATTGGTTATATGGTCATTGGTTTAAACATATTTATTGTTTCTCATTTACAAGTAACATACAATCAAGTATAAACAGTACAGGCTTAGGGATTGGAACGAAAGCAAAATGCTTATCGAGTTCCTCTCCCTATATGGTCATTGTATGAAATGTTTAGTTACCTTCGGTAGCATCTCATCTCAAAGGCCTGCGTTCTTTCTCTAACTCTGCTGTCAAGGTCCACTATGGAAAATTGCATAGAAAACATTTAAACAAAATAATAATAAAACATTGAGAAAGCTTACAGTAATCCAAAACATACTGTTTCTGGTGATAAACAAACTGAACTTATTCGACGTAGCCGTATAAAATTGTGTCTAGCCTTTGTATGAAAGGAAGTTCATGTCCGGGGGTAGTCATAAATCTGTTAAAAGATTTTGGTTTATGATAACTTTTATGAAGTTTAATCTCGCATATGCATATCTTTTCATTAGTTTTGAATACAATCTTCCAGTTAACGCTGAAAGAATTCTAGAAACAGTCAAACAAATATCAAGAAACAGCAGCAACAATTTAGTTCAGTCCCCTTTTAAATTTGATTTATGCGGCGCCAAGCTTAACATGCTCCCGAAAGTGTTGTTTGCTTCTCGTACTTGTATCACCTCCATTCAAAGACTCCGGAGGTTTGGCCATTCGTCCCGCTGAGCCGTTATGCTAATTTGAAAGAAGAAGAAAGGGCAAATCGGAGCACCGCACGGCCAATTCCGTGGCCGAGCGGTTTTCCGATTCAAGAAAGGGCTTGTTTCTCTGAGCCTCTCCTGATGCTACGGTTACGACAAATGAAAGAAAGGGTAGAAACTCCAAGCAGTTGAAGAATGTTATTTTACTTCATGGTATCTGGATGGACAATATTTGGTTTGATGGTGGAGGTCAATTGAAATTATCCAAACGAACTTCAGTTACGAGTAAGGCAAATACATCTGATACTGAAGCATATTTTTGGATTTACATGTATCTTTATCAACCAGTTTTGTTTCTTTTAAAATTTATAACAAACTCGATTATTTTGATTTTTTTTTATTGCTAATGTCCCATTGTTAGATGGAGGTGACATTAATTGTTCTTCATATTTCTCTATGCATTTGAATTGCCAGAGTGTGAAGTCATATTGTCGACCATAACACTAGTTGGTAAACTTCTTGAACAAGACATTTTGACTTGGTTTCCTTTAATGTTGAATTGAAAACACTTTTACTATGAGGTCTGTCGGAACCTGAATTTAACGGTGACTATGTATAAGATTAATAAGAAGTTTGGTAAGAATGACATTTTTGATCAGTTTAGGATGGTAAATTGGCCAAAACATAAATGCCATTCGACAGAATGCGTTCTTGGATGTTAACCTTATCCCGGCTGTCTGTTTGCTATCCTCTTTATCTGAACGGCGGTTGGGTCGGACCTCAGATTTACTTATCACGCCAACTAAAGCTTTTATATGTAAAGGTATCTCATATCCCCGGTATACGAAGTGTATAGGGGATATCTAGTTTTAGGGTTTTCCGTTTATATGTTTGTGTGTGTGTTTTTGAGTGTATGTTAACTTTTTTTCTGTCACAGAATTCTCAGGAACCACTAAAGTTAGGATTTTGAAATTTGGTACAAACGTTAAGTATAGCTAGTTGTGCCGTGTAATAAGAGAGAATCAGCCTTCCTCTGCTTATCATTCCCTTTGTTTGTTCATCTTTTCTTTGTCTCCGATTAAATTTCTGTCAGAGAGGGTATTTGAAATTTGGTACAAACCTTGGTAATGACTAGTTGTATCGTGTAAGACAGTATCAGCCTCTTCCTGCTTATCATTCCCTTTTTTCAGTTTTGGTCCATTTTTCCTTTTTGTCCATTTAAATTAAACTTTTTTTCTGTCACAGATTTCTCAGGAACCACTTCGGCTAGGATTTTGAAATTTGGTATAAACCTTGGACATGACGAGTTGTACCGTGTAAATGAGAATCAGCCTTCTCCTGCCTATCATTCCCTTTGTTTGTCTATTTTTCTTTCTCTTCAGTTACATGATTTTTTTCTGTCACAGAATTCTCAGGAACCATTATAGCTAGGTTTTTGAAATTTGGTATAAATCTTTGGTATGACTAGTTATTATTTGTAAGAAAACTTCAGCATCCTTCTGTTTATCATTGCCTTTATTTATTCATTTTATCTTTCTCTCAATCTATTTTCTTTTTGTCAAAGATTCTCGGAAACCACTTTGTGTAAGAGAGTATCAGTCTCCTCCAGCTTATCATTCCCTTTATTTGTCCATTTTTCTTTAGCTCTAATAAATTTGTGTCACAAATTTCTCAGGAACCACTTCAGCTAGGCTTTGAAATTTGATACAAATGTTGGGTATGACTAGTTGTATTGCGTAAGAAAGTATCAGCCTCCATCTGCTTATCATTCCGTATGTCTGTCCATGAGAATCCCGTTTAGGGAAGAAGAGAAGTATGTGAAGAAGCCCCAGGGAGGTGGGCGCAAAGCCGAAGTAATTGCATCAAAGTCTTTCTCCCAAGCTGAGCCAGTGAAGGTTCTATCAGAGGCAAACGATTTATTACAAACCTTAGTGAACCAGATTTCGGAGTTTAAGAAGACTGGTGAAAAGGCCCCAAACAAGCAGACAGCGAAGCAGCCGATCAGTGACGGGGGTGTATGTATTATGTTACGGCTGCCGACAGAGTGGACACATTGTTAAAGACTGCCCAGTTAAACCTCGGGGACAGTTACAGAAGAAGAATCAGACTAGTAGTGCTTCGCAAGAAAATAACTGCGGGCAGCACAGTAAGCAAATGGGAAACCATTTAAACTAGCGCAGGCTATCTCTGGAGGCTACAGAGAAGCCTGTAATCAGAATAAAGACTGATGCCGTAATAAAATCAGTAAAGCATGTAAGAAAGTTGTCTGATGGGATATATATCAGAGGTTCCGTGGAGGGTTATCCAGTTCTTTTAACGACCGACACAGGTGCTTCTAAAACGGTCCTGTCGAAACGCATTCATATATGAGGCAATGAAGTCCGAAGACAAGCCATCACTTAGCAAATCTTCAAAGCTAATAGGTGCAGGAGGGACAATCATAAACGACGTAGGAAAAGGTTTCTTCAAGCTACAGTTAGAATTTGAGGCTGGAGTAATAGTGGCTGAAATAGATGATGACGGTTTATTGGGAATGGATATTTTACTGAATAGGGAAGACGGTCCAGCTATTATACTTATGAGCAAAGGCGTATTGAGAGTTGCTGGAGAAGAAGTATCTATCGTACAGGTGGGAATGCAGAATCGAGTTCGCAAAGTCACAACCGCCGATCAGTTTGCCCAAAATGAAGCTTTGACAGTGGTCTTTATAGACAGACAAGAATGCGACGACTTTTCGTCAGATTCAGATTTAAACATGGAACCCACTACCCACTTCTTAGAGACATGCCCACTCCAAATGGCATCCCCTTTATTAGACATAAAGCTTGCTCAAGCAAGGTCAGAGTGCTACATCCTGTTCAAACGGCTTTATCCAGTGTAATCCTTACACAGGAAGATGAAAAAGAGGCAGATGATAATGTGAGAACAAGAAGAGTGGTACTCCATGACAGGGAGAAATTTCATTCTCCTTTGCTGATGTCGAAGACTGCACGAACGTCACACAGACAGATGTACAGGTCCCTCTTCATACGACAGATATGTTTGAATGCACTACTTCGAGCCTTGGTCAACAAGGAAAACAAGGGTTGCTGACTCGGGTTCAGGACGCCCTTTTACGAGACAAGATGGAGCTAAGATTGATACATCAACAAGAATACTCTATTCCAACAGGAGGTTCAGCTGCAGTAGAGAACCAGCCACCGCCTTGGTTAGCCAGAGTAAAGAAAAAGATGCGTTTGGTTTCTAACAGTGAAGCCAAGAATTAGAGAAACCAGTCATTTATAACACTACATGAAGAATCACCATATAAGCTTTCTTTATGTTTCATGAAATTATGAGTGAGTGTGTGTTAGAAGAGGGTTCACCATAGCCGGAACAGATAACCTGATTATTTTTCTTCGATTAGAGATTCTACTTGCGGAAGAGATGCAGATGTGTCTGCTGTCACTACTGATGTAGGACTCCTTTGAGGAAGAAATAGGCCAGACGCTAATGATAGGAAATGCTAGTCTTAATGTTGTTGCTTACGTGTGAGAGCGGTTTAGCGATGCCAGCTTGGACCTTTTGATTTTGTCGGTTGTGATGCCACGGGTCAAGAAGAGGATTCAAATGCCGTTAGCGAATGATTGCGCAGGAGGATTTATCGGGCGACATTCGGCTTGACGTTACACTAAGAAAGAGAAAGGCGACGTTTGGGATGCTTCGAATGAGGCGGGTCGAAAGTGTGCAGCATCACAGCTCATTACTAACAGTCGGCTGTTTGGTACGGCGAGTTGCTCGCGATAGAAGGGACACTGTTTAATGTTTTAAGACAGCAAATTTCCATTAGCTGGGGTTCTTGCATTAGAAACAGACACATGACAAAGTTTAGATCAACCAGTACCTGTATGAAGTCTGACGGAGGCAGTTAAGTAGAATGTGGCAGCTTAGGAAGAAAGTGGGTGGACAATACGTGTGTCGTGGTTAAATGGCTGATTTGGTAATGGCGAAGTAAAGCGATGGAAGGGGGTCAGCTGCAGGAGGTTTAGATAGAAGAGATCAAGCAAGAGTTGAGTATGAGGATAGACGGGGAAAGAAGACGAGATATTGAACGACGGTGGAGACAGGAGGAGAGACATAGCGGAAGAGGACAGAAGGAGAACAGACAGACGATGAGAAGGGACAGAAAAGACAGATGGATAGACAAAAGGAGAGTGACAAAGTAAACCAGCATAGGATTAAATCTGTTTTAGTTTATGTATCTGGTAATAGTAATTAGAGAGTGGATGAAGGGAGAAAGAGGGAGAGTGTACAAGATTAAGGTAATAAACTGTAAAGAGAGAGAGAGAGAAGTTATATACTTATGCTAAGTGCTAGTATTAAATTGGTCTAAATGGCATTGCATTGTATAAGGCTCGAAAATTGAGTTGTACCTGTTAAGAGTGCATAGAATTTATAGGGTCTAAAATTGTTAAGTACTTGTATTAGTCTTTTACATTGTGTCGTTTTACTATTGTGTAATCTTGGAAATATGAGAACTCCAAGGGACGGTCGAGCAAGTGTCTCGGGACATAGTCTCCGTTGCTATTCTGACCGGCAATACATCAGTAATGCAATATTCGATAGGATTATGGTGATCTGACTCTGTATTGCATCTGTTTAATGTAAATCTGTCTTAGATTTTACATATTAATGATCAAGCATAGGAATTCATTATGGCGTTGTCCTATATATGAATCATTCAATTTTGAATTTCATTCTCATGGTCATTTAATGTACTGTTTGTTATTGAAAACATGTTTCTTTGCCTGCTTATACTAGTATTGCATGTGTGTTCTATGTACATAAGTAAACTAGTCTGTGTATGCATGAGTCAAAATTTCTTGCCAGCCTGTGTTCTTTAAACTCTGTCAGTCTAGGAAAACCTCAGTTAACATTTGTAAACTTATTGTTGGGATGTGCACAGGAAAGTTAAAATTGATAGCAAGTGATTATTGTATCTGCAGCTGACATAGCTAGGCACAAGGATGATTTGCTGTGATATGTTTATTTGGTGTCGGCACCATGTTGTTTTTCCTGTGCAGGTTTCATATACTGTAAAAAGCTTTAGTAACTTCCTGGAATGTTTGAAATGCATTTGCTGTTTGTTAGTACTGTTTAAAATGTGAATGCTGTTAAATATTTTTCTATCGGCGCATTTTATGGCACTTATGCAAATGTTTGTTTATATGTAAAACGTTTTGGCGCCGTTAGCAGGATCATTACATTCGTAGGTATTGTATTATCAAGTAACGTTCTGTAGTATGTCAAATTACCTTAGAAGTTTCTAAAACTTTGTGTGAGAGTGTATTGATATATATAACCTTGTATATGAGTGTACTAGTGATAGAGCTTGATTTTAGAATTGGTAGAAATTTGATTGTATGTAAATGTTTGAGAGTGCCTTGAACCGTACAGGTGTACCAAATCTATTGTCTTTGCAGAACCTTGGACATGTAGGCTATCTGTTTTACAGGGTCATTAGATGGAACTTTAATGACCCTGGAGGGGAGTAATGACACGACCTGTCCCCGTCCGAATTTAGGATACCTCTGTTTATTGGTTCACCTGTACGATTGTTTACACTGACAGTGAAGTTGCATCTATTCTTCATCTTCTAAAATCTAGTATGCGAGAGCTATGCTGTATTGTATAATTTAACCTACCTGTTTTCACATCGGGACGAGTGTATCTTAGAGTATGTGCCTTCGGAGATTAATTTTTCGTTTCAAAAGCAATTACTTGGCACGCGCTATGACTTTAGTGGGAAAGTGACGTCACAAGTGTACTGTGGGAGTTGTTTGTGGGCGTTCCACAAGCATCCACATGGTCAGCTGTCAAATTCAGAGTTTGTAGGATCGCATATGTTTTGACCACTTAAACCCCTATTTATTTTTGTACAATTATAACGGTCATCTAGTAAAGTCATTTCTACGCATCCTGGTAGTACTTTCATGTAAAAGTTTTCAGAATTTCATTGCTTAATTTGTGTTTTAATACAGTGGCCCCCCCCCCCCTCTGAAAACTTGTTTGCATTGCGATCCTACAACTCGTGGGACGTCAATTCCATTTTCGTACACCCGCCTTAACGAAGGATCACGCGCGCATACGTAATGTCGCTTGTATGACGTTGTCCTACCACTGTAAACATGTATGCGTAGGGCCGTAGGGTATATAAGCGAACTGCTCGATCCTACGGGGACTTCATCCTTTCGGCCATTTTTCCTAAGCAACTAAAATTTATCGAGCTCGTTTAAATGTTTCCGAAATCTTGTTGAGTCAAAATAAATAAACTTATAATATTGTAAGAAGTACCTTTAGGTAAAATAGATTTTTTATTATACTTTTAGCAGTTATTGCTTGAATTAATTCAATAAAATTTATCCTTCATGAAACACTATTTCGGCTTCTAACTTAAGGAAATTATAGGCCTCTAACAGCATTTACATCCATCTAAGACAGCACTAGTTCAATAAAAGTTGTATTTTTTTACTCATATTGCATTTGTGACCACTGCCGTGTCAATTTGATTGAATTATTTGCTTGCAATGTATTTAAATGTCTTGGGGTAATTGTATAGAATTTTAATAGCCCTGTCACTGCCTTTCAACATGTTATTATCATTCTAGTGATTTTGCCATTGTTCACTTTTCATTATTGTAAACTACTGAGTTTGCACTACACATACCATTCGCAGTCATAAATGTAACATCATTGCATTTTCTTTAATGCTTATTTTTCAATAGAGCCATAATGTTCAAAACTTTTTTTTGGTCTTCTTGTCTTTCCATCGGAAATAAACATCTTTAGTTGAAGTCCAACCATTTTTATTACTACCTGTTACACCCCAGCTATTCAGTTTCTGGGGAACACGTCGTTTGACGCAAGACAGCCTAGCTTACCCGGCCAACGTCTGTAAAAGGGAGCTAACCCGTAACAATAGGTACAAAAATATAGGGAAAAAGATATTTTATGACCTTAATGTAATTATGTTCAGTTAAGGCTAGCTGTTTGATCACCAACCTGGGAAAGAGCTGTTCCCATCTCTACCAGCTCGTATTGTTTATATTATACCATATACATGTAGAATGTAATTTTGCTCAACAAATCATTTATAGTTGGCATGTAGCAGTACAATATCGAACAAATCGAACCTGTCAAAATCTCGTAAAAGAAATTAAATATTATATTTTAAAGCATAAAACCATCTCAACGGCGCACGCTACATTTTCTTTTTTACGACTGAAGAACCAAACTGCAGAAGTTTAATCAAGTGGGTAAGTTTGTTTTCTTGTGGATTTAATCCTAATGAACACGTGTCAGTGTGCTCATTGAAGTACTTGAGAATTCCTGTGGCCGCGATTCCGTTTACAATGAAGTAGCTCATAAGCATTACAAAAACAGCAGCTTTGGCTTTTTATTTTTCTTCAAAAGCCCCTGATAAAAGATAAAGATATCGAACTTTAATCTCGTTTACTGCTAAGTGTTCATAACAGGTTTAACATAAAGATAATGAAATAGTCAAGTGGATAAATTGCCATTTGAATAACGGGAAATTTTTTCAAGTCTGACTTTTGTTTTATTTTTACAAAGGGCATTCAAATAGTTGGTTTTTCAAATTAAGTTAGCGGTGGCGATTGTTATCGTATAACAGATATGAATCACGTCACCATGGCTGATAGCTACTGCAGACATTTCCAACGGAATAAACCAATGAGGATATCACAGTGTGCTTCCTAATTGTTCTAATTAACCGCGCTTTTATCTTACCGCAAACTGTGCAAAAGTAGTTTTCAAGCCGTTCATGCTATTGTTTTGTTACAAGAATAGGGTTCAAATTGATATTTGTCTTGGTGCCTTTGCGAACTTGAACGAGAAAACGAAAAGAAATCAGAAACAAGAGAAAAATTATAATAATTTAAAGCTTGATCTTTAAACAACAGCAAAAAAGTGTTGTGCATACATATCAAAATTTCCAGAAGGTAAGGCTGATACTTAGCTTAGCCATTTTATTTCCTTGTTATGTGTCCTTGTGGCATCCAGCATTATTCTTGGAAAATAAATGAAACGTTTCAAAATGTTGTTTATGTTGCATAATTTCAAAAAAGGAAACATTAGCAGTATTAAAGCGATATTCAGCTTTAGATATAGTAAACTTATAGGCTGAGTCTGTGTAAGCATGAATAACGTAAGTCACATCAGCACTAATCGACCAAAATGGAACGCTTCAAATGCGTGTATATATCAAACGTTATAGTTGATATTTTGAAATATAGATTTCGATTTATCATATATTTTGCTGTATGCGGTACATATAGAAAACGTAGCCCAGTTTCAGAATATTAAACTGAATTTTCTGATTCCATGCTTGTGTGTGTGTTTACTGCTTCCACGAGTTACAGCTTTTAGACTTTATCTATGATAGAGTGATTTTAAACATCCAGTTCAGAGAGGACAGAATAAAGGCCTTTTTTCTAAATTTGGTCTTGCTGGTTTTCCTAATTAACCTGCCATCATTAATCAAACCACAGGTATGCTAGTGCTGAAGAAATCAGTTTAAATAAAAAGTTTTTTTTTCCAGTTTAGTGTTCTTAAAGCAATTCCACGTCAATGCTTTATAAATACCATTATAATTGACTCTTGATGTTGAATTTATACTCCACATTTGTTTTTCAAATACATTTGTTTTATTACGCAGCATTGTTCAGAATATTGGGAAAATGGTGTTTGCATCTGTTGGTTTTATTGGTATGCACAACTTTATTTTGTGCATAGTTACTCTTAAATTTGAACTTGGTTGGTTGGTTGATTTGATGCTTAACGTCCACGTTAAACAACTAAGGTCATGTCGGGACGGTCAGTTAACCTAACCACACTATTCCTGGGCAGGCTTAGACCTCCTAAGCGGTTAACCAGTACTAAGTGCACATACTTTCGCCAGTAACTGACAACTGCCCTTCTTGAATCAGCGGAAGGAGAAACGAAAGTATGTGTCCAGACCGGGATTCGAACCCAGGACCTCTGACTTACGAGTCAGGTGCCCTACCGATTGCGCTACCCGGCCCGGCTAAATTTGAACTGTTATGATAGTAAATTACTAATGAATCTGGTCTCGTTGAATCAGCTATTTTATACGCCCATTTGTGTCCACTTTTCTGTTCATTAGGGAATTTCATTTTCCAGTTCCATGACTTGAGTTTTAGTAAATCGATCGTGGATTTTTTTTTGTTTTTTATTATTATCTATTTATTTTTGTTTTGTTTTTTTTGTTGTTGTTGTTGTTGTTTGTTTGTGTGTGTGTGTGTGTGTGTGTGTGTGTGCGTGTGTGTGTGTGTGTTTTCTCAGACCGTTTCATTTTTTAATTGGGATAAAGCATTCTTAAATTTATTTTTTTAACTGGGTTAAAGCATTCCTAACTTCATTTCGTCCTTAAATTGATAAGCTACGGTTGGTAATCTCGATGAACGGAGCCACTGGCTCCGCACCTTAAATCTTATGGAGAACTTTCGCGTCACGTATGGCTCTGAAGTTGAAGCTGGGAAAACTATGACAGCACGGGGAAGGTCTGGCGTTTCTCGATTTTTATTTGTTGTTTCAGGGATTAATGAGAAAAAGCAGAATGCTATTAGATGACCATGTCATTTAATTGACGCTACGTGCAAAGACCGGTGCGTAAATGTCACTGGCTTTATTTGAAAATATTTGTTCCGAGGCGAGTCGAATCATTCAGCGGCACCGAAAGTCACCCAAAACCATCGCCAAGAAAATCTGGCCCTTATGAAAACACCGCTGCAATTGGAAATCGTGCGGTAAAGTAAATAGTAAAAACACTGAATGGATGTCAGAATCACAAAAAGAACATCATAACCAAAACAATATTTGCCAAACAAAACTACATATGCTGCATAACTATCTGAAAAAGTATCCAAACAACCCCTCCCGTACCTACTGCAACCACAGCAGGCCCTGCCCTGCTATTATCAAAATAAGTGGGATGTCCCGTCACTGAAAGTTACCTAGCACCATCGCCAAAAAGACTAATCTCTGTCCCAGTGAACAGCCACGTTCCCATGTTTAGTGCACATTTCCTCATGTCTGAAATCCTTTCAGTTTTTCCATTTACTTTACCGCACGATATTATTCCTCTTTTGATCTCGAATTGCAGGGTGTGTTTATCAGTTCCATAAGGGCCAGGTTCTCGTTCGCAATTTTTTGGCGATAGTGCTAGGTAACTTTCAGTTACGGGACATCCCACTTATTTTGATAATAGCAGGACCAGGGCCTGCTGTGGTTGCAGGAGGTACGAGAGGGGTTGTTCGGATCGTTTTTTCAGGTAGTTATGCAGCATATGCAGTTTTGTTTGGCAAATATTGTTTTGGTTATGATGTTCTTTTTGTGATTCTGACATCCATTCAGTTCTTTTCCATTTACTTTACCACACGATTTCCAATTGCAGCAGTGTGTTCATCAGTTCCATAAGGGCCAGATTTTCGTTCTCGAATTTTTGGCAATGGTTTGGGCTTTTTGGGTGACTTTCAGTCCCGGGACACCCCATTCATTTAGATAATCGTAGGGCAAGGGCCTGCTGTGGTTGCAGTAGGTACGGGAGGGGTTGTTTGGATATGTAGTTATGCAGCATATGTAGTTTTGTTAGGAAAATATTGTTTTGGCCATTATGTGTTTTTCAGTGATTTTGACATCCATTCAGTTTTTCCATTTATCTGACTGTACGATTTCCAAATGCAGCATTGTGTTCATCAGTTCCAGAAGGGCAACTAGATTCTGGATTGCAAAGGGGGGGGGGGGTATCAATAAGGTGGGTTTTCTGCATCCTACCAAAGTTTTCTTTTTAGCTCGCCTGAACGAAAGTTCAGGCAGAGCTATTGTTGTCACCACGGCGTCGGAGTCCGCGTCCGCGTCAGCGTCCGCGTCCGCGTCGGCGTCCGGATTGGATGTTTTGGTTAAAGTTTTTTAAAAACCTATGAGTTATAGGTTTTTAAAAAACTTTAACCCATGGATGGATTCTTTTAATACTTGCACTGTAGTTAGATATTGGTCCAAAGTTTATGAAGGTAGCATCCCCACCCCACTCAGTGACCTTGATGTCAAGGTCATGGACTTAGAAAATTTTAGTTTTTTTGGACTGGATGTTTTGGTTAAAGTTTTTTAAAGCCCAATATCACTGTACCCCATTAATGGATTCTTTTGATACATGCACTGTAGTTAGATATTGGTCCAAAGTTTTTCAAGGTACCACCCCCACCCCACTCAGTGACCTTGTTGTCAAGGTCGTGGACTTAGAAAATTGTCTTTTTGTTTATTGGATGGTTTGGTTTAAGTTTTTTAAAGACCCATATCTCCTGAACCCATAGGTTGATTCTTTTGATATTTGCACTGTAGTTAGATATTAGTCTAGAGTTTTTCAGAGTACTACCTCAGCCCTGCTTATTGACCTTGATGTCAAGGTCATGGACTTAGGAAATTTTGGTCTTTTTTTAGTTTTTTAATTGCATACTGATTTATGATGCTTGGCATAGATTTAGTTTACACTTAAACTGATTTAAGAAACTTTTTTGAGTTTTTACAAAACCCTATATACTTACCCTATGGATGACCTTGAGGTCAAGGTCATCGACTTAGAATTTTGTTTTAAAGATTTTGGTTAAAGTTTATATCCACAATGGAGTCAGTTAATACTAATACTTAGATTGATGTTATATATTGGTTTAGGATTCTGATACATCCTGCCTCCCCCTACCCTCAAGCTAATGGACTTTAAAATTTCATCTTGCTTGACTTGATGACTTTGAAGTTAAGGCAAATGGTTATAAAATTTACATCAGTGTTTTTGTTCAAAGTTTTTTAATGATAGTTTTACAATGCCATGATGGATTAAGTTGATGACTGATGTTTGATACTGATCTAAAGGTTTGCCAAATTGCACTTCTGACTTCTTGGCAAACATTTCAGACTCTGTTAGACTTCTCTGATAGAAGCCTTCTGGGAAGAGTATACCCAACATGTACATGCCATCATAATGACGTCTCACTGATATCAATGTGATGTGAAGATGTCGCATTAGTGTCAGTCCAACGTCATTTTGACATCGTTCCAGCAGGGTACATGTTTATTTGACCCTCTCCCATTATTTACAGTCATCATAGTAAGGATATTACATTATGTTGCTTTACAGTGCCTCTTTTGTAAATACAGTGTTTTTCTGTCAGGCAGCTTTCATCAGAAACCTTGTCCATCATCAGGTGTATGGTGAGTAAGATAATCAAGAGTAGATAAGTATACAGGGCAAGTGTGTAACTCAGTATTTTGGCATATATAGTCTGCATATCACTGAAATACTTGCATTCTAAACTTAGAATAAAATTTATAATAATAATTCTTCTATTTTATCAAATCTAAAATTGCAACCTAATTACTTCTCCACTGAATCCAACCAAATATGTCTGCCTTCATGGTGTATTTTTAGTCTGCTTTCGTATTTTCTTACCCTCTATGCCAAATTATCAGTTGCACACACTAAGTCTTACATCAGGGTTTATTCTGGTAAAGCTGACTCCAGTCATAATTGCTAAGTAATTTGAAACCCTATTGAATGTAATTACAGGCAGGACATTTTTGTTAAATTTTGGAACAGGTGTGGCTTACCACAATCAGACTGCTCTTACAGGATAATTCATTCAGTCAACTATTTTATGCAACATATCTTTATACCCTTTGAGGAGTTATCTGAAATCAGAGATGTAAGAAGCCGGAACACAATTTCAGTAATGGGTAAATTTCTAAGACTTGTCACGATACTGAATTGTGGATTATCAAACAAGCAAATAAATCGAGGGTAAAAAACTATAATTGTCCATTTGCGATAAAAAGATAAAGTTTTAGTCACTATCTGCATACATCTTTCGTATAGAATAAGCCCTGTTGAACTAATTTATTATGATTCAGTTCAGTTTATTGTTCTTTACTAATGCTTCTGTTACGTTTCATCTTGACTCAATTTTCAGATTAAATGCTGTTCAGATGAGGGAGGTTTGAAATGGGCAGTCTTTGCTGAAGAGCCTCAGGCTTTCTGTTATTATTTTGCATGATATAATTAATACCTGGTGATGGATTTCTTTCAGGTCAGTACAACCTTGTCATGCAAAGAAGAAACTACATGTATCAGCACATTGTTCTATAACATTCACCTTTTCAAAATTGTCACATAGCAGATGTTTAGACATTTTGAAAAAAATAATGCATTAAAGAAGAAACATGAAAAGTTAAATTCATTGTACATGTACTCTGGATGTTATTTCAGAAAGGAAAAGAAACAATGAAAAATAAGATCAGCATGCATTTTGTTTTGCTAATTATAAACTATTTCATAAAACATAATTATTCAACGTTATTAAAATTTATTTTAAAAAGACATGAAGCAAGAAAATAAGCACATGAAACCCATGTCCCATCAGTAAAATAATGTTTTGTTTCTATTTCTAAAAATGGCGTTTCTGCACCATTTTGTAGACATTTTCATCACTGGCCTTGTGGATAAAGGGATCATGTTTGACTAACACTAACAAGCTACGCATGGTATAATATACATTATTTTAAATCAGCTACTGTATTTAAAGATTTAAGTTGAATAAGTCTTTTAAGGGAAGCAACTGTGCTGTTTTTGTTTTTCATTCCCATATCAGTGGGGACCAACTCTTAAAGAATTTGCTTCTCTAGGAGCAGATCTTTACCTTAAAGAGTAGATTCCATTTCGGAAAGACTTCTTCCTCCATAGAAGCAAACAGGTCATGAAAGTTGTTCTCCATCGTAAAAATGGCCGAAAACATGGAGGTGTACCCAATAACAGTACGTTCACAGGATGACAACATGAGAGAAAAATGTTTAACGTGTGTACTATAATTATTTTAAAACAGTCCTTCACTGAACAATTTAGTGCATTTGCCTGGAAGTTATTTTATATTTTAAACTGGGAGAAAGCTATTTTCATATAGTTTTGTATATTATAATTTTAATGTCAGTAACAGAAATCACTTTCTTTAGTTTTCACTGCTAATATATTAAATTTGTTATATGTCACTGCATGAATTTTACATGTACTATATTACATCAGTTAATTGATATTTCGTTACAGTGATACCAATGATGGCCCAACGTTTTATGAGAAAAAGAAAAGTGGTACATTTCAATCTCTGTCAGTCAACTAGCATAGTGTATACAGCTGAAAGTAGTAATCGTTGTTCAAGTCCAGCAAGGAACTGCACAGATACAACACTTGACAATGGTAAGTTGATAATTTCTTGATGCTAAAGCTCCAGATAATGCTGGGTTTGGATGATAATTATGGAGTCATTAAATGCAACAGTTACTGCTGTTACCGCTCACTTGAACTGTCTTACTGAGGTACTTTGAATTAAGGTTCTCTGCATGATTTTACTTAAAAATAAAAGTTGATTCCCAGAATTTATCTTTAAACTCTGCCTAATCAGGTGCCTTCGGAATTTTTAACTTTGTGTATGTTTGTGCCTCAGTGGGTGTGAAGGAATATCTTTATTACCTAAATTCCTCACAACCCCATCCGAGATACACCCACAAAAACACGTGACTTGCCCTGTTACACTTTCTTGCTACTTTTGTATGAAAATATTAAACTGTCATACTTTAAATACATGTAGCTATGAGCCTTGTTGACACTTAATTGATTTCTCTCAAGTTTCCTGTTGTTTATAGTAAAACTGTCTGCATTACAGTGAAATTGTTTTGACAAACATGATCAACTTTGACTGTTTCTTATTATATAATAACATGATTTCACATTAGGCTTGCACAGTTTAATATGGAAAAGCAATCATTCATGTTCATTACCTGTATTAACATTTGCTGGTCTTTTAGAATTGTTCAAATGCTTGTTGCCAGATATTTCTCTAAATTATTCCATGATGAAACATGTATGATCCTTATTTTCATCCTTGGTTTTCACAACTTATGACCAGTGTATGAAACAATTATTTATGGTCTGTAGCAATATTGACTGTAAAACCTGAAACTAACTTAAGCTTTAATGTCACTTAAATTTAAAGCTTTTGATTTTATTGTTATAGCCTTTTCTTTGAGATAATGATTGATTTGAAACTCTTTCATTTGTTTCAGGTTCAACTGCACTGGTACTGGACATCCTGTTAGGAAACAAAGGGGCCCATATATATAATGGTAATGGTATGGAGCAATGCTCCGCATGTAAAAATGGTTTAAAACCGCAAAAACTCTCTTGAACCACAGATGTTCTTTCTGCTGTGACTGTGACAAAATCTTCAGTTCTTATCAGAAGTTCCAGCAACACAAATGTACTAAAGCAGTCTTCGTGGTTACAAATAAAGATGAAGAGGAACATACTGATACTAAAGTAAATATATGTGCTGCTCAGGTAAGACAAAGCTCATCTCAAAATAACATGGAAGCTCTAATTTGTGAAAGATGTCAGCGGTCATATAAGACAAGAAAAACTTGGTTAAATCATAAATGTACATATTGTGATAGCTGTAGTACCATCTTTACTACGTATAAGAACTTTTTGTCACATGCATGTTCCAAAGCTATAAAGACTGAATATCAGGAAACTAACAAAGCTTTGAATAAAAAATTTAGAATGATTTCTGAACCTGTAAGAGACATGTCTTTAGTAGCTGATATGGTAGGAGGATGTGGTAATTTTATCCCTGATGATGTTATTTGTGTGGCACTGGACATGATCAGACAGTATACTGGTTCAGACTACCATGGGTATATTACACCCGCTGAAATGACATGGTTTCTTTCAAACCCAACAGAAGCTAGCCCGCCTGTTCCAGACAGTGAACTATCAATCAATATACATAATATAGGTAATCATTGGGTTACATCGGTATATAACCCGCAGATAGGGCGAATCTTGGTGTATGATTCCCTTCGTAGAATTGAACATTATACACAAATCGTACCTCAGCTTAGGCTTCTGTATGGCAGTGAGCTTTTAAGTAGAGTAGATTTCATTCCAGTGACCCAGCAGGGAGCAGATCCCGCATGTGGAGCATTTGCGGTTCCTTATGCATTCTGCTACTGCTTAGGGATGTCTCCCAGTTGGCAAAAAATTGATAAGTTGAAGATGAGATCCCACTTAAGAGATTGTATACAATCAAGACAAATAGTTGCATTTCCAACTACACATTCCAGTGATACATACACAGAAACAGACAGCAGGAACAATAAAAGGATGCAGCCAAATGAATATGACTTTATAAATGAAAATATAAAAAAAAGGAAAACAAATGTTGAAGTAGTGGAAATTGTAACTAGTGGACAGAGTAATAAACAAAGCCAAAATGACAGAGAACGAAAACAGAAGAAAAGGGAATTACCAAATATAAGAGAAATGGAAAATTTGAGAAAAAGGCAAAATTCTGAAAGTCGAAGAAAAGAGGCAGAACATAAAAGAGAATTGAGAATAACTGAGAAAGTAAAACAAAAGGAAAACATGAAAAAGAGACAGAATCCAGATGGTCATGTCAGGGATAGAGGGCGTAAACATAAAGCCCGCAAGGATGTAGAACTTAGAAACGTGGAAAATAGAAAGAAAAGGCTGAATCCAGATGGTCATGTCAGGGATAGAGGGCGTAAACATGAAGCCCGCAAGGATGTAGAACTTAGAAACGTGGAAAATAGAAAGAAAAGGCTGAATCCAGATGGTCATGTCAGAAACAGAGGGCGTAAACGTGAAGTTCGAAAGGATGTTGAACTTAGAAACATTGAAAATAGAAAGAAAAGGCTGAATCCAGATGGTCATGTCAGGGATAGAGGGCGTAAACATGAAGCCCGCAAGGATGTAGAACTTAGAAACGTGGAAAATAGAAAGAAAAGGCTGAATCCAGATGGTCATGTCAGGGATAGAGGGCGTAAACACAAAGCCCGCAAGGATGTAGAACTTAGAAACATGGAAAATAGAAAGAAAAGGATGAATCCAGATGGTCATGTCATGGATAGAGGGCGTAAACATGAAGCCCGAAAGGATGTAGAACTTAGAAACATGGAAAATAGGAAGAAAAGGCTGAATACTGATGGTCATCAAAGAGATAGAGAACGTAAAAACAAAATAAGGAAATACATAGAAATCAGAAACTTGGAAAATATGAGGAAGAAAACTGTCACAAGTAGGTATCAAGCAAAAGAACATAAACAATTGACAAGAGAAAGTAAATCTTACAGAGCATCAGAAAATAAGAAAAAAAGGAGAGAAAAATAATCTCTGTTCCCCAGATTATAAAAAACTTTCACATAGCTGTTCAGAGTGGGCCCTTATATGTGTGCACATGTTGCAGTCAAATGATGTATCGAGAAAGTGTAAGGCTAGTGCCGAAATCAATTAATATTGAAGAAAAACTGAAAGAAATGCTGATCACAGGTACAACAAGCGTGGATAACAAGGAGTGGATATGTCATACATGTTTAAGTGCCATTAGGAGTAAAAAAATTCCAAGTTGTGCCATAGCCAACATGATGGATTTTCCATTGAAACCTCCGGAACTGGATTTGACAGATATGGAAGAAAGACTGGTAGCAACACGCATCCCATTTATGTGTCTGCATCAGCTTCCTCGTGGTGGCCAGCTTAGCCTTAATGGAAATGTTGTCAATGTTCCTGCCAGTGGAACTAATACAGTTTTGAAACTTCCTAGAAATATGGATGACAGTGAGTCCATTCCAGTTAAGCTGAAAAGAAAACAGAGTTTTGGGCATCATGTTGCTTTTAAAAACATACGCCCGCAAAAAGTCATAACTGCAATTAATTGGTTGTTAGCAAATTGCAGGTTATATCAGGAGGAAGGCGTTGTTGTGAATGATGACTGGAATCCAACAAATGGTATTGTGGAAACAACTGATGATGACAGGCCAGATGAATCAACTGATGAACCAGATCCTTGGGATGAAACTGCAGGTCAAGAGCAACCAGTGGGCATATTGGATACTCTTCTTGTCCCCCAGGATCTGACTGATGAGGCTTGTCGCATATTTTCGTTTGCTCCTGCTGAAGGAAATACTCCAGTCAGCATTTTCATGGATCATAATGCAGAAGAACTGGCTTTTCCTACATTATTTTGTGGAAGACCCCGCCCCGACAACATGGATAGACCAGTCAAGATAAGCTATGCTGATATTTGCAAATCAGAATTGCGAAGGTCAGATAGAAGGATGGCCAGTCACATCCCCAATTTGTTTCTCAAGTTTAAGAAGCTACAGACAAAGCACATTCTGGATAAAGCCAATATCTGTATTAGGAAAGCCCAAGGAAAACAAGATGTGACTGCTGGCCATCTAAAATCAATGGAAAATGTTGAAAAACTGTGTCGTTTGAATGAAGGCTTTAGAATTTTTAAGGATCTCCGAGGGTCTCCACCATACTGGGAACAGACAAAAAAGGACATTTTTGCTATGATACGCAAGTTAGGGATTCCCACATGGTTCACGTCATTTTCTTCAGCAGAAACTAGGTTGATTCACCTTCTGCAGATTTTATACAAGTCTCTACATATGAAAACACTTTCTGATCAAGAAGCATCAGAGCTCACCTGGTTCCAGAAGTCAGAACTGATCAAGAGTGACCAGGTCACATGTGCTAGACATTTTGAGCATCAAGTCAAAAAATTAATCAGTGATGTTCTTCAGAGCCCAGCCAATATAATAGGAAAAGTTTCAGATTATTTCTATAAAGTAGAATTTCAGATGAGGGGCTCTCCTCATATCCACATGCTTGTCTGGGTTGAAGATTCACCAACTCTTGATGAGAGCGAAGATGCTGAAGCCAGGGTCATTGCATTTGTAGATAAGTATGTAACCTGCAGGAAAGAAGAGTCT
This sequence comes from Ctena decussata, assembly GCA_963989385.1. Classification (NCBI taxonomy): domain Eukaryota; kingdom Metazoa; phylum Mollusca; class Bivalvia; order Lucinida; family Lucinidae; genus Ctena; species Ctena decussata. Next base: position 56,227,359 of record OZ022500.1, on the reverse strand, counting down.
GTGGATGATGTTGTCCCTCTACAGCAACATTCTCATTCCAGGACATGTCAACGAAAAAATAAAAATGAATGTAGGTTTAATTTTCCAATGCCACGAATGCCAGAAACGTGCATTCTTGAGCCCTTGGGTCCAGAAACTTCAGAAGAGGAGAAAAGAATGCATGAAAAGAACTGGGAAAAGATCAAGAAAGTAATTGATGATTTGAAAAATGGTAAAAACATAGATTTTCATGATTTCTTGAAGGAAATTAACTTGAGAATGGAAGAATATACATTGGCAGTCAGATCCTCCTTAAAAAGTCTAAAAATCTTCTTACAGAGACAAGTGGATGAAATTAGAATCAATAGTTACAACAAATGTCTTTTGCAGTGTTGGAGGGCAAATATGGATATACAGTATGTTACTGATCCGTATGCCTGTGCTATGTACATAGTGACATACATAGCAAAGGCTCAAAGAGGCATGAGCAACTTGCTCTTCAATGCTGCAAAAGAAGCTAAAGAAGGAAATCAGGACATAAGAAAACAAGTCAGGACTATTGGTCACAAATTCTTGACACATGTTGAAGTTTCTGCACAAGAAGCAGTGTACTTTATTTTGCAGCTGCCTTTGAAAAAAGCTTCACGAGATGTTATGTTTATTAACACATCTCCAGAAAATGAGAGAGTTATAATGCTAAAAAGTCTGAAATTAATCCAAAATCTGCCTGACGAGTCTACTGATGTAGAGACAACAAGCATAATACAGAGATATGCACAGAGACCAAGAAAACTTCATGATCTGTGCCTTGCTGACTTCTGTTCTATTTACAGAGTAGTATACAACAGCAGACCAGTAAATACAGGAGAAGAAAGTGATGATATTAGTCCAGCCGATGATAGCTGTTATGTAACCAAACAGTACAAGTGTGAAGATGGTACAGTACTAAGACAAAGAAAGAGGCCCATAGTGATCCGCTATGTTAGATACCAATATGAAATGGATTCAGAAAACTACTTCAGAGAAGTCTTGATGTTATTTTATCCTTGGCGAAAAGAAGAAATGATATTAGGAGACTGTGAAACATACCAGGAAAGATTCCAACAATTGGTTGACATAACCGATATAGAAGAAAAGATGAAAGAATACAACCACAACTGGTATGAGCTAGATGAAGCAGTTAAAGATCTTGAAAAGAGAACTGAAGATAGCATGGAAGATGAATGGGATAGATTAGCCCCCAATGCCCAGCAAGTGGAGAGAGATGATGAAGAAGAAGGAATTACAGAAGGTGATATATTTCCAGTCTTTGCCCCTCCAGATACTGAAGTCTCATCTTTCAGTGAAATTCCAGGAGGACCAGCTGGGTCCGAGAGTGACAGGACCGAAGTCATGGTAAATATCATGCCAGAGGAAGATTATTTATCTATGGTCAGATCATTGAACAAACAACAAAGAGAAATTTTCCACCATGTACTGTATCATTTAAAAGTAAATGCCAGTCCTCTATATTTATTTCTGACAGGGGGTGCAGGAGTGGGTAAAACTGTAGTGGTAAAGGCTATCTATCAATCTTTGTTGAGATACTACAACAAAAGTATCACCTGCAATCCAGACAGCATCAAGGTTCTCCTAGCAGCACCAACAGGTATAGCAGCTTACTTGATTAAAGGAAACACTCTGCACAGTCTGTTCAAAATTCCTGTCAGCCAAAAACTAACTTACAAACCATTGACAAGTGATAAACTGAACACTCTTCATTGTCAGTTTCAAGATGTCAAACTCCTGATAATAGATGAAATATCCATGGTAGGTAACAGAATGCTGTCTTTCATTCATCACAGACTTCAGCAGATAACTGGTTCATCAAAGCTGTTTGGTGGAATTTCTGTTATTGCAGTAGGGGATTTATTTCAGCTGAAGCCTGTGTTTGATGGTTGGGTGTTTGAAAATCTGACTCAAGACTATGGACCGCTTGCAACAAACCTTTGGACGGAAAATTTTCAAATATTCCAGTTAACAACTATCATGAGACAGAAAGATTCAGCTGAGTTTGCTCAGTTACTCAATCGCTTGAGAGAAAGCAGACACACAGAGAAAGACATACAAATGCTCAAGACTAGAGTTATCAACAAAGATGTATTACATCCAGACTATCCGCTCAAGGTACCGCACATCTTTATATCCAACAGGATGGTTGACAGCCACAACGGTTTGGTATATGAAACCAGTACCAATAAAATATGCATTAAAGCAATGGATGTTGTTTTAGGGGATGTATCAAAAGATGTGAAGGAGAAAGTGAAAAGATCAGTTCCTCAAGATGCAAGCAAAACAATGGGGTTAAGTTCACAATACAAGTCAGCACTGGGACTGAGAAATGAGATATCGTGCAACATAGATGTTGAAGATGGTTTGGCCAATGGGGCCGGTTGTGTCCTCGAATCAGTAGGCTCAGTAACTGCAACTGGCAAAATCAGTTATCTGTGGGTTAAGTTTGAAGATCAATCTGTTGGAAGGAAGTGTAGAGAGGAAAATAAGAAATTATATACTTCAGCCATCCACAAAAACTGGACCCCAATATTCAAGGCGAAACGTCAGTTTCCAGTTGGACGATACCAGTCCGTGATGGTAATGAGAGAACAGATTCCTCTAAGATGTGCTGCAGCAAAGACTTGCCATAGATGCCAAGGTGATACTATGGAGGCTGCTGTGGTTGATTTTTCAGGCAGAACATTCCCACATTCCCACTATGTAGCTTTAAGTCGTGTGACTTCAGTTGACAATCTCTATATCAGAGAATTAAATGAAAAGTCAGTTGCAACAAGTAAAGCTGTGAAAGAAGAAATGGAACGTTTGGGCACAGAAATGTTGTTAAAGTCACCATTATTAACTTATCACCATGCCAAGAAACCTTGCCTGAAGTTGCTCTTTCACAACGTAAGATCTCTTCATAAACACTTCAGGGACATATTACCAGATGAGAACTACAGCTGTTCTGATGTGATGATATTTGTTGAAACAAAGCTCAAGCCATCTGATGTCACTGCTGACTATTCTATTCCAGGATTCTACTCATTTAGATTTGATGGCCAGTGTTCAGGAACATCTCGCTCACCATTTGGCATGATTGTTTATACTAAATTAGAAATAGACAGGTCAACAATTTGCCACAAGCTTAAGAAAACATCAGCAGGAACTGTCATAGAAATGGTTACCTTTGTCATACAGACAGAGTTTCAAGATGTATCACAAATCAGAATAGCAGCAGTGTATGCATCACCAAAAGCTAAATGGGCAGAGCTGAAGGAGGTTTTAGAAGAAGGTGAACAGCTGTATCAGTTTACTGTTGGTTTGCCAGTTGTCCTTGCTGGAGATTTCAATGTTGATCTGCTAGCCAACTCTAGCCATGCAATTTTGAAAACTATAGGTCTCAAACAACAAATTAGTCAGCCAACTACAGACAACAACAGTCTCATTGACCATGTTTATACTAATGTGATGCAGCTTCAGGTTACATGTGGGGTCCTTGAATCACACTTCTCGGACCATAAAGCTGTGTTTGCATTGCTTCAGTAACTTTTCTTTTCCTGCAATTGATTTAAAACATCCTTTAGGAAAACTTCATTGATTGGACAAATAATACTTGAAGCATCCCAGATTCTGTTCGGAATCCACCAAGCAGAAGTGATGGCATCCCACTCTGTTCAGGATCCACCAGGTATCCACTATGGCATCCCAGACTCTGTTTAGGAGCCATGAGGCTCCGCCAGGTATCTGTTATGTCATCACAGACTCTGTTCAGGAGCTACCAGGCTCCACCATATATCTGTTATGGCATCCGCCAGGTATCTGTTACCGCATCCCTGACTCTGTTCAGGAGCTACCAGGCTCCGCCAGGTATCTGTTCCTGCATCCTAGAATCTTTTCAGGAGCTACCAGGCTCCGCCAGGTATCTGTTACCGCATCCCAGACTCTTCAGGAGCTACCAGGCTCTGCCATTTATCTGTTATGTCATCCCAGATTCTGTTCAGGAGCTAAGAGGCTCCGTCGGGTATTTGTTACCGCATCCAAGACTCTGTTCAGGAGCTACCAGGCTCCGCGATGTATTTGTTACCGCATCCCAGACTCTTCAGGAGCTACGAGGCTCCGCCATGTATCTGTTATGTCATCCCAGATTCTGTTCAGGAGCTACGATGCTCCGCCAGGTATTTGTTACCGCATTCCAGACTGTGTTCAGGAGCTACCAGGCTCCGCAAGGTATTTCTTACCGCACCCCAGACTCTTCAGGAGCTACGAGGCTCCGCCATGTATCTGTTATGTCATCCCAGATTCTGTTCAGGAGCTACGATGCTCCGCCAGGTATCTGTTATGTCATCACAGACTCTGTTCAGGAGCTACCAGGCTCCACCATATATCTGTTATGGCATCCGCCAGGTATCTGTTACCGCATCCCTGACTCTGTTCAGGAGCTACCAGGCTCCGCCAGGTATCTGTTCCTGCATCCTAGAATCTTTTCAGGAGCTACCAGGCTCCGCCAGGTATCTGTTACCGCATCCCAGACTCTTCAGGAGCTACCAGGCTCTGCCATTTATCTGTTATGTCATCCCAGATTCTGTTCAGGAGCTAAGAGGCTCCGTCGGGTATTTGTTACCGCATCCAAGACTCTGTTCAGGAGCTACCAGGCTCCGCGATGTATTTGTTACCGCATCCCAGACTCTTCAGGAGCTACGAGGCTCCGCCATGTATCTGTTATGTCATCCCAGATTCTGTTCAGGAGCTACGATGCTCCGCCAGGTATTTGTTACCGCATTCCAGACTGTGTTCAGGAGCTACCAGGCTCCGCAAGGTATTTCTTACCGCACCCCAGACTCTTCAGGAGCTACGAGGCTCCGCCATGTATCTGTTATGTCATCCCAGATTCTGTTCAGGAGCTACGATGCTCCGCCAGGTATTTGTTACCGCATCCCAGACTGTGTTCAGGAGCTACCAGGCTCCGCAAGGTATTTGTTACCGCATTCCAGACTCTGTTCAGGAGCTATCAGGCTCTACCAGGTATCTGTTACTGCATCTCAGACTCTGTTCAGGAGCTTCCAGTTTCAGCCGTATTATGGCATCACAGACCCTGTTCAGGAGCTACCGGGTTCCGCTAGGTATCTGTTATGGCATCCCAGATTCTGTTCAGGAGCTACCAGACTCTGCCAGGTAGGTATCTATTATAGCATCAGGGACTCTGTTTAGGAGCCACCAGACTCCATCATGTATCTTTTATGGCATCCCAGACTCTGTTCAGGAGCTACCAGACTCCCCCAGGTATCTGTTATTGCATCCCAGACTCTGTTCAGGAGCTTGCCTGAAGTTTTATGCAATGCAAGCCACATCACTATAGCGACTGTGCAATGGGTAGGCACCTATTCAGGCGAGCTATGCTGTCAGGCGACAGCTCTTGTTTTAACTGATGGTATACTCCAATGGGTCTAGTTTATTGGACCATATGTGACTTTGTTCGGAAAGCCCTACTTACTGAGCTATGGGTCCACAGAAGTGGGTGGGGTAATCCAACATGGTTGTAGCCTGTCTTGTAAAAACATTTTCATTTGGTAGAAGAGTATAGCAGACAGACAGAATTTGATGAAATGATTAACAGAACATCTAAACTATATTTCTATATAATTTTATTTGGTTTAATTTGAACATATATTGTCAAAAAAGACTTCCTTTGACATTGATCATTTTTTTGATATTTTTGTGGTCAATTTTCAATATTTCTTGGCATTATTGTTAAATAAACAGACCAGTTGTCATCATCAAACTCATGTTAAGGAAGCACCCTGGCCAGGACATTCGGATGATGTGACCAGAATTTTACAATGACCTACTTTTCATGGTCAACTGAACACATAAACTTGCTTGGAGGATGGTTTTTCATTTGATTTTGACCTAGAATTACGAAACTTTGGTCAAATTACTATTTTAACTGCTATATTATGCCATACACCCCCGCCACTAAAGGCGAGAGAATACATATTGGCTTCAGTTCGGATCCCCTTGGCGACTGCATCTGTGTCTGTGTCACATATTAAGTCTTTCTGTGACCTTGGAAACAAGGTCAAGGTCAGACTTTGATGACATTGACCTTGTTTTCAAGGTCACAGAAGGACTTAATATGTGACACATACACAGATGCAGATGCCAACGAGATCCGCACTGAAGCCAATATCTATTCCCTCACCTTTAGTGGCGTGGGTGTGGGGCATAATATAGCAATTAAAATAGTACTTTGACCAAAGTTTCGTAATTCTAGGTCAAAAGTGAAAGAAAACCATCTTCCAAGCAAGTTTATGTGTTCAGTCGACCATGAAAACTAGGTCATTGTGAAATTCTGGTTACATCATTTGAATGTCCTTGTCAAGGTGCTTTCTTGACATGAGTTTAATGATAACATGTCTGTTTATTTAACAATGAAGCCAAGAAATATTGAAAATTGAGGACAAAAGTATAAAAAAAATGCTCAATGTCAAAGGAAGTCTTTTTCGACAACATATGTTCAACTGAACCAAATAAAATGATATGGAAATATAGTTTAGATGTTCTGTTAATCATTTTATCAAATCCTCTGTCTGTTGTACTTTTTAACCAATTGAGAATGTTTTTACAAGACAGGCTAAAACTATGTTGGATTACCCCACCCACTTCTGTGGACACATAGCTCAGTAAGTAAGGCTTTCCGACCGAAGTCACATATGGTCCAATAAACTAGACACATTGGAGTATACCATCAGTTTAAAAAAAAGAAAACTTTTGTAGGATGCAGAAAACCCACCTTATTGATACCCCCCCCCCTTTTTTTGGCGATGGTGCTGGGTGACTTTTCATGCCGGGGCATCCCACTAATTAAGATAATAGTAGAGCAAAGGCCTGCTGTGGTTGCAGTAGGTGCGAGAGGGATTGTTTGATTATTTTTATTACCCTCCAACTTCAAAGAAGTTGGGGGGACATATTGGTTTGGGCCTGACCGTCCGTCCGTACGTACGTACGTAACACTTCATTCACTCAAGAACCGTAACTGCTAGGGTCTTGATACTTCATAGGTAGGTAGAGTATGAAAAACCAGAGGACACGTATTTCTTTCTTGTCCATCAGCCTTGAACTTGCAGAGCTATGCCCTTTTTAAAAAAAAAATGAAATGAAAGTTTGTTCCCAAAATCATGGCAATGTCGTTTAAGCTAGGATCCTCATATTTGGCATACTGCTAGGAGTGGAGGTGTAAATCACCTGATTACCTTTTGGGCAAATTCCGTCAAAAAATGATGGAATTATCCCTTTGTTGAATTTGGGATTTTTCCAACTTTTGAACCGTTTGAGCTAGAACCGTAACTTTTTGGTATATTATTAGTTTTTGGTGTGATGATCATTCTGATGTTAATTGCGTTATGATGCAATTATTATTGACAGAGTTATTCCCCTTTGCTTATCTGTATAAAACATAATTATGGGTGGTCTATTTCTCAAGAACAATAACTGCTGGGGCCTTGATATCTATAAAATGGATAGAGCATAAAAAATGGGCAGACCCGTATTTTTTTCTTTTCTGTCTACCGAGTACGTTCAGAATTATGCCCCTTTTTCAGTAAATTACTTGAAAGATTGTTCCCAAAATCCTGGGAATACCGTTGAGCTAGGATGCTCATAGTTGGCATACTGTTAGGAGCTAAGGTGTAGATCAATTGATTAATTTTGGGGCAAATTATATAAAAAATGATCGAATTATGCCCTTTTGTTGAATTTAGCATTTTTCCAACTTCTGAACCGTTTGACGTAAAACCCTAACTTCGTCAACTATTAGTTTTGATATTATGATGTTAGCTGCATTATGATGTATTCATTATTTACAGAGTTATTCTCCTTTTCTCTTCTGTATGAAACATAATTATGAGTGGCCTATTTCTCAAGAACAATAACTGCTGGGGCCTTGATATATTGAAATCGATAGAGCATAAAAAATGAACAGAGCCGTATATTTTTCTTTTCTGTCTGCCGAGTACTTACATAATTATGCCCCTTTTTAGGTAAATTACATGAAACTTTGTTCCCAAAATCCTGGAAATACGGTTTTGAGCTAAGATGCTCAAATTTGGCATACTGCTAGGGGCCAAGTTTAAATTACCTGATTAACGTTTAGGCAAATTAAATGATCGAAGTATGCCCCTTTGTTGAATTTGGCATTTTTCCAACTTTTGAACCGTTTGAGCTAGAACCTTAGTTTTTAGCATAGTATTAGTTTTTGATGTGCTGATCATTCTGATGTTAGTTGCATTACAATGCAGTCATTATGGACAGGGTTATTCCCCTTTTCTCATCTGTATAAAACATAATCATGGGTGGTCTATTTCTCAAGAACAATAACTGCTGGGGCCTTGATATTTATAAAATGGATAGAGCACAAAAAATGAGCAGACCCGTATTTGGCCGAGTACTTATAGCATTATGCCCCTTTTTCAGAAAATTACATGAAAGTTTGTTCCCAAAATCCTGGGAATACCGTTTGAGAAAGGATGTTCATATCTAGCATACTGCCAGGGGCTAAGATGTAAATTATCTGATTTACTTTTGGGCAAATTCCGTCTAAAAATGATCGAATTATGTCCTTTAGTAAATTTGGCATTTTCCAACTTTTGAACCGTTTGATCTAGAACCCTATTGTATGGTATCCTATTAGTTTTTGATGTGTTGATTATTCTGATGTTAGTTGCGTTATGATGCATTCATTATTAACAGAGTTATTCCCCTTTTCTCATCTGTATAAAACATAATTTTTGGTGGTCAATTTCTAAAATACGATAACTGCTGGGGCCTTGATATTTATAAAATGAATAGACCATAAAATGAGCAGACCCGTATTTTTTTCTTTTCTGTCTACCGAGTACTTACAGAATTAGACCCCTTTTTTCAGAAAAATTACATGAAAGTTCGTTCCCAATATCCTGGGAATACCGTTTGAGCTTAGATGCTCATATTTGGCATACTGCTAGGGGCTAAGGTGTAGATCACCTGATTAACTTTTGGGCAAATTCCGTCAAAAATGATCGGATCATGCCCCTTTGTTGAATTTGGCATTTTTGTACCGTTTGACCTAGAACCCTAATTTTTGGTTTATTATTAGTTTTTGATGTACTGATCATTCTGATGTTAATTGCGTTATGATGCATTCGTTATTGACATGTCTGTATAGACATAATTATGGGTGGTCTATTTCTTAAGAACAATAACTGCTGGGGCCTGGATATTTATAAAATGGATAGAGCATAAAAAATGAGCAGATCCGTATTTTTTTCTTTTCTGTCTGCCGAGTACTTACAGAATTAGGCCCCTTTTTTAAAGAAAATTGCATGAAAGTTTGTTCCCGAAATCCTGGGAATACCGTTTGAGCTAGGCTGCTCATATTTGGCATACTTTTAGGGGCTAAGATGTAGGTCACCTGATAAACCTTTGGGCAAATTCTGTCACAAAATGGGAAAATTATGCTGCAAGGTTGGGGGCACACTTTCTAGTTTCATGTAGTTATGCAGCACATGTAGTTTTGTCTGGCAAATATTGTTTTGGCCATGACGTGCTTTTTGTGATTTTGACATTCATTCATTTTTGCTATTCACTTTACTGCACAATTTCCAATTGCGATCAGTTCCATAAGGGCCGGATGCTTGTTCGCAAATCTTTGTCGGTGGTACTGGGTAACTTTCAGTGCTGGGACATCCAACTTATTAGGACAATAGTAGGGCAAGGGCCTGCTGTGGTTGCAGTAGGTGCGGGAGGTTTGTTTGGTTTTCATGTAGTTATGTAGCTTATGCAATTTGATTTTTGCATTGTAGCGGTGTGTTTATCAAAGCTTCATTAGGGCAATATTCTCGTTTGAAAACTTTTAGTTCAATGCGCCCTACTCTTCCAATTCTAGCGGTGTGTTTATTATATTCAGTTACATAAAGATTGAAGACAGCGGCGCCATTTTCTCGTTGACAAACTTTTGAGTCAATGCGCCCGATAAGGGCATTTCGAATGTTTTTTATGTAAATATGTTATTATTATTCTGCAGTTTTGTTTTGCAAATATTGTGTTGGGCATTGTAAGCCTTTTAGTGATTATTTTCGACATTTTTTGCATGCTTTACCTGTACAGTTTTTGCTCTCTATAACTCCTATCAGTGGTAAAAACGTCTAAACACAAATAAGGCGGTTCAACCTTCGCGTTTGGTAATAAAATGTGGGTTGATGTGCATGTATTGAGTCACATAACTGGCAAAAAAATAGAGAAAACAAGTTTTTGAAAAATAACACTCGCTCCACAAGTTCTGGTTTCCCGTGCAGCAATGCTGTATAAACAAAGGCGTGATAGTGATTGGGACTCCACGCATGTACATTGTATTTTAGACATTTTATTCAACTTAATGAAATCGAAAGTAGGTCATTTTAGTTGCCAACTAAAATGACCCAAATTAGTTTTCAAACCCTTTTTATGTGAAACTCATGGATGTTTTATTTGTTTAAAGCTGCCTCATCACGGTCATTTACACTGACGAAACTATACTGAGAAGCTTGATAAAATTTTTCACGCTGATAGAGCAATGGGGCCTTTAAATCAAACAGGGGGAAGTTCTATTTCCATTTCTGTAAATAATGACCCTTAATATGTCTTTGATTTAAAAATGGAGCACCAAATGTGGTAGCTAGTGTACGAATGAAGTCTGGATCAGAAGCCAGACTACTAAGCCAGTTGTTCCCTTTGACAATACAGAGCCAAATTGTATGCCACTTTCTGGACACTTAATAATCTTTGACTTAAAAATGGAGCACCAGAAGTGGTAGCTAGTGCACGAATGAAGTTTGCATCAGAAGCTAGACTACTAAGTCAGTTGTTCCCTTTGGCCATACAGAGTCGACTAGTATGCCACTATCTGGACACTTTGTGGACATTGAGGGTCGAATCCTAGTGCACCAGACGGAAAGATACCAACTCAGTCTAACTTATAATGCCTCATGGTGACAAAGGGTGGTTCCTAGTACAGATTTTCACACCAAATTTACCCAGTACTAAGTCGGTCTGACGACATCTCCATATCGTTTGCAGACTTCTCAAGTTAAATTAGTCTTTAGTTAAAGACTAAATTAGTTATTAAATTAGTTATTTTGGTTTTGAAGTAAACTTACAAAAATATCCGAGGAACAGAAATGTGCAATATCAAAATAGAATGATTAAATGCATCTAAAACTAGAGCAAGTGAGCAGGGGTACACGTATACCCCGGACCAGTGCCACCGCCTAATGAAACCACCACCTTAAGAAACCAATCTTATACATGGTTTGAACCTAGAAGTAAACTTAAGTCACCTAGCTATCAAATGGTTCCGTCAAAGTATATAACAAATATCAGGAAAGAGTACCAACACAAAACTTTAATGTAAACATATAAGTAAGTGTCCATGACCTTGGTCAGCAGATGTCAACTAATCTGCATGAACATAGAAGTCAACCTAGTCAGGTATCAAAAGGTTTCATCAAAGGATGCTGGAAATATAAGCAAAGAGTATTAAGTCAAGGCAAAACTTAAACGCAAATATACAAGTCCGAGACCTTGACCTTTGGTAAGCAGCTATGAACCTAGAAGTAAACCTAATCGCTACTAATCAAATATCTAAAGGTTCCATCAAAGGATATTTGAAACTTTAACACAAATGTTTAAGTCTGTGACCTTGATCTTAGGTCAGCAGCAGCATCCAGATGATGTTAAGTTTTCTGCACAAACATAGAAGTAAACCTAGTCATGTATCAAAAGGTTTCATCATAGGATGTTGGAAATATAAGCGAGGAATATAAAGTTAACGCAAAAATTTAACGCAAATATACAAGTCTGTGACCTTGACCTTTGGTAAGCAGCAGCATCCAGATGATGTCAACAACTCTGTATGAACTTAAAAGAAACCCTAGTCAAATATCAAAAGGTTCATCGAAGAATATTGGAAATATAAGCAAAGAATATAAACTTAACGCAAAACTTTAACGTAAATGTTTATGTCTGTAACCTTGACCTTAGGTCAGCAGCAGCATCCAGATGATGTCAACTATTCTGCATGAACCCAGAAGTATACCTAGTCACATACCAAAAGATTCCATCAAAGGATATTGGAAATATAAGCAAAGAATATAAACTTAATGCAAAACTTTAACGCAAATGTTAACGGACGGACACACGGACGGACGAACGGACGGACAGACGGACGAACGGACGGAAAGGCGAAAACTATAGGTAGCCGGACGTTTCGGACCCAAGACGTTTCGGACCCAAATATGTTGGACGTTTCGGACCCAGACCTTTTCGGACCCAAGACGTTTCGGACCCAGGAATGTTTCGGACCCAAGACTTTTCGGACCCTGCTTAGCGGACGAGTATGTACTGAAACAGTCTGCAACAACCAGTTACAGAGGGTGGACAGAAGTGTTCGTTAAATCATGACGTTTCCATTGACTTTAACGCATTTTTTCTTTTAGCGCAAGAAATATTGTGAGAAAAGTATCAAAGATATTTACATGAAAATTGCACCAATGTCTAGCTAAATTATTTGTGCAATATTATTAAATCTCTTGCTTTCCTGGTATCTATAGTTTCTATTTGGCACGACTTGAACCTCATTTAGGTATTTTCTTGCGGTAAATTTTGCTAACGTCACCATTGACGTCAATGGAAACAGGGTTTTCTAAAAATTTTCGCGATCTTTAAATAATCACTTCTCTGCAACTAGAGATCACAAACGTACAGAAATATTTGGAATATTGCATAAATCATTTATCTACACATTAGTATAATTTTTATGATGGTATATTTTATGCTCCTCATATGATTAATTTTTCAGCAAAAGTGGAAATGCACTGAAGTTAACGGCAACGTCACGATTTAACGAACACTTTTGTCCACCCTCTGTATCTTACTTACCGACGTCACATGAATAATAATGCAACTGACCAGTGATATGTACAAACCATTGCCAGTTTACCTGTTTGATCAGTAAATTGCACAGGGGTCGAAATAGTTGTTTGCTGCCTGAAACCATCACGCAGAAACCATAGTCACGAACTATTTTTTTTTTTGAAAAAAAAAAAAATAAATAAATAAAAACAAATAAATAATAAATAATGACAATAATAAAATAAACGAACCGGTTAGGTATCTAAAATCTATAAACTACATGCTTCGAGTAACGGCTATCATGGCAGAGTTCCACGGCATACGTTTTTTTTTTAATTTGGTCTCTAAAGCATATGTTGTGGCTTCGTTTAACCTGCAGCCAGCTGCGGTAAATAAAATTTGCCTCCAATGCAGTTAATACGGGTATTATTATAATTCGATTGACCAATACGTTTAGTTAGTTTAGACATATTTTATTGCTCGTAAATTCAAATAAAAGCAAATGGGTCGGACCACAAGTTCTAACAACATTGGCTACAGTCAAGGCCAAAATTTCATCAAGTTCTCCGAGTTCCCATCGACTTACATACAATAACATTAACTACGCTGATTCTGTTCATGCAATTTAAAAGAATAATATACTGTTAGAAAGCGAGATTAGGAGCTGTTTAAACTGATTTTCCATTCTTGATCCTCACCTCAAAGTTGTAGCTCTCTGAAACCAATTAATGTTATTATTCGGTTTTCGCGCAACGTCGCCATTGACGTCAACTAAAACGTGTTTTTCGAAAACTTTGATCATCTTTTAGCAGCTACATGTTTAAATTATTATATTGTATCGAGTTTAATAAATTATACTTCAATGTAGAATTTACTATGCTTTATTTTCATAACAATAACTTTAGTTTTTAACCGGCAATGAATTAAAAAGTAAACTTTGGAAATTCATGCAAGTCAATGGGAATGCGGCTTTTGATGAAACATGAATGGCCACTGACTGTATATCGCTGGTCATTTCAGAAGATCTATCTGTCTATCTATCTATCTATTATTTGAAGTCGCCAAACAAATCTATCTATCTATCTATCTATCTATCTATCTATCTATCTATCTGGTTGAGAAGTCATAAATATCAAATATACTCAAAAAAATATTAAAGGGTCAAACTTTTACCCTGCGATTTCTGGAACATTTCAAACATTTGGTAAAATAAATCATTTCTACCTTCCATTTTATTCATTTTGCAAGTTTTATACACCTGAAGCTTGAACCTATGGCCTTTGTCTTGACCAAGGTCAAGCTTTATGTCAAACTACCCCTAAAATGAAAGTTTTTTGAATTCCCAATGAGAATTGATAGTGTGTGAGTTTGGTCGGGAATAACTTCTGAAATTGCTATGAGTTTTAAACTTCTTATAGCTTGATGACCTTAAAAATGATTAAACTTGACGACTATCGAGCAATTTCTAAAAAAGTTCATGAATTCGCGAAATCGAAAATTTTGGTGAATCTGTTCCCTATGGACTTCAAACAACTCTGATTTTGAGGATAGTGTGAATTGAAGTCTGGACTTGGCCAAGATATAGGCTATACTTTCGAACTTCATGTGTACAAAACTTGTAAAATGAATGAAATGGAAGGTGGAAATGAAATATTTTACCAAATGTTTGAAATGTTCCAGAAAACACGGGGTAAAAGTTTGACCCTTTAATACTTTTTTCGAGTATAGTTTGAATTCAAAGATCTGTTAAAAACATTAATGCAAATTAACAAAATCATGGGCCAGTAAGGAAATTAATACTAAATTTCGCAATCATGCAATGATACAACATAACCTTCTCATTCGCGCACGTGATTGTTGCCGCAGTCGATTTTAGTCGAACCAGTCACAAGATCTCCTCCAGATGCTTTCTTTTTCCTGTTTTTTTTTTTTGTTTTTTTTTTTTAAATACAGTTTGTCGGAATATTATGCCCTAACCGATGGCCAATACTTAGTTTGAACTATGAGAGAGAGAAAGAGAGAGAGAGAGAGAGAGAGAGAGAGAGAGTTGTCGTGTGTGTATATATTTCTTATATAGTTTAGCAAAGGGGTGAATGTGATTCTGCTATTCTTTTTCATATATACGTATCCCTATCAATTTTAGTGCGACAATAGAATAAATATGATAAACAGAATATTGCATTCGTACGCCTGTATTATTGAATTTATTAAACTCGTCGGGGAAAACCGATAAGATACTCGGCATAGCATCGCATCTGATCTTTTTCCCCAACTCGTTTAATAAATAATACATGACCACTCATGTAAGATCCTCTATTTAGACTTAACTTTAAAAATAAAGATGGTTGTTGCACGTAACTGCAATGCTTTCATAATTTGAGACCGATAGACTACCACATGCGTATCATCTTCAAGTTTGCTAATTTTCGCAAATCGAATTAAAAAATCTCGTCAATGTTGGACAAATTAAGTTCCAAAGTGACAATAATACCTTGAAAGCCATATTAACGCAAATAATAATAATAGTTATAATAATAATAATAATAATATTAATAAAACAACGCGAAACTAAAAAGCGAGTTGCAATAACTTAAGTTAAAATTAAAGCTGAGCTTCTTAACTTCAGGTTAATTTACGAAATTTCAATTTTATCTATCTATCTATCTATCTATCTATCTATCTATCTATTTTTTTCCCCCGATCGTCCCTCTGTCTATCTATCTTAAAGACAGTCGCCCTGACTATCGTCCAGGTAAGCAGCGGTATCGATTAATCGTGACACGCGACATCGATTAGTGAATATACACGATAACTTTAGGTGTGATATTTATCGATGAGTAATAAACAAATGCACATGAGCAAGATGAGGTGTCTTTAATTATGTTTGTTGGTTATACTTAAAGATTGTATTTATATTTGAGTCTTTCAATATGTAAGGATATATTGAAATGAAAAAAAAAAAAAAACGAAACCAACAGAATGGTAATTATTTTTTGCAGCTTATAAATTTATACAACCAATGATGAAGAAAGAGATCAAATGTTACAGGACTTTATAAAAAATCATAAATGAATAAATAAGAAATAATAAAATTAATTAAAAAACTTCAACGTAACTGCACACAATTATTCGTTAAATGGAATACGCACATAAAGGAACCACAAAACATGCACGGCTAAGCGGGCACTGTGCTGATGTTATTAGACTTTTTTGGACTCTCGGGGCATATAACTTAAAACAAGGTGATAAAAATTAAAATTGGCAAAGTTAGTACAAAATTGAAATTTAACAAACTGGGGCCGAAGTGACTGAGGCAGTAGGACCGAGATGACTAGGGGCCGCCCTGACTAGTGGCCGAAGTGTGTTGAAATTTATTTCTAGGTGGGGCTGAGATGCTTTGAAACCGAGATGATTAGGGACCAAGGTGTTTAGGGGCCGAGATGGTTGGGGACCGAAGTGTCCTGTTACCTACTTTTGCATGTTACGGCTCAATTATTCACTTTTTTGTCCATTCTCATAACGATGTTCTCCAGGCGGCTCAGCGGAACGAATCCATGGTTACACACTCCCATCCACCCTCCAATTCGAAGAGGAGAGTCGTTGACATGCACTTTGTACACTAATATGCACTATACATGTTACTCTTTCGTTGTCATTTCTATAAAATGAATACTCATTACAACGTTTTGTAACAGATAGGTACTTCTGAATTCACGGAAAATGTTTATCAAAAAAAAAAAAAAAAAAAAAAAAACGAAAAGAAAGAAACGAACTTGGAAAGAAACACAGTCCGCTGTAAATGCAACACGAAAACAACAGTGGACACTGGAGGAAATAAATGGAAGATCTGTTGTCCCTTGACAGGATTCTGAGGAATAGCATTAGCGCCTCGAGACTGGTCGGTCGCTGCTCATCATTCAGTTCAAGCAACCGTGGTGTACGGTAAGCGATTTCAACCGTTTATATAGCTCTGTGTCACTGACTATCCAATCCTTCTACACAGTCATAACATAGCTTACACTACTATTATCAACTTGGTATGTACTTTATTTGATGTACTGTTTTAGCATTCCCCTAGTATTCCAGTGGTCAAACAACATTAACCCAGCGTAGTACCAAATTTGATGTAACGTAATTGACATTGACGTTACAAGAACGTTAATTTACATCGATAATAGTATAAAATGGTTTGAAATGAGAGCAATAGTCTCTATGAAACAGGAATAGAATGGAAACTGTATAGTATGTTAATGGCATATTCCTATTCATCTATAGTGCGTTCAACCTTAAACACGAAAGACTGTAGACAGTGTAGATCCAGATGAGAAGCCTCGCAACAGGTGCCAGCCGTTAATATTTTCAACCATTGAACTTTTTTTTCTTCAGATTTATAAATAAATGTATCACTTGGCGGTTTTACGTTTTTTCAGCAGTATTTCAGTCTATCAGGACGATGGAAGAGTGTCTATGAAAGACTCTGTGTAATGAAGCGCCGTTTTGGTTCGGACAGTCTCGTTTCCTGCGGGCCTCGAATCCGCGACATTGTGAGCAAATTCTGGATCATATACCATGCGCAGTTGGCCACAACAAGGACGCTTCTTTTCAAATTTAGAGAGAGACAGTTCAAATCGTATAGACGGCCGAAGTTTCAAGAAAATCGCTGAAAAGGTGGGGGTGGGGTGGGGTTAATTATTTTGTTTATTTATCTGTGCCATGTATAACTCTTTTCATTAGAAGAGTGTACATATGTACATCGTCAAAGATGTAGCATGACCTACTTTGACATTCAAATACTTTATATGTTGGGCCTAAATAACTACATGTACTTACACTGAATGTGTAGAAATAAAGGTACTTATCGGTTGACGATGTACATTTGTGCATTCTAAAGAAAAGGACGAAATAGGACTGAGGACGAGGAAAAAGTATTGGGTCCGAAACGTCTTCCAGCAGGGTCCGAATGGTCCCAGGCCAGGGTCCGAAACGTCTTGGGTCCGAAAAATACGCAGGGTCCGAAACGTCTTGGGTCCGAAACGGCCGACATTCAAACTATATACCCCTCGACATACTTCGTATGTCGGGGATATAAAAAACAGCAACTACGACCTTGACCTTGACTCTACCACCGTGAAACACGAACTTGTTCAAGGCATCGCCATACCCAATATTTGTAAGAAATTTTAGCAAATCAATAATAAATAATTTGAACTCTCCATTTTCAATTTCATCTGACTTATGATCAAGCAAACATTGAATATGTTTCGTTTGGCACCATCCTGTAGCCTCATTCCTAGCAGACACAATGGCTTGACTGCTGCTTGTAAGGGACAGACCATTGTGATTAAGATGCCGTCTTTCTTTTTATCCATTGTCATACCCAACATTTGTATGAAGTTATATCAAATGAAATAATAAATAATTTAAACTTTCCATTATCAAAGGTATCTGACTTTTGATGAAGCAAACATCGAATCTGTTTGTTTTAGCCTCACCCTGTAGCCTCACTCCTAGCTGGGTAAGCTGACTGAGTGGCCTGGTTGCTCCATCCAAGCAACAGACCCTTATGATTAAGATACTATCTTTCATCCAGCATCGACACTTATCTGAGAATGATTTTACTCCCATTTTGCATGTGTTTAATATCACCTGTTATACATTCTGACCTCTGGCCAAACCAAGGGACAAGGCCCAGGAGCAAGCCTTATGGTCAACCCTACCATGAATTCAAAGATGTTTGTCTGGGTAGGTATCATACCAAATTTAAACTTTGTAGCATAAAGGTATCAAAGCTATGAGCTCCAAGAGAAACGTGGATCTGTTCAATATGACCAGTTATACGTTGTGACTCCTGGCCCTATCCAGAGGGGAAGCCCCAGGGGCTTCTCTACCATGGAGTCAAAGGTCTTGGTCTGGGTAAGTATCATACCATACCAAATGAGCTCCAAGAGAAACGTGGATCTGTTCAATATAACCAGTTATACATTGTGACCCCTGGCCCCACCCAGAGGGGAAACCCCAGGGGCATCTCTACCATGAAAAAGATGTTGGTTTGGGTAAGTAAATTTTAACTTTAAAGCATAAAAGGTTTTGAAGTTAGGAGCTACAAGAGGAACGTGGATGTGGTCAATATGACATGTTATACATTTTGACCCCTAGCCCCACCTTATAACATTGTGAACCCTGGTCCCACCCAGGGGCAAGTCTAAGGGGTAACTCTACCATGAAGTAAGAGATGTTGGTCTGGGTAAGCATCTTACCAAACTTAAACTATGTAGCATAAAAGGTAACGAAGCTATGAGTTCCGAGAGAAACGCATACGTAGAGGTGGATGTAAACTTGAACCGAAACTTTAACATTTGTTAGACTCTGGTTTGGCGATACGCAGTATGCCCCACTCCTGCCTTTGGCAGGCGGGGGCATTGAAAAACCCTTTCGTCCTTACTGATGTTACTCAAAAAACAAAATTATCTTTGACATCTTCTTCAGCATGTTATTACAATAACGTGGCTTGATGATTATAAAGATAACCCAGCCGAGTGAATCTTCGCTACACAGGTAAAAACAGGGTGAAATAAACAATAATGATGATAATAATGATAATAGAAGAAACTTGCATAGATACGTGGTTAGGTGCAAAGTTGGTTGAAACCATGTTCAAATAGGATAAAAAGTAAAAAGATGGGAAATGATCAGGAATTAATCCAATCAAATCCCACATCCCGCTCTCAAAACCAATAGGGAAAGAAGCACACACACACGGAAAATTGACACAAGTTTACGAAAGACACGCAGGGAAAACCGAATGAGCGGCTCTTTCCCAAACATGTTGTTATTCAGCTACCCTAACAAAAACAGCACCAGCATCTATTTTTATCCATTTTATTTTTAACTTACAAAACACATCAAAACAAAAAGCAGATTGGGTAGTTAAACAGGTGACCAAACCGCCAAAGAACATAGACAAGCGGACGTAGCACAATGTAACATCAAGGAACCACAAAAGGACCGCCTTGGAGCGGTCACCAAAAGATCACTGGGGGCTAAAACATGTTTTACTGGTACCAAACCTCGCCCTCTGCTTCTGCAGTGGTTCGAAATATTTAGTTAGCTGTTTGGTCCGCATGAAGACTTCCTAACACATCAGTGAAACATCATCGGAAACAAACAAATCACATATAAGACCTATGATGAATCAGAGATGAGGACTCGACGGAAATAACGTATTGCAACACCAGGAGACCCCGTGGAAGTAAAAAAAACACCACTGAAATACCGGAGCAAAGAAAAGAAAAGAAAGCCATCAGTTAGACCCCGAACCAAGCACAGACAATGCAAACTCTGGCTCCAACCAACTAAACAAAGTAGCTTTATGTCGGCCCCATCAATGAGTCTGATACCTGACCAACCGGCGGGCAATTTAAAGGGGGAAGCAAAGTTATTAACCGTGATTGGGTTAACTATTAAACATGCAGACTGTAGCAGTACATTTATGTTTTATCCAGTACGTTTGTAACGAACGACATTTTTTCTGAACTGATCAGAAAAATCAGAGCTACCTAAATATTTTTTTGAATTTATAAACTAAGTCACCATAAATTTCTGATTCCGAAAGGCCCTGTTGCAATAGACTTTTTAATCCGACCTTGAATTTAGAAATCGATTCATAGTGTCGGCGATAGAATTTTGAAGAAAAAAACTTTTCGAAGTTTATGATACCGGTAGCCCTGTTGGAGAAGCTTAGCAGTTAATGTGGCTGTCACACAGTGACGTATAGCATCAGCGTATGCCGACGTATAAGAAATTTAGTAAACACGCTGGTGTACGTTGAATAAGTTAGGGGTACGTTATGAACAAGTTACGAGTACGCTCAAATACGTTGGTATAAGTTGTTGTACGTCGAATGCGGCCCAAAATTTTGTGCATTCATAAAATTTTTAGCGTACGCCGACGTATTGTTCATAAGTTAGTCATAAGTTTGGTGTACGCAACAGGTAAGTTATGCGTACGTTCATGCACGCAACTTGTAAGTTAATCATACGTTGACATACGTCGGCAGCCAGCAGGTCCATTGTGGAGCGTACGCGTAACTTATTTCTAACTTATAGGTAACTTACCTGTAACTTATACCGAACGCATCCAGAACGTATCCAACCTATGCCTGACGACCTTAGAACTTATTCAACGTATCACGAACGCACTGAGCGTATTTAGGTAATATATCCGCCAGCGACCTGGGCTTCAGCTATATATATTCGATACAGATCAGCAATACATCACTTTTAAATAAGGAATCTTCTTGGACCGCTTCTGCTTGTCGTTTTGGGGCTTTAGAGGGGTTAATACTTCAGATGACACCACAGCTGCCGCAGATGTCACCACGGATACCACGAAAGAGGCATTGGAGTCTGCGCGAGAAGGAAGTTGGCTACCATCGTAGGCACGGCAGTCGGGTGATGATTGGGACGACGGTAGGCATGCAGGTGGTCAGCTACTACCTGCAAAGTTCTCTAATTTTCGTTCTTTAGGCATGTCCATCGATCAACGTCCACTACAATAAAAAGTGTTGTAGAGAGCCGTCGCTGTACATCTGATCGTCGAAGCACGCTCCAACACGCTATACATAAGGTCGGCGTAAGTTAGACGAACGTTGTGCATGCGTTCGGCATAAGACAAGAACGCTACAGATACGCTGGGAACACGCTGTTATACGCTTGTATAAGTTATGTATACGCTAGGGATAAGTTGTGAATAAGTTATTTATACGTTTCCGTACGCTATGTGTGCGTTACAAAACCGGCTGCTGTTTGATGTTTTAATTTATCCCCAGCGTATGCCAGCGTATTGGATAAATTTTTCATACGCTGGCATACGTTGTCTGAAACGTTGTAGTGTGACAGGGCCTTAAAATTTTATTACGGGCATTGAAATCAGTCACATGACTAGACACTCTAACAAACCGAATAGGTTGAGAAATGTAAACCCCATAAGAGGTAGAACAGGAACATCACCAACCAAAAATGGAAAATTCACTATACCAAATCAAAGTCATCGCGTTTTGGTTGAATTGATTGATTGATTGATGGATTTGTTGCTTAACTTCCACGGTAAACATCTATGGTCATGTCGGGACGGTCAGTTAATCTAACCACACTGTTCCTGGGCAGGCATAGATCTCCTAAGCAGTTAACCAGTACTAAGTGCACATACTTTCGCCAGTAACTGGCAACTGCCCTTCTTGAATCAGTGGAAGGAGAAACGAAAGTATGTGACGAGACCGGGTTTCGAACCCAGGACCTCTGACTTATGAGTCAGGCGCCCTACCGATTGCGCTACGCGGCCTGGCAAATTTTGGTTGAAATAAATCCTTTTGAAATAGATAAATGTAAATTCAAAAATGGGGCTTCAGAATCGGCTGCATTAGCATTGTTTAACTGCAGCTCAGGTGGATAAATTCTATTCACCAAGCCCTCAAAGTAAGGATTGTCAATATTTAAAAGAACATCTAGATATCTAGATGTAGAATTAAAAGCCTAAATAATTTCAGATTGTTTATCATTAGAAAGAGAAGCCATGAAATCTCTTTCATGGCAAAATAAAATCCACTACAAGGGGGGGTGGGGGTGGGGCACAATTAGTACCAATCGGAATACCCACAATCCGTCTGTATAACTTAGTACCAAATCTAATGTAGATATTATCTAAACATATGTTAAGGCTTCACATATATTTTGACATGACCATTTTATATCGGTTTTGGAGTTCAGAAGTAAAGAAAGCGTTTCTTTCGTTACAGGCAAGGAAGGCGAACCTTCTCTATGGAACGTCCACTCAATTAAACCTCTAAGTTTATCCTTGATCAAATTATGTGGCAAAGTAAAACCCATGTTCAAAAATAGGTTCTGAATGTATAGATCCTTTTGAACTGAGGAATTAACCAAAGATACGAAAATAGTAGCCTCAGTTTTATCGGGCCTGTTCTCGATCAGTTATGAAATGTGCAACACCGTCCACGTCCCCTAGCGCAGGCTTTAGCAGAATTTTATTTTCAAAATGACTCCAAATGAACTCTGTGATCCCAAAGGACCTGAAAATATATAATCTGAACCTCTTTTAAGGCTCGCTTGGCGTACATTTTTACATTATGTAACCTGAACGTTGCCGTCCTGAAAATGTTCAGAATTTCCTGTATCCTGTACTCTAACATTTAGAAGCTTTGTACATCTGCAGGTTGTTCGTCTGTATATCTACGACTTTCAGCTGGTATGTTTACTGTTTAGTGCCCGGTTCTCAGTGTATTATCAAAATGGATGACTCTTCAGAATATTGTATCCAAAAAACAGCGCATCGTAGAGCTTTTTAATAACAATCCAAGATCCAATCCAGTGTTTTGAAATTTC
Organism: Ctena decussata; assembly: GCA_963989385.1. Taxonomy (NCBI): domain Eukaryota; kingdom Metazoa; phylum Mollusca; class Bivalvia; order Lucinida; family Lucinidae; genus Ctena; species Ctena decussata. The sequence continues at coordinate 56,204,029 of OZ022500.1, read as the reverse complement.
GTTTATACACCTGATATAATCTTTTTATCTGGTTTTTGTCACACTAAATCATCAACACTGTAATTGAATTATTGAATTTCTTTACAGGTGTTGCAATAGATGGCTTTCATACTTGGTCCATTTCTGATGCGTAATATGGAAAACATTGTCACGTGCATAATATCTTAAATTGAGGAAAAAACTAAAAACCAAAAAAAAAAGAATGAGTTGTGGAGGAAGATATATCTAAACAATTTTTGGGACAATATTTTTTTATCTACGCTTCTAAGGAACAAACTGAATTAGTAGATATAAAAGATTTTCCAAATCAAGACATAAAACTTAACATTAATGATCAATTATCTTTGAAGTTTTAATGATGGAAACTAGAGGCAAAAGTTTAGCTTACAGTTCTTAGAATAAATAAAGTTAAAATATTAGGAGATTAACTTGGAGAAGATAATGAAATCCTTGACAAAGAATAAAATACTTATTACGATGTATGACAGGAAAAAATGAATTAGAGAACTTAAGTCGGAAAAAGATGGAAGGAGAAAAAAGTAAGACAAAGAGCTCGTTAGATATTTCACGGAGAAAAGGTAACAAAATATTTTTGTAATTGAGAGACTAGACACAATGTTAGTAAATGCATGAATAGCTTGATATTATACGCTGGTGACCTTATTCAAAACCAAAACGAAATTCTAAACTAGAAAATTCAGTTTTATAAACATTTATACTAAAAAGGGATGTGACAAATACAAATTTAGATATTTTTTAGAAAACTTCTCTGTTCCAGTCTTATATGGAAAAATGAAACGAAAAAAAATTGAAGGCTGTCTTACTTATTATGAATTACCCTTCCGTCTGAAAAAAATCTTCGAATAATACAAGTCATGGTTACGATGGTTTTTCTTACGAATTCTTTAAAGTTTTTTGGGTTTTTTTTGGAACTATCTTAACCTCTTTATGTTAAGAGCATTAAACTACGGTATCAGTCATGGCGAGCTGTCTGATTCCCCAAAACAAAGATTAATTACTTGTATCGCAAAAGGATATAAGGATAAAAACTATTGAAAAATTGGCGACCGATATCTCTTTTAAGTGTGACATATAAATTAGGTTCAGCATGAATAGCAGAAGATTATAATCGGTTCTTCCAGATATATGAAGATCAGACAGGCTCTATTCCGGGGAGATATATTGGAGAAAATCTGCGACTTCTATATGATTCGATTGATTATTTAAAGCATGATGATATTTCGGGACTTCTTCTACTGATAGACTCTGAGAAAGCTTTTGACTCGGTCTCTTGGGAATTCATGTAAAAATATTAGACTTTTATATCTTTGAAGAGTCGTTTAAACATTTGTAAAGGTTTGTCACAATAATATATAATCTTGTCCTTTAGCAAATGAATGTTTATCAGAATGGTCTCATATAGAACGTGGTTGTAGACAAGATCGTTCGCTCTCTCCCTACTATTTTATACCATGTGCTCAGATACTGGCTGCTCTGATTAGAAACAATAATGATATTTCAGGTGTGTCAAATTTCTTTTCTCTCAGTATGCGGACGATACTACACTTATACTTGACAGTTAAAAAATCTTTAGAAAGTTGCTTACAAATTTTAAAATTCTATGCCGATGACACCGGCCTTTGTATAAATTAAGATAAACCTCAAGAAGTATGGATAGGGTCCAAAAGTAACAGCACAGGAAGATTCTGTTAAATGTATAATCTATGTTGGACCTCAGACGACTTTACTGTCTTAGGTAAAGTTCTCTCGAAAAACCTTACAGACATTGTAGAGAAGACTTGTTAGAGTAAACTGGAGGACATTTCTACCTTGTCCAAAAAAGTTTATCTACTTTTGGAAAAAAATCATTTATAAAGAGCCTAGCTCTATAAAAAATAAACCACTTAATATTTGCCTTATCTAACCCAGCAAGGCAGATCATAAAAGGTCTGCAAAAAAGTTTTATGAATATAGGTTCAAATGGACTTGATAAATTTAAAAGGAATACTATTATTCAGCCCATTTGCAATGGAGGATTGAAGAAGATTGATGTAGAAAAATGTATCAGTGCTCTAAAAGTAACTTGGATAAGACGGCTCATAGTGGTAAATAATAAATGTGTCTTTGTCTTAAATATTGCTTTCCCTGATGTGAAAGATTATTTTAAACTCGTGAGTAGTTTTTAAAGAGAAGAAAAAATTAGATATGCGTAATGCTTTTTCGGCAGATATATTTGATAGTTATAAAATATTTCAAGATAAGATTACCCCAAACCCTTTTTACAGACTCCTAAAAGGTATCATGATACTATAAAGGTCGGAGGCAAAAGAGTTTCCTACAGACAATGGTTTAAGAAAGGCATGTACTGACCCATGGAACGATGGGGGAACTTTAACTCCCTAAACCAACTTCAAAATAAATAAAATGTGTCAGTTAATTTTCATATGTTAAGTATATATTCTAAAATGCATAAGGATGTATCTGTCATTGCTTAATGTAGATAACTCTATGAGAGATTACCTCAGCCATATATTCCTCTAAGTCTTACATCTTAAATTAAAGATAAAAAGGTTGTAAAAATATTTATGAACAGTTTCTGAAACCGAAACAAATCCCATAGGCAGCGCATAAGTAGCAAAATAGGATATTGTGTCCTGAAAATTTTAATTGAGCATACATGTATATCTTTAATTTGCCGTACAAACTCTCCAAAGATACACAGATAATTTTTTTCTGTACAAAATAAATCATAGAATAAACTTCGAAAAAAATAATAAAACGGAAAGTGAACTACATGTATGTACATTCTGTAACAAAAAAACAAGAAACTGTTGACCACTTCTTTTGGGACAAACCTGAAGTTACAGAGTTTTGAAATGAGTTTCAATCCTTTATTAGAGAAAAGGGAGCCCATATTATGACAAACTGCTAAATTTGCTATCTTGTTTGGAAATCCTTTGTTTGATATACCTCTAAATTTAATTCATAGTTCCGAAAACCTCGCCTACTTTAAACAGGTTACAATCCCTCCATTAACTGTAAGGTAAAATCACGGACTTATGTAGGAGATTGAACACGCACGATATTTTGTTTGTGGGACTATGTCATGTGCTTAGTTGTCAATGCATTGGTCAGTCAAGCACTATCAGATGGCTTTGAGTGGCAGTCAGGGTATGGCTTGGAACTGTGTACTCTAATAAAAGCAAAACAGTTCATATGTAGGGTTTGCTAATTTTAAGATTTTAAACGTCTTTGCTTTATTTCTTTCATACAGTGGAATATATCGCAAAAACACCTTAATTAGATTCGTTTAATGAGGAACGGAAGAATCATAAGGCAATGTTACCGTAATTTAATAGACTTACGCCTAAACAAATAGCTGTGTTTCCACTAACATGCTGAAAAGAAATCTGGTCGGTAGGTAGGAAAAACTTTTTTTTATTATTTTATTTTTTCTCCCGAAATAAAAAGGGGTCGGGCCTGTATTTTTTATGTTTGTTTTACTGGGTTTTGTACATGTATTTTGTTGCATAAATTGTATTGTTGAGACTTGCACTGTATATGATAATTCATCTTAGATGCTCGAAAAAGTCATTTCTGTATTTTGGAAGGTACTAAATGCCAAAATCTGCAAAAAGGTAGTGAAAAACCGAAATTGCTATGGGAAAATGCAAAGACGAAATTGGTTAGGGTCGGAAATTGAAAATGGTAGGGTCGGTGTTTTAATTTTTATTTTGTTCTTTTACTGATAAAAATAGCAGAGTCGGGGGTCTGAAGCAGGGTCGGTCGGGTTAGTGGAAACACGGCTATTTTTTAGGCCTTAAGAGATCAACAGACACACTGCCTGGGCACTTTAAGTCCAGATGGAACGCGGAATTTTCAACACGTGGAATGGCATTGTGTGGACAGATATCTCACGTCCACTGTTACAAAATTGTACAAATTCTTTTTATTATTATCGACCCGACCGCACACCCTTTCCATTTTTTTCGGTATTATATCAAATAAAATGAAGTAATATCATTGGAGCTGATTTACACCAGACATGATTAAGCCTTGTTTTCTGAAATATTCACCTTCTTTTGAAACAAATTTTTTATATCAGTATGAAAATTAACAATGCACATAAAACAATACTGAGGGAAGTATCTTTCTCCAGAAACTACATGCTGTACAAACAAAGGTGGGATAGTCACGCTATGTAATCACGTGACCTAACTGTACTACGACAGATGCTGCTTTGGTAACCGTACTGCTTAATTGGGACGACTTCCGCAGAACGGCGTTTGCACCATCTGAGTATTTTGAAGAATTCCTTCTCTAATATAGCCAGAAAGGTGAAAGTTCTTGCACAAATAATTACACCATATATGTTGGTTCTTGCAGCAGAGGTGTGATTTTGAATGGATGGAAAAAAATGAAAATATCGCAATTTGACGGATTTGAGTTAGTCGTTTACCACGATTGTTGTACAAAAAAGTAATTTTTTACCTAGAAATACAACGAAAAAGACAGAGAAAAGGCTGCCTATGGTGCGACAGAAAGTGCATTTTCCAAATTAGATAGAGTTTAGCTTGACTAGATTAATATTATATGAGAAAAATAGGATTTTGCGTAGGAAAAAGTGAACTGCTTTCCTAGCATGAAACAAATCCAACTGAACTGCATTTTTGGTTTCCAGGAGTCTGCTACTGCGACTACAGAATGACAAAAACTTTTTCAAATAAAATAGAATAAACTGCAAACTACCTAAAATTTACAGATTACAGTACTAAGTATTGCTGTAAGTGTACTAGTATAGGGTGACTTGCGATGATGCATGTGTTAGTGCATGTGTGCCTGTAAGTGTCAAAACTTGCTGGGAAAGTGGCTTTTTCCCTTTTTGTCTTGCTGATTAACAATTTAGCTTGAAATAAGGGCAAATCTGGATAGTGAAGCAACATTGTATAAAGGGCCGGACACTGTCAAAGGCAGTAGGGGTCACTATAGAAGTCTATGGTAGCAACAATTATAGTTCATGCTGCCTTTTATGGGCACCCCTCATGTAAGGAGTTAAACTATTCTTCATCTACACAAGTAACACGCGAAAATATACGTTTGCTATGGTTACGCCTACATGAAGTGACCTGACAGGGTGGGGGCTATCGAATTGTTTCAGTGCATTATAAAACAGGTAAAGCAACATGTTCGTAACCTATCAGGGAAAAAACATTGCATGTATGTACATGTATATGCTCAACGGCTACATAGCCTATAGCACTGAGGCCCTCCCAGGGGTTTTGAGAAGCTGGGGAGAAAAGCCATTTATTTTTAGGGAGCTGGGGAGAACTTGCAATTTATTTCAGGGAGCTGGGGAGCAAGCTTTGAATTTTGGGGAGCTGGGGAGCACTTTCTGTCAGAATGTGATTTTCTAAATTATTTTGGCTTCTGAGGGCTGTGTCCCCAGACCCCCCTTTATATGAATTATTTACATCTGTTATAGTACATTCCTATGTTCTAGCGACACAAAATGTCTAACTGGCATGCACCAGACACCTGCAAAGAAACTTAACTGAAAAACAGGACCTCAATATCAATTCTGAACACATTCTCTGTTATGCATGTGCAACACCAAGAAAGATAGGGACTCTTGCAGAATATTTTGCTTTTAACAATTACAGTAATAGATCATTGCATTTAGATCGTATACATCAGCAACAGAAAGCTGCCCTTTTCTAGAACAGTTTGTACTTCCCTCCTATAAGAATCAGATACGTACTGCTCGGTTAGACTGATATAGAATAAGAATTTCTGTTTGTAAATCATCAGTTGCAATCAGGTCTGCTCTGTCATGTGCGCAAAAACCCACTGAAAGTCAGTAGGGGTTTCAGATTCCCAAAGCAAGCAAAGTTCTGGACCAAGTTGCATAAGTAAAGCAAGCAAAGTTCTGGACCAAGTTGCAAAGGGAAAGCAAGCAAGCAAAGTTCTGGACCAAGTTGCATAAGAAAAGCAAGCAAAGTTCTGGACCAAGTTGCATAAGCAAAGCAAGCAAAGTTCTGGACCAAGTTGCACAAGCAAAGCAAGCAAAGCTCTGGACGAAGTTGCATAAGCAAAGCAAGCAAAGTTCTGAACCAAGTTGCATAAGCAAGGCAAGCAAAGTTCTGAACCAAGATGCACAAGCAAAGTAAGCAAAGTTCTGAACCAAGTTCCACTAAGTCTAGTTAAATTATGTTTGCAGAGGCTTATGCTATTTTTTGTTATTAGCAAAGGAAGCAAACTTCTGGACCAAGTTGCATAAGCAAAGCAAGCAAGGTTCTGGACCAAGTTGCATAAGAAAAGCAAGCAAAGTTCTGGACCAAGTTGCATAAGCAAAGCAAGCAAGCAAAGTTCTGGACGAAGTTGCATAAGCAAAGCAAGCAAAGTTCTGAACCAAGTTGCATAAGCAAAGCAAGCAAAGTTTTGAACCAAGATGCACAAGCAAAGCAAGCAAAGTTCTGAACCAAGTTGCACCAAGTCTAGTTAAAGTATGTTTGCAGAGGCTTCTACTATACTTGACATTTCTATTAATTGTTTGCTTTTCCAGCTGTATGGCAGCAGAAGTTCAAGCAGATGGCACATAAAGCAAATTATTGATAGGGCACTACTGAAGAAATGTTTATCTATTATTATATCCGCAATACAAAGGCTGTAAGGGCACACTAAAAATATTTTTAGCGTTCCCGTTAAAGCCAATGACAACTTTTAACTGCCATAGCAACCGAAGTTACGCAGCAGTTGGCATGACTCAGAACGTATTACTCCCCCATCCCACAGATGTTACATTTCGATAACTAAGGGCCAATACATCATTTGAAAATGTTTAAAATGAACGGACGGCTGACAGACACTGAACCACGGAACTATACTATAAGCTTAGCCCAGCAGAGCCAACAACTGGCTTAATATTTGTGCAAAAACAGTTGCAGACAAGGTGTGCTGCGAAGAGACCAATTTGTAAATTTCCTGTTAAATAAGGCCAAACCAGGCATTTAAAAGGTGTGTACTTGCTTTCACCTCTGAATATGTGATTGAGAGCCCTTTCAGTATCTAAATAAAACACAAATATTGTGGTTTTAGTAAGGAAAACATCCGATTTTAGAAATACAGATTAACAGCAAAATCATATTGTCTAGTTTGCTGCATGTGAAAATGTGCAAAACTGACATGTACATATAGCGCAGCTAGTCAAGCATTTCGTACAGTAATTTAGTTAACCATGTATAGTCTATCCCATAACCTTGTTTCCACTGTAGTAATTTTATGCATTTATTCACTGAACGTCGAACATTTTAGGGAACATGCCAGAATAGTTTTGGGGAGCTGGGGAGAAGCTTTATTAATTTTATTACTTTTAGGGATTTGGGGAGCAGGGGCAAAATAATTTTAGGGAGCAAGGCAAAATATTTTCAGGGAGCTGGGGAGATTTGGGCATTATTTTCAGGGAGCTAGGGAGCACTGACCCCCCCCCCCCCCCCCCCCTCCCACACACACACACGGTAGGGCCTCAGTACTTGAATAAACATTCTTCTTCTTCACAATATAGACATTAATTTAACTCCTGTAGAACTTCTTGCCTCTAGCAAATATGGAGTGAGAAAGATATGAGACCTAGCATACAAAATACTAATAGGCTGCAATATTCACACAATTCTGCCATTACAAGAAGTACTTAAATAAAGCAACGGTAGCTCATTAGGGAGAGCAGTGTAGAGGCAGAACAGCATAGGCATCTTTAACCATACTTTAAGGCTCAAGTTGAGGCGAATCGCTGTTACAATCAAACTTGCTTATGTGGTCACTTCCATTAAGGGGCCACCTGTATTTAGCAGCCGTCTTATCTTGGTCTCTTGAACCAAACTACAGTGCAAATGAACCTGTGTTAAGGAGTCACTTGTTTTAAGCAGCCAGTTTTCATTTGGGTGACCCCTTAAGACAGGTTTGACTGTACTTTGACTTTTTTTTAATTTTCAGGCCGATACGGTAGTCTGAATTCCTAAACTGTGATACATCGTCTTACGAAAAGCAGTACAGTTGATGGAATGTAATACCTAAAAAGCAGTTCATCACAACAAAAAGCAGTACATTAAACAAAACATGCAAAACGGCCCCTGTTCTTTTCACATAATAAATACCAGTAATTTTACAAAACATCAGTATAAATGATGTTTAATACATATGTGATCATTTAAAAATAACATAATAAATCGAGAGAAAACACAAATATTTGAGATGACAACAAACTGAAGCACATGACCAATGCAGATTTTTTCAGATTGTCGCTTAAATACCGTATTCACAGATTGGTTGTCAAAGTACAAAGTAGATTATTCACTGATACCACTTGCTCGATGTAAATGATTTCAATTTTGAAATAATTAGACAAGAAATAAACCAGCTTACCGTCACAACGAAGCGCGTGACCACCATTTCCCTTTACAATTAAGCAGTACGGTTACCAAAGCAGCATCTGTCGTAGTACAGTTAGGTCACGTGATTACATAGCGTGATAGTGATTGGGACTCCACGCACGTACATTGTATTTTTACCATTTTTTTCAACTTAATGAAATCGAAAGTAGGTCATTTTAGTTGCCAACTAAAATGACCCAAATTTGTTTTCAAACCCTTTTTATATGAAACTCATGGATGTTTTATTTCTTTAAAGCTGGCTAATCACGGTCATTTACACTGACGAAACTATACTGAGAAACTTGCAGCGATGCCTCATGATAAAAATTTTCACGCTGATAGAGCAATGGGGCCTTTAAACAATATTTTGTTCAACTATGACATGCTATACATTCTTCAGTACAGTCAGAGTACCATTTTCATGAAAAGGATTTGGTCGATAGCTTGTATAGACCATTTCCTATGTTTGATCCCAAATTACTTGGGAAAAAAAACTATGATCCTAAGCAAAGGACGAGGACCAATCGCATTTGGTTTTGTAAAAACACAAACTAGTATATCAGGGGACAGCCTAGAGCTTTCAGACGTGGGGAAGTTTGGCGACATTTTCAGGACCTTAGGGGGGAGATGTTGGCCCAATTTTTTTTATTTTCGTATTAGTTCTATATATTTTCTTTTCACTTCTCCCTCAGCTCAAAATAGGAAGAAGTAAGCCAGCTTAGGAAGACTATTTCTCCCAAATCGCATTCTAGGCTGAGCCCTGGTTTATGTTATTTACATAAAAGACAATAGGAGGCCTCCCTGTCGGACCCCAATCACAAGAAAAAAAATCGAACAAGTATATAGTGCCTATTTGTCGGTTTTATCAAGGTAAATGTTTCATAGTTTGTGGGCCAGTACCTTATGTGGAGGGGTCAGGCAATTTGGTTGGCTAGGGGTGGGGCTTTTGGGCAGGACCTAAAGAAACATGTTCAATATTTTGTTTGCATAACTCAGAATTACAATACAGCTGATGTTGTAAAGTTGAAATTTGACAGAATGGTTTACTATAGTATTCTTAATCATAAGGGTCAGTCCCTTGTGTGGAATGGGTGGGTGCGGGGAGAATGAGACAGCCTTTTCGGCAAAGGACATAGGGCGGGGGGCATCTACGTACTTTGGACACATGACTAGTTTCTTCCAGGAGTATGAATTATAGGAAAATTATGGTAGACGATTTTCAGACATGTGATGATTACAGATGTACTCGCTAACAAATATATCAAAAGCTCCCCGGATAGCGAACACGTGCTAGTCGATTATTACTGCTATAACATGAGCATAAATGTGTTTGCTTTCGGGCTTTTGGCTAACCAGACAAAACTGCTGATTGTTTTTGCTCTGTTGGGCGCTCTGGTGAATGTAGAAATTGATTTAATTCAGGATAATTTGCCGTCAAGTTTAAAATTCTTTTCACCCTTCTGTCGTTGGTTCAATTAAAATCGAATTACGAGTTCTGCTGTTTTAAGGATTTCAAAACAAATAAAATCCTTTATAGTAATGAGATGATTTAATTAACCCAAACCATGTAATTGGCATTGAACGCCATACTTTATAACGAGTGTATTTATTAGTTATAAAGCAAATACAGGCGTACAGGCAAGGTGAACTAGAACCGTTAAAGGATCTGACTATAGACCGGCTGCCCCGCTTTAGTAACTAAGACCTAGGGGAGAGTCGGGTAACTTCGGAAAGCGGGTAAATTCGGACAGTGACATTGTTTCCTTTATATGTCTGTTGTTTGGAACTAAAACAAAAATAACTGGCCAAACAGTGAAATTCCTGATGAGACGGCTCATGATGAGCCGTCTCATCTTGATTTTCACAGTTTGCAATGGTATGTCCGAATTTACCCCGTGTCCGAAGTTACCCGACTCTCCCCTAATGTCATGTAGAAAGAGAAAATAGCCCAAATTATCATAACAATCTAGCCAGAAAATAGATTCTGAGAAACCTGTGACAAATTTTAAGGTTTGGAGGTAGAAGGAAGGAAAAAATTAACAACAGAAAAAAAGATTGATTACAATCGGCCTGATGGTAATTTATGCTGCCCAGACCTAACCGAGTTTATAGGCATCATAAGCTCTGAGGAACGCATGGCACAAGGTTTTAATGTTTGAAATCAGGAGAGAAAACAAGAAAAAATAATAATTTTGGGGTATTTTTGCAACATTTGACGATATGCATTACGCATTGCTATAATCTGTATTTTATGCATATAAACCAAATGCCGTCATGAGAAAGAAAATATAGCCATTAAATCAAGGGTTATATTTTCCCTTTCTCATGACGACTGTTTTATATGCATAAAATATAGCAACAGAAACAACAGAAAAGCGAATGTTAGAAAATTAAAAAATGCCATTTTACAGGCTACTGAATCATTTTTCAGATTCTATAAAGCTTCCAACAGGGCACGAACAATCAGCAACCATTTTCTCTGGTTAGCCAAGACCCCTAAAGCAAATTCATTATTGCTCATGTTCTAACGGCAACTGGTAATAATAGTCTAGCACAAGTCAACTACCCAGGGGTTTAATCATAACATTTCCACCGTTACATTATCGAAAGTGTACAGATTTTGTTCTGGTGCTGGCTGATTAACTAACAATCTTATTCGTCGTTAACCGAACCAAGAGATATTTTAACCAATAACGTTTTATAATATTTTTTCACGGTGGTTTTCTAGCAGATGGAGCCACATCTCACAAAAAGCTCCGCTCGGGTTTCCGATTAGTTTTCGTCGCCTTGATGCATTCTGTTTAGTGCGTACAGAGTAAGTGAAACAAAGAGAAATTAATTATTATTATAACAAATGCTGTGCTGTCTAATTTCTTCACAAGTCAGTTCTTGGACATTATGATATAATAATTCCAACTCAACTTCCTAATACTAATTTAACGCAATTTGATTGGGCAAGACCAAACAGAAAATGGCGTTTATACTTCGATAAACCCCCAACACCAGAAATCTGGAACTACCTGGAACTATTTCTCTGGCGGCGATTTCTAAGATACTCACTATAGCTGACAATTTTGACAAAAAATTGGCCGAGTTGGAATTATGAGAAATGAATTTTATTTTTGTGGATTTTATGGATGTGTAAACGCCGGCGAATTACTCACAAACTTAACATAAAGCCCTTCTTTATTCAGTTTGTGAGTGATTCGCCAGCGTTTACACATCGATAAAATCCACAAAAATAAAATTCATTCCTATAAACAAATCGAATATAATCTTAAATCAGTAGGCACAATTCCCCCTACAAGCCGAGTAAAATCATGATTGGTGCAGCTTTTATTTTTATTTAATTTGGGATCACTGAGCCCGTGCCTGTAAATTTAAATAAGCCAGCAACAGGGAACGGATGCAGTCTTGAAATTACATTTCTGTTATACAAGTCTCATCAAAAACCGATACACCGATACATGAACTTTGTTTTCAATATAACTATAACAACAGTCCTGAGGAGCTCAGCGAAACGCGTTGACATATTTTTTAGCATAGTTGATCATCAAAAAACAAAAACTGTAACGCCAACTCTTATTTCATTTATATATTATATACTCAGAGGCAATAATAAGTATACAGTTTTTGATTTAGAGTACTGGGCCTCGTGTAAATGGCTGCTTAGAGATATTAATAATGCCATTTTGGCAAACGTCTAGCTCTTTAAAACACAAACTCAAATTGTTTTACACTCATTAATAATGGAGTTATGGTCCTTAATCCAAAATCAATAGTTCCGATCAAAACTCGCTTTGCACGTGGCAGATGGCATTTTGCACGTCATGAATATCTAGCCGTAATGTCTGCAAGTAAAACCACATCGTCATTTAAACTGAAACTCCCATCAAGCGTCTTCAACTATAGAAAGAACTGCTACATGTCTCAAATTATCTCCCTTCGAATTAAAACTATAGGGAATCAAATGTTTCTCTAGTTTACCTGGAATTAGAGGTTTTCACTTGAAATTTTCGAAAAATTGTTGTTTGGCTTCTTGCCTTTGTGCACACTTGAAAGGAACTTCATAGACTTGTTTATTTGAAAGAAAATTGCAAATAAACTTCCCATAAGAACTCAATGCCTATTCAATGCAAGTTACCAGAAGAAGACAAAAACATTATTTCTTCGTACAGAATTTGATACTTTATCCCAATTGTAATATGAGTGTGCGACATATCCTTACTACCCTTTCATTCCGTTTTTAATGTAATGCATAAAAAAGCATTAAATCATTCGCTATTGTCTAAAGGTTATGTTTAAAGGGGATCTACTCCAGCGACAATGTTAACTCAGATCCCTGGCTTGTTTAAAACCATGTCATTTCCTTATCCTTTGACCGATTGTACTGAAAATTGTCGAAAATAGTGCGAAAATGATTGTTTTTATCTACAGTGCCAAGGTATTATGCAGATATGCAGACGTCTGATCTACAGTGCCAAGGTATTATGCAGATATGCAGACATCTGTAGAAAAATTCAGACTGCGTTACCTGTATACTTTCTTTTGCCTCTAAGTATATATATAATTTCATAACATAGGCATGTACAGTGGTAAAGACATGTCAACGAGCCGACGGTGCTAATAACGAACAGTCACCTGTATTATACATAACCTTGGAAAGAACTGAATTTAGTAAACGACGGTAAAAAATAAGCATGTGGCTTAAAATAATTAACCGAGGCTTGAGTTACAAGCACAGACTGTGAAACGCGGCGTTGAGGCATAAATTATAGGTTGAGGTCCGAACAATGTAATCCAATCGTTTCATAGGGCATGATCTGCATATCTTTTAAAAAATAACTACAGTCCAACCTGTATTAAGCAAGCACCTATGGGATAATCAAAATGTCCTTGCTCAAGGCAGGTGCTTGCTTAATACAGGTACATTTCAATGTATTTGCCTTTTTTGGAAAATGAATACGTGATTGCTCAACACAGGTTGCTTGCTTAATGGAGGTATCCACTAAGACAGGTTTCACTATAGTTTAAAAGGCCATCAGTGCTTAATGATTATAATTCCATTTTAATTTTTAGCTCGCCTGAACGAAGAGCTATTTCACTACCCCCGGCGTGGGCGATGGCGGCGGCGTCGGCGTTAGCAAAATGTTAAAGTTTTTTACGTTAAAGTTTTTAAGATCTCATAGTTTCTAAATCCTTTGATCAATTTAAATTATATTTCGTATGATAATAGATATTGGTCCAAAATTTTATTCAACACCATTCCACCCCCCAGACATGACCCATAGGTCAAGGTCAAGGACTTAGAAATTTCATGTTAAAGTTTTACGTTAAAGTTTTTATGATGTCATATTTTCTAAACCCTTAGAGATCAATTTAAATTATATTTGGTATGATGGCAGATATTGGTCTGAAATTTTATTCTACAGCATCCCGACCCCTGCACATGACCTATAGGTCAAGGTCATGGACTTAGACATTTCATGTTAAAGTTTTACGTTAAAGTTTTTAAGATCTCAGAATTTCTAAACACTTTAATCGTTTTGAATTATATTTGGCATGATGATAGGTATTGGTCGGAAATTTTGTTCAACCACATCCTCACCCCTGCATATGACCTATAGGTCAAGGTCACGGACTTTGCGATTTTATGTTAAAGTTTTATGTTAAAGTTTTCTGAAGATGTCATAGTTTTTAAATCATTTGATCTTTTTGAATTTTTTTGGTTTGATGGCAGATAATAGTTGGATAATTTATCAACCACATCCCCACCCCTGGACATGACCTACAGGTCAAGGTCAGGGACTTAACAATTTTATGTTAAAGTTTTACAATATAATTTTTTAAGATCTCATAGTTTCTAAACCCTTTGATCAATTTGATTTATATTTGTTTTGATAATAGATATTGGTTAGCAATTTTATTCAGCCGCATACCCACTCCTGGACATGACCTATAGGTCAAGGTCACAGATTTAGAGAAATTTTATGTTAAAGTTAAACATCAGAGTCTTTGAAATCTTACAGCTTTTAAATCCTTGGTTAGATTTGAATTATATTTAGTATATGATGATAGATATAAGTCGGAAATTTTATTCAGCACGATCCCCACGCCTAACAAACAAATACTAGCAATTAAAGATGGACATGTGCAGGTTCAGGCGAGCTATCCTGTCTGGCGACAGGTCTTGTTTTTCTTGCGATGCACTTTACAGAATTTACAAGAAATCCACTTCGTTTTCACTGTTTGCAATGGTATGTCCGAATTTACCCGCTGTCCGAAGTTACCCGACTCGACCCTAATAAATGTCTGACATGGTTTTTTTTGCACTTCTTCCTATTACTGTTTTTTTTTTTTTTTTTTTTTTTTTTGGCTTTGTGTTTCATTCTTTATCAATAGCTTTTTAAACCTATAATGTAAAATTAGTACATAATTCTGCATTAGAATAAAATAATTATTTTGTTTTTCTCGGTGATGAGGGCGTATAATATAGCTGCTATTTGCTTTTACTTTAATTAATATATTATCTTCAAGGAATCCAACACTAGTATTTATATCATTCATAAACCTCAATTAAGAACGAAACTCTTATGGCGATGCAGAGTCGTTTTAAATACTGTACGCTCTGAAATGACATATCTCTTGGAATTTGTCGCTATAAAAGAGAATGAGAGATCGCAGACAACTAAATAAAAATATTCAGATGGGCAAAATGGTAAGTTTGTATAACGTGCACTGTTTGATATTATCAAGTCTTCACTTATTCAATGTTGAAACTGCTTTACATGTACATATAGATATAAGGCGTTTCGATTGTTTATTAAAGTTTTGCAATTATTTTGCGATACCATGTACTCTCTCTCTCTCTCTCTCTCTCTCTCTCTCTCTCTAAATGTAGCTTTCTGAAAAAAGAAGATAGGGGTGCTTACATGAGTGCTCATGTATTATTGAATTTATTAAACGAGTTGGTGAAAAAGATAAGATACGAGGCTTTGCCGAGCATCTTATCGGTTTTTCCCAACGAGTTTAATAAGTTAAATAATACAGGAGCACGAATGCAAGATTCTATTTATCATATGACACTGAAATCGCCTTTTATTAGCAAAATTTGCACTAAAACGTCACGATTTCGCCATTAGAAAACGCGACGTTTTTATGGACGTCAACGTTTAATGTTACGACGTAATTTGCATATTTAATCCACTAGTGGATTATCGTTTTTAATGCATGGCTTTATTACACTCTCAGATGCAACGTCATATGTGACAGTGTCTGGCATTTTGAGCCTTATGGAGTGAAAATCGGAAATTCTGTTTTGAATTTCATATTTATTAGTGCTTCCAGAATAGATTTTGAGAAACACAGAGAAATAGCGCTAAGGTTTACTGCAAAAGCAAACGGAATTCACACCCAACCGATTTTTTGTTTTCGTTTTACTGATTGGATACAATTTACATACTAGCTGGATAAACCTTTATAACTCTGGTTCGTGGCATCTCTTTTCAAAGATCTATAATGCGAACATTCTTAAAAGAGTGTAGATGAAGAAAATTAAACACGCCGATAGAAATGTCGAATCACTCTTTTCAGGTGACACTTTGAAATTCAGTAGTCAGTGCGCGGAAATACAATTAACTTTACGTGCAAATTTTATGACGTCACTTTCATTTCACGTTTCGTGACGTCAACGTCGCACCTCCACAAGGCTCAAAATCGCAGGGACTGTCACATATGATAAAATAAATAAGATAATGGCTGCTATTGACTGTTTTCTCTATTTCCTGAGCACTTCTTCAGCCGGGAGTTAAGTTAGGTAAATTTTTTGCTGCTGTTGTTGTCTTTCCACAATATTTCCTTTTCCAATTGTCTTGCCATACAGTTAGCGGCTGGGGTGTTACATTGATTCCCTTTTGCTAAAACGATGATAGTCATTTCCGCATTTCATTTCAGAATCTTTACCAAACCTAAAGGACATATGAGCCGCGACACGACAAAACCAACAATGTGGTCGTGCGCACTGTGCAGACTCAGATCAATCTAGGTTTCCGCCAAGTTTGATCAGACCCTTCGTTAAGTGTTCAAAGGGTAGCTAAGGATCTAAGTTACCTTCATGCGGACAGCCAAGACTCTGATCAGACTGGGCGGATGCCCAGGCTGATCTGAGTCTTCGCTGAGCGCACAGCCACATTGTTGGTTTTCTCGTGTCGCGGCTCATATATACACACAGAGCCAAATTACACAAGCATGTACATGAAATTACCTGTTCATGTTAGAAGGCTTCTGGAACCCTTGTAGGTGACAGTATAGTACTTTTTAACGCTTAACGGGATTTTTCTTTCATTAACAAACTGTACCTTTTCATTGGAGTTCTTTTACCGACTTACATACATGTATGGGAAAGTAAAGTAAACACTAAAACTTGTGTTTAAACCAAAAAAAAGGATGATATATATAAGCTACAAGCTTACTATCAAATCCTGATTTATTTCTTCATGTGCATTATGTTGTAAAAGTATTCTTGAATAAAATAGTATATAAACTAAAGCCTACTTCTGAGTGGAAAACATACGCCGATGTATTTCATTCCTTAAAGTGACGTCTTTATATGACCGTTTCCAGCTCAGTCTAGAAGGGAACTATCACAAAAGCAAATTCTTCATGATCAAAAGAGATACAAAGCTTATAAAATACATTTCGGTATCATTATTGGGTCGAATCTGACTAGCCTTCGAACTCATCCGTGGTTTATTGTCTATCATGGTTATCTGCAATTTTTCAAAGATCTGATAAGTTTGATCAAGCTGGACTCCTCACAAGGCTCACAAGTATCCTCCCAATATAAGTATGTTGGAAGTTTCATTTACTATAACAGCCAAACTTCTAAAGCGATTTGCATAAAAACCGACTGTTATCGTTCCTCTTTTTAGTGACTGCCACAAATGAAATTTAGCTGACATCGACCAAAAAGATTGAGACGGACGACGATGACTGACGGGCGGACAGATAAAGGACGACGATGGCTGTCATAGTCATCGGCTTAGCGGAGCTTTATACGGACAAATATTATGCACCGGTACATACCTCATTTATAAAGTGTCTGAGCTGGGGGATATCATCAAGATTATCAACCCAATTGTCCTTTTCTACAAGACGGGTTCTGTAACGCAAAAGGTGGCCATTTGGTTGACCTGTCAGGCAAAACAAATCGGGATTATATTCAGCGCTAAGAAAGGATGTTTATTGACTCATTTATATTTTAGGGAAAAGTCAACGCATTGCGTGTAATGTGCCTGTTACTATCTGAAGTGCTGCCACCTGCAAATGCTGTCACTAAGTTGCCTTCAAAAATTCAACCAGACCACCTGCATAAAACGACGACTTATTCGCCATCTGATTATTCTTTGGAGACTTTTCGGAAAAATAGTCAGGTCACAGTGCCATCCATACCTACACATGTTTATCAAGAATTTGCTAACATTGCTACATCAGACAAACCATCAAGTATACAATATTCCACGTCAAAGTATTACGATAATAACCGCAAAACAACTACTTCAAATCATCCAAACTTTGCAAGCCGTGAGAAAAGTGCATTAGATTACAATGACAATACCATGAATGAAGTACAGAAAATTCTAAACAAAACGAGAGAGTTATGTCCATACTCTAGTTATTGCGGAACCGATCCCTTATTAAATAACACTGATCCAGCAAAAATATCGTGCTGTAAAGACTGTAAATGTGACCAAGACTGTGGTAGGAGGGATGATTGTTGTCACGCAATTTTTGACCGGTTCAAGTTTCAAGATAAGTTTAACATGTCATGCGTATCAGTTAAATCCGCTTATTCAAAGCTTACGATGTCCAAGTCCTACAAAATGGTAGATAAATGCCATGGTGAAAACTTCACTTTAGTGACATGCTCTTCAATGAATGATAGTAAATGGGTAAATGTATCGCCAGTTTTTTCACCATCGGTAAATCTCATCTTCTATAACGAGTTTTGTGCTTCATGCAATGGCATACGAGATGCCATTCCCTGGAAAAGTTTCATATCTTGCCAAAAACCGTTGAGTTTATTTTCATTCCATGACGTCATCAGTTTTGGGTTTCAAACTGGCAAATGTGGAATAGATTTTCAGCCGCCGGCAATAATGCCTGAGGGTCATTTTGAGTGTTTCGAGTCCCTCGTTGATCGCTGCAATGTGGTCGAAGAGGCAACATCTTATAGTGAGCTAACGGAAACAGCATGTCAGACTATAATATCTCCCATCAAAGGAAGAGGCTTTCTGTTTGCTAATGCCCATTGCATGATATGTAATAACCGTTCACATTTACTGGATGACCTATGTTTTCCATCGCACATAAAAACAGGTGTAGGAACTTTTACTTTTCTTCTCGACAGCAGCCTTTCGGAAGTTTTATTTGAAAAATATATAGAAAAACAAGACGAAGCAATAATTAAAGAACGTGTTGTTTACTGTGAGGTTGACTTTATTAAACATCCTTATACTGACGAGTGTAGGCCACTTCTGTGTCCAAATGGTCAATACAGACTGAAAAACAAATGTCACTTTTACAGCAAAAGTTGGTATTTATGGGGAGCCGTGTCCCTTAACCTTCTATTTACAGTAAAGAATGAGTTGCAAGTAAGCCAGCTGGAAAATTCCGACGGCGAAGGTATTGTCAAGTTCTTGCGAAAGAAACGGTTGTACTGGAGACATTTTGAAATGCTGTACTCAAGGAACTCTCACTTCAATGGAACCACTGTAAACTCCATTTTGGTACGGTTGGCTAAACAAACAGGCAATGGACAGTTTGACCTTGCAGACTTAGTTGACAGACTCCAAATATTATTTCAGACAGACATGGTGATTGATATTGGGCCCAATTCTTATAAAATGAAATTTAACTTCGACAAAGGCTTTCGCTTACGCAGGGATCATACGACCCTCTGTAATAAGTCGTAAGAGGCATGACGAAAATGATACGCTGAATGAAATATACTATCCTTTATCAACCAATCGATATATGCTACCGTTTGCAGTACCCGTTCTAGCTATATCAAAGCTGTTTATGTGCCCGATGGTGAAATTGTATCGTGACGATTACAAGCGTACGCCGGATGGCATATTTTTCAGAAATGAGTCTGAGAAGCTACTGTTTCCAGCTGAATATCATTTTTCAAAGGATCAGTCCAGTTTATACGTATGTGCTGAAGATTTTAACGGTAACGCTTTGATGGAGAGAAATTTTGGTGAAAAGCTGAAAGTACATAAACAGCTGCATAGCGCACTTGGTATTATTTTGGTAATCTTCGTTGATTGTAAATTATACACCTAACAAAAACAACATTTCGGCATGTTCGGTAGCACTTAAGTCACTCAGGGTGCTAACATGATTTATAATTGATAATAAATGGAAAGATAATCGTAAAAAGTGACTTAAGCGTTACTTAAGGAATTTAATATTGACAATCATAGTTAAATACATGTAAGATTTAAACAGTGGCACGATAAAAGTTTCTCCTTGGCATACACTAAGAAACAAGTTGATGGTTGAGGTGTCTGTGTGTGTAGGGGGTGGGGTGGGGGTGGGGGTGGGGGGTTCGGCTGCGAAGGCAGTGAGGGGGATTGCCAAATAGAAAACTGTAGAATTTACGTTTCTCCAAATCTGGGTACCTTCCTTTTTGTGCTAAATAAAACTGAAAGGGGAATAACACTTAGCTTGAATCTTTCGGCTTTTTCAAACTTCTATCCGATTTTATTTTCTCCATTGATCGATATTTTAAAATACACACTTTATCCTTCAAATCGTTTGTACTTTCAGTTTCTACGAGTATGTATATGTTGTTCGATCATGTAGCTCCTATCCGAATGTATAACCTTGCTGATTATCAGAGTGTACAGAGAGCAAATCTTTAAAAGTTGTGTATTATTTCATAAGTATGGAAAACTTTCATTCCAAACTTAGCGTTAAAAATATTAATTTTGAAAGAACCTGCGTTGCTTAGACTAGTCTGCACAATTGCGTATTCTAGTCAGAAAAAAGTATACTACGCACTGACAATATTGCGTGTTTTGATAACTGGACTATTCGTGCACCTACTGAGCGGAGTGTGCAGATGTCAAAGCTGGCCAGTATGCGCAGCTAGCGTATACTCTTCTAAAGACTTTTTGCGCGGCGCAACTCTAAATATTTAGTGCTTACAGATTTGTGCGTCATGCTCAGCTGACTCACAACGCTAAAACAACGGCATGTCATAAACTTTGACTGAAATAAGGTCACAGTGACCTAGAACTGACATAAGGTAAAATATTGTATCTAGATGTACCTATTATACCAAATATAATGCAAGTCAATGAAATAGTGTTAAAGATATTGGCTTAAATCACTGGTCCATGAAGTATAGCTATGACTGACCTACAATATATACTTAGAGGCAAAAGAAAGTATACACTTTCTAAACGTCCATATTTTACATATTTTCACTTCTCAGGCCTGAAATTCTGCATGATTTACTTTTACTCAAGATGGCTCAATGTGGTATAGTAAATTACTGTCTGAAACGCTTGACCTGCGGCACTATACGTATATGCCAGTTTTTCACGTTTTCCACGTGCAGCAAAGGGGACCGTACGGTCTTGCTACTACTCTGCATTTGGAATTTCGGGTGTTTCTCTAAATATACCACATCATTTGCGTTTCATTTAAACGATGAAAAGGCTCCCTCTGGCAAGCAGGATTCATACACGCAGAGGCAAAAGAAATGATACAGTTTAAATACCCGTATTTTTCTATTATTCACTGCTCAGGTCTAAAATTATGCATGATGTACCGTTCCTCAAATTGCAATAGTGTGGTTTTGTAATATTACCAAATGACTCGCTTGACTAGCGACACTATACGTACGTGTTGCTTTTACCCTTTTTGCACGTGCATCATATTGAACAATACGGTTTTCTACAAAATCTGTATTTGCATTTTCTGTTGTTTTCTGAACAAACCACAGTGCATGCGTTTCTTTACATGACGACAATGCTTTTGGTGCAGACAGAAGTCGTAACAGACGGAATCTCAAAGCGCTTCGTGGCTGGCTAATAAAATATACCAGAGTCACGACTGATTTGCGATGAAGTGTGTACTTTCCTTTTGCCTCTGACTCCTTTTTCCTCTGCGCGTATGATTTCTATCTGCCATGGAGAGCCTTGTCAGCGTGCGAATGAAACTCAAACGCTGTGGTTTGTCTAGAAAAGAGCAACCAAATTTTTAAATACAGATTTAAACAAACTCGTATTGTCCTGTTTGGTGCAAAACCGACATGTACGTTCAGTGCCGCTAGTTAAGCGTTTCAATAACTATTTTTTCTATTCCATATTAATGTACCTTGAGTAAATATAGATCGTGCCAAATTTCAAACATAAGCCATGAAAATTGATTAAAATATATGCATTAAAAATTGTATAGTTTCTTTTGCCGTTCAGTATATATGAGTTCACTAATTGTGTCAGCCCAGTGCATTACCCAAGTATGATGCGATGCAAATCCACATAGCACTGTTAGAGATATTGACTAAAATTTATGGATTATGAAATATAGGTCACAATAGCCATGAATAAGTACTCACAGTGTCAGCCTAAACCATGAGCCCAAGTATAGGGCAAATCCATGAAAAAATGTTAGAAATATGAAGTATTATCACTGGACCAAAAATATGATTGTAACTATGACCTATTGTTAGTTTCAGGTCAAACATTCTGTCTTACCGGGTCATTATCCCAAGCGATCAGGTTCGTATTTGGGACTGGAAACAACAACCCAAACAGGTTGCTTTTAAGCTTCCCTGAACATTCAAACGACTTCTTCTACAGAACCACTGGACCGATTTGGCTGATATTTTGCAGAAAGCATATGGGGCACCTCCCGATAATAAACAACTAAAATCATTTCGTTCGGATTATAAACAGAGTTGGTTGGGTAAATTTTGAGAAAGTCATTGCTGCAACATATTTCCCTTTCCATAGTTTACATCAGTATTGCCAATCAATTTTTAAACCTAGTTATCAACTTTGGATGACTTAAAGCTCCTTGTCGGTGCGGGTATCCTAAGACCGTGATTGTGAACAACGTGTTTTAACTGATTTTAAGTATACATAAGAGCCTCCCAGCACGAATGTTGTAAGGTTCTTAACAGTGTGACTATGCCAAAATTGGCCATACACTTAATTTGTAGAAGAAGATGTATCAGGGGAGCGTACAGGACCATCATGGTCCTCGACGTTCTATGTTCAATCAAACGTGAAATATTGGTCATAGCCCAGTGTGCATCGCTGATTTCAGTAGATCTTCCCCAGACGTATCTATGGAGCAAGCTTGAAGACTTTAGCCCTTATGGTTACTTAGAAACTAAGCTAAACACAACAGGTGAATGTTTTTTTCAATGTCAAATCAACCGTAAATTGTGAATCATGGCCCGGTACGCATCGCTGCTTTTCAGTAGATCTTCCCAAAACGAACACACACACATATCCTTCCTAACAACATCAACAAGTATTACCAATAATAAAACTTGCAGTAGTTAATTGTTGCAGTGGTCGATTAGGTGGGGATTAATATTTTATAGCTATCATCGTGAGGAGGGGGGTGGGGTTAACGGGAGTCAGCATGATTTAGAAACGGAGTCACTTTTTCTATAGAATAATGACCAGGGGTCGTTATTTTATCAGTTCCCCATAGAATAACGACCCCGGACCCCGGTCATTATTCTCTAAAGAATAGTGACCCCCCGGTCAAAGTATTATGACTTCCCGGTCATAACATTATAATATTATGACCCCCGGCCTAACCCCCCCCCCGCCCCCCCATCCACCCTCCACACACACACATCCTTCCCATGTGAAGTTAAATGACTCCTTACGAAGAATTGTGACCGCCTAGAATAATGACCACCGTCACTTTATTTTTAAGAAAATTAACCCCCGGTCAAAGTACACTGGTCATAATATTATGACTCCTCTACGCGAAGTTAAATGACGATACACGAAGATATTGCTTATAAAGGGGTCAAAAATGAAATTTCGGTATACTTCAAAATTGCCTTTCAAAAATTGTTGCTTGATATTCGGGGGGGGGGTATATTTATCAAAAAAATCCATGTCTTTGGATATGCAAAAAAAAATAACCTGGCTCATAAGGGGGTTCAAAAAAATAATCTGGCCTCAAAAGTAAGAGAAAAGAATAACCTGTCTCCACCCAAAATTTCAAAAAAAAAATATAGTCTGCAGATAATTCCATTGGAATTGAGTTTTTATAATGTCTCTGGCTTCTTGGGGGCTTATAGTAATATTTTAATATTATCTACAATTGGTTTACACCAGCGGGCCCGCATGGGCATACATTTACAAAAACATCCTATAGAACATTCACATACATGTATTATTGATCTGCCACATTATTAAGTAAATGTTTTCACTAAAACTGAATTGCAAAAGAGTCACTAGCTTATGGGAGACAAAACCATTATGGCAAAATAAACACTCTAAAAGGCAAAAGTCGTAATATAAAAACCCTTATTTTTATCATCATTCCTAGTTTTTCTCTATTGTTTCCAGTCTTAAAATTGCCATTGAAATTGGGAAATTGCTTTAGCTTCTGGGGGCCGTTGCCCCCTAGACCCCCCTTTGTTAACTTCTTAGCACATAACTTTCAGCCATTTTATTAATTGCCATTCATGTATAATGTGACTCTATCATGTAAGTAATGTGACTCTATCATGTAAGTATTTATCAAAATTTCTAAAGTATGAATAAAGCATGTTTGGGCGTATATTGAGATAGAAAAAAAACTTAAATTCCCAATGTTAGCCCTAAAACTTTGCCAAAATAGCCTTAAATTTTGGCCAAAATAGCCCTAATTTAAGGCCTATTTTTTTGCCAAACTCATACAGGGATGTTTGTATCTGTACCTTAGATGAAAAGAGTAACATGCTCCAGGCACTGGTTTGCAAAAGCGACTAAGCCATGCCTTGGCCTGGTTAAAGACAGCACCATGTTCTTTTTGTGAGAAAAAAAGGTGTAAAAAATACTGATGTGGGTAAAATAAAAGGATATTAAGGTCAAGTAAACAAGGATCTGATAGTTCAGCTACAAAATTAAAAAAAAAACCTGTTTGAGTTAGTTTGTAAAAAAAAAAATTAGCTCCCACAAGGTGAAATAAAAAAAAATTGTTTCCAGAGGCCAGTGAAATAAAACGCCGTGTCTCCATCAAGAATACCAGCCCCCCCCCCCCCCCCCCAGTCTCCATCAAGAATACCAGCCCCCCACCCCCCCCCCCCCCCCCCCCCCCCAGAATATCAAATGGTCGGTCCCTTAGATTTTTTTTTTGTTTTTTTTTTTAAAATTGAATGACATTGGAAATAAGCACAGTTTTATGGAGATACTTTCCCTCAACCCCCGTGCCTAGCAAACCACTTTGCATGTTTGCGTGGACTTTTAAGATATACATTATATGAGAGTGTTATGCTTAGGCAAAGGGGATGGGGAGCTAGTATACAGCTGGAAAACTAAAAAGTGGATGGGGTGACTCGACCCTCCACATTTAGAGTAAGGCTATCATGCTATTATTCTTTTAAGAAAATGACCTAGGGTCACTATTTTATAGATATCATCAGGTGGGTCATTATTTTTTTAAAGATAGTCAATATTTTATAGAAAAGGGGTCACTTTATTCTTCGTTATTCTATGGGGGTCACTTTACATCGGCCTTCTTCAGCCAGGAGTCAAATTCAGGAAGTTTTTAGCTGCTGTTGTTGTTTTTCCACTAAATATTTCATTTTGCAATTGTTTATACCATACAAGTAGCTAAGAGTGTTCCGCTGATTTTCTTTTGCTCAAACGATTGTAATCACTTCCGCATTTTACAGCAGAATCTGAACCAAACCTAAAGAACATATACACATACAGAGCTACATTACACGAGCATTTATATGTAATTGCCTGTTCATGTTATTGGGCTTCTGGAACCCATGTAGATGAAAGCGCAATACTTTTTTATCATATAACTGCATTTCTCTTTCATTTGCACACAAAACCTTTTCATTCGAGTTCTTTTACCTATTTATAGATGTGAAAAATTCTCAGGAACTGACACAATTCAATCCCAGATCCAACCCAAGACACCATGTGGGAAAAAGACAACACAAAAATAGTCACCACCACAGACATCATCAGCTGCAGCCATGTGAACAGCCATTTCCCATGTAGGTGATCATCGGCTAGCCTTAACATCACAAACAATATATCAATAACAGACATAGCAACAAACAACGCATAAAACAATCAAGAAGAACGAAAACAGATGTGCCGCTTTGGGACGGCAGTAAGGAATTAACTGGGGGTGGGGGCTAGCTTAACCGGTTTGCGGTCCAACCCGTGCCTATTTTTTTTTTTTTTTTTTTTTTGAAAATAGATTGAACGAGCTAGACTGCTCACAAGCATCTGCCCTTTATAAGTATGTTTGAAGTTTCATTTGCCATAACAACCAATGTTCTTATTATTGCGATTTGCATATAAATCGACCATTATCGTTTCTATAGTGAATACCATAAATGAAATTTAGTTGACATCGTCCTAGACTTGAGACGGACGAAGCTGACTGACGGACGGACAGACAACGGATGGCGTAGTCATCGATTCAGGGGAGCTTTATACGAACAAATATTAAGTACCGGTACTTCCTCTCGTCTGAGCTGGGGATATCATCAAGATTATGGACCAGATCGTCCTTTTCTACGAGACGGGTCATATCACGCAAAAAATGACTATTTGGTTCACCTGTCAAGCAAAAAATCAGAATTATATTCAGCGCTCACACGAAATGCTCATGGATTCATTTATATTTTAGGGAAAAGTCAACGCATTGGGTATAATGTGCCTGATATTATCTGAAGTGCTGCCACCTGCTGTCACAAAGTTGCCTTCAGAAATTCAGCCAGACAACTTGCGTAAAACGACGACTCATTCGCCATATGATAATTCTTTGGAGACATTTTGGAAAACTAATCACGTCACAGTGCCTACACATGTTTATCCAGAAACTGCTGACAGTGCCACGGCAAATAAACCATCAAAAGTACAATATTCCACATCAAAACATTACAATAATAATCGACAATCAACTGCTTCCGATTATGCAAACGTTGTAAGCCATGAGAACAGCGCGTTAGATTACAGGGACGACGCTATGAGCGAAGTACAGAAACTTCTAAACATAACGAGAGAATTATGTCCATACTCCAGTTATTGCGGTAGTGATCCCTTACTCATTAATACTGATCCAGCAAAAATATCATGCTGTAAAGACTGTAAATGTGACCAAGACTGTGGAAAGAGGGGTGATTGTTGTCACGCAATTTTTGACCGTTTCAAGTATCAAGATAAGTTTGAAATGCCATGCATATCTATTAAATCGGATTATTCAAAACTTACGATGTCGAAGTCCTACAAAATGGTAGACAAATGTTATAGTCAAAACCTAACTTCAGTGGCATGCTCTTCAGTGAATGATAATAAATGGGTAAATGTTTCGCCAGTTTATTCTCCATCTGCAAACCTCATTTTCAAAAACAGGTTTTGTGCTTTATGCAATAATATAGATGATGCTATTACCTGGAAAAGTTTCCTGTCCTGCAAAAAGCCGCATAAACC
Organism: Ctena decussata; assembly: GCA_963989385.1. Lineage (NCBI taxonomy): Eukaryota > Metazoa > Mollusca > Bivalvia > Lucinida > Lucinidae > Ctena > Ctena decussata. The sequence continues at coordinate 56,176,896 of OZ022500.1, read as the reverse complement.
ATTTTTAGTCCATGACGTCATCACTTTTGGGTTTCAAACTGGCGAGTGTGGAATAGATTTTCAGCCGCCAGCAATAATGCCTGAGGGCCATTTTGAGTGTTTCGAGCCCCTAATTGATCGCTGCAGTGTGGTCGAAGAGGCAACTTCTTATAGTGCGGTAACGGAAACAGCATGTCAGACTATAATATCTCCCACCAGAGGAAGAGGCTTTGTGTTTGCTAATGCCCATTGCATGGTATGCAATAATCTTTCAAATTATCTGGGCGGTTTGTGTTTTTCATCGCAAATTAAAACTAGTGGAGGAACTTTTACATTTCTGCTCGACACCAGCCTCGCGGAAGTTTTATTTGATGCATATGTAGAAAAGCAAAACGAAACAAAAATTAAAACACGTGTCCTTCATTGTGATGCTGATTTCATCAAACATCCTTATACTGATGAGTGTAGGCCACTTCTGTGTCCAAATGGTCAATACAGACTGAAAAACAAATGTCACTTTTTCAGCAAAAGTTGGTATTTATGGGGAGCCGTGTCCCTTAACCTTCTGTTTTCAGTAAGAGATGAGTTAAAAGTAAGCCAGCTGGAAAATTCCGACGGCGAAGGTATTGTCAAGTTCTTGCGAAAGAACAGGCTATACTGGAGACATTTTGAAATGCTGTACTCCAGGAACTCTCATTCCAACAGAACAACTGTAAACTCCATTTTGGTACGACTGGCTAAGGAAACGGGAAATGGGCAGTTTGACCTCGAAAACTTAGTTAACACTGTCCAAATATTACTTAAAAACGACATTGTGATCGATGTTGAATCGAATTCTTATAAAATGAAAATAAACATGGACAAAGGCCTCCGTATACGCCGTAAGAGTTTAGACAAAAATGATACGCTGAATGAACTATACTATCCTCTGTCAACCAATCGGTATACCCTGTCGTTTGCAGTACCCGTTCTAGCTATATCGAAGCTGTTTTTCTGCCCGATGGTGCAACTGTATCGTGATGATTACAAGCGCACGGCTGATGGCATATTTTTCCCAAATGAGACTGAAAAGCGACTTTTTCCAGCTGAATACCTTTCTTCGAAGGATCTGTACAGTTTATACATATGTGCTGAAGATTTTAACGGTAAAGATCTGATAGAGAGAAATTTTGGTGAAAAGCAGAAAGTGCATACACAGCTGCATAGCGCACTTGGTATTATTTTGATATTCCATGTTGACTGTAAATTTTATATCTAACCAACAATATTTCTGTAGCATTTGATCCAATGTAGATGCTAAAATGATTTGAAATCGATTATAAATATTGGGATAATCATTAATAGAGAGTAATTGCACAACCCGCAGGTTTGCACTATAATCACTGTGTGAGTGCGTCCGTCCGTCCGTTATCAGTTAGCGAAAACCGTTATCAGTTAACAAAAACGCTTATAACTCTTGAACCGCATGGGATATTTTGACAAAATTTTGCATACTTATACATGTCAACATTGTCTAACGACTCGCATGCATAACAACCTTAATTATATACGTTCGGAGTGAAAAGCAGAATTATCAGAAAGAAGCAAGCTAAATAAAAATTACATTTTAATTTTGGCGGAAATTTTGTTACAAAGCAATTAACACAATATGCTAAACAAATAACATATTTATGTATCTGTAACCTTAAAATTGCAGGACTAGAAAAGCCCACCATAATCACATGAAATCAAATGATTTCTGAAAACTTAAATTAAAAATGCAGGGCTGGGTACGCCCACAAATTACAATGTACGAAACAGAATAATGAAACTCTGCTATTCGTTATCACAAATTTGTTTATAAGGGTGGGTGGGTCGGGTGAACTAATTTCGACTAAATTTGTCGATAATTAACTTTTCCAAATTTTTCTCAAAAACACTTCGACTGAGCTTGTCGATTACTTTGTTACCAGTGCGCGATATTTCGCGCCAGCTGGTAGAATTACTAAATTGACCAATAAAATTTAAGTCATATGACGTCTCAAATGCGCCATCTGACCAAATCTGGCAAATCAGTTAGGAGAAAAATTAGTTTAGTAACAGTCACGTGACTGAAACGGACCACACAAATGAATGAAGTAACCACCCGAGGCCACTCGCCAAAACAACAATACCATATTAGGAATTCCTTACTAGTATAATTAATAGTTATGAATCCATAACCTGTAAATTATATACGTTCGGAGTGAAAAGCAGAATTATCAGAAAGAAGCAAGCTAAATAAAAATTACATTTTAATTTTGGCGGAAATTTTGTTACAAAGCAATTAACACAATATGCTAAACAAATAACATATTTATGTATCTGTAACCTTAAAATTGCAGGACTAGAAAAGCCCACCAAACCGAAGGTCCGCCAAAAGACAGAAACCAACAAAAATAAAATGTATATGTTAACGACCACACATTTCAGACATGAAAATTTATGTTTGTATTTCTATAAGGCAAACGAGTAAGGAATTCCTTTTCAAGGTTTCAACTGTCAACGTTTTACAGTGTTTAATATCCATGTAAAACCTCTGTGTCACTTCACAATGACAAATGTCACTATATTATTATCATGGATATACTTATTATCACTGAGGTTAAGTGCTCTTACAACAACCGTCATTAGTTCAGTGTCAGATATTGAAAGCACCAAAAGCACGATTAAGCAGAATTATGTAATAAAAAGCACATAAAATATCTCCCTTCGAATAGTTTAACCAAAACTTTAAGTTAGTTTTCCTCCTCCTGTCCCAGACTGACTGTGCGAAGGAACAAGGGAATCACAAAAAGCTTCCCTTCTAGATCCAACCCGAAAACTCAGCGTTATTGGAACAATCACTGACGAATCCGCCTGTAGCCACAGAGTCCTGAAGTCTGTGCGACACGTACCCAGGAGTCAGTCTGAAACAGAAGAAGAAAAAACTCGACAGAAAGCAATATGTAAATACACTGCTAGGACCTTGCCCAAAAAAATTCTCTCATTCTGAGAATTCCACTCTATCTATGCACGAGTAGATGCGGCTCTACACATACATAGGTAGAGTCGAGCAAGTTTGCAGCAGTGGACAGAAAATATAATCATTTTAAATGAGCTACTGTATTCACAAAAACTGACGTAATTTACGTATACCCTCCAAGTTTAAATGTAATCCTCCATCATTAACAGCAAATAAAGATCTGATAGGGTGATTGTTTGACAGAAAAATTCTATAAGTATGTAAAAACTGCAAATTTCGTCTTTTACATAAAGCTTTCAGTTCATAATTCAAATCTTTGACGCGTCTTTCTGACGGATCATGTCTGATATCGCACGGCCTTGGAATTATAGCAGAAATAATGAGTTTGGTGTTTGAAATTGACTTAATATAGGTAACTAAGTTTTCATAAAGGCTCATAATTTCGCCTATGCTGCGATGAGAAGGAATATCATTTGTACCAATTAAAAGGATAGTATATTTGTAAGAAACACTAGCCTTTTTGGTAGCAATAAGTTGTTGAAGCTTGGAGATGGTAGCCCCCGGAAAAGATTGTATAGTAGTATGACTGACACCGGTGACATGTTTGGCCATGGAATCAGACAGAACAGTAACGGTTAAAGGTCTTCTAGCTACAACAAAGAAGTTAAATTTCATTGATAATTTTTGTAATCATTTTCTGTGAAACAGATAATTTCTGTTGAAAGTCGTATGTTAAGTATTCTTTATAACAGTCTGATACCCAGTCAGCATACTGCTGAATCAATTCTGATTTAACTTTAGATTTGAATGCCCATGTACAACCTCCTCTACGTAATGAATGAGAAGAAAAAGATTTTTCATCTCTTCCTGTGTATGAACTAATTTCGACTAAATTTGTCGATAATTAACTTTTCCAAATTTTTCTCAAAAACACTTCGACTGAGCTTGTCGATGACTTTGTTACCAGTGCGCGATATTTCGCGCCAGCTGGTAGAATTACTAAATTGACCAATAAAATTTAAGTCATATGACGTCTCAAATGCGCCATCTGACCAAATCTGGCAAATCAGTTAGGAGAAAAATTAGTTTAGTAACAGTCACGTGACTGAAACGGACCACACAAATGAATGAAGTAACCACCCGAGGCCACTCGCCAAAGCAACAATACCATATTAGGAATTCCTTACTAGTATAATTAATAGTTATGAATCCATAACCTGTAATTTGATGGGCGAGGCTTTGCTGAGCACAAGTTGAAAATTTACGGCCAACTACTGAAAATGCTCATAACTCTTGAACACCGTGGTAAATATGGTTCAAATTTTGTATGCTTATGTATTTTAACATCGTCCAGCCACCGGCATGCAAAACAGTGACGAGGCTTCACCGAGCATCAATTTGGCCGGTCGAGCTCTTTTATTGAAAATGCTCATAACTCTTGGACCGCTTGGTATATTTGCTTCAAATTTTGTATACTTATGTAATTTAACATTGCCCAGCCACTGGTATGCAAAACTTCTTATTGCACAACCCACAAGTTTGCACTATAATCACTGTGTGAGTCCGTCTGGCCGTCCGTCCTTTATCAGTTAGCGAAAATGCTTATAGCTCTTGAACCGCATTCTATATTTGGATAAAATGTTGCATACTTATACATGTCAACATTATCTAACGACTCGCATGCATAACCGTCTTTTTTGATGGACGAGGCTTTGCTGAGCACAAGTTTTAAATTTAAGGTCAAGTAGTGAAAAGGCTCATAACTCTTGAACCCCGTGGTATGTATGGTTCAAATTTTGTATACTTATGTATTTTAACATTGTCCAGCCACCGGCATGCAAAACGGTGACGAAAGTCTAAACAGTATTGCACGACCCACAGATGTGAACTTTAATCGCTGTGCAAGTCCATCAGTCTGTTTGTCCTTCCGCTGTAGTCAGTGAGTGAAATTGCTCATAACTCTTAACCACATGGTGTAGTTTGATAAAAATATGCATCATTCTACTAGAAATGACCAATTTCATTTCCATACATTCCTTCTGGCACCAGAAACTGATTATTCTACATTCACCATGGGTTGTGCACATTACCATCAGTTGATTTTGATTTTAATTGACCGCTCTTTCGCCTTTCTTCGGCGGTTTAATCAAAGAATTGTAATGTAAAAAGATAGGCAATGATCAGGAACTAATACAATCAAATCTCACATCCCGTCCCACATAAGCTGACAAAAGTTCATGAAAAACAAGCACGGTTAACCGAATGAACTGCTCTTTCTGAAACAGTTGGTCATTCGGCTACCGTAATTGAAAACAGCAGCAACATCTTTTTTTACAAAATTTTCTATCAGAACAGAAAGCAGTCAGGTAACCATATGAGCCGCGACACGAGAAAACCAACAATGTGGTTGTGCGCCCAGCGCAGACTCAGATCAGCCTGGGCATCCGCCCAGTCTGATCAGAGTCTTCGCTGTCCGCATGAAGGTAGCTTAGACCCTTAGGTACCTTTTAAGCGCTTATGGAAGACTCTGATCAGACTGGGCAGATGTCCAGCCTGATCTGAGTCTGGGCTGGGCGCACAACCACTTTGTTGGTTTTCTCGTGTCGCGGCTCATATTGCTAGAGACCATAGACAAGCGGAATCAACAACATGTAACATTGAGGAACCACAACAGAAGTGCCGCCTTGGAACGGTCAGTAAAAGATTACTGGGATGGGGTTAAATTTGTATTTCTCTGTGATAGTTCGAAACATTAAGTTAGCTGTTTGGAAATTTATTAACCCATCAACGAATCATCACAGGGAACAAAGAAACCATGGATGAGGCCTCGACAGAAACAACGTATATAGCGACACTTGGATATCCCTTAGTGTCAAACAACACCACTGGAATACCGGAGCAACAGAAATTCGTCAGTTAAACCCCGAATGACCTAGCAACCAAATAATTTTAAAGATAAAAAAAAAAAGAATACTCAAAGAAAAAATATACATTTTGAAAAAGAAATTTGAACAAACAAAGAGATGCTTCCCAAAACAAAAATTATTGAAGTGAAATGACTTTTCATTTTAGCCACTTTTAAGAGTTTTTGAGAGATCGTTCACTTCACCGTAAAAACGAGCTGCTACATGACAAAACAAACAAAGTGGCATTTGCGCCCAGCAAAGACTCAGTTCAGCCTGGGTAGCCGCCCAGTCTGATCACAGTCTTCGCCTGCCCAGTCTGATCAGAGTCTTCGCTGACCGCAAGCAGCTAGCTGAGACCCTAAGCCACCCTTTAAGCGCACACCGAAGACTCCGATTAGACCGGGCAGCTGTCTTGGTTGATCTGAGTCTTCACTGGCCTCACAGTTGATATTTATTACTGCATAAAACCGGTGCCACACGCTTTTTACAGGCATGTTTTAACGAACACAAAACCATGTGTTAACAAGGCGATTTACATGCTATTATGACCGCTTTTGCGACTATTCGTATGTAAATTGTAAGGCAATACTCCGTCAATACAGACACAAGCGGCAAGTTTTCATTGTATCCATCGGTAAAAGGCGTGTATGGAAGAGTTATACAAATTCGGATATTTGAAAAATGGAAGGGCAGGCGACATTGAGTGAAAAATTAAATGTAAATGATTTTGACTTGTGAGCTGCAGTGTTTTACTATTAATTAGAATTAGATGAAAACAAATTCAAACGGCAGAAGAAATCGGTGCTTCACGTATCTTACTTAGATTCTCCTAGGCTGAAAATGTTCCTAATCGTCTGTTATTAAAATGTATTTGCAATGTATGAAATCTTGTGATGTGAAAAATTGAAGGGAAAGAAGTGTTGTTTCTCTGTTTGATGTTAAAGCAACGTATGACATCTTGAGGCTTTCTGAATTATCTTTTAGGCAAGAGGAAACAAGAGACACGCGCTTTGCACGTGTTGGTATTCCTTTGATTTTGCCTGTACGAGTTCGGTCACTAATTAATTTCATATCTAATTTTGATTGAGAACAATGCATTTCACGACAATGCTATGCTCTTACTTTTGCAAGTGCCTTTATTATCTATTTTCACTTTTTTAGCATAACAAGGCTTCAGAACAACAGGAACGAAAGGTGGCCTCTCTCCCAGCAGGCACATGACGTCATTTTGACGTCATGTGTCCGCTGGGAGCTGTCAAAGTGCTCCTGTTCAGGCCCGGAAAAGGCTTTCAGTTGTTTACATATTTGCAGAGTAAATAAATACAAATTAAAAATTAAGAAACTGATATAATCGACAAATAAATACCACCCGCGACAGCAAATGGAAAAATATTAGTAACAGCACGCTGTTATGCGAAAACGGAGTGTTAATAGGTAGATCAATGCTTCTTGAATAGTGAAGGGACGCTGTCAGCGAAAACTTTTTGTTAATGTTTACTAATTTCATGATGTATGCTTTCATTGATGTTAATTTGACCGTTGGTCTGGACCAGGGAAGATGGTTTTTCAGGATGCTAAGGTTGTGTTTGTGAGACACGTAGCATATTTGTAAGCGGTTTCTCCGAACAGGTTACAGAAAGTTGACAACTATCTGAATCATGATGTTGAAATAGGGGGTGGGGTGGGAGTGGGGGGACAAAAGTTAACGTCATTATGACGTCATGTGACATGCCAAAGTATATGTCCTTGAATGTTCTTATTCGCCTATCATCATTTCACTTTTCTGCATCGCGTACATTACGTCATACTGACTTCATGACAACAGGAGTGCAAGAGTAATTTAAGGAATCAACGTGAGTCACAATAAAATGTGTGGATTAGATAATAATGTTTTTTATCTACAGTTTCCCCTCCCTCCTCCCTCCCACCCCACCCCAGCCCAGTTTCCCCCGGAAAAAGACGACTATGTAGTAGATTGCCCGGACCTCATTTAGCCACTTTTCCCCCTTAAACATTTCCCCCCACGTATGTCATGTCGTTTTAAAAGGTAAGCAAACTCTTGCCTCTAATAGCAGATCGCCCACTGGGCACACATCATCGAATTCAACATTGTGTGCCTGCTGGGCCGCCAAATGAAAATGGCATCGTTGCTTCCACTGAAAGTAGGTCTATATCCATTCACCATACAAACAGAAAAGAAATTAATGTGACTTTTAGAGCAAAACTTATAAGTTAAAGAACCAAAAAGATTCTTCGTTTTAATCTAATCAGCCGGTAAATCGTTTCAAGATTGAATATGTTAGGAAAAAACTATGGCCTTAATATGTCCGAGAAACAATGCTTATTTCTTGGAACACAAAGGGCATTGTGGATTGGAAACACGTGCACACTGTCATTTATTATCACATTTTATCAACCAGCAAAATTATAGCTTTAGAAAATAGAAATACTTCAAAAAGTGCATCGAAAGTTCCATTTGTATGGAAAAAATAAGACAAAATGGAGACCACCAGAAAATATGAAGATTAATTTGAACCATAATCAGTAGTTTGGCATTCCCGTTTTGTCTTGCAACCCCAAGAAATCATAATTAATTGAGCCGCGACACGAGAAAACCAACAAAGTGGGTTGTGCGCCCAGTGCAGACTCAGATTAGCTTGGGCATCCACCAGTCTGATCAGAGTCTTCGCTGTCCGTATGCAGCTAGCTTGGACCCTTAGCTACTCTTTCAGCGCATACCGAATAGTCTGGTCAGACTGGTCGGATGCCCAGGCTGACCTGAGTCTTCGCTGGGCGCACAAACCACTGTGTTGGTTTTGTCGTGTCGCGGCTCAAATTTCTTATATTGTCCGAGATCGATTTTGAACTGTTTAAAATAAGCCCCAAATGACAAAAAGCTGTAATTCTGTCCCCGCTTACCTTCGTTATGTTCACAACATGTTTACAAAGTTATAAACAAAAAAAATCCATTAAAAACTGTGGTAGGAGTTGATTGCACGATCTCCAAAGTGTACTAAGATGACAATGCCTGTCAAGATTGATTTTTCTCCATCAGAGGCGCCGTGGTCTAGTGATTAGAGCGACTCAGCTATGGTGCAGAAAGTCGCCAGGAGGTCATTAGTTCGAACCCGGACTTGGCCGCCCGACGACTGGGAAACACTCGCTGAACCCAGCAGTAATCTGTCCCTGTGTTGGTTTAGGGAAGGATAAGAAAGCGAAAGGAGAGGGTGGGCTCCGATATGCTGTGGCCAAGATACAGACGGCCTCTAACCCCCACTCTCCCTACGACTACTGGGCTATGGGAAACCTGTACCTTACCTCCATCAAAGAGTCACATGTTCATTATGTCCATAACAAGTGAACAAAGTTTGAAAAGATCCATTGAAAACTGTAGAAAGAGTTGATTACACAAACTCTGTACCCTATAGTGCAAAAGTTTGCCTAAAATTATGAAGTTCAAAAAGGTGATTGATTTATCGCCATTAAAAAGTCATACACATATCTCCATTGTGTTGACAACATGCATACAAAGTCTGAAAAGGATCCGCTGAAAACCGTGGGAGGAGTTGATTACACAAACTCTATACTCTGAAGTGTGACGAACAGACGGACGGATAGACAGACAGGAGCAAATCTTACTACTTCCTGCCTATCGTCACGGAGGAGACGGGCGGGGTGTGTGTGTGGCGGGGGGGGGGGGGTTAAATGGAGGAATTTTATAAAGGAGAACGATTGTACATTTTTATGCGACGAAAGCTTACTTCTTTTCAATTCCCTATTACATTCTCAGACTCAAGACAGTTTGCTCGGGAGCAGCCAATCAGTGTGCTTTATTTTGAGTTCGAGATTATTCTCAAGTTTTAAAACCTCGAACCCGGGTTAGTTTTGACGACAAGAGAAAAGTAAAAGTCTGCCCATCATGTGACAGCTTGCGCCTCATGCCTGTATTTCTTTCTACCAGCTACTCACGGAACAGCCGAGGGGTCATAAAGGCCATCCTCGAACATATCTTAACCCTTAAAGCGCTAAAAAGCAGACGACAAAATTTACGTCTGCAAAATTTCAAAAAAGAAAGTCCAAACTATATATGACAACAGTGTAGATCCAGATGTGGCGGCTTATTATCTGGATTAAGCTGTTTGCAAATTCAACTAATTGCGTTTCTGATGCTTTAAGTATTAACTCGGTCGCGTAAACTGAAACTAGGAAGATTTAATTGGTTTGAAATAATTAAACGTTACAGATAAATTGACAGGGTTCTCTGACAGAGAAGGCGTGTCCTCCAAGTCTTGACCTATAATTAACGACTGAAAGTCAGACACAATAAACTACGTCTGAAGTCTCTATGGAATTTTGCTTTGTTTAAGTGAAGCTGATCATTTGCATGTTTAACTTTTTACACTCCTTTATTCAGTGAATGGGTACATTTTCAAGGGACGTACATGTAACTCTACAGTGATCTCATCAGGCGCCTCACTTCTCGATGGGGGCCACTGTTAAAAGAAATAATTTGATCACTAGGACCAATTTTTTTTCCTTTAAGAGTAGATCCCACTTGGGGAAGGTTCCGTAGCCCATGGAAACAAACGGGAAGTCTCAAAAGTTGTTCCCCTTTGTGAATGGCGGAAACACATGAGAGGTGTATCCACAACCTTTGATCGATTTTGGTAAGAGAACTATTGTTTTGCTGTTTGGACATGTCCTAAGGTACCTTATGTCACGGGACGTTGCGAAAACCGGTACAAGGAGAAAATGGATGGATGGATGGACGGATGGATGGATTGCAATTTTACGAACCTGGTAACAGTATTTCAGTCACACCGATCCGATGGAAGAGTGATGATGAAAAGCTTGTGTAACGGAAATTCCGTTTACGGTTTTCCAGGGGGATTCGAAGCCAGCAGGCCAGGTCTTAACCCAAATTAGTTACCTGGGGTTGAAACAAAATCTACAGAAAGCAGCGTAAAACTTGGTTGGACTGAACTGAATGAAGATCTATTGCCCGTTGTGATTTAAAAGTTGCAGGCTTCAGAGAGCTATAAACTTTATATGGCATGACCGTGAGGTCATCAGAAGCTCGTTAAATAGATCTATATTGTTCTTTCTGAGATACTGATGAGGATCATGTGTCAAATGCTGACGACATCCAATTATTTGTGAATTTTACTAGCATCAAATATATGTGAGCCGCGACATAAAAAAACAACAAATTTGTTGTGCGCCTAGCGCAGACTCAGATCAGCCTGAGGATCCGCCCAGTCTGATCAGACTCTTCCTTAAGCGCTTAAAGGGTGGCTAAGGAGTCTTCGCTGTCCGCATGAAGGTAGCTGGGCATCCGCCCAGTCTGATCAGACTCTTCCCTAAGCGCTTAAAGATTTACTCCCTTTTATAATAATAACAAAAATGATTTGATGAAATATTTCATGCAATACCTTCGACATGGTCTAACTATACATTTGAATTAGAGTTTAGATAATAATATTTGAATAAAGTGACTTTAAAGGTAGGTTCCTGGGCTAGCGATGTCAATTATGTCCACAAAATAATTTCGTCTTTTTCTGAGCAGTATTGAATTCTCTTATTTTTCTGAATTTGTTGCTACTGAGAAACTCGTCAGATGTTGAAGAAAACAGTCGTTTTCCCTTTTGCTTTATTTTTATCGTTGGAATTCCAGTTCTAAAAATAACTTTCTTTATTATGTCTATAAGTGCGCGATTTCCGATGCCATTCTCCAAAGGTCAATTTTCCCTTGACGTGAGCTCTCCTAGAGGTCCTGGCAGGGCGGATGGATTAAAACTATCCCAAAATGCAATGTAGCATGACATCAGCTGCGTTATCTGTTTTTGGCGCGAACTAAAAATAGCGCTAACTGGTGTGCGAAGCAGAGTTAGGAAATCCCTTGCAAAACAACTTTTTTAATATTTTTTTGATTTACACTTTTTAGTGAAACTTATTAATTCCCTTTTTTAAGTGCTTTCCAACAACTTCGATGAAAGTTCATCAAAATTATGATGCATTCCAAAGTACAGGAACCTACCTTTAAACAAAAAAAATAAGATAATTTTTATACAATCGCGGACCGCGGCTGAAATCGCATTATTGGACAAAAATAATTTATTCATTCGTCACAATCACGTGCACAAATAAGAAAAATACCTGTACATGATCACATGACACACGTGGTCAAAATCGATATTCTTACAGGCTTCGAGGAAATTGGTAATTTGCATTTTAATTTGCAGATCATTTTTCATTCCACATTTATCGAATAAACATGCATTTTCTCAAAACTTTTACGGTTAATTATGAGACTATAACATATTGTCCAACGAAATTTTGTTAAAATATTTGTTTCTGAAAACATGAAATAAACGAGGAAGACGATCTTTAAAGGGTAGCTAAGAGTCTTAACTACCTGTATGCGGACAGCGAAGACTCTGATCGGACTGGGCGGATGCCCAGGCTAATCTGAGTCTGCGCTGGGCGCACAACCTTTTTGTTGGTTTTCTGGTGTCGCGGCTCGATTGTTTCTTCTTTTACCGTAAAAATTCTAAAAATTGGACACCTGAAATAATTGCCGTAACTGCTCTAAAAATGGAACAGTTTGCTTTACAGAGCAGTAATGATGCAGATGAAATGACAAACAGTGTAGACCTTGATTGTAGGAGCAGTCTGATCTAGGTCTGCGCTGTTTACTCAGACTTGTCTACCCCAATACTTAGAACTTTACGGTAATCAGAATGCGTTTCACCAGGCCCCGAGGTTATAAAACCTTTTTCGTGCTCAACTCAGCTGAGCATGAAATTTTCTCTGCTGATAAATATGAAAATGTTGGCATTCATAAGCAGAGAAAATTACAAACTCAGCTAAACTGTGCAACAAATCAAATGTACTTATCAGTAACTTGCTATTTAATAGCCGGTAAAATTTCATGCTCAGCTGAGTTGAGCATGAACCTCGGGGCCAGTTTGTTCCGTTTTCACCTAACAGTTGTGCTGGAGACATACATGTACTGTGAACACAAAATTACATGCTGTGGACAAAAAACAGGGTGTTTAAGGTAAAATTGATACACTTTCTGGGGAAACAACTCTAGCCATATTCATTTTTGCCTCCTTTAACAAAGGGGGTCACATCTTAAAGGAAAGAATTTGCTCCCATATGAGCAAATTTTTCCGTTAATGATAGATCCTCTTTTTGAATGGCTTAGATCCTTGCCAAGGGGAAACAAACAGGGAGACCCGAAAGTTGTTCACCTGTAACTGATTAAACAAACTGATTAACAAAGTGGACTCTCGTTGACAGAGTTTCAAATTTAAAGTTCAGTTCAGTTCAGTTCAATTCTCTTATCGACGTTACCCAAGTGGCTCAACGGTACGTAACCATAGTTGCACACACTTGGCGCCGTGTGTCCGTCCATTCAAATTTAAAGTTATAGCTAGAACCTTTTAAAGTTATAGCTTTAAAGTTATAGCTAGAAACTTTTAAGCATTTTATCTCGCATTTTGTCCCAAAGGGGACGACAATTCGGCTAAAAAAGCTATAAAAGATAATACCAAAACTACAGGCTCAGAAAGAAACAAATGCGTTTTGCTCGATCATGGTATGGAATATATTAGATTTAACCCTGTACAAACCAATAACTACTGTATGTAAGGAAAGATATTATTTTGCTGAAAGACAATTTAATTGCGTCCTCCCCCCCCCCCCCCCCACGCCCCCTTCCACCCCTACAAATTTTCACACACTTCGAGCACACCTGGTATGTCTCCAAAAAGTTGTTATCAAACGAAAAGAGCCATGGTTCCAAAACTTATAAGTCATCGTGGCTAAACAGATTCGATTAGCCACGATGACCAGGTCGTTTGGGAACTAAGACTCTTGTTCATTTGGTAACAGTCCTGGTATATGCATTGTCAACCAGGGGTAACAAGTGAGACAATGCGTGGCAGTGTTTGAAACATTCTTCTTTCCCTAAAGCAACATATGCCAATTAAGTTAGTCGCCTCAAGCAAGTCAAGATTTGTTGTTCTGTTATTTTATTGTTTAACGTCCACGGTAAACAGCTATGGTCATGTCGGGACGGTCAGTTACCCTAACCACACTATTCCTGGGCAGGCTTAGACCTCCTAAGCGGTTAACCAGTACTAAGTGCACACACTTTCGCCAGTAACTGACAACTGCCCTTCTTGAATCAGCGGCTATGTGGCCGGACCGGTATCGAGCCCGGGACTTCTGGCTCGTGAGTCAGACGCGCTAACGACTGTCCTACACGGCCCAGCGCAAGTCATGATGACGTATTGGGTACTAAATGAGTGCTGCGGTGCTCCAGATAATAATGAGTAACAAAGAGATTCGGCGAGACGTTTCTTGTTGTTGTTGTTGTGTAATTGTTGCTTTACGTCCACGGTAAACAGCTATGGTCATGTCGGGACGGTCAGTTAACCTAACCACACTATTCCTTGGCAGATATAGACCTCCTAAACGGTTAACCAGTCTTAAAAGCACATACTTTCGCCAGTAACTGACAACTGCCCTTCGTGATTCAGCGAAAAAGTTCTTGGAGAAACGAAAGTATGTGGCCGGATCGGGGATCGGGTATCGGGTGGTGTGTGTGGTGTGTGGATATGGGAGAGTGGGTGTGGATGTTTAGGTTTATTTTTATTTCTTATTTATTTATTTACTTATTTATTTTGTGTGTGCGTGGGGCGGGTTGAGGGGGGAGGCGGTGTACAGGGGCATGACCAGTGTTGCACTTTTCGACTGGTCATGAGCTCAAGAATGCAATGACATTATGTACAATCCCCGTCCTAAATCGTAAACGTTCTAAGTATCGGACAGGTAGGTCTGAGCAAACAGTGCAGACCAAGATCAGACTGCTCCAACCCAGCAGGCACATGACGTTGTAATGACGTCGTACTGACGTTGATGCGACGTAATGACGTCGCATCGACGTCGGTACGCCGTCATTTCAACATCGTCGCGTCGACGTCACTACGACGTCATTCCAACGTCATGTGCCCGCTGGGGAAAAAGAGCTAGATCCAAAAGGAGCAGTCTGAACAGGGGCAACACTATTTGGCATTCCCTTTTGGTCTTTAAACCATTACCAAAAGTAAACCACTACTTCCAATTTGATAGAATTTCGGCCCTAGGAAAGATTTATAGTTATTTCTTTTTCTTTCACAAAAAACTTTCAGCGGGTATATATATAGCGAATCAGTAGTGCTAAAACTTATCACGTGAGCCTATTGCGTCTTGTTTGTTGGGAATTTTTGTAAACTTTATCTCCCCCTGCTTTATTTACTAGCCTGAATGAAATCTCACGGGCATAGTTTTATTTCAAAGTGAAATAAATGAGCAAAATGGCTAAATTCCTGAAACATTAACAAATTGTCATTTTATACACATTTTTCTACTGTTGCGTTTATGGTCCAAAATTTTGTCAGGCTGATTTTATGCACACAATTATATTTACACTGTAAAAATCGCGCTTAGCTATAAAACACAAGTGGTTACGTGTTTAGGTGTAAACATGTTTAGGAATATGTCATATGGCTAAACATGCATGCCTTTTCTATTATTTTCCCGGACAAAGTCTGCTAAACACGTTTTATTCTATTACGCGTTTCGGATGAATCCATTCTCTCTTTTCCCCGTTGAGGAACGAAAAAAGAGACGAAAATGTTGACAGAGGAAATTTTCAAAATAAAAGGTAAATATAACCAGTTTTGTACTTGTTTAATTTCTAAACATAAACCTAAACATGTTGCAAATTGAACATGTTACGATTTAAACACATAAAAAATCGGACTGCATTTTTTGCATTGATTCTAAACACATTTTTAGTGTAGACACGGAATCATGTACACAATGCAAAGAAATTAAGATTTTTTCCACACCTATCAATAGTAACGTTATGATATACAGTCGAAACGCCGATTTTTCGAAAATACCGGATTTTTCGAATTAGAAACAAGGTCCCGTTCGTCAGTCCCTTTGTTATGTGCAAAAAACCTTCCGCAAATTCGAAATTAGATTATTCGAAAAAAATCGGGTTTTTGAGAGAACTTCATACTTTGCGACAGTCTATCTAAGCGATGTTTAGGCTACTCTGTCGCGAAATCTTATTATGCGCATTTGTTAAAAATCAGTTTATAGACTAGCAAATAATGCCCATATGGGGCAAACGCCTACACTCTGGCTACTCTGATAATCATGTATCGACGATCTTTTGCAAAACCTACAGCAGCAAACTGTGAGCGTACAGCACATGGTAACATTGCATGGTACTAAATATCAAAGACTGAATTGGTCGCGTTACATGATGAAAGATGTACAACAGTGGGGGGACAAAACGCCCACCAGTGACCTTGAGGAAACGTTTTTATAAGTATCAAATAAAATAGCTGATCTAGCTGGAATATTCTTTTCGGGCATATTATCTAAAACAAACAATCAAATCTGGAAACAAGACAAGAAATAGCCCAGGGCATTTTGCCCCACCTAAAAAGGCGTTTTGCCCCAGTGGTGGGACCAAACGCCCAGAATATTTTTAAAAAAAATTGTAATGATGTTAAAATCCTATCATATTTCCTTGTAGGTTTAAGGGCAATATTTGTGGACACATTTGTTTCCTTTAACAGAAAAGTGTTTTTTTTTTCCGAATTAGATCAAGCAGTTTCTAAAATAATGGCAAAGAAGTTTCTTTAATGGGGGCGTTCCTCCCTCCCTCACTCCATCTTTCCCGTATAGGCCTAATAGGCGTACTGTCTATTTTATCTCAGAAATTTTGGGTAAAAAGAAATATTTTTTTTAGGTATACGCTTTTCTGTAAGTAAACAACATAATCGGAACCAGAATAATCAACATGATCAAGAGAATGCTTTTAGCGGCCCATATTCCCTCAAATTAGGCCTACCCTAGACCTGTAGTCTATAGGCCTAGGTATAGGTAGGTAAGCGGGTTACCGGCTCATTTGGCAATTCCAGGAGAAGAGTTGCAGAGGTGCGAATCATTAACTCTGTGCGTGATGGACAGACGTATGAAAGACGAACATTTACAACGTGAACACGTTTCGAAATCCTATTGCGAAATAATCACTGAGGGACACCTCTTTCAAAAGGCATATCAGGGACATAGATCTATTAACAACTTTAGGATTTCTCTGAGTAGATCTAGAGACATAGACTAATAGCTACTGTCAATCTACATTTCAACGGAAACTAAAGAATTAGGAACTCTATATAAAAAAGCAAATTATATCCGAAAAAATAATAATATCAAGACTTCCGGATGAATATCTGACAGCCAGGAATAATTACCCTTTTGCGAGCCCCTCTGACGTCACCGGTGTTACAGTAGACGTACGCGACCTTGCTTGGGACATTTTCCGACGGTTTTTCACTCGTGAAATTCAGCTAAAATTATGTCGAAGTGGGTTGTAGCAGCGTTGGTTTTAGCAGCGGCGTTATTTATTGCATTTGACACAGGTAAGTATTTATTATAATTATTTAAAATGATATTATCACGGATATTTTTAGAGTGAAAACACTTTATATTATGAGATGGCGGCCATTGCCATTGGATATTTTGGCCACAGGTGACCGCTGGTAGAAACTTCAAGTCAAGCAATCGGTCTGCATTTCAGACTTATGCGAGCTTTTTCAGTTCATTGGGTTCAAATGCTCTGAAATGGTCATATCATTTTAAACGAGGAGCGTGCCTGTAGCTAAATACCTCAATAGCTAATGTGAATATTTGGCCTCTGACCTTTCACTCTGGGTTTAGTTTGATTTTATGGATATTTCTGGGACCCTCATTAGAAACGTCTCCGTGAGACAGCTCTAATGAAGGGTCACAACTTTTGTTTTTATAAGTACACCAGCACACAAGAGCAACTGGCCACACATACAGCAGCAGATTCTGTTTGACCTCATCACTCATTCTAGACTGTGGTTGTAACAGTACATAGAGTGCTGGTATTTATTTAGCCCTATAATATGTTTGTAGTTTAAGCAGTTTTTGTTTATTTTACTGCAAGGATACAAGAAGTTTGACAACTTTATCTGATTATCAAAACATTATGGGAGTCTGGCATGTGGTAGTAATGATGGATATTGCGATACCTTGTAAAGGTCACTGTGAAAGATCTTCACACTTTCTATACCATGTGAGCCTGACTGAGTATGGAAAAGTATCCTTATATTATACATGCTGTTACTGGCTGCCATAGTGGCCCCGACTTTTTTGTTTGCTCAGCCCAGCATTCCAGCCATCAGATTTGACCAACAGCTAATGATGGGTAAAATATGAAAAAATCTTGTGCACAGAGTGGACTTTCTATAGCAATGCTTCCATGTTGCCTTTGTTTGTTATGCTAAAAAAGATCAGTTATATTGAAATCAGATCTGCTGCGAGATGCGGTACATGTAGGGCCAAGATTTAGATGTTGTCTCAGGAGATATTTATTTCTGCAACTTCTGTTGAACAGGCAGTGCCCAAAGTTTTTGATGATGCTGTTGATTGTTACCCCAAGAAAGGGCTAAACTTAAAAGTTATTTTTCCAATAACCAGGTGAAATTGAAATCGATGCTGCTACGAGTGATAATGAGATGCCATGATAGGACCAAAGTGTCATCTTTGCAGTGTATACAGAGCTCTAGGTAAAAGGGAGTATTTGGTGATGAATTAGGGACATAACGGACCACGGACAAAACGGACCACGGACATAACGGACCACGCTTGGGACAAAACGGACCATGGACCACATTCAGACCTTCCATTGACCTTGAGAAAGCATGTTTTATTTTAGTCGCAACACTAATAAAGAAATTTGCATTCTTAAAAGATAAAAATCTTACCATTAAATTGATTAGATAGTTGCGACAACCAAAGATAGTTGAGATCATGAACAGTAGTCAAATAATTGTGACCATTTAACCTTGTCTTTGGTAATTATATACTCATTAATCTTTTAGCTGGCACCAATTAATGGTCTAGTTTGTCTTCTAGCGTGGTCCGTCAGGTCCTGATACGTGGTCCGTTTTGTCCTGTCCATGGTCCGTTTTGTCCGAGTACCTTTGGTGATAATTAGGGATAATTTTTGTTAATTCTGCATAAAAATGTATGTTGTGACCCCTCATCTGAACCATATCCTCGAGACAGTTCAGATGAGAGGTCACAACATATAGTTTCAATGAGAAATAAGAAAAATTATCTTTAATTATCATCAAAAACTCCCTCTTATCTAGAGCTCTGATATAGAGTTGAAAATATTTATTTTAGCAGCTGAAGTGGTGTAGGCAATCAGTGCTCCAGATGAGATTAATTCTGAGTTAATTTTTCATATTTCTCAACAAAAACATTTTGTGACACCTTTCATTAGAACCATCTCGGTTCTAATGAGGGGTGACATCACATGTTTTAATTAGAAATATGGAAAATTATCCCTTAAATGATCACTGGCACCCTTTCTTATTTTGGAGCACTGAAACTTGTAAGAAGGTGAGATGTTCACTGGTTGTTTAGATGGTCCCCCCATGTGCCTATATTTTATATTTCAGAGAAAGTGAAAGCTTTGAGGTCATTCTGGTTGACAATGCTTCATCTTTGCACTAAATGATCTTTTCATTCTGTCATATTGTCAAATCACCTTGCCCCAGGCAGTGTTATAAGACACACAGTGTTGTGTTAATTACCCTGTCTGACAGCTTTGTCAGTGCTTTAAATTTGCATGTGATGTGTCCTGACTAAATAATTTACAGCATACAGTTCAGGTAGCCCAAAGCTCTTAGACTGTTTGATGGACCCTGTAACAAATTCTACCTCGGATCAATACCAACATAAAACCACTCCACTAGATACAGATGTTGAAATGATGGTGGGTTTTGGCAATATTTCAGAGACAATATCTGTTCATGCTCTTTTATAAGGTATATTCAACCTTATTAGACTTGTAAGTGGCCATAATATCTATTACTGGTACATCTAAATATGATTTATATGGAGAAATAAGAAAAAAAATCCTCCCATCACAACACCTGCCGGTAATATAAAACTTTTTCAGCATGAAAATTCAAACTCCTACTGAATAAGGCTCATGTTTTTTTTCAGAGACTTTTATTGCTTCTGATAGTTACTTTACAAACGTTTTTTTTTTTGTACTTGAATGCTTGAAAGAAGCCTTACTAAGTATTTTGAATTCTGTTCAATATTAACTTTGAGCACAAGGTCAGCTGGGCATGAAAAAAGTTGTATAGCCTTGAGGCCTGGATACAGTGTTAGAACATGTTTAAAAATGTTCCCATCGGCAAAAGGGGTGACAGTCCAGATGGATGGATTGATGACTTGCAAATTTATGTCCTTTTTAACAGTATTTCAGTCATATCAGGACAATGTAAGGGTGATAATGAAAGGCTGTGCGCAGTGAACCTCATTTACGGCTTGAAAGATTTCTGTGTCCAGTAGGTCTCGAGCCCCGGACCACTAGATCAGCAAGCCAGCACTTAACCTACTGAGCTACTAGGGCTCCAAACAGTTCAGACTCATGATCCAGGGGTCATAGATTTGATTCCTGCAATTATGGCAACGTCATGTGTCTTCTCTAGGCCACACCTGGTGACTATCTTAGCCATTCCCCCTATCAGCTAGTTATGCCCACTGAAAAACTGTCAGAAGGACCGTAAAGCCCAAATTATCCATCTATGATCTGGAAAATAAAGAAGAAGATTCCTACCTTTGGCTAGACTTTAGAACTTGCCACCACTGAAGCTGAGGTTCTTCAGCATGGTTTGTGATTACTTGTTAGCTACATCCCAATTCTGTGAAAGTTTTTAGACAGCATTGCACTTACATGAATGAACTTATCATCATTTGTCGTTATTAGACATACATGACTAAGTATGCACTTTAATGTTCATTTCAGCAATTGGTAAACGGCGAAGATGCTATGTCTGCAACTCATACTTTCAAGAAGACTGTGGGGATTGGTTTGACAACAGAACTTTTAACTTAGACTTCTGTGAAGAAGGGGTGACCATGTGCAGGAAAATGGTGCAAGAAGGTATATTGATGAATTAGTTGGTTGTTGTGGGTTTAACAACCCTTTGAGACAGTATTTCAGTCTACAATGAAAATCGGGCTGTCTGAAAACTCAGATTTGGGAGGTTGTTTAGCCTAGTGCTTTGGGTCTGATAACGTTGACAATGGCTGCTGGAATACAGTTGCTATAGTGACTTTCAAATGTGGGGTAGACATGCTTGAGCAAACAATATAGATCCTGATCAGACTGCTCCTTAGGAGCAGTCTGATCCGTGTCTTTATTGTTTGCCATTTTGTCATGACTCATAGCAAGATTGTAATCAAGTTGTCCATTCATATGTTAGAATTAACAGTAAGGAGTTTTGTCAGATGCATTTTTCTGCTCTGAAACAATGAGATTCCAACCACCCACCCCATAAACTGATGACGTGCAGACTGCAAAATGTCATTTTAGAGATTAGAAAACCCATGCAAAATACTAGCCATTGACATTCAGTAAAGTACTTGTCACTGATTAATGGGAACTGTCGACCTGTTGAAACTATAACATACAGTATGCAGATAGTTTGCTTTATTTAGTCCAAAGTAAGTGCAAAAGTCTTCTTTTTGGTCTACAAGTTGCGCATATTGTTAGCAGCATGCAAGCAAAACATTGCTATCAGCGCCAGATAACACTGGCCATTTCTTTTACATGTATTTCTTCAGAGTTGCCATGTTCAGGGAAAACATCTGGAAAATGAATCTTTTCCCAGGTCAGGGAAAAGTCAGTGAATTTTCTGCTGGTCAGGTTTTTTTTGGAAATGACTGAAAAGTTTGGGAAAAATCAGAGAATTAAAAAATTAATGGCTAAGACATTCTTCACTTCAGAAAATATATTTATTCTGTTCATGGGGAAGAGATAGATAGTCTAGGCATACATCCCTTCTCATTGGGGGCTACTCTTAAAGGAAAAGAATTAGCTCCCTTCAGGGAGCAAATTCTTTCCTTTAAGAGTAAACCCCAATATATGATGTGATACAGTTTCATGTAGCACTGTAAAATTAACTTTTTTTATCTATAAAAAGGCTATAGGAAACTGTAGCATGTCAGGAAAAATCAGGGAAAAGTCAGACAATTTTGAAGTGGAGCTTGGATAAGTGGCAACTCTGACAAGGGTTAAAGATTAACTAAAGCACATTTTATTTTCCAGTATACTACAACGACGAGTGGAACATAAGGTACATCAGACAGTGCGCTCCTTCTGGCGAGGTTGGGGATCACGAGGGCCGTGTCTGCAAGGAGAGAACTGGAACATACCGTGTCAAGATGCGTTACTGCCACTGTGATAACCAGGATGGATGCAATGGAGCCGAATCTGTTCACATTCCAATAGTCATGATATTATTGCCTATATTAACCAGCTTAGGACTTATTTACAGCAAATTATAACAAATAGGAAACTCCAGCTTTTTTCTAAACATAGGATTAAGTTGATTGCTATGCAAATAAGTTTGTCTTAATATAGCCAGCCCTAAGCTTCAGATAAGCTAGAATTTTTGGGGATGAAATTTTGAGATCTCACAGCATAAATCTTGCGCAGAAAGAAGGCGTGTGGATACAGCTCCATAGTTTAGGGCCAGTTTTACATCTTTGTAACATAGTAGTATTTGCTTTCAGTGTAGATGAATGTTGGTCCATAGAGGCTACCATGAAAGGAAGGAATTTGCTCTCTGTGTGAGAGCAAATTCCTTCCAGTGTAACCCTGTTGCTGCTTGCAAGAAGGGAGACAAATTCATTCAGATCAGAGTGCCTCCCTTGGAGATGTATCTGTGCACCTTAAGTATAAGAAAAAAACTTCTGTTCCCAAAAATTTATTTCATCTGAAGCTCTATAAGGTTTAAGCTTTCAGTTTTGTCCTCACCATTAAAATTTTATTTTGAAGGCATAATCAGTCGCTTAGATTCTGTAACAGGTTGTGTTGTAAACTAAGCATCTTTTTTTTTTTTGCCATTTCATATATTTTTAGTGGCAATAGATAGCAAAAGATATAAGTTCATTAGCTGCAATAGGTACATGTATTTTGTTCCTTAGTTTGCTTTCATCTTTGGCACCTCTCTGTGGAACATTCCCGTCCATTATACATTACGTGATCATATTTCATTAGAAAATTTTGTATCAAAGCAGAGATACACTACTTACTTCCTGGAAGAAGAGGAATTATGCCCATGCCTTTCATTGACTTTTATTTCCCTGTCAAAATATTGGGATAACCAGTCTACAGTTGTTGTTTTTTGTAAGCACCATGAATATGAAATGTTATACTAATAAAACGTTTCCCAATGCATCTTAGCTTTCAGGGACTACTAACAACTTTTTTGCAGATCATTCAAGGATATTTTCATTCTTTGTGTTAGTCGCAGGTTGACATTTTTCTCCCCTTAAGCCTGTGGCATCAGCCCCCTCTAGGGTGATTGAGACCAAATTTGAATATGTTCTAAAATTGAAATTTTAACTAGTTTTGTACAGACATCGTTCAACTAATAGTGAAAACTTTCATATATCTGTATCTTACAAAAAACATATCATCAGTTTGTACTAAACAGCATAATCAGGCAATAAATTCATACTTGTATCAGTATAGAAATTAAGATGAATATGCATGTAAATAGGCTTCAGTCATTGTCGTTGGCTGTGGTTGTTATTGTGTACTGAATTGAGTCTAAATATTTTGACACCTCGGGGATGATATATTAGATTCTGCCATCTTAGAAATGGATAAATCTGACCAGTCAGCAGGTGTTTTATAACACTTTTTGCGTACAGAGATCTTGACTGGAGCAGTCTGATCTGGGCCAACACAGTTTTGTAGAGATGCTCAGTGCTCCAGGAAAAAAAGGGTCACAGGGATAATTTAGGGAAAAATTTCCTTATTTTTGCATAAAAACGTAGTGACCCCTTGTTAAAACCATGCCACTGAGATGAATCTAATGAGGGTTCACATCATGTTTTCCTTGAAAAATAAGAAAAATTATCTCAAAATGGTCTGTAATAAAAAAAACCTTATCTGGAGCTCTAGATTCTGTCTAAATATTTAGGGTAAAGGCAGTATCACAAATGAGCCACAACATGACAAAACCAACAAAGTGGCATGTGCGCCCAGCAAAGACTCGGATCAGCCTGGGCATTCGCCCAGTCTGATCAGAGACTTTACTGTCTGCATGGAGCTACCTTAGACCCTTATCCTCCCTTGAAGCGTTCAGCAAAGACTCTGAACAGACTGTGCGGATGCCCAGGCTGATCTGAGTCTTCGCCGGATGCATATGCCACTCATGTCCCGGCTCAAATTTGTTCAACCAGCATTTGAAGGGAACAGCTGTAACAACATTCACAAACAGTTCATTCCTGCCCTTTTTATCAGACGTTTCCGACATATTTCTAACTGTGCACAATGTTCGGCCATTAAGAATCTCATCATGATGTGGTTGAGCACATTCTTTTTCCAGAATTTGTTACAGCTGTAGATATTTGGAGCACCTGATAAGTCAAAATACATGGATGAAAACTTATTTTGCGAAAAAGCAAATGAACTGCATCTTGTTAAAGCCTGTTCTAAGGCATGTGTGAACTGAATATGCCCAGACCAGGCCTGCATCCATATGCAGACTTGTAGAGCATACGTCATGAAGAATATGGGTTGTCCTAGTAATGCATTGTCTCTGATGGTACTGGATGTATTCGCAAGATTGTCGTATACGGTTCACTATTGCATTATGGCAGACTGTCTCAAGGCATGGCATCTTTTTGAAATAACTTGGCAGAAATTGCCAAGGAGACTATGAGATGCCACTATGCGTGAATTAAAGGTGAAATAGGTTGAATGTCAGACTTTGACTTAACAGGATTTCTGGGTATTTTATGTTAAAACTTGTATTCAGGATTTTAAACCTTTTTTATCTGTTGATTATTTTACAGGATAATTTTCGTGTTGTCATGTACATAGTTTTGTTTTGAGAAACAATTATATTGCACCACACATACCAGTATGTTCGAAGGATAAATGAGATTGTTAGCCTGCAATAGACATGTACATGTTAATTGTATTCATGTTGATGGTATTGTATTCACAGCTTCAGATATGAAGGGGTAACGGGGATAGTTTCTGGTTAATTTTTTGTATTTCTTTATAAGAAAATACATTGAGACCTATCATCAGAATCATCTGAAGGAGACGATTCTATTGATGGTCACAACATGTTTTCCTGGAGAAAGAAGAAGAATTAGTTCAAAATAATTATCCTCAAACCCCCATTTTTGACAGCTCAAGGGTCTATAGTATACTGTTTGCAAACAGTCCTGATAGTTAGAGAAAACGATTAAATGTTGTAAGGCCACAGATTTTGTGATTACAGGATCATCTTTGGATTTTATTCCAGATGAATTCAGGTGATGGTTATTTCTCCACAAGAAATATGTTCACAAGAAATTTATATACATGTACGTTCACAAGTCCTGTTTTACAGTCAGTCAGTTAATACTTTCTGTATTTGTCATTTGTACGAGTAAAGGAAGGTCTTCACAATTTATAGTTTAATAAAGAGTCTCACATTCAAATTTTGGGGTGAATGTTATTGATTTGAACAAGCGGTGATTACAAATTTTCAGATTTCTCTAAAAGTTATCTAGGTATTTAGAAAGAAATCACAGTCTTGGCCAAAAAAAAAAATAGTTTTAGATACATTGTGTGGAAGCAGTTGTGTGCAGTATGTTAGTTGTGTTATTTTCATCTGTGATGAAAAGATATGTTGTATGTTGAAAAAAAAAACAGTAATATGTTGCATCTAAATAGTATGTAGTTGGATTTTGTTGGCAAAGTCAGTCAGTTGTATACTCTTAAAGTTTCGTTTCTTAGAATTACTGATGACACTATTAAAACAAGAGACATCTGATCTAATTTCCTGTCAAAATTTGTGATATTAGGATTGTTTGCAACTTTTGAATTCACGTTTCTGGTCATAATTCTTTGAGTTCTTTTTTTGAGTTTAGTTCTTTTTTTTTGTGAAAATAAAGCTACTGTGAAAAGTTTATGGTCTGTAACGGCCATAAACTTTTCACAGTAGCTTTATTTTCACAAAATTTAGCATTCAGGAAAAGTCACAAAAATTAAACTTGAGAATGCTGAATTCATGTGAATTACATGTATTTACAGATGGTACTTGTACAGTTCTTTTTTTTGTGGCTGGAGTTTCTTGGTCTCTCAGTATAAAAATATATAACTGACTGTTCTTTGCTAAAAAGGCATTTTAAAATGGATTTTATCTTTTAACACACTTACTTAGTAATGTACATGTAAAATACCACAGTTATAGATTTGTAGATTTTTTAAGAGCTTACCTGTGTGTATATATTGTATGAATTACTCGTAAATATAAAGGCGTAATGAATGGTCACTGTTTATATATCTTGATATTGAAAAAGTAGATTCCATATGTATTGCTAAAAGAATTTTTGGCGACCATACTTCAGAATTGTATAAATAAAAATTCAGATAATAAGTAACTCCTGTCTAACAAAAAAAAAAGATCAGAAAATCACCAGTGCGAGCAAATTCTTGTGTGACATAGGTATTTCATGCAAAGAGTCTTGTTCTCGATATATGAGGCAAAAGAAATTTTTGGTAGATAATTTGCAACAAAATATATTGTGTTTTCTGACCTTTTAATGTGCCACTTCAGACAGAATCTGTGTGTAGGCATTTGTGAACTATTTGTTCCTGAGTGGTTTTGGCACAGGAGCAGGTTTGGCAAGGCTTTTGCAATTTGTTTCATTGGTTTAGAAAAGCTAGCTTGCAGCTTGCTTTTCGAAACCAACAAGACAGATTGTGATATTGTTTCGTAAACATATGTGTAGGCCACACACTTAAAGACAGATTTTGTCTGAAGATGGCTTTGTTTAAGGACACAAAGATTTTTAAGACTTAAACAGATAATAAGAGTTAAAAACAGAAAATAGATATTTGAAATATCTTGTAGAATTATCAGTTATTACATGTATTCTTTCATATGTAAATTTTTAAGATAAAAAATTTTAGGAATAAAAAAGTTTTAAACTGCATCGTGTGTTTGTCTTTGTAAGTTGCCACTGTTGAATATTATGATAATTGCTTGGACCTGACAAGATTGTGGGCAGAATTAAGGTCCAGTCAGGTAAATTCGAACACCAGGTAAATTCAGACACAGTGAAACAGTGAAAATCCAGATGAGACGGCTCATAATAATGAGCCGTCTCATCAGGATATTCACTGTTTGCCCCGCTAATGTTGTTTTAATTTCAAACAACTGACATATAAAGGAGAAATTACCTGCTGTCGGAATTTACCTGCAGTCTGAATTTACCTGACTTGACCCTACTGCTGTTACATAAACATGTAACGGCGTTGGACAAAAGTTATGTCCGAAAACAAAAGAAAAAAGCTATTGGACAATTGTTTTGGTACAATGTTCATGACTGAGCACAATATTTAGAATTCTAAGGTTTAATATCTGTTGCTTACAAACCTTTGATATATGTCTGAAACTGAAACTTGCATGGGGAATGTTTAGATGCACTATTGCAAGAAGTTGGGTCAAAACAACATTTAAAAAAAAAAAAAAAATCGGAAAAATAGGTATCTTAAATGAATCTATCTGGAATTGGTCTTGATGGCAGTCAGTTGAAATAAATCAGAAATGACAAACGTGACAAGGCCAATCAAGAGAGGGCAATAAAATTACAAACTTTTGTTCTTGATAATTATGTCTCCCTATTTACAAGAATACAATTTCTGTGACGTCTGTCTGCTCTTCTGGATGATGTAGCCATTTGGAAATGGGCTGTACTCTTAAAGGAAAGAATTTGCTTTCAGAGGAGCAAATTCTTTCCTTGAAGGGTTGATTCCCATTTCGAAGGGAGGCAAAAATGAAAAACTGTAGAGTTGCTTCCCCTACAAGTACCCCTTCCCCTTTTAATAGACAGACAAAGTCATTTAAACATAGGTGGATGCAGGTACGGTAGGCAATTTAAAATAGGAAGCCACTTAAAGATGTATGCTAAATTCCCAGGTTGTGCTATTTGACCTACAAAAATATTAGCATGTCCAGTCCAGACCACCTATACATACCCTGTCGCATATGACCCTGCACAGGTACGCCTTTCAGTTGCTTCTGTTAATGTACAGCCAACTTGCCATAGGTGTTAGCATTTATAAACCAGCTCATTAATCATCTTTAGGTGTATGGGTACACCACTGTTTTTTCTGCCATTTTACCTTGGGAGACAACTTTCTGTGACGTCCTTTTGCTTCTCTGGAAAAAAAAACAAAATGGGGTCTACTTTTAAAAGAAAGAATTTGCTCCTCTTGGAGCAATTTTTTTTCTTTTAAGAGTTGACCTACACTGAGAAAGGAGGCGAAACATGAAACTGGCAGTTGCTTCCCCTGAAAGTATTCTCATGCACTTTTACAATTATATATAAGAATATTAGGGAAATAAAAGAGAGGAACCTACGAATATCAGGGAAATAAAAGCGTGAAAAACTGGTTGCAACTCCTGTATGAAAGAATAACTCACGTCGGCGTCGTTTTCTGTGTGATACTTTCAGGCGAGCTACCCTGTGCGTGGACAGGTCTATTTTAAAACGTGGGGACGGGGGGGGGGGGGCGCAATAACTTTTGTCCCTTACCTTTTTGATCCATCTTTACAAACTCACTCCTATATATAATCTTTCTTTGTTCCTCCCTTTACAATTTATTCCCCTAACCTATATATTGGTTAGTAGAGAATGAACCTTTTAGGGATCAACGGTTGAGCGGTTCAACGTAATTTCGATCATTTGAAAACCGTATAAAAGTGTAGAAATTTCATATAATATCATATGCAGATGATAAAAATTGAGTCTCGTCGCGTGAAAATATGCCAACCGTCCTGCTTATATGCATAGTCTGATGAGGGTCATCACTTTTCTGTAAATCTGCGCAGTCATTGAGTGCAATTACTTTTCAGTACACACACGTCTAATTCTTAGGATCCACAGAGTGCTGTTTCCTCTCTCGGACTCATACCATCTGACAAATCTGCTGTTGCAGATTTATCAGATGGCATGTGTCGGAGATTTGAACATTTGCATGCACCGTATTCTCTTCCTGTGACGTTGCGATTAATTGCGATTCACGGATCTTCAACCGACAACTACATCTCCGGTTGAAATATTTTCTCGCCAAGCAGGAAAAGTGCCCAACGCCCAGGGCTGACAACGCAGAAGCGAACCTGCGACGGCTCCTCGGGATACAGATTTCATTTGGAATGTTATGGAAGATTCATGCGAAATTGGATGGGCAAGCTAACTGGGCCCCTGGTGGACTTAGATAGTACCATACTCAGATAATATACCCGTAAATCTCTTATCTTTTCGCATGATGCAGCTTGTTAATTATTATTATTATAATAAATGTGGTGGAAATGTATACTGGAAAGAAAGAAAGGTACGCAGCTTTTTTGGGGACACGATGTGCATTTTAAACAAAATAACCCTGTCAAAATTGATGTTGCACAGATTGGTGCAATACGGTACTATCGTGTGCAAATTAAACAAGGGCTGTGATCATCTGACACTGTCCGTCGTCTATATTTTCAATGAACATCTGGCCCAGACAAACTACAGTCAAACCTGCTTTTGTGGTTACTTCTATTCAGGGATAACCTGCCGGATCCCTTGAACCACAATACAATGTAAATGAACCTGCATTAAGGGATCACCTGTCTTAAGCAGCCACTTTTCATTCTTCCCTTGACCGGTTTGACTATCTTCCTGGGGCTGGTTCCTCCGATAACCAAGATGGTCTTTATGGCAGATAACTATTTTGTCAGAAATCTTCTACAGAACCAATGAAGCAAATGATCCAATATTTTGCAGGAAGCGTTCGGCCCATCTCCCTACTCATGTCTGTCCAAATCATGTCTCAACGAAGGTTGCAAAAGATGAGAAACTGGCTCTATAAGGGAGATTGTCCACGTGCTCGAAGCTATATTTTCCAAAGGATCTTCATATTAAAGTAAGTCTTTAAAATATAAAGATCCTTTGGAAAATATAGTTTCTAAAAGGATTGTAGATGACCATTAGAATCAGATAGCTTTGAATATGAACGGGATCGGAAGATTCCGTATAGAGTTAAGGCTCATTTAAATTTTCATTGGTTTACAGGAATGAAGCTAGTTCCCAGGTTGTAACACCTACAGTTTTCAAGGCACCTTACTGAAAACTGTAAAACGTTATTACAACTAATGGCACTTCGGATAAGTACGAATTTTAGCAGCATTGGGCTGCCGTGTTGACTGCAGAGTAATGGCCTTTCGCTTAAACTACGAAAGCTTGTCCGCACGATTGTTTAACGGATCATCTCGAAACTTAAATGTATTACTAACATGCACATGACCGCTAATCAATTTGAATTTGAGCAAGATCGGACAATTCACTACTGAGTTACGACCCCTTTGAAATTTGACTTACAATGAAGAAAAAACTTCTCTGTGTGCTGGAAGGTACAGATTTTTTTCAAGGAGTCTTTGATGAAACTTTGCAATATTATTATAATTTAGACCTAATATAAGTACAAATCAATTTTAGCACTTTCGAGCTATTAACTACAAAGTTATGGTCCCTTGCTTATAATATCAAACCTTTTCCTCGGGATTGCAACTACATTTTTGAATAGGTCTTCTTGATACTGCCACACAATACTGTCGTGCATTGGACCTGGACTAAAACTTATTCGAACAAGAATGGAACACCCACTGCTGCGTTATGGCTTTGACTTGCATTGGACAAAGACCGTATGCGTGTTGGCAGTGACCTGGTGTTGGAAGCTACTTTTTCAGTATATCTTCTTGTAACAATGACCATTTTTTCCATGTTTCTTGTTGAGAAAAAAAGTTCTTTAAACAAAATAACTATGTTATAGAAATTACAATTTTCCAATGGGTCTTTTTTATTATTCGCAGTGTTGACATATATTAGACCTTTGGCAATTTAGAATTTCACTACAGAGTTATGTCACTTGAAATTTCCAATGTCTTACAATAGAAAAAGGCTTGTCTGCATACTGTTAGCTAAGAATATTAGCTATATTCTGGGGCTATAAAAATTATAGCTAAAGAATCAACATGTAAATCAAAAGTGTGTCTTATTCAGCTAACCCTTTATTGAGCCCCAATAGCTTGGCGCATGCGCATGGATGTCGTAAAGACAAAAGTCGACAATTCTGTTTTATATTATACATTTATTATTCATTTAGTCTGATTTACTAAGCTTCAGTTCTATATTCAAATTATCTTTAAATAGTAATTGTAATGATTCCTATAAGTAAACTTACGACAAACTCCGACATTGTCACCTGTATTTTACGACACCACGTGATACAGGTATAATAAACATTTTATGCAAATTACCTCAGGTGTGATATACAACGACGACCGCCATTATGGGACGAATTCGTCTCAGATTTTTGGTTTTTGTGCTCGGTATTCTCTTATCTATAGACAAAGGTAAACATCTTCTCGACGAATACACTAGTTTTGAGCTTCAAAATATGCAAGGATTAGAAAATTGCAAATTCACAGTTTATAAACCTATAATCTAAATTGATTTGAGGAAGTGAGTCATAACATATCAAAATTTTAGCAGATATATGGTCACTGGTATTCACTTCTCTAACTTAAGACATATTTCATCTCCCAATATGTTTTGAATTCAGGCCATCAAGGTTTCACAAGCTGGAAGCCTGTCAGTGTACAAACTGTTTTTGCCCATAACCAGGCTGACCATTCTCTGAGCAGTCTGTGTCCTATTTGGATGAAATTCAGTGAAATAGGGCTTTATGATCCCCTTTCAGTATACAGTAGAACTTCAATGGCTCGAACCCTGATGGTTCTTTTATCCTGCTTGACTTTACAACTCTTTCCTTGGTGACCCTGGGGGTCACTCCATATAGAAATTAACCCTGAATGGCTAGAACTACCCTTTGCAGGAACTAATTTTCATGGTCTTAAGCCTGTTCGAGCCAACAATGTTCTAGCCAATGGGTGAGATGACATTAAGGATAAAACAATGCATAGGTCTGTGACGACTGGATTACCCAAGTTCAGAGCATCAAATCGCCGGCCAGCATGACTGGACATGAGATCTTTCCAACAGGTTTCAGATGTTTCTCAAAAGTCGAAGTAAAGGTTCTGTTTAGATTGTTAATAATAATAATTAAAAAGCAATTCTGAATAAAAATATTATATATATTAACTGTTGCTCAATCGTGTTTTATTTGTTTCAGGTTATTGTATCCAGTGTTATCAGTGTGACAGTAATGAGAATTCTGACCTGTGCCCACAAGAAAACCCATTTGACAAAGAGATCAATGCCATGGTAGACTGTAACAGCTTTGAGGCCAATGTACCTGGACAGTTCTGTGTTAAAATATATCAAGAAAGTCCTGGATGTAAGCATGCGTGCCTCATTTTAAAAATTTATCCTTGTTATCAAGAGTTAGCAAAAAAATGATCAAATATGTTTTAGAAATAATAGTTGAATTTTTCAAACAGCTAAGATCCAGATGAGGAGGCTCATAATGAGCCAATGCATCTAGATCTAAAATTTTGCAGACGTAAATTTTGTTTTCTGTTTTTTTTTTTTATTGTTTTTATTTTTATTTTGTTTTTTTTTAAGGGCTAATTTGAGCCCATTGACTTGCATTTTGCCCTCTGATTTCATTTGACAAAGTTTTACACACTGATAAACCCATATTGCTTGAGAGAGATACAGATATATTGTTTGGCAAACTCCAACAAGTCCCACTTATCATACAATAAGCTTAGGTAATGACAATGCACACGTGTTTAGTTGCAACTGGGAATTTAATTTTTTTTCTTACCAAAATATTTTAAGTAAAATCTTGTTATTGAAATGTCTTTAGCACTTGTTAATTACTTTTTACATTAAAAGTGTCAGATTCAGTTATTACAGGGTAGTTTTTTTGTCTCCCCTGTGACTAGCAGAATGTGAGACATTGTTCTGGCTTTCTTGGCCTGGTTGTTCAAAGCCTTGTTTGCCGCTATGCATCAGAAACTGATCAAAGTGTGGCGTGGGGCTGCAGATGCTCGTGGGATCTAACGAGTATTCAAGAACACATGTTACTGTCTTTAGTTTAGTCGAGGATTTCTTAAGTCTTACAGTACTCACAAAATCAATTGCTGTAATATACTTTTTACTGAAAAATTGTGAGTAGCTTTTGCATTGCAAAAGCTCCTCACATTTTTCGGCAAAAAATGGCAGCATTTTTATGTTTATAACATTGGAAAATTTAACATCTCGTTAACAAAACCGTTGATAGCTTTGAACGTTACTGGGCCCTGGTGGCGGTGTAAACACTATAGTCAAGTTTTGTAATTTAGCTTTTTTGTTGACAATGTGCAAACAGGCAAGACACAGCATTCTGCCAGATTCTTATGCAGAGCCCTAGATAAGAGTGTGTATTTGGTGATAATTAGGGATAATTTTTGTTATTTCTGGATAAAAACATGTTGTGACCCCTCATCTGAACCGTCTCGAGGAGACGGTTCAGATGAGGGTCATAACTTATGGTTTCAATGAGAAATAAAGTAAATTATCCCTCAGTTATCATCAAATGCCCCTCTTATCTAGAGCTCTGTTCTTATGAGAATAGTTATGAGATGGTTTCTGTTTATACTTAAAAAAACAACAACATGTACTAAAGTAAAACATATGTATTGATCCTTAATAGAGCTGCCTTGTTGAGGCTGTTCTAATGAGTGGTTTGGATAGAATTTAGAAAAACTATCTTAAGAGTATCTTCAAAAACCCAAAGATCTGGCACGCTGATTCTGAATGCAGTCAAACCTGTCCTAAACGCAACCTCTTTTAAGCACCTGTCTCAAGAGGCAAAAACTCATATCCCAAAGTTGTGCTTTTAATATTGATCTGTGTTGAGCAAGCACCTGCCTTAAAGCAAGCAATTTTTGTCCTTCTCTTGGGTGCTTGCTTAAGACAGGTTTGACTACTCTTCTTCTACCATTCTGCCAAGAACTATCATGGCTTCTTGCATCTGTGTGCTTAATATGGTTGATGAGTAATTCTTTATTCTGTTTTTATTTCAGGGGGAGGCTGGATCAAAATAACTCGGCGCTGTGCATCCCGAACTGATCAAGGTGTGGCGTGGGGCTGCAGATGGGCCTGGGACTATACTGGAACATTCAAGAATACCTGTTATTGTGAATCTGATGGCTGCAACAGCTCTTCAATAATTTCGTTAAACCTACTGCTGGCTGCTGTGTTAGGCATTGTAAGCTTGATTGCCAAGAAACTTGTATAGTTCAGACTGTATGACGAGACGGCTTTCATTATTTTTATTCCGGTTTCTCTACAACACTTTTGTTGTGGAATCTCTCGGGAGAGATTCCACAACAAAAGTCTTGTTGAGAAATAATAGATAATAAATGGCTGGCTGCTGTGTTGGGTGTTGTAAGTTTGATTGCCAAGAAACTTGTATAGTTGGGACAGTATGACAGAGACAAGTTTCATGATATTTTTTACCTGTTTCTCTACAACACTTTTGTTGTGGAATCTCTCCTGAGAGATTCCACAACAAATGTCTTGTTGAGAAATATTTCTGTTTCTCTACAAGTCTTTTATGGTGGAATCTCTCCCAAGAGATTCTACAACAAAAGTCTTGTTGAGAAATAATAAATTAATCCCCAGAATTTAGGCTTCTCAGAAGCTTGATATGCAATAGTTTCAGTGAGTGATGTAGAAAAACTTAATTAAATTCCTGTTTTTGGCCTTTATTTCACTGTATGTTTGAATCATAAAATTATAGACTCTGAGTTTGAAATGCTGGAAATAACAACAAACCAAAGCAGCACAGCATATGACATTCTGTTCAAAAGTTGGCTTCTGTGTTTTTTTCTGACCTTTTGTTAAATGTTTGTAACATTATTATATCAGTATGGTGCTTCACACAGTTCAACAAAGTCTGGTTTATAGAATCCAGGTTACATTCACTTGTTCTTTTTATTACTCTGAAAATTTTCTCAATAAGCATAATCAAGTGATGTAAAGAGCTGTACAGTTTTAATGCTGTTTGCTGTAAAACCTATATCACTCAGTCTCTCATCTCTTTCAAGAACCAAGAAACTGTTCATGATAAAGTCCGTTTTTCGAATGTTTAAAGAAGCTTGTTCAGCGAAAAAAAATGGAATAAGTCTTTTTTACTGCAGGTTGAAATTGCATGTTTCTAAGGGTCTGCCTCCTTCAAAACAATATGATATATTAAGTTGTCAGCTGTTGCGTATAAATGATTTTGTGTTTGTGTGTTTGTCTGAGTCAGTTTGTGAATGTATGAATGGTCATAAATTGTATAACAACTGTTGATAAAATTGTATTTTTGATCGATGAAGAAAAAAACCCCCCAAAAACCAGTTACCGGTATATTGGAACCAATGTCTTGCTATATGTAAATGTGTAAAACATAAATGAACTTTGCCAAGATTTTAGAGTGTGTAAACAATAACGACACAGATTTGCCATCTCATCTGCACAGCCTGATTAGTTTTTGCATTTCCTGTATAGAGTGCTGCTCAGAATTCATAGATTTTTCACTTTTAAAGCTCACAATTGATAGAACTAAACCTTATTTGAGCAGATGCAGAGATCCTTAAAGGTTTTCATAGATTTTTGTAGCTTTGATGAGATATATGTAAGGCTTTCTTGGCAATATATTTTGAACATTGCATGTGCCTTGACAAAAAAATAAAATGAAGACAGAGAAAATTAAAAGAGCATGTCATTTTTAGCTCGCCTGAACGAAGTTCAGGAAGAGCTATTGTACAAACCCCGGCGTCAGCGTTAGCTTCGGCGTTAGCAAAATGTTAAAGATTTACGTTAAAGTTTTTTATGTGATGGGCAAGGCGCTGTCAGGTGAGCTAACCTGTCCCTGTGACAGGTCTTGTTATTTTTAGTGTTTGGGTACACAGCCATGTTTTTCCACATTTTCATGTGCATCTCTGTATGAAGAAGTCCTTCCAAAATGGGATCTACTCCTAAAGGAAAGAATTTGCTCCAAAAGGAGCAAATTTTTTCCTTTAAAGAGTTGAACCCCCAAAAAGAGGAAAGCAAAAATGAAAACTGCAAAGTTGCTTCCCTGAAAGTGTATCCATTCACCTTAAAACTTAGTGTGAAAGTGTCCTGATAGCAGTGTATAGGAATTCCAAGTGTGCGTGAGAGTATGGGTAGAATCTTTTGATTCCACCAAAATATCAATACATATCAATCCTGTATATAAAATGAAATTTTATAGCCATGATAAACGTACAATGTATATTTTTATACTTTTCTCCTTTTAATATGTATATTTGTAAATACTTTTATCAGGGAATACTTTTCTCTTTTTTTACATATCTTTTTTTTTTCTGTAGAGCAAAGCTTCAGATAAAAAGGAACAACGAATAGTTTTCAATATTTCTCTTGTGACTCATCCTTGGAACTGTCTCGCCAAGATGGTTCTAATGAAGTTTTGTTAAGAAATAAGAAAAAAATTATCACTGAATTATCCTCAAACCCCCTTCTTATCTGGAGCTCTGATTTAGACAGTAAATTAATCAGACAGTTCTAATGTATTTGAGACACAAGAATAAAGTTCCTCCTAACAACAAATGAGAGACTTAAATTACCCATCGTGAATACTATTTGATCATTAGCATACTGAAGGCACATCAAGGTACGTTTCTTAAATCTTGTCGACCCAGATCAGATTACAACCCTAAGGAGCAGTCTGATTAGCGTCTACACAAACTGCCACTCAGTTGCTTGAAAAATATCTCTTCAGAGGTGAATGATTGCATGAAAATTCAAACGCAGAAAAAACTTTACAGAAGTCAGTAACTATAGTTAGCAGATTTCAAGCGTTTTGAAAATTTTTGAAAATATTTCCAGAATTCAATGTCATTTTGAAGCAAGAAACTGCAAAATAAACATTTTTATTTACGTTTTACAAACAGTGACTTCATATCAAATAGTTGAAACATGTTTGTGCGATCAAGACAGTTTTAATATTTTTAACAGTTGTGTACATATTTTGTATAGAGATCTTTTTCTATAAGCTCACTGGTTCCTGTAAAGAACCATTGCCTTGTACATTCCATACATATCATTCCATTTGTGAATAAACTAGACTTTTTGTAAATCTACTGTCTTGTTGTTACATGTATTTGTATCCTCTGAGGCTAACAGAAGATCTCATTGTCCCATGGCATGGTCGTATTAGAACCAGTTTTAGCTTGCCTGTATGAAAGCCCAGGAAAGATATCATTCCAGTGTTGATGGCTATAATTTGTATCCACGTCTGATTGACATCCACATACGGATGTTTGACAAAATTTTCAGTAAAGCGTATAGATTAATAAGAAAACAGATGACAAACAGGAGGGTCACTTTCATGTTAGCCTCCCTTTTCAAAGTTGGTCAGCTCTTAAACGAAAGAATTTGCTCCTCTGAGCAAATTCTTTCATTTAGGAGTTGACACCTTCATGGAAGTGTTTCGTTGTTAAGAGAAGCAAACAGACTAATACAGGAAGTCACAAAAGTTAAAACCCTTTGTAAAAATGGCAGAAAACATACCTCAGAAGAATTATTGCACGAGTTTCTCAAAGTAAATGTATGTTGTCTGACAAAGGGAGATATACACATAACCACACCTTTTTGATGCATATACAATGTATTTGACTGACTACAAGGGAAATATTATTACAACTAAAATGGAAGTATGAACATTTGGGGAAATTTATTTGCCAATCTGTCTAGATGTATATATTGCAGTAACCCTAGCTCGGTAGTTTGTCAGGATATTAGGCACGAGTCTTAGTTTAGCCAGGATACTACAGTTGTGAGTTCGTTGGAGCTGGACTGATTGTTGTAGGAGTAGAAAAGATAAACAACTCTATTTCACTTTTTCACCTTTACCCCAGATTTAGGAATCACAAGTTATTACAGTTATTATTTAGGCATGTAGTTAAATTAGGCCTATAATAACAGGTTCCTTAAACAATTTAGAAAGTTACAAAGTTGATTTTAAATAGTACATTCCCTAATAGATCCTTATAATCTGACCCTGTCATGCAGGAGAGAAGCCTTATGAATAAATATTTTACATGCAGGTGAGAATGCTTATATTATTTTGCATACCCCAACTAAACCTTATAAAAGTTCACCTTTTCCCTAGAGTGGGCTTAACTATGACAATGGTTACTGAGAACCAACAGGTAGTATGGGAGCCGACTATAGGTATGCTGCTCCAGATCAGGGGCTGCTCCGGATCAGGGTTTGCTCCAGATCCGGTGTTGCTCCAGATCGGGAGTTGTAACAATGGAAGAAGGTAAGTACAGAATTCTATTTCAAAGTGAAGCATAAAGACACAACTCCCAGAGCTAAGAAACAGGTACAATGACCAGCATGGGCTCTGGAGTTGTGCTCCGGATTTGGTGTTACAATTTTATAAATTTATATGTGGGGCTAAACATAGTAAAGTTATATTAGTTTGACATTAATGCACCATAGCATTAAAGAGAGAGCGTGTTCACCACCTTAAACCTTAAGAGAAAAATATTGAGTTGGAGCAAGGTAACCACAGTGGGTGGAGACTGGTTAACCTACCCCAATCTGGTGCAGTCTGCTTATACTAGAGAATATAAAATAATCACCTCTCCAAACATATAACAGTTGGACATATTGCCCCTAGATTGGTGCAGTTGGTCTAGCTATAAGGTTTCCCAATTGGGGCAGAAGTACAGCTATCACCAGATCTGGCGCAGTTTCTCCAAGGGAGACAACTCAATGGGGCTCAGTCTACGAGAGACAACAGAGCAAACGAGAGTATCATCATATTTCAATTCTCATATCGAAATATGATGATACTCTCGTTTGCTCTGTTGTCTCTCGTAGACTGAGCCCCATTGAGTTGTCTCCCTTGAAAACTTTCTTATATACCCTACGGGCGCGTGAAATGTGATGTCATCAAGACATTGTGACGACATAACTAAGAGCTGTCATCCGGATCGCCTCGGGCATGTCCGTAGCCATAAAGCACATACCGAAAAGTCCGAAACATTCCGAATGACCAAATAAACACGCCATGGCCAAGAAGCTCGTCAATTAGAGAATTAAAAGTGATTAAGTAAAGATAAAAGTGACGTTTGAAAGAAAATTATCTATGGAAGGTTGCGAGAAAATGTCTAACTGAACCATGCGGGATAGCCGCGTGGGTAATTCGTTGGTAAGAAAATATGATGGTGAACACCTCTGTCGAAAATGCAAGTTGCCTTACCAATGTACATTGTACTGTATATACGGTGTGAAAGTGAAAGTAGAAATGTGAGGGAAAATATGAGCAGGCTGGTCACGGTGGTTATAATATTTGTCCCAATAGCCCTAAAAAGGTTCAGAGGACTGAGCAAATAGTGTAGACGTAGATCACACAGCTCCTAGAGGAGATGCTTACGATTCTTCCAGCAGTTTTTGATATCGGCACATAAAATGACCTTACTGTTCAAAACTAAGAATGTTGTTATTTGACGAGACTTTACACTTCCAACAATATTGTAAGCAAAAACTGCCAATTTTTTTGCCATATATTTTTTCTGCAAAAAACATTCCCACTAGCACACTTATTTGTACTAGAAGACTTAACAAATCCTAGACTGAGGACTTTGATGAGCTAACTGTGCTTTGAACAACTGGGCCCAGATCTTTAGGAAACAGAAGTAGTACAGAACTGTTGGTAGCAAAATATAAAACATCACACAGCATGAAAGAGACTTTTATTGTACAATTTTCAAATCACATATGTAACTCTAAAAGTACTTCAAAACAGTGGACGGAATGTGTTAACAATCATAGTATAATTAGTTCAAAAGTAAACATTATTCATTTCAAAGCATGGAAGTTATTGTACGAGCCATGCCGTTAGGAAAGAGACCTGTCGGTCAGATCAGAAAATTTTTCACTGCATAAGATTCCCCTGGATCCTAGCAGATTAGATAGACTATACTGGTTTTTGGGCTGAGTCTTTTGACTTCAGAGCAGGGCTCTAGATAAGAGTATTTGATGATAATTAGGGATAGTTTTTCTTATTTCTCATTGAAACCATAAGTTGTGACCCCTCATCTGAACTGTCTCGTCGAGACAGTTCAGATGAGGGGTCACAACATATGTTTTAAAGCAGAAGAAATGAGATATAAGATGAGACTTTTCCTGCCTAAACTCAAAATATCTAAATCATAAAATTCTGCTATGAGTTTTCCCTTCTAAAACAATCCCCAAAATCTTTATTTGTCTTACGAGACAGATCTAGGGTTTTGGGGTTAACGTTGTTTTAGAGTAAACACTCCCATCTTTTAACAGAATAAATACAGTAAAGAGAAGAAAAATTATTAAAAGAAAGCTCTCGTATCCGAAGCCCTAATATCATAATCTTCAGGAGAACTGTATGGAGTGGTAGAAAGGATTCCAAAGTTAATTTGTAAAAATCAAGATACACACATATGTATATATAAATATATATCAGCAGTATAAGGCACTTTACACATTAAAAATGTAATAAAGTGATTTTAACAAACCTTTAGCGTGAAACAAAACAAAACTTATACTCAACAAAGAATAACATGAAATATAAATAAATATATCTTTAAGATGGTTTACATAATCACAGATATCAGAATGATGTAAAATCATCTAAATTCTAATTTGCAAGGATGCTATTGTAAAGACTAGAAAATTTTGATAGGAATGTATTGTAATACTTCTTTGAAAACTAACTTGCAAATAATTTGTAACTTACGAAATAAATATAGTGGGGTTAAAAAGTGTTTTTATGCTGATCTGACTGAGAAATTATCCACAATTGTCACCATATACTTCCTCTGGGTACTGAACTGAACCAAATCAATATCTTCCAAACAGGGTAGATTCTCATGGACAGATCAAAATGTTTGCATTTTTTTTTGCTTCTGTGTGTTGAATACTCTTTTTTGTAAAATCAGACCAACCGTATTTCTTCGGATATACAACGAGGAGTTTTCCCTTCCAAAATCCAAAACAATCCCCAAAATCTAGATCCAGATATAGATATTTGGGATTGTTTTGGAAGAGAAAAATCCCTCATAAAGCTAAAATTACACGACTGATTTACATATTTGCAGTAATTTTGTAATGATAAGCTCCTGTCTTATAACAAAATAAATACAGAATCCAAACTCGAAGATTTGTAGGGGTGACTATCAGGCATTTATGGGCAAAAGGGTTGCTAGGGGATCTATGTATACTGATAACTAATATTACATCGCAATAAAACTTTAATAGGCCATCTAAAAGAGAATGAAAAATTGGCACCCTGAAACAAACTATTTCTCTATGGCAACATGGAAAACTAATAAA
This sequence comes from Ctena decussata, assembly GCA_963989385.1. Taxonomy (NCBI): domain Eukaryota; kingdom Metazoa; phylum Mollusca; class Bivalvia; order Lucinida; family Lucinidae; genus Ctena; species Ctena decussata. The sequence goes on along the minus strand of OZ022500.1, from coordinate 56,135,487 downwards.
AGAAGTCTGTTGTCAAAAACACCTTTTAGGTTTATCATAAAATTATGTTTGCAAATAGCATCTTGAAGCTTCAGCTATCCCTGCTAACTTAACTTAGTTGAGAGTTGTTTGTCCTCTAAATCATTTTCCTAGCATGCCTGGTTATACATGAACTGTTTAATTTTACAATCACATTTGTAGGGTTTTTTTTACAGAAGTACATATAGTGCAATGTAAAGCCTTGTAAGATATGCAATAAGTTAGTATTACTTCATATAAACCAGGAAACACCACCATGGTTTTTGTGAAGAGAAACAACTCTTGTGACTTTCTGTTTGTTTCCCATTAGATAACAAAAACCCTCCAAAATAAGGTCAACTCTTGATGGAAAGAATTTTTCTTTCCTTTAAGAGTTGTCCCCCATTTGAAAAGAGAGGCAAAAAGAAAAATGGTAGAGTTGCTTTCCCAGGGAGTATACCCATTCTCCTTTACAGACCCCTTTTTGGAAAGGTTTCATAGTTCAGGGACGCTAACAGGAAGTCACAAAAGTTGTTTCCCTTTGTAAAACTTGTGGAAAAACATGGAGGTGTTCCCATTTGGCTTAACTTTATAGTTTCATATTAAGTCCAGTATGGTTGAAATAAAAGATGTTACTAAACGTACAAAGCTCAAGACAAATTAAACAATATACTCAAACGAAATCAACGAATATCACAATTAAGTAATTTGGCAAACAAGGACATTAAAAAACAAGCTTATTTGGCAAATAAACAGAACATAACATTACAAAATCTGCGGTAACTTTCAAAATAATTACTGCATTTTGTCCAAAATTAAACACAAACAACATTGAGACAAATGTAATTCAGTGTAATTTCAGAGGCTGATTCACCACAGAAATACCACAAAATCATTGTCAAAAATAAATGCAACCCTTATCTTAATTTATGTACATCTATATACAAGGCATACACTGTTTTAGCCATCTTCATTTCAAAAGCGTTCTGCAACTTGAAACTTCATCTTCCAACTATGCCTTCGTAATATGAATCATTAATACGAGATTTAAATAAAGAGAAAAAAAACACTTTTATCAATCCAATTTTAATATGTAAAGCATGATTTAAAAAGTTTGCATCCATGTATATGTGGGCAGACTCCAGCAAAAATTAACACTGTGAGGATATATAAATAAAATTCTCTTAAAGTCTTACAAAATATAAAGATACACAATGGACGGAAACAAACTGCATATTCAGTAGTGTTTACACTGATTTCCCAAAAAATCTAGGGAAGATGATAAAACTTTCATGACTGTAATTTCATTAACTGTCTTTCAAAAATCAAGAAATCTGTGTCACTTTTGTTTTCATCCAGTCTAGCGAGACAGTCAGATTCTAGCAAAACTCTCAGACTTATCTGTTTTTTCTGTTTGATCAAACATATCAAAATATTTATATCGTCTTTAATGCCAAAATCACAGAGAAGTAAATCCTGTCTACTATCTTTTAATCATCTAACTGACACAAGGCAGCTACACCACGGTTGATCCAGTGCCTCTGAGGCTTGTCAGAAGGTAGTTCAATATATCTCACAAAGTTGGTAGAGTGGCCTGTAGTTGACAAGACACCCCGACGAGCTGACGTCTTGTACACAGGACAACTGTATGCTGGGTTGTCTCCAAACTTCGAAAATTCATTGGGTTTCAGCCAGATCTAACAAACATCAAAAGAAAACAGTTTAGTTCCTGACAATTTAAACAAAAAAAATATCTGCTCAGACTGCTCAGATGTGCATGGAAATCAGGGTCTTTAGTGTTGCATACTGTCTGTGCAGATATGCAGCCTGATAAAGATCTTTGCTGTTTGCACATACAGTTCAGAATCTCAACTTTGCCATTCCATCTGCATCTTATGAGGCCATTACCACACTGTAAAACTGTTCTATTTTTAGGACAGCTAGGGTAATTATTTTAGGTGTCTCTGTTTTTTAATATTTATGGGGTAGTCTGTGATGCCTGATCAGGATCTTTGTTGTCTGTGTACAGGATTTCACAAAAAGGCACTTATGCTCTACCACAGCTCATTTCATCAGCTGGATGGATGGATGATTTATGATTTTACATCCTTTTCTACAGTATTTCAGTCATATCAGAATCAGGGAGGGTGATAATGGAAAGCTGTGTGCAGTGGAACCCTGTTTATGATTGAAAGATTTCAGACTCCAGTATGAATTGAACTCGAGACTGCCTGATCAGCAGGCCAGCACTTAGCCCATTAAGCTACAGGAGCACCTCATTTCATCAGTAACATAAAATAAAACAATAGTTACCACAGGTAGAGGATCAAACAGAATCTTTGGCTGTGACTCATTAACAACATGTTTCTCCCTGTCCCAGCGTGCTCCTTCTAAGAACAAACCCTGAAATTATGCAGACATACATTAAAGCATCCTCAAAGCTCTATTAACAGATATACTAATACTAAACAGCCTGATTCATGTGATCCAACATAGTCATTGTCTCATGGTTTCCCACGCCTGGGTGTTTTACATAGATTATACAGTATTTCCAGGATACTTATTTTAGCCCTAATACATTCCTGTTCTACACAGATGGAAGCTCAGGGTACAAAGGGGAGAAGGATGCATTATCACAAATACGTGTATTAAGCTTTAAAACTAAGAATATATGCAGTTTCTCATATTACAAAACTAACTACAAGTTTCTATTAAAACAGTCAACTGTTAACCTGGACCCAGTTGTTCAAAGCATCGTTAGCTTAACAAAGTCGGTAGTCGAGGATTCGTTAAGTCTTCTAGTATACATAAAATCAAGCACACTAATATTTTTTGCTGAAAAAATGAGAGGAGCTTTTGCACTGCAAAAGCTTCTCACATTTTATCGGCAAAAATATGTGGTGTTTTTGTGTACAATACGTTAGAAAATTCTACCTCTTGTTAACTGACGGCTTTGTTAGTTTTGAACAACTAGGCCCCGATTTTCCCTCATGAGTTTTGGGCATACTTTCAAGGACGGCAACTCTACTTTTTTTTTGGCCTGCCTCTTCAATGAGGGTCTACTCTTAAAAGGAAGAATTTGCTTCCTAAGGAGAAAATTCTTTCCAGCAAGAGTAAGCCCAATTTTTTTGAAGAGCATCTTTGTCAAGGGAAGGAAACAGGAAAACGTGTGTTAAAAGTTGTTTCCCTCTGTAAAAATGTCAAAAAAAAAACATGGAGGTGTACCCATTTGTCTTATTTTTGGACTAGTCCAGTCATTGTTTTTGAGGGCAGAAGGATTGAAATACAATGAACTTCTTGTGAATTATTTTAATATAAGAATGCTATAAGGAGCCAACGTTACTCACATAAACGTAAGCACCATCGTCAGGTTTGGTTTCCATCTCCCTCTCTTCTTTCATCATCTCAAACTCAAAACCTATAGTGTCTATTGGAATGGTGTACTTTCTCGCAAAGTTCTGAGATACACCTGAAACAAATGGTTAATGTTCTAAACTTTGGTGCAAGTCATAACTCATATTTTCTTATGAAAAACTAAGAACTTGTCTTGTCCACAGCTCTGCTTCTTTATGTCACAGATTTATTCAATGTTTTAGACTGGCATGGTCTGCATAAAAGACAGTTCTTAAGGAGAAAGGGTATACATTCAAGGGAAGCAACTCCATCATTTTTCTTTTTGTCTCCCTTCTGAATGAAGGTCAACTCTTATATGTAAGAATTTGCTCCTCTAGGAGCAAATTCTTTTCTTTAAGCATAGACCCCATTCTGAAAGGGTTATGTCATCCATGGAAGCAAACAGGAAGTCATAAAAGTTGTTCCCCTTTATAAAACTGGTGGATAAACTGAGGCGTACATATGACCTGTATCAGGAGCAGAACTAATAGGAACTGCTTTTATCTGATGTATAGGGTGACAGCAAAATCTGAAAAAAAAAACAACCCAAAAACAGAGCCACAACATACCTGTAAGGAAGGACTGTGTAAAGTAGAAACCTGACAGCCAGAACGTTGATGGTGCACCATTAGCTATCCAATCAGAGAAGAACTTCAGTCTGAAATTAAAAGGAATAGGAGGTTCTAAATAACAACAGGAAAAAGTCACTTTCCATATATATTTTTCCCTATCATTTAATTGTTTTTAAAATGCCTTTCCCCGACCATGGCTCAGGTGATCTGCACTATTTGCCATTCTGTTAGCACTTATTAAGGCGTTACTGCCCAGAAAACATGTGATGTGGAAACACAATCGTTTCAATGTCACCATGTGTCTTGACATTTCTGCTGTTTCAAGGAGGTAGTTTTAAAAGTCATGTGTTGACTAGGTGGATATCTAAATGATTGCTAAAATAACTACAGGAGTAAATTTTTCAGTACCTGAGTAATAAATCTGTCATGTAGCTCCCCAGGGGTTTAAGGGAGGGATAAGACTTGGCTGCCCACACTGCGGGAACTTTCCCGTTCATCATGCTGGTGAACACCTCCTCCAGCTCCGATGACATCACAACCAGACCCTTGATAGCCTTCTGTAAGTTGATTAGAGTTGACCGCACAACTTTGGTCAGCCGGTTAAATCGGATCAGCTCTTGACGTAACACAGTGTTCATAGACTCTGTATAAACTACAGGGTATTTCTTGATTACCTGTTTTGAAGATAAAAATAAATTTCTATATAATAGCAGCTTAAGACACATGTAACTACAGTAAAGACTCAGATATGCCTGCATTTATTATATGCCGTCAAGCCTGTCTTAATCCATTAATGCCTGGAGACCCATAAAAAGGGCATTAGGATAATGTAGACTCAGATCAGATGCACCAATGTCCCATTTGATCAATTGTCTATGCTGTTGGCCTTACATAAAAGGATTTCTTTATGAAAAAGCAGTAAAAACTAACAAATTTCCCTGCTGAAATGCCCTTGACTTGTTTTTGGTTTATTTTAAATTTCATAAAACTTAATTCACTGGATACTAGTTACAGCTGAACCGCTTCAATTTTTCACTTACATATTCAATATCGAAGTCTGCAGGAAGCTTTCCTAAAATATCTGCCGACAGATCCTGAATAACTTCACCAGCAGATTTACCTCCCTTGCTTGACTGTCTGGGTAATGTCAGGAGAATGCTGTCAAAAAGCTGAAACAGAAGTAAATCCGTTAATTAACCTTTCCAAGATAAGACAATCTAAGGTGATGGGGAACAACTGTGCAATATCCACATTTGCCATCCTTCTCAATAAGGGGTCAACTCTTAAAGGAAAGAATTTGCTCCCAGAGGAGCAAATTCTTTCCTTAATGAGTAGTCCCATTTTGAAAGGACTTCTTTGCCCAGGGAAGCAAGCAGTAATTCACAAAATTTAACGTTTGCAAAAATGGCGGAAAAATATGGAGGTACCCATCCATCTTACTATTTAGTATTGCCAATCATGAAGAGTGGATCAATATAATTTTTACCACAAGAACAATGATCGTCAAAAAGGTGGTTCCATTTTTGTACATATATATTGCACGCTTCCTGTATATGCCAGCAAATCAAAATTCCTTCATTGTGCATTTAGTGTAATTTCCCCTTCCTTGGTGTCCTTTGCAGTGAACTCTTATTATATCACATTTCTTCCAATACATGATCCGGGTTTTCCGCTCCAAAAATAATGCCAAATATGTAAATCAGTCTTGAATTATTCTGCTATAAGATGAAGTTTTCTCTTCCAAACAATCCCAAAAATCTATATCCATCTTGTAAGACAGATCTAATTTTGGGATTGTTTTGAAAGGCAAAAAAAACTTCTTATAACCAAATATAGTGGTACTGCATCATCTACTGCAAAGGACAAATATTCCAGCTCCTAATATTCTCCTCAGCATACACATTTTTTCTTTCAGAAGTTCAATACATCTGTTGGCTAACAGTGCAGACATTGGTGAAACTGCTCCCTAGGAGATGTCAGATTTGGATCTACTCTGACTGCTTGAGCACTTTGCTCCAAATATTTCCTAAGATTACATTATACACAAGGCTATGAGAATAGTAAATGGCAAACTAAATCCTGCAGTATACAGCTGGAATTCCCTAGCAATCATGTCTCTGTTAGCTTGTAAAGCGCCATAAATGCAGACGACAAAATTCATGTCGGCAAAATTTCAAAAATGTTTCATCCAAGCTATATCATACAGAGAATTCAAAGACTAGAATGCAAGCATTGTAGATCCAGACGAGGTGGCTCATGATAGGCTGACTCATCTGGATCTACACTGTTTGCAAATTCAACTTCCTTTATTTCTGGTGCTTTAATGCTTTAAGGGTTTATTTGATATAAACAATGTTATATACACTGAAGCAACACTTACCGTTAGTGTCTCTTGGTTGTCTTTGGTGATATCGGCATTGTCATGGAGACCAAAGACCTCAGGGTTGGGGTTCAGAGGCAAGCTGCGGATGTAGTCAATGTAACTCTGGTAGGGACCTTCCTTAGGGGCGTAGTAAAGACCACTCTCAGAAAACCTGAAAAGAAGATCTTGCAATTAGACTAGTTATTATTTGTCAATATGTCAATTTTCAAAGCATCTGCCTGTGAAGAAATCTTTTTCATAGTGATGATACTGTTTGCTGTTTCTTGACATTCAGTGTTTTAGTGCAGACAGCTATGACAGACTTTTAAGATAATATACTGAACTGAAAGATTCAAAGAAATTTTAGAAAATGGATCTTTCTAACACATGCAAGTGCTATTAACCAAATGAACAACTCGAAAATGTTTTTTTTTTTTTTTTTTTTTTTTGTAGCTTTTATTTTGGCTTTTATTTGGCTTCATTATATAAAATTCGAATATCTACAGATGGCATTTCAAACTCTTTTGTCCAATTTTTGCAGAAAGTAGAGTTTGACATTTGATTAAAATTGTCCCACAAAGAGACGACTTGAATGCAATTTCAAGCCCTATTTTCTGCAAAGAATATAACATCTGTCATCCCCTAATTTCGCCTAAAGCATGCTTATGAAAAGGCATTGTGGTATAAAGCTAAAGAATTTACCTGTAATCATCATCGTTCACAATATCTTCCAGGAAGAAGATTGACAGCAGAGACATCAGCAGACGTCTGTCTTTGTCATCAGTGACACGACCCCCATAGTTACACTCTCCAGTAAGGTAGGTCAAGGCCGGTAGAGGTAATTCCTCATAGTCATTCAGGAACATCTAAAAACAAGAAGAACAATAATAAATAGTTCTTACATACGTCTGCATATTTTCCTTTGCTAGTTTGTACACATTTATTTGATTGTATAGACTAATATTTATATCCAAGTCTTCAACTGTTTCCAAGAAATCTGATGTTAAAGCATTTTCTGATAAAAAAAAAAAGCACAGGGAAGCAAATCTGACCTTGCAATAAAAGGTCAAGGTCAATCCAGGTCATTATTTAAACAAACTAAATAGGACACAGGAGTCCAATGCTATATATCCAGTTTTCACCCCATCAGTGTTTTTGGTTCTGTAGAAGAAAATTTTTACAGGCTTTTACCATATTTATGGGCATGGCGGCCATGTTGTTCATGTGACCAAGACTGCTTTTGCTCAAACATTTTTTCCTCTGCCCCTGGAGGCTTCATATGCAATCTGGTTTGATCGACCCAGTGGCTTGGAGAAGCATGTTTGAAACTGTTAAAATATGAGTGACCTTGGTTCAGGCCAACCCTGACCTCTGGTACTCAAAAAATCTATATGTACATGTACTCACCAACATCTGTCTGAGACTGATACGTAGATCTGACTCGTTAAACTCATATGGAATGTTCCATCCTAGGGGTCCAAACTTTCTCCTCTCCTGTACCATAGCATGGAAGAAACACAGGCCAAACAACATCTTATGGAACCTATGAGGCTGAAATTACCAATAACAAAGTTAACAATATGTCAAAACAAGCAACATCTGGACCAGATAGGTCTGAGTAAACAGTGCAGGCCCAGATCAGACTGCTAGGAGCAGTCTGACCTGGGCCTGCATTGTTTGCCATTCCATCTACATCTTTTGAAAGCGTTGTAAAACCAAACAGTTGCATTTTAAGCAAAATTATAGTAATTATTTTAGTTTTCCCAATTTTTTAAATTTTACTGTTTATAAAATGCTAAAAAAATGAGATCGCCGACAATGCAAAGTTTTTTGCAAAGTTACAAGAGGAAAATTAATGTAAACAAATGATATTTCTAAGTACAAAAAATATTGCGAAGTTTACGTAAACATTGAACTGTCTGGATTCATTTACCTTGCATATAATCATCCTATCATTCATACATTTTGCTTCCACAAAATTCTAAAACTTAAAAAAAAAAATTTCCTTACCTATGAACTATTGCTGATTTAAACATTGTGTTAAAGAGCAGATCGGGAAATATCAATTCAAAATGACAAAGCCAGAGTGAATTGATATTTGCATCTGCCTGACAACACATTATTTAAAAGTATCCACATGGTATGAAACAACATAAAAGAATAATCACCCTGTTACAAGATGTCCAAAATTGAGGATCTGATATAGGGTCATTTGAGAAAGACCTATAAACATTGGCCCTGGGCCCTGTTGGCGGTTCATTTGTTGTCTTTATCCCTACAGAAACACACAGACAGACAGAAAGAGTTAGAGAATGAAAGTACAGGTAGAAGAAAAACTGAGAGAAGCAATACACAGAAGACAACCATGTTGTCTAAATACCATAATTACTCTAAATATTGACATCTTTACTAGAGTAAAGTCTGGTAAATTCGGACAGCGGGTAAATTCAGACACTGACATTGTTTCCTTTATATGTCAGTTGTTTGGAATTAAAACAAAATTAACTGGGCAAACAGAGAAAATACTAATAAGATGGCTCATTATGAGCCGTCTCATCAGGATTTTCACTGTTTGCAATGGTATGTCCAAATTTACCCTCTGTCCGAAATTACCAGACACAACGCTATTTACTGCAATTAGCATATCTACTCAGTTAAAAGACAGTGTTTTTTCCACTTCCAAAACCACCTCAAAAATCTAGATCCATCTTATAAGACTGATCTATATTTTTGGAGGTTGTTTTTGGAATGGTAAAACAGTCTTATAGCCGAATATATAAAGTATCCTAAAATCAGATTTTACAATCAGACTTGTCAAAAACTGACTGCTGATGGAATGGCAAACACTGCAGATCCTCATCAGACTGAGGAGTGGCAGGAGCAGCTGACCAGGATCTACACTGTTCGCTCAGCCAGTTCTGTCTCAATGTTTACAGTCATTATGGTATTATTGATATTCTGGTTGCTACAGGCTTCCTGATTCGTGGATATTCTGTTCATGTAGCTGGATAGAGAGAGAGAGAGGCTATACTGCAGACAAACAGGGCACAGCTGTTCAAGACTAACGATGATAGTTAACAAGATCTTACATTTCAAACAAATTGTTCCCAAACACACTGCCACTTTTTTTTAAAAAAATTTTAGGAGCTTTTGCCATTTTTTGGCAAAAATATCAGCACACTTGAGTTTATGTTTTCTAGTTATGTTTACATTTATAAACATATTGTATGCAAACACACTGCCTCTTTTTTTTTGACCAAAAAATCTGAGTGCAAAAGCTCCTCACATTTTTTCAGCAAAAATATCACACTTGATCTATTAAGTACTATAAGTCTTAACAAATCCTTGAATAATGGCTTAAGCTAAGAATGCTTTGAACAGCTGGGCCCAGATATGAGCATCACAAGATGACAGACAAGATCACAGACAGACAGACAGGTGGACAGACATCTGGTACCTTATTACAGCCTTCAAAATATTTAGCATCTGAGATAGGATCATTGAGGTATGACCTCAACAAGTTGGACTTCATCCCCTTTGGTGGTTCATTGGTCATCTTTACACCTAAAACAAGCAGCAGATTCATGGCTCAGCATACCATATATGATAAATATGCTAAAATCTGTATGATTTTAGGAGATGACAATCCTAGAAGCATCATGCTTACTGACAGATCCTACATTCAATTGACAATATAAATTCAAAATCATGTATGTCTAATGCACTTGTGAATATAATGCAACATCTGATTAGATAAAGTCAAAAATTAGTGATGGTATATTCTGTGACCTACTGTCAGAAACTTTACAGACAGCAGCTTAAGACACTTAGCCCTTGAAATAGGTTAGACTGTATAAGCATACAGCAAACAAACTGCATTGCCATTTGAAAGAATGGGAAAAGACACTGGTATAGTAAGTCTTCTATAATGACATTCAATATTGCAGCAAAATTCTTTGCAACACCATTTTAACTGGAATCAAAGTAAATTTTTTTTTTTGTCTTGAAACACATAAATGCAATTTGACAACCTTTAAAGGTTCGCTGTACTTACAACACAACGTGGACAGGTTTCTTTTGCAACTTAAATTACAATGTGCGTGTTTCTTTTGCAACTCACAAAACAATGTATGGGAAGGTTTCTTTTGCAACTTACAACACAAGGTGTGGGAAGGTTGTTGTGACTTATAACACAATGTATAGGTTTTGTGACTTACAACACAATGGGAAGGTTTCTTTTGTAACTTACAACACAATGCATGGGAAGGTTTCTTATTGTGACTTTTGGGATTGTTAGCTCGCCTGAGCACGAAGTGCTCAGGGTGAGCTTTTGGGATACCCTGATGTCCGTCGTCCGTCGTACGTCCGTCCGTCCGGACGTCCGTCAACTTTTGCTTGTGTACACTCTAGCGGGCACAGTTTTGATCCAATCTTTCTGAAACTTTGTCAGAATGTTTATCTCCATAAAATCTAGGCCAAGTTCGAAATTGGGTCATGTCAGGTCAAAAACTAGGTCACTAGGTCAAATCTTAGAAAAACCTTGTGTACACTCTAGAAGGCACAGTTTTCATCCAAAGTTCATGAAACTTTATCAGAATGTTTATCTTTATAATATCTAGGATAAGTTCGAAACTGGGTCATGTAGGGTCAAAAACTAGGTCACTAGGTCAAATCTTAGAAAAACCTTGTGTACGCTCTAGAAGGCACAGTTTTCATCCAAAGTTCATGAAACTTAGTCAGAATGTTTATCCTCATAATATCTAGGACTAGTTTGAAACTGGGTCACGTCGGGTCAAAAACTAGGTCACTAGGTCAAATCATAGAAAAACCTTGTGTACGCTCTAGAGGACACAGTTTTGATCCAATCTATATGAAACGTTGTCAGAATAAATATCTCCATAAACTCTAGGCCAAGTTCGAAACTGGGTCATGTCGGGTCAAAAACTAGGTCACTAGGTCAAATCTTAGAAAAACCTTGTGTACACTCTAGAAGGCACAGTTTTCATCCAAAGTTCATGAAACTTTGTCAGAATGTTTATCTTTATAATATCTAGGACAAGTTCGAAACTGGGTCACGTCGGGTCAAAAACTAGGTCACTAGGTCAAATTATAGAAAAACCTTGTGTACGCTCTAGAAGGCCCAGTTTTCATCCAAAGTTCATGAAACTTTGTCAGAATGTTTATCTTTATAATATCTAGGATAAGTTCGAAACTGGGTCACGTTGGGTCAAAAACTAGGTCACTAGGTCAAATCATAGAAAAACCTTGTGTACGCTCTAGAGGACACAGTTTTGATCCAATCTATATGAAACATTGTCAGAATATATATCTCCATAAACTCTAGGCCAAGTTTGAAATTGGGTCATGTCGGGTCAAAAACTAGGTCACTAGGTCAAATCTTAGAAAAACCTTGTGTACACTCTAGAAAGCACAGTTTTCATCCAAAGTTCATGAAACTTTGTCAGAATGTTTATCTTTATAATATCTAGGATAAGTACGAAACTGGGTCATGTTGGGTCAAAAACTAGGTCACTAGGTCAAATCATAGAAAAACATTGTGTACGCTCTAGAGGACACAGTTTTGATCCAATCTTTATAAAACATTGTCAGAATGTTTATCTCCATAAACTCTAGGCCAAGTTCTAAATTGGGTCATGTCGGGTCAAAAACTAGGTCACTAGGTCAAATCTTAGAAAAACCTTGTGTACGCTGTAGAAGGCACAGTTTCGAATCAAAGTTCATGAAACTTTATCAGAATGTTTATCCTCATAATATGAAGGACAGATTTGAAACTGGGTCATGTAGGGTCAAAAACTAGGTCACTTGATCAAATCATAGAAAAACCGTGTGTATGCTCTAGAGGACACAGTTTTGATCCAATCTTTATGAAACTTTGTCAGAATGTTTATCTCCATAAACTCTAGGCCAAGTTTGAAAGTAGGTCATGTCAGGTCAAAAACTAGGTCACTAGGTCAAATCTTAGAAAAACCTCGTGTACGCACTAGAAGGAACAGTTTTGATCGAATCTTCATGAAACTATGTCAAAATGTTTATTGTCCATATATATATGCCCCTTATGAAACTGAGTCATGTCAGATCAGAAGCTAGGTCACTAGGTCAAATCTAAGAAAAACTTTGTGTACACCCTAGAGGACACAGTTTTGATCCAATCTTCATGAAACTCTGTCAGAATGTTTACCTTTATGAAATCTAGGTAAGTTTGAAACTGGTTTGTGTCGGATCAAAAACTAGGTCACTAGGTCAAATATAAGAACGACCTTGTATACGCTCCAGAGGGCACAGTTTTGATCCAATCTCAATGAAACTTTGTCAGAATATTTATTCTTACAATATCCGGTTTGAAACTGGGTCATGTCGGGTCAAAAGCTAGGTCACTAGGTCAAATTTAAATTAAGTTATGTTGCAAGAATCAGAACTAACATTGCAATGATGCCAGCCACAAACTCCTTGGAATACATTAGTTTCACCACAGTGAGATAATGATGCTACCATTCTATCATCTGTGTTTGCCTAGTTAAGTCTAGTTCAAATCCATCAAAGGAACTCAACATGAACGGGAACTTTTCGGAGAAGCGACTCTGCCATTTTCAGCTCACCTGATCGAGCCTTACAGTATTGGTGTTAGCTGCCTCTTTCATCCATCCATAAACATTTTCAAACATCTCTGAAACCACTGGGCAGATCAAATTTCATATGGAGCCTGCACATGGGTCAAAGGATTGAAAGTTCGTCAAATGATCTTGGTCACATGACCAAGGTGGCCGCCATTCCCATGTATGGTAAAAACTCTTATAAATCTTCACCAGAGCCAGTGAACTGATTAATGCTCAGGTGAGTGATTCAGGGCCAGCATGGCCCTCTTGTTTCTTTTGTGACTTACAGCACAATGTAAGCAATAATAAACTTCAAGGGTAATGGGAAAATAATATGCAGACCAAGCTACAATGAGTGCTGAATTAATTCATTCATTGTAAGGGATTTACAAAACAATATCAACATGGATAACAATAATACAGACATACTCTGGTCTACGATTTTTATGAAAATCCATGAAGGCAGAAGTAATGGAAATAAAATACAAATGAAAACACTATAAACCAGCCTTAAATAGACAAACTTGTTTTTAATAGTTACTTTTTTTTAATTTGTTTTGGTTTCTTTCTTTTCTTTTTTTTTTTTTCTTTTCTCATTTTCTTTATGTTGGCACCAAGGTTGGTTTTGATAGTCAAATATCTTTCAATACAGAGAGCAATGGGAAAACAAAGATTTTTATGTATCGCATATCATGTTTTTAAGTTCTGAACTTTATATTTCCATGGCAGTTGTAACGAGTTGTAATGGATAAATTGCTAAGATAGCTTATGGGTATTGAAAATATCAACATAGAGACAAAGTTGTGGTAGTAATTAATGTAAAAGCAGATGACAATGTTATTACCATTTTGTAGTATGGAAACAGGGAACTGGTCTGAGGGGTAACTGGTCAGCCACAGACGGAACTCCTTGTGGGTCACTTCTGGGACGATAACCTAAAATAGTAAAAGATTAGTTGACATGTGGGCCATGCCAAGCAAAATGTATCTTTGAGCATGTGCATCCAGTGAGAGCTAAGATCACATGCTCGAAGATGCATTGTGTATTTGCACCATTGCTATGTGCTCTTTGTAAAGCCAAGGATCATTGAAGCTTCTTCATGCAGACAGCAAAGACTCTGATCAGAGTCCATGGATGTGCAGGCTGATAAGAGTCTTTGCTGGGCACATGTCATATGACATAATAATATTTTTGCTTGTCACAGTTTAAATGAGGTGTCATAAGAGTGAAGTGTCTAACAACAGCCAAGTCTGAGATAGCAAGCACTTTTGTAAGTATCTCATCACTCTTTCAAAATGGGGTCTTTTCTTAACAGAAAGAATCTGAGTCTATTTCACAAACTTGAACTTATATAAATGTATGCCTATAAATACCCTAAATTTCTTCTATAATTCTATAAAAAAGAAAATTTTCAATCTTACCTCTTCACAGATCTTCTCAAGCTTTGGCATCCAGCTAGTTGCTAAGTGACAGTTCTGTAGAACCACCCAGGTGCCATCCTTGATGGCCTTGTCAATCATCTTGGCAGCAATAGGACCCTGAAATACAGAAATGGATACACAACATTTAGCGTAAGTTCATAGCTTGAATTCATCTTCAGTAATCTCTATCTTACCATATGAAATCTCAGATAGGTCTGAGCAAACAGTCCAGGCCCAGATCAGACTGCTCCTTAAAGGCGCTGCTCTGAGGAGTCTGATCATAGTCTACACTGTTTGCCATACCATCTGCATCTTTTGTATGTACTGGAAAAATAAAGCATTCACAGTACCAAACCAAATTGTTCCATTTTAGGACAATCACAAAACTTATTCTACATATCCCAATTTAAAGAATTTTTACATTTGCAATAATCCCTATCTCTATATCGTTCTCAGTAATCTGTATTTCAATGGAATATTGAGAGTTCTCAGTGAAACTGAAACTGTTATTTTCACTTTTTCACTTGTTGAAATACAACTTTTGAATTCTCCCTGATTGTGAAATCGGACAATTGCAAAATCTCACCTGAAACTCTTTACTGAGGCTAGAAATATAGGATGCTTGTCAGAACTTACGATACAGATGTGACGTTATGGTACCCCTGACATCACTTACTGGATTTTCATAGCATTTTCTATTCACACAACTTCAAATTCCGTGTGAATTGTTCATGATTTTTTGCAGCATTTGTTAGGTGCAAACTATGACTGCAGTCCAATATTATACCCATTAAACCAACTGAGCACCACCCAACTGATGCAAAGTGACTAGGCATAAAGTGGCCTGCTGAGTAAACAGGATTACATTACACACAGCCATTCAACATCATCCACCCATGATCTTAATATGACTGAAATATTGTCGAAAGGACATAAATTCACAAGTTACCCATCTATCTATAAATTCACAAGTTACCCATCTATCTATAAATTCACAAGTTACCCATCTATCTATAAAAAGAAGCCTAGCAAACCTAAGAATTCTTACCTGTCCCTGCCCAAGTGATATTGTCTGAACCTGCCCTGCTGATTGGCTGAACCCTTTATCCTCTGCAAATTTCAGAAGGGCTGCCATGGGATCTGCCCCTGGAGACAACACAAAGATGAGCGGTGCACAACAGTTGGAGTCAGCAAATGACCCTGCAAGGTCAAAGGTCGGTGGCTCTATGTAGGACTGTCCGAGGTTGTCAACAATGAAGTCCTGGACTGAGGGAACAATCTTGTCTGGTCTGAAGCATCTCAAGACCACCATCCTGTCCATTCCTTGTAAGACATCAAATGGACTCGGGTACTTCTCATTTTGTGGAGTAGGGGAGTCATACATTTTCTTCCAATCACTGATGTGATCAACAACATCTGAAACAGACATAGAGAAAACCATTAAGTGTCTTTTGATATCAAGTTTATCAGGTGAGACCAGAAACAGCATAGGAATGGCGAGGCTTGCCGAGCCAGTCCGATGTGTTTCTGGTCGAGCCTGACATTGCAAATGCGTTATGACGTAAGTCGGTGACGTCATTTAACCAATCGAAAGCTATTATCACAGCCAACGTCAGTATACAACCAATCGTCTTCAGAGATTGCTTCTAAAGACATGACCTGATAACATTCGCGCATGTTCGACCAGTTCTACAGTGACATGATATCACATCATGTTATCATAACCCTGGTATCAGGTGAGTTTTGCAGCAGATGCATGATAAATTTCAAATACAGCTGTCTCTCATTATCTCAAAAGCTGATATCTCAAAGTACCCTCCTATATCAAATGATACACAGCAGAACTTTGATGGCTCAAAACCTGATGGCTCGTTAACCTTGCCTGACTAGAACTCTTTCCTGGGTCTCAAGAGGTCATTTTATATAGGAACTAACCCTGGATGGCTAGAACAACCTTCTGCTGGAAACAATTTTCATGGCCTCAAGCGGCCAAGCCTGTTTGAGCCACTGGGGCCGTATTCATGAAACAACTTATGTCGTTGCTATGCTGTTGCTAAGGGTAAATTTCTACGTTGGAGATTCCCTACAACTATGAAATTTGCTCTGGAGGAACAGTCTGACAAAGACTGTTCCTCCAGAGCAAATTTCATAGTTGTAGGAAATCTCCTTTATAGAAATTGAGCCTTAGCAACAGCATAGCAACGACTTAAGTCGTTTTATGAATACAGCCCCTGGAGTTCTACTGTAGTTTGGATAATTTTATTACTGCTTCTTTATATTTCAGCTCCAGATATGTCTACTGGTATCTCAAAGTAAATTTTCTGGACCAGAAAATTTACTTTGAGATATCAGTAGTTTGGGATGAACTTCAACTTTGAGATATCCAGAGTTCACTGTACATTATCTTGTCCTATGTTTAAACCTTACTCTTCAGGCAGTGTAGACCCAAATGTTCATAAATGTCAAAAAGCAGCATTCTGATCAGTATATACTGTTTATGAACACATTATTATAAAGTTTTTATGAATATACCTCCATGTTTTTACGCTTTTTTCACAAAGGAAAATAACTTTTCCTGACTTCTCGTTTGCCTCCCTGGATGACCTACCCTTCAAAAATGAGGTCTACTCTTAAAGGAAAGAATTTGATATTTTTGGAGCAAATTCTTCTCTTTCTAAGTTGACCGCATTCAAGGAAGAAGGCAGAAATGAAAATGGTTGAGTTGCTTCCCTTGAAAATCTACACATTCACCTTAAGATGTATGGGTTAACCATCTTTGTGGGGTTTTTTTGCAAAGGAGAACAACTTTTGTGACCTGTTTGCTTCCCTTGGCAATGAAACTTCTCAAAAAGGGGTCAACTCTTGAAAAAGAGAATTTGTTCTATCCCCATCAAATGGCTGAATTATTGCAGTTTTCAAAAAAGTTTGATATGAATCCATCTATTGGCTCATTTTGAAGGAGGGTGGAGACATGACGCTTCACTGACGCTTTTAAGGTACCATACTTATTTGGTTATAAAACTATCTAGAATGATCCTGAATATCTAAATCAGTCTTATGAAATTCTGCTATGAGTGTTTTTACCCCCCTTCAAAACAATCCCAATAATCTAGATCTATCTTATGAGACAGATCTAAATTTTTGGCATTGATTTGGAAGGGAAAAACCCTGTTTTATGACCAAAGAAATATGGTACACATCAACACAATATAAGCCATGACAGGATAAAAAACAAAGTGGAATGTGTACCCAGCAAAGACTCAGATCAGCCTGGGCATCCGCCCAGTCTGATCAGAGTCTTTGCTGTGCGCTGAAAGGGTAGTTAAGTGTCTAAGCTATGTCCATGCCGACAGCAAAGACTCCGATAAGACTGGGCAGATGCCCAGGCTGATCTGAGTCTTTGCTGGGTGCACATGCCACTTTGTTGGTTTTGTCATGTCGCAGCTCATACATCCTCCTCTCCTGTGGTGTTACAACGTAAGGATCAATTCAGAAACTAGTACATACGATCTTTAAATCCTTTAAGATTTGGTAAGTTTGTTGCTCTGACTATTTCACCCCAGGATTTGTCACCTAACCACTCAGGGGCTGGGTTAGGGAAGGGGTTTTCCAGGGCAACTCCTCCAGTCAGCAGGAATCTCCATACATCTTCATCAACACGACCCCTAGTAAATAAAAGAAAATATACAGGACATTGTATATTGTTTTACAAAGACAAGGATGTTTACATTTGAGCCTCGACACTACAACAAAACCAACAAAGTGGCATGTGTGCCCAGCAAAGACTCAGATCGGCCTGAGCATCTGCCCAGTCTGATCAGAGTCTTTGCTGTCCGCACAGAGTAAGCATAGCTCCTTAGCTATCCCTTTAAGTGCACATCAAAGACTCTATCAGACTGGGTGGCTGCCGAGGCTGACATGAGTGTTCGCACGGTGCACATGCCACTTTGCTGATTTTGTCATGTTGCAGTTCATTTGTGAATGGTTACACAGAGCTGCATGACATTAGAAATTTTGAGTGGAAACTGACATTTTTTTAATTCAGTTTATTAATTCTCTATTGCACGTACTGTATCTCCATAGAGTACAAGCAGCGTTTGCCTTATGTGTGCTCCAATTTTTGTATGACTACAAAATCAAATATAGCAAAAGATGTCTTCACAAAAAACTCATCAAAATGCATAAACTACTAATTTGCTTGCTTAATGTAGGTCAAATTAAACTACCTGTAAAATGTTTCACAATAACGTAAAAGTTCTGCCTTTTACAATTAGTGCTTCATCATATAGAGGGTATCTAACTCAGTTTTGACAGGTTGATACATGTTATTTTACATTAAACAATGTTTCTAGCATACTAATAGCTGGGTATCATATAAGCAGACATCACATTACAAGTACATTGTATATATATTTTAGCTAAACATATGTCAAACTATGTCCAAAAGACCTAGGCCAATCACAATATTTCAAATTCATTCAAAAATATCACAGATTTTTTAATCAAGTGTGGAAAAAAAACTGATGTTTTTTCTGGACAAAACATGTGCCCCACTGTACAAAAATGAAGAAATGTTCATTCATAATTCTTACTTCCAACACAGATGAGAAACACGTAAACATGAAAAAAATATGCATACATGTACTTTATTTGAAAATATTTTTCAGTGTAATGTGGTAGGATGTGCAAAGACAAGAAACTATAAGTTCTAAGTGCCTGAAAAATACTAATGGACACCTATCAATAAAGATAACAGAGTAAATTTGTTAGCAGTATAATGTTTTCTTTCCAGCTTCACAATGCTCCCCATCCCCTCCTAATCACTAGAAATACTGGTGGTACTAGTAAACATGAACTAGCAAGGAACATACAGAGTGACAAGAATTCTGTAGAATGCTATGTCTCCCCTATCTGCAAATAGTCTCAAAAAAGAACCAAATCAGAAAACTAAAAAATTTACACCCCTGAGGATGCCAATGATAACGATGACACTGGAAAAGATATACCTATGTTTCACTTTTGCTAGTCACAGGCGAGACAATAAACATCACAATTTCTTAAATATAAACTCTATATTCTGTATACATATCATAAAAGAATAAAAAAACGTCAATAGAAAACCATGTCCCCTGAAAAGTGTGCATTTAATACAAATGTTCAAAAATAATTGAGCTGCTTCAAGCATGTAGGTTGTTAAACCTAAACATATGTGACAAGCAAATGCCCAAATCAGACTCCACATCTGTGCAGTCTGCTCAGAGCCACTGCTGTTGGCATATCGTTTGTACCAACAAAGGCACAAAATGAAGGAACTGGCCAGACTTCACTGATGTACAGACTAGTTTGAATCTTTGCTATTTGCATATATATCTAACTACCCTTTCTGCATGATACAGCTCAAATAGTTCAGATAGACATCACAAAGAGTGTGATTATATAATACCATCACCAATGTCCTGGCTATAAAGACAGCACAAGATACATGTAAGTATCACTTACACTTTCACAGAACCCCTGTGAGACAAGTTAGCATTATATTAAAAGTATCTAAATAAACTTTGACAGAAAGAACACTAAATTCTTTGCACAAAAACTGTCTGTACTTCAGGCCTCCATTAAAACTGACAGAACTTTGACAGAAATAATCCTAGTTCATTTAAGAAATAGATCAGCTCTAGCAGTGGATTGCTGTGTAATATTTCAATGTTTAAAAGTCAGCTGTAAAGTAGATTAGATCATGAGCAAGAGTGATATATCTAGTTACAACTGACAGATAAGACAACCTGTCATCAAAATTGTCTGGTGATTGCCAATGACGTCAGCAATTAGACTCACATGCTCCGTAACAGTGAATATTCTTTTAGAATAACAGGAAAAACTTTAATTTTTTGTAGAGGTTCAATGTGTTAGAATTGTCCCTCATAATTCTCAGGAAAATGTAATGGCAATATCCTGATGTAAAACATACAGAAGTGTAATCATTTAAGTATGAAACTCATAAACAAGTATGGCATTAAATTCCATGATGTACGATTCTTGATTTATGCTTATTGTTATTTATCTGTTTTAGTATGGCATTAAATTCAACGATGTATGATTCTTGACTTACGCTTGTTATTTATCTGTTTTAGTATTATACCAAGCAAGTATCCAGCAGGCATATGGCATCGAAATGACATCGAACTGACACTGATACGACTAAAGACGTCGCATCAATGCATGTGCCCCCCTGGGTAGATGAGAACATAAACATTAATCTGGAGGGGATGTTAAATCTGAGAGTAAGACATGTCAACAGCAAAGTAGGTATTAAAACAATCATGGTAGGGAGGAATCATACTGTAACTGTACATGTTTGTAGCTTGTAATTTAACCATGCCACAGAAGTACATGGGTAAAAGTCCTTCTGTTGACTTTTCTCTTCATAAGCTTTTGCAGCGTTATTAAATTATTATTAGGACTAAGCTGCATGTTTTACCACTATGTTTTTCCACCATTTTTACAAACGAAAACTACTTTTGTGACTTCCTGTTTGCTGTCCTGAATGACGAAACAGGGTTTAGTCATTTGCTCCTAAGGGAGCAAGTTCTTACTTGTTGACTTTACCCCCATAGAAGTGGGAAGCAAAAAAGAAAATGCTACTAAACGGCAAACATTTTGTACAATTACAGTATGCCATAAGAAGCATGCAAAATGCAATAAGCATGCAAATGGGGTAAGAAGCAAGCACTTTAAAATTTGCTGAAATACTGTTGACTTCGTGCAAATTAAATACATACAAAAACAATGTAATCATTTAAGGTCTTAGGCCGGATTTCAGGTCGCCTTAAAATATGTTTTAAGCACTAATCAATGACCAGTGTGCATTACATTTAAGGAAAAAATATTCAGTAACTACAAGTTAGTCAGTGTTTAAAGGCGATGTGAAAGCCGGCCTTAGACCCAAAGTGGCATGTAAAATCCAATGAAATACTTTCAAACTTCGAGAAACATTGTAAATTGCCACTGGTGATGAAGACTGCCAACTTCAACAATTATCATCTGTGAGCTGGTGTCAATCAAAGTCAGCAATGGCAGGATATGATGTATATGGCTGTTTGATTAATTTGCTTATCAGCAAAGATGCTGATCAGCCTGCATGGATATGCAGGCTGATCCTATTCTTTTCTGGCACACACTTTAAAGTCAATGGGTACATTTTCAGGGGAAGCAACTCTGCCATTTTCGTTTTTGCCTTTTGCTTTCCTTCTCAACGGGGTCTACTCTTGAAGAGAAGAATTTGCTCCTATAGGGGCAAATTCTTCTCTTCAAGAGTAGAACCCCTTTTGCAAGGGCTTTGTCCCCAAGGGAAGCAAACAGTCATGAATATTGTTTCCCTTTATAAAAATGGCCAAAAAAACATGGAGCTGAACCCATCAATCTTAAAGCATCTCTTCTGGACAACAGGTCAGCAACAATACTTACATTCCCTTTAAGATTCCTACACAGAGAATGAAAGAGAAGAGTAGTTTGTCTTTCTCAAACAGTGATCGACACACATTCCTGTAGATACTGTTGGTGAAATGGTCATTCAGGTTAAATATTCTCTCCTCCAGCTCATCAGAGGCTGCACTGTTGATGATTGACTGAAATGTATACCAAGCATCTTGAAATGCAATTCTAGGTGAATAATAGTATTACTTTATATGTCGCTGGCCGGGTTTGAACCCTTACTTTAATTTATTGACTTTTTACAAACTCCAAACTGACGTGTATTACAGTGCTAAGCACCATCACTGCTGAAATCACACAAGTAAAAGTCAAACGTTTATTGCTTCAGGTTTCGAGATAACATACCCAAAAGCTGTAAAACTTGTTTATCTACATATAATTTTGTTCTGCATGTTATTATAAACTGAATTACTAGAGAAAAATAGTTTCAATGTTTCAAATTAAAACACTTTTGGTAAAATATTGGTACCTGTCATGTATACCTATATAATAACCACACACCTGTAAGTACAAGTTGATAAACCAGGTCAGAGAGTACTGGTACATGGGTTCAATATTGGCCAGGTCAGATATACAGAAGAACAGGATAGAAGAGTGAACGGCCACGGGTTTATATCCGTTCCTTGTCTCGTCAATCAGTGTCTCTGTTGACTGGGCAATCTCTTGTTTTGCAGCAATTTCCTCGGAGAGAGCCTTGGAGGATGATAAGATCTTGATGGCTGTCTCATCTTCTAAAATGTTACCCTGAAAATATGGATAATAATAACCTCTTTGAAGCATCAGTTTACTATAAATATCTATGCTAAAGAATAGCTAAAACAATAGTGGGTCATGAATCTAGATATATGTATGCATGTAAATAACCCTTTTCCTCAACAAATTCTATTTCTATATGAAAATGTGAAAAAGCTTACAGTATTGTGTGATATATGTCAAAAAAATTTTTAACACAATGATTGATTGATTTGATGCTTAACGTCCATCCACAGTAAACAGTTATTGTCATGTCGGGACGGTCAGTTAACCTAACCACACTATTCCTGGGCAGGCTTAGACCTCCTAAGCGGTTAACCAATACTAAGTCCACATACTTTTGCCAGTAACTGACAACTGCCATTCTTGTTTAACACAATGAATTCTTTGTAAGTACTAATAATTAAATCAAAGTGTCAGAAATACTGAATTTCTAAAAAAGTTTCATCCAAACTACATGTATGTCATATTGAATATTCAAAGACTAGAGGGCAAACAGTGTAGATCCAAATGAGGTGGCTCTTTAAGAGCCACCTCATCTGGATCTAGACTGTTTGCAAATTCAACTAGTTTTGTTTTTTGGCACTTCAAGAATTAAGTACATGAGTACAGATGTCACAAGGACAGTTTACCAACACATTAAATTCACAAACCTGTGACGTCGACAGGACCTCTAGAATCTTGTCTTCAATCTCCTTCAGTTGTTTTTGATTGGCTGCACTCTCCAAGATGAGTTCATTCTTCTTTTCCTCCAGTTCGGGCTTCTCCTTAGCGGCAACAATTCCCAGCAGCTGGTCCTCTAGACCCTGAGGCGTGATCATGAAGTTCACCAAACACACCTGTAAATTGATAGCCATTATTGTTACTGTATTTACCCTAAATGTGTAGTTACACCTTCATTTTTTTCACCATTTTTGAAAAGGAACACAACTTTTTTACTTCCTGCTTGCTTCCTTAAACAACAAAACCTTTTCAAAACAGAGTCAACTCATAAAGGAAAGAATTTGCTCCTAGAGGAGCAAATTCTTTCCTGTAAGAGTTGACTTCCATTGAGATGGGTAGGCACAAGAAAAAGTTGAGTTGCTTCCCCTCAAAGGCCACATTTGAACTCATTACCATAATTTACCATTCCCAAAACCATGCCTACTTTAAACAGGTATACACTTCACCATTAACTGAAAGGTAAAGTCACTGACTTATTATATGCCATTTTATTTGCGGGACTATGTCACATCTAAGTTGCGATTTCGTTGGGCAGTTATACACTATCAGGTGACTTTTGAATGACATTCTGAGTGTGTGTCAGAACTATAAATTGTTGGTGGTGGTTGGGGGGGGGGGGGGCAAGTATTTTGTAGTAAATCAGCCCAAAATACCCCAAATAAACAGTAGTAATATGACTGGGTAGACTTTCAGAGAATGTAACTATATTATTTTTGCCTCCCTTTTCAGTAAGAGTGGGGGTCAATTCCAGAAGCAAATTCTTTCCATAAGGAGTAGCACCCACTGCAAAGAACTACCTCATCCAGAGAAGTAAACAGGCATTTATGCAAGTTTTCAGAAAAGAAGTAAGAAGCGTTTATTAGAGCAGGGGGGTTTAATAGGATTAATAAGGTAAACCTACTTTGACAGCAATCTCAGGAAGATAATGAGGATTTCTGTAACTAGTGGTGATGTAAAGCCTGAAGTCTGCGGAGTATTCTATCACATTGTCCCCAAGCCTGATATAGTCCACACCCTGTTGTCGGAATGTCAGCTTCTGTAGGACCGGTTCCAGGATCGGGTCTAGCTCCTCTCCAACATTTTCGATCAGGACGGGGCTGCCAAACTGTATGGCATTCTCGAGTGTTCGGAGATAGGTAGCATCTGACAACTTCAGAATATTAATCTTATTCTGTTTCTCAAGATTTTTTACCCACTTGTTGGCCTGACCCTGGGGATCAATCAAGAGGGGCCATCTACGAGAATTGTTCACAATTATACCATTGTCAATACTGAAGTTGTCCACAGGCAAGCCAGCAATATTCCAGGCCCGAATCTTTACAGGTTCTCCTAAAGTGGCGTTAAGGGAGAAATCATTGGAGCATGGAATATTCTTGGCAACACATTCTTTCAGCCATGTTCCTGTCACCTCCTGCAAAACAATGGAAATTATTTGGTTACTATCAGATATATGAATTGTGTAGAAAAACAGAATTTAACGTGTATGTATACATCTAAATGTTCTTTTTTTTCTTTTGCTATTTTTACAAAACTTGAAAAGGGAACAAACCTTTGTGACTTCCCATTTGCTTCCCTGAAAGATATAGCTCTTCTAAAAGGGTGTCAACTCTTAAAAGAAAGAATTTGCTTTGAGCAAATTCTTTCTTTAAAAGTAGACCCCATTAAGAGAGGGGGGGGGGGGGGGAGCAAAAACAAGAGTTGTCGCCTGACAGCATAGTTCGCCTGAATTGGTGCTTGCCCATCACACAGCCGCTATGGTGGTGTGGACTGCTATGCATAAAACTTCAGGCAAGCATGTCCAAAATGAAAACACATTTATAAACAAAAGCTATCTTAGAAATAAGTCTTAAAATAGAATTAAAATAAAAAAAAATGAAATGAAATTTCCGAGTCCATGAGCTCTAGAGGTAAAAAAAAATGAGGGGTAGGGGGGATGGGGGGCCGGCTAGGATGTATCAAAACCCTGAACCATTATCTAACATCAGTCCAAGTATTAGTATCAACTGAGTCCATCTTTAAGACAAAATTCTAAGTCGATGACCTCGACTTCAAGGTCATCCAGTGGGGTAAGTATAAGGTGTTTTGTAAAAACTCAAAAAAGTGTCTAACATCAGTTCAAGTATAAACTAAATCTCTGCAAAGCACATATGAATCAGTATGCAATTACAAGACTTTAATAAAGACCAAAATTTCCTAAGTCCCTGACCTTGACATCAAGGTCACTGAGCGGGGTTGGGGTAGTAGATCTAACTACAGTGCAAATATAAAATGAATTCATCTATGGGTTCAAGAGATATGTGTCTTTAAAAAAACTTTAACCAAATCATCCAATCAATAAAAAGACAATTTTCTAAGTCCATGACCTTGACATCAAGGTCACTGAGGGGGATAAGGGTAGTACCTTTGAAAACTTTAGACCAATATCTAACATCAGTGCAAGTATCAAAGGAATCCATCCATGGGTTAAGGAGATAATGGGCTTTATAAAACTTTAACCAAAACATCCAGTCCAAAAACACTCCCAAATTTCTAAGTCCATGACCTTGACATCAAGGTCACTGAGTGGGGTGGGGGTAGTACCCCATTAAACTTCAGACCAATATCTAACTACAGTGCAAGTATCAAAAACATCCATCCATGGGTTATGGAGATATAGGTTTTTAAAAAACTTTAACCAAAACATCCAATCCGAACACCGACGCTGACGCGGACGCGGACGCCTAAGCCGTGGTGACAACAATAGCTCTTCCTGAACTTTCTTTCAGGCGAGCTATTTCCTGTTCTTGACAACCAATCAAGTTACCTCAGCCTAACACTGAGCAAATAAGGAATCAAATGTCAAAAGACCAAAAATTCAATTATTTAACCCCCTGTTCCTGCTTTCATAACAGGTTTCCAGACATTTTCATAAACAACCATTATTTAGTGTCTTTGTAGGGCCAAAAACCTAACTTAAACGGAAGGTATTCCAAAATTTTCAATTTCTCTTTAAATACCCCACATATTTAATGTAACACAAACATCTTCTTTCCAAATAATGTTGAAAAAATTCACACACCGTATCCAGCATGAACCTGACTTCATATGTTGCTATGGTAACACGCTTAAATTTCAATTTCTAACATGACTTTGAAAGCTCAAAAGACATTCTTTAGTGTTACATGAAGGATACTTATTTATGTATAAAATTTACTAATCTGCAAAGGTGTTGCCATTATATAATGATAACCCCTCCTACTTACATGTCTGAAATCTACAGTAAATGCACCCAAGTATGCCACAACTCCCGATGACAACAGCACGTCACCAGTGATGTTTGTATATTTAACTCCGAGGGTCTCAGCAGCCTTGGTCCACCTGTCTTTCTCTCCACCCAGACCTCCAATGAGCTTCTCAGCACGGTCAAGTTTCTTAGAGCAGAGATCAATGTTGTCCTCTAGTTCTTTCTTCTTCTTTGTCATGGCTTCAAACTCATCGTTGAGAGCCTGGAGCTTATCCACAACCTGTCAAGCAATACTCTGGATAAGTAATGTAGGGATAACTTTTTCCTTAAAAATGTAAAGAGAAACCCCTAAGTAGAACCATCTCATGGGGGATGGTACAAATGAGGGATCACCACATATATTTTCGTGGAGCAATAAAAATAATTATCTCAAAATTATCCTCTAAATCCCACCTACTCTGCAGCTTTGGTCAAGCATTTGCCTAACATCATATCATGAGCAGTATCCGGCAAAAATGTATCTTACAGTATGTGACCAAGCAATGCCTCAGATCAGCCTGCCCATCCATGCTCCCAGAAAAATACCTTGCAACCCCTTTTTTCAAAGTCCTCACTGATGTAATTTTTGTGGGATCAAAGCATACAGTTTCAAAAAAGAAATCAGAACAACTATCTTCCTCAGTCCAGAAAAGGAGACTGCTAAGTGACAATACTCAGGCTACGTTTACATTATGTTCCCGGCGGCCACGGCAGCCCCGTTTGCGCGAAACGTAGTGCGCCGTGTGATTTCGGCCATTTTTATCTTCCGTATTCAAGTTTTGTTAGGTCCTGCTAAGTTTCTTACGGTCTATCACGGTATCCGTGACGGGCCGTGTAGGTAGAAAGGGGCTGCTCAAAGGTGCACTACGGTTTGGTCTGTGGTCTACCAGGTATACCAGTACGTTCCCTCCAGGCCTGTCACGTTCTGGTGGGGTCCCTTACGTTTTTCAAATTCTGATGGCGTTTTTCACGTTCTGTCAAGGTTTCTACGGATGAAACGGCAATGCCGGGCAGTTTTGGAACACATTAGTGCCCAGGGTGTAAAAAGAAGGCCTCCCAAGCAACAGGAATCATTGTATCTTGATACTTCGACGAGACATCGTGAATACCCAAGATGAAGAAGATTTTGTGTTTGCATGTTTACTTGGTGCATACATCCAGTCCAGGAACTGGGTCAGTAGCAGCTGCAGGCTCGACTTCATCTGGCAGCGGTCACGAATGGCAAGGCCATCCAGGCTCCGTTGCTGGTAGTGGTGATGCAGGACGGGAGGTGTGTGTGTGGAGAAGGAAGCTTCCTACGTCCTGGCTTCTTCGGTGGCATAGTTTGGCTTTCATTCTTCACAGTTTGGTCTTCTCTGTTCGTATTGTAGATACAGTCATGTGTCAATGACTGTTCAGACTCGAATAAAGCACCCCTGCCGGGCTCGGCTTTTTTACTCTATCTCCCAGACCGCGCTCGCCGTGTCAAACCGTAGTATAACGCAACCCTCCGTAGAATGCCGGCCTGTAAACTGTCACAAGCCGAGATGCGTCGTGACCGACCGCGAGGAAACGGCTAATATACGACTTAGCTTGCCGTGAACACCGTGACAAAACGTGGTAAAACGGGACAAAACGCGCAGCAACCATGAAGCAACCGTGACAAAACGCGCACTAAATGCAGCAAGACGTGATGGGAACTTGAAAAGACCGTCAGATGCCAGAGTATACACATGTTTCCCGTTCTACTACGGACCCCCTCCAAGTTTTATTACGGTCTGTAACGTTCTGTCACGTTTTATTGCGTTCACTATGGCCTATTAGGTTTCTCATCCGCACCGGGACTGCCGTGGCAAATTTTTTGACAGTTTAAAAATCTAGCCCGGCATCCACGGCAATCACGGTCTGTCACGTTTGCCCATCCCGTCCCCCTGCGTTGTCTCACGTCCATCCCGTTTTATCTACGTTGGCCTGAAACGTAATTGCCGTGGCCGCCGGGAACATTGTGTAAACGCAGCATAAGACATTGAGATTTTCTGTTCTCCACTGAAACTTTTTAACCCTTTGTTGATTAGTGGACTTGTCCATACTTATCATATGGCCCAGTCCATTTCTATTTTCTAGGGTTTCTGGTGAATGTTTTCATTTTCATTGTATACTGCATAGAAATTCCTGTATGAAAACAGTGTAGACCCTGATTAGATGCTGCATTCTGTGGCGTCTGAACTGGGTCTGCGGTGTCTGCATATGTCCCCAAAACAGGTTTCCAGTCTAAAAGGGGTAAGGGAAGAAATGGAGCCTGTGCTTCAGTTCTCACTCAAATTTAAAATGTTTATTCATTTAACATGTATCTGTTAAATTTCATTGTGTATGTAAACTATCTATATACATGTACATTAGCTAGCATGTTTTACTGTACAGCCTTAATGGTTCTAAAACTGTATCTGTCACCTTACCTCCTTCAATTGAGCTCTTTTCTCATTCAGTTTGTCCATCTGTATGGCTAGCTCAGACTCTGCCTCTGCCAGCTTAATCTTCTTTGGAGCAACAACCTTTGCGACCTTGTCATAAATATCCATGGCCTTCACCCAGCGACACAGACCTTCACAAGCAGTGGAGGCATTCTTAATTAAAACTGGGTCAAATTCAGGATTTGTCAAGTACCTGGATTATTAAACGATATGAAATGTATTGTAAGAAAGCTTGTTATTAAAACAAATCAAACAGGGCAACTTTAAATTTAACTACTACAACGTATTTATTGAGTAACTTTCACCCTTCTCCTAAAATGTCATAAAAGTGAAAACAAAGTTAATTGCAGTCTTTTCTTCAACTCTATGCATCCATTAAAATCCAAGGCTAAGTTTTTCAAAGCTTCATACGCTTAACAAAGTCATTAGTCAAGCATTCATTATGACAAATAGATTACATAAAACTGAGCTAAGATTTTTTGCTGCAAAAGTTCCCCACATTTTACTGGCTAAAACAGGCCATGTTTTTGCATGTACATGAAATAAATTTGAAAATGTAATGTGTCACTAACTAAGACAGTCATTAGTTTTGACCCACTTGGGGCCCAGAAGTTTATAAGAGAGCTAAAAGTTGAGTGTCATGAGATATGTGTATCTATCATTAAAGATACATGCACCATGCATTTAATCTTGATAAGAGGGACTATAAAACTGAGCTTTCCTTTGCCCATCCAATAGAAATGATACTGAAAATTTTAAAGCATAGGGATAAGCTTTCATGGGAAGAAATTCTACCATTTTCAGGGTTGCTCCCCTTTCCAAGAAGTGTCAACTCTTGGGTGAAGTCTTGGGAGCAAATTCTCTTCCTTTAAAAGGGCATTGTAACGATATTTAGTATATGATGACAATAATATTGTAAACAGGGCTACAGAAATCCGAATATTTGTCGGTTCTGACCGAATTTGAGTTAAAAAAAAAACGATTCAGTTGGTATAAGGCACAATTTTATCGGTTCGAAAAACACAATTTGCGGATGCATTATGACACAATTACCTGGATTTCAGCCAAGTGTCATACCATTTATAGTCCATAATTATCCAATATTCATGCACTGCTGTCAAAAGTTATCAAACAAAGCGTCGACTGTCTTGCCAAGGTGTGAACACTGATCATGTTTTTAGAAATCTTCGATCATTAGCACGTGTCCAAATTTGGCCAGCGGTGATCTCGTATATACACATACACATGCCGACGTACAGAAGAAAGCTTTGCAAAGTAAAGCCACTGTTTACTTTCAAAGAAAGCATCAGAAAGAATTTGACTAGCAAAAAGATGATAATAATAATAATTAAACCTGACTTGATTATGTGCAGGCTGGTTAGAGTTTGTTTTTTTAGCTGACGCCATCGCAAGCGCAAAAAAGTATTTTTTTTTTCTTGCAAGTATATACAAATTTCAAGGGAATTAACTCGAATAGAAAAAAGCCTGGTTACCGGCTCAATAATATTGGCCCATGTGTACTTTCACTTTCGTCTCTTCGCTTTCAGAGCATTTTTCATGATAATTAAGAACATGGGGACTAAATGGCTACTTCAGTGATGATTTTCTTTGTGTCAGGCAAGCAGTATATATGTTTATCTACCTAGTTATGGCTAAATAAGCGCTATGGACATGTAAACATGTGTTTTTATCATTAGTGGGTGGGGGATTAATTGGTTTCGTTGACCACTATTTTGGATTGTGGAACACGTTCGTATGACGTCATCGGCCGTTCGGACCGATTTTGATTTTAAAATTTCTGTAGCCCTGATTGTAAAACTTACTTTTCTCTTATTCTCTTGATGATGGGTGGAGCAATGTTGTCTTTATCGTAGGTTTTCAGTTTATCCAAGAACTTCATATCACCCAGAATTTTTTGAGATGGTCCCCAAAAATCCTCTATCATCTTGCCTGTGCCCGAAGGATCAGGTTTCCTCTCAGGTTTGAAGTTCAACATCACACAGATTGATTCCATGACCAGTTTAATGGGTGGTGGAGGATTCTAAGAAAAACCAAATATTACATGTAAAATGAAGATTCATTCAAAAAAAGCCAACTTTAGTACTGAAAAGGAGACCTATAATTTGCTTTTGAACTCTTAATTACATTTAATTCAATTTAACCCTTTCACTGCCAAATATATAGTGAAAAGTTCCCCTCAGTGCCAAATATTTTTTTCACATTTTGCTATCACAGGGTTCAGCTATTAAATCATATATTTCTCATGAATTTAAGATGGTATGAAGCTCAAACTTTGAGCACAACCAGTTTAATTGTTTTCCAACAGTTTGCAATAATATTATTTCTAATTTCTTGAATTTTACAGCCTATTTAACAAATAAGTGATCAAGAGCAGATATATGTATTCTAGAGGCTACAACCCGTATTTTTCTAAAGAAAACAATTTCGAAAAATAGCAATTTTATTACAAACTCTATTGAAACATTGTATTTAAAGCTCTCCATGTCTTAGAACCTGATTTCTCAATAGTAGGCGTTGTTCTTGGGTCATGTCTATATTCTAGCACCCGTTATATTAGAAAGTCACAAAATGCGTGCTTGAAATAGCATTTCAAGTACCTTCTTTTACAGTTTTCTAACACATTTGAACCTAAACACATATTTTGTATGATGCTAAGATACTATGGCAATGTGTATAAAATTGTCAATGTACTCATTTCAGTCCAACAGTTTCATAAAAAGGTGCTACTTTACCCCACCCCCCAGAAAGCAGCGCCAAGTACAGAAATTCAGATGTGGGCCAAAATGTCATGATACCTCAGCATATATTACGCTACAGTCAACAAAAAAATTGTAAACAATAGTTTATTTACTCACATTATCCATAGCCTTCAGTGCCATTTAACCATATATCTTCTACATCTGCTCCCTTAGGCAACTGAGATTTAGCTACAGACACCATTTTGAATGGCAAAAACACAACATTTTCCCTTTTTGAAAAAACATTTTCACTGTCAATCTACTTTCGTTTTTGTTCATTCTTTTGTGTGTTTACACACCGCATATGACCTTTGGATTGATTTCTGGTGTTTTGTGAATTTCACCACATCGTGAAACTTACGTATGGTTGGTTAAAAACAAGTACATGTACTAGCTCTGTCAACGCAAGTCGCCTATGGCAGTCGGCCAGGTAGTCGACTCCAGTCACCTACGGCAGCGAAAGGGTTAATTTGTTTGCAAACAGCAAAACACAAGGCTGTAAGATGAGCATATTTTATTTCTTTTATCTTATTTTTTATGGGTTTTACCATCCCAACAAGAATTGCAAAAAGCAAAACACAAGGCTGTGTGATGAGCATATTTTTTTTTTTTTTTTTTTTTTTTTTATGGGTTTTACCATACCTACAAAGAATATTTCTCTTATGTCTAGCCAGTGACCTATATATTGATGTATTTATGTAGGTCACTGGTCTAGCCAATCACTGGAGAGAAGTAGCCAAAAACAGGGCTTCAAGGGAAAAAGAGTGCAAAAAAAAAAATCACATGTGTGAGCTTCCATATGCAGAACTTGGTTTTCTCACTTGTGTGCTAGTCACAGTGTGATGGGATACAGTAGGCTCTAGTGCAGAGCTCTAGATAAGAGGGAGTATTTGATGATAATTAAAGATAATTTTTTTTATTTCTCATCGAAACCATATGTTGTGACCCCTCATCTGAACCGTCTCGATGAGACGGTTCAGATGAAGGGTCACAACATATGTTTTAATGCAGAATTAACAAAAATTATCCCTAATTATCACCAAATACTCCCTCTTATCTAGAGCTCTGCTCTAGTGCAAAAATGTATGGTTCCTACTTTCATGTACTTGATGAGTGTAATGCTACTAAGTTTGAGGGTACCAAGAACAGACATATTAACGGCAAAACATACCATAATGACCCTAAATATTCGGACAGACAGGTCTGAGCAAGCATTGTAGACCCAGATCAAACTGCTCCTGAAGGAGCAGTTTGATCTAGGTCTACAACGTTTGCCATTCACTAAGCATCATTTGGATGCATTATTATGTGTAAAGTCCACTTTCTAAGAATTTTTGAACAATAACTGTCCGACTTGCGGGTGTCCAAAATTTTAGCGTCATTACGGTACATGGTTCCTACCTTCATAGACTTGACAAGAGTAATGTCAGAGGGTTTGAGGGTGTTAAGAGCTGATATAGCAGCCTCTAAAGCTGGAATAGCCTCCGCCAAGTCACTCTCACATTCATCTTTGATAGCCTGGGCTGCAGCTGCTGCCTCGTTAGCTATAGCTTCATCTGCTGCTACAACCTAAAGTGGTGGGAAATTACATCAGAAAATTCTAATACAGTCAACTCTCAATATCTCAAAGTCAAAGTCCATTCCAAACTACTGATATCTCAAAGTAAATTTTCTGGTCCCAGAAAATTTACTTTGCGATATCAGTAGTTTGAGATAAAAGGAGCCGAAATGTAAATAAATGTAGGGTATGTGTCCAAACTATATTCTTTGACAAAAATGGGAACTTTGAGATATCAATGTTTGAGATATTGAGAGTTGACTGTATTGAAATATACCGTAGAGATTCTAAAAAATTGGCACAATTAAAATCATAATAGTAATTGTCATGAAAATAGAATAGTTTAGTTTTACAATGCAGCTATGGATCTTAAAGAGCCAGATGGAATGGTAACAGGGTAGCCCCTTAGCATACTGCTCCTAAAGGAGCAGTCTGTTCTGGGTCTCACTGTTTGCTATGACCTTTCTGTCCCAAACACTTATAATTTTTACCATGATAAGTGTTGTAATCACGGCTGAACAAGATAATTTCACAAAAAGATAAAACACACGTACACTACATATTTATTGTAGAATTTGGCTTTCTATTGACAGCATAAAAATGAAAGAAGACACAACAAAAAAAACTGTTGAAAAGCATTTGCCACACAGGTTCGAATTCTTTGTCAATTTTCACTGCTCATAACAAGTCTTCCTTCTGTCACAACTTCACTTCATATGAGGTTACACATCTACACATTTTCTTCTTTTTTTTAACTGAGCATGTCTTCAACACAGTAAAAGCAAATATGACATCTTCTGGTATAAAACGAAACATAAAGAACAAAAAAAAAAAAAAAAATAATAATAATAACACACACAAAACATGAAGAAATCATAGTAAAAGACATAGTGTATTCATTTATTGGGCTATAAAATCAGGCCCCGAGGTTATAAAACTTTTTTCATGCTCAACTCAGCTGAGCATAAAATTTTCTCTACTGATAAATATGAAAATGCCAACATTAGAAAATTTCATACTCAGCTAAACTGGGCAAGAAAACAACTGTACTTATCAAAAATTTGGTATCTGTTAGCAGGTAAAATTTCAAGCTCAACTCAGCTGAGCATGAAAAAAGTTTTATAACCTCGGGGCCAGGTTTTCCCTCTCTAGAAGGACTCCAAATACCTAAATCAATCTCACGAAATTCTGCTATAAGATGAAATTTTCCCTGCCAGAACAATCCCAAAAATCTAGATGTTTGGGATTGTTTTGAAAGAGAAAAAAACCTATTATAAACTGAAATATGGTATCATACCTCTTTCTTAGCTTCAACTTCGACTGTGTCTTGTTCTATTTTTATCATCAGTTTCTCGGTTTCTGCTGATGTTTTGATTAACTCTGGCTGTAAGTCTTTTAACTCCTGTTGCATGACGGACACCTGTGATGCGGCAAACTCTAACTTCTCCAGCCCAGTCAGGTACCTGTTCCTCATCAACATAATTGAGTCCCGTTTGATGCCGAGAAGTTTCTTGAAGGTTAAGATCAGTTCTAGGTATGATGTTGGTGTCACATAATTATGTCTTCTTAAGATCTCATAAAACCTGGAAAACAGCAGGATACCTTATTTATCCTATATAAAGTCCATATATTTGGACAGTCATGTCTTAGTGGAGACAAGTTATGAAGCTGCCAAAAAAAACCCAGAGCTAAACCTATCAAATGGAAACAATTAAAGAGACAGAAAATTACTCCCTCCCCCCACCCCTGCTTAAACCATTCAGGGGAAATCAGAAAGTATGACAAAAGAGTCTAAGAGTTGTCAACCCTGTACATAACAACCCAAGAAAATATTCCAACTCGTATTCAAATTATAGGCTAAAGTTAAGATCCTGTTTTGAGTGGGGGCCCTATTCATAGGAAGTAAGTACTTAAAACACAGAAGTTGTCTCCCTTTGTAGCAAGAATTCAGTAGAGCTGCTGACGACACCAGAAAAGTAATACCTATGTTTCCCTTCTGCTAGACCCAGGCCAGACAAAAATGGTGGAAAAACAAAGAAGTGTTTTCATTCCCCTTAAAACCTGAAACTTACTTGTCTGAGAGAGAAAAGACACTCTCATGGAACATCTTACACATA
Organism: Ctena decussata; assembly: GCA_963989385.1. Taxonomy (NCBI): domain Eukaryota; kingdom Metazoa; phylum Mollusca; class Bivalvia; order Lucinida; family Lucinidae; genus Ctena; species Ctena decussata. Next base: position 56,100,015 of record OZ022500.1, on the reverse strand, counting down.
AACACCACGCCTGCTCTCACTGTGTCTTCTAACTCCACTTCTTCTAAAAACTTGTTCGCCACCATTTCAAGGGCATCAGAGGGCCATGTCTGCAATGCAAGACTACAATGGTCAATCCCAAGGGCACATAACATCAAAAAACTAGTGTCAATGTCCATAAGATGTGGGTCCCCTCCCTCAAAAATGACCCCCAATATCAAAATCAGTTTGCTTTAATCTGTTATCATCTAAATAATCTGAGACAAGGGCAGATATTCTCGTGATATGGTATTCTCACTGTAACAATATTATACTGCATGGTTTTCCAAAGTAAGAATGGTACAAAACTCTTCCAAATGCTATTAATACTTAAACAAGAGTTGTCAGAAGACAACAAAGCGCGCCTTTTGGGTGCCTGATTCTCACAGTCACCAAGACCTACAAATGTATCAGGTCATCTGCAGTGTCAGACTGAGCCATTATCCCAGGTATATGATGAATACATACTAAATACACCTAAAATATGAAGCAAATCACTAAATGATAAAATTTATGTTAGAGTGACCTCAAATTCCCAAATATGATGTTAATCTATAAACAGCTTTGGAGACATAAGGCAAAATCACTGAACCATGAAATATAGGTCACAGTGATCTATAAATAATATGAGGTCATTCGGGATGTTAGACCGATCCACTATGCCAGATGTGATTTCAATCTATCAAACAGTGCTTGAAATATAAGACAAAATCACTGGACCATGAACAAAGGTCAAGGCCACAGGTGTCAGCGTGGTAGCTCTGCAGCTGCTGCAATTATAGGGATATGCTATTTGACCAAGTATCAAGTCTCTTCTGTCAAAGGTTTCATCAAAACTAAAAATTTTGCCTTAAAAACAGTGCCGAACGGCAATGTCAGTCAACCGTAACATATAGGTCAAGGACATACAATTGGATGTATATATGTACCAAGTATGATGATTGTAGCTGCTGTAGTTTCTAAGATACAGAGTTGAACATGGAGCTAAACGCAATTGTTAACATTGGTTAACCTGATCACGGACGCCGACGAGGATGCTGACGCTAACGCTAACGCTAACGCATACTCGGACTACGACGCCGGGGGTATAGCATAAGCTCTCCTTTGCTTCGCAAAGGCGCGCTAAAAAACACAAATGAAAATAGTTGAATTTGCAAACAGCAAACCCACTCACACCCAAAACCTCTGGATCACGAGTCCACAGTACCAACCACTCAGTCAACAGTACTAGATCCAGATGAGGTGGTTCATAATGAGCCACCTCATCTGCATCTACACTGTTTAGCTTCTACTAGTCTTATAAAGTCCAGAATAAGATTCTAATCAGTATTGTAGATCAGCTTTCTATTAAGCTACTAGTCTTGGAATTCTCAAGATACATTTTTGTAAATTTTGTAAATGTAAAGTTTGTCTTCTGTTTGTTTTTTGGCCCTTTTATGATTAAGAATGAACACTCACCTGGAACCAATCAATAGTACAGCAGTTGATTAGAGATGGGAACATTCTAAGGCGATTTCTGAAGGCGTCACCAATAGGACTCATAGCAAGAACAACATGTAGGTTCTGTTTGACACGGTCTATGAAGTAGTTGTACATTGCCAGAGGTGTGGCCTCCATCTTCTTACCCTGCACAAATATATAGCACACAATCATAGTTAAAAGGTAAGAAATAGTAATAATTCAGAGCTCCAGACATGGGAATATTTGATGGAAATTCCCTGATAATTTAATTTTTTTTTTTTTTCATTTTTTGATAGAACAAAAACAATCAAGGGCATAGTATGTCCACACTGTTGTTTGTGAGTGAGTTGTTTTTACAGATACTGAATTTTATTTCATTTTTAATTTTCACTTTTATTTCATCATTATTTCAATCTATCTGTTCCTTTAGTTTCACATTTTCTATACAAAACAGTAAGTAAAATCAAAATTTGAATGTCATCTAATTTGTTCTATATTACTTCCCTTGTGATATGTTATGTCAATATGAAGTTAGTTCACTACATTAGCCTTAAAGTTTCTAGACATATTCACTTTACAAAAATAAACTTTTTGCTTTTAAAAGCAATCACTGATAGACTTCTAGCCTCATCATTTAAATACATAATAAGGTACTTTCTATATAGCATATGCAAATAGTGAAGATTCAGATTAGCCTGCACATCCATTGGTGTCTGCCCTGTTTGACGTCACAACCTATATATCCTGAGGATTCTATAAAGCCAACTAGGCCCAGTTGTTACAAGCACTATTAGCTTCTCTAAGTCATTAGTTAAGGATTCATTAAGTCCCCTTGCACACTTAAATCATGCATGTTAATATTTTTGCTAAAAAAAATGTGAGGAGCTAAAAGCTCCTCACTGTTGTTTTTTTTAAGAAAAATATGGCAGTGATTTTTCATACAGTGTATTTTGAAAGTTTAAAGTCCTATTAACTAAAAATACCGTATCATTTGTTTTGAACAACTGGGCCCAGATATGTAAGTGCACAGACTACTCTGAGTCTTCACCATTATCATATTCTAAAAGGGGTTTCATCTTGAGCCCCTAGTGGCTCAAAATACAATCTGCTTTACATGCTTAGAGATAACATTTACAGCACCAAAACTGAAATACCAGTTAAATTTGCAAACAGCGTAGATCCAGATGAGGCTGCTAATAGTGAGCAGCCTCAACTGGATCTACACTGTTTGCTCTGTAGTCTTTAAATTTTCAATACAATAAAGTTTGGACTACATATTTTCGAAATTTTGCAAATGTAAATTTTGCTAGTTTTGGTCCTTTTAAGGATAAAGATTGATTTTCTACCAAATATGCTAAATGGATATACAACATGCATGGTGCTATAAGGAGCAGAATGTGGGGAAACAGAAAGTATCATTCCTAACAATAGAAATATTCCTAACAGGCAAAATATCTGCTAACTAATGACTGCTGTGTGAGCCCATATCCAGAGTCAGAAGGGCTAACCACTTGGCCATATGAAGGCTTCCTGAAATAACTGGAGGCTACTTGGCATACAGGTAATAAGAAAAGTCACAGGATTCCCTGGTGGAAAGAAATGCAGAAAAAGTATTTATACTAGCACAAGCTTTAAATGTTTTCTAGGATACATGCATACGAAGAACTATTAACATTTTAGGAACTATAAACTGGCCTTAAACTGATGCATCAAGAATAAAACTGATGGACAAACAAGGTTGAAACAACATCATATAGATGTGGACACAACATCATGATGTTGCGTCTACACAGCCATGTTTGTTTTTCAGTTGCATGCCTTCTAGGGACAGGCTAAGAACCTAAGCTTGGCATTCCCTGAAACATGACCTTAGGCAATCTGTCACAAACAACTACTCAAATCAGCCCGAATATTTGCGCAAATAGATCAAAGCCTTCGATTTTCAGTGTTTAGGTTCTCGAGGATTCACTGCAGCAATTGCACTAATGGTAAAGGTTCTGATTAGACTTCACAGATGTGCAGGCTCAGACTGATCTAAGTCTTTACTGTTTGCATCAGGCCTTTTTCATGCAATGCCATTTGAGCCACGACTCGACAAAACCAACAAAGTGATATGTGCGCCCAGCGAAAACTCAGATCAGCCTGGGCATCTGCCCAGTCTAATCAGAGTCTTCGCTATGCACTTAAAGAGTAGCTAAGGGTCTACGATACCTTCATGCTGACAGCGAAGTCTCTGATTAGACTTGGCAAATGCCCAGGCTGATCCGAGTCTTTGCTGTGCACACATGCCACTTCGTTGGTTTTGTCTTGTCGCGGCTCATTTATATTAAAAATCCTATTAGCTGAGTAGATCATTCTAATATCAGGCATAAAGGTAACTACTGGTCTCTATATACATATCACTGTATATTGGAAATATAAAATCTTACAGCGCCGAAGCTGAATTTGTCCTAAAAAACAACATGAAACATGTAAAATAGTGGAAAAGTATCATTAAGTATAGTCAGATCCCCTGTTCACTGAAATGTGATCCTTAGACCAATTTTCAATTCAGGCAAAGTGTAAGTAAAATCAAAGTACTGAAGTACTGAAACATGAAAATTCATAAATTCACTGAAAACAGCTACACATTAAACAACCAAAATACATTACATGATATGCTATAAAATAAATGAGAACACAAATAAAAATGAAATATACGAAAGCATGATCAAAGCTCAACTTATCTATCTTTAAAAAAAAAAACATATATTCAAGCCACAGACAATGCTGTTTATAATATAATCTAAAAATAAACTGATTTTCATTGGTGCAGAGCATGATTAATACCTCTTAACAAACTTGATGTCTACTGGCCTGGGGTTTTTCACATGCAACATTACTTTCTAAAATAAGATTTCCTTGAATTTTGCAAGACTTAATTCCACAATATTTGGCACTGGTATTTAATCATTCTGTGGATCCGAGAACCAGTGACGTTTTAATGCTAAATTTTTATGACATCAAACTGTATGCAAACGTTAATGACATCAAATAAATCAGCATCATAGGGCGGCAACCTTCACATGCGATTTGATGTGTCATAATGCCTAACAGCAAAATTCTATTGCCTAGATAGGCAGTGTGTTTATTTGTTGAATTATATACTAAAACGATTTTTGGCTAATGAATAGTTAGCCATGATGTGATGTCAGCTAGAGAATACCCAAATTTACCAACACGACAGCATCTGTCAATATTGGTATTCTCTGACTGTCATCACATCATTAGTCGATAAATGCATAGTACTTGCTCATGATCTAAAAATTACCATATTTATATGGTTATAAGATGAGGGGGGTTTCTCATCCAAAAAAATCCCAAAAATCTAGGTCCATTTTACAAGACAGATCTAAAATTTTGGGGTTGTTCTGGAAGAGAAAAAAATCTTATATAACTGAATTAAACAAGCAAATTCGACAAATTTATGTCTCCCGCCTTGGAAACTAGGTCTCCACTGTATATACACTTAGTGTTTGAGCTGGAAAGGCGGCTAAGTTAGAAATGTGAAGGATTATATCCAAACCACATGCATATCTTCAGACCATGATCAAAATACCTGTGAAGTTTCAAAGGAATCGGCATAAAACTGTAGGAGGAGTTGCACACACAAGGTACCCACTATCTATTCACTTTGATAGTAAAAATGTATGAAAAATGGCTAAGTTCAATTTGCGAAAAAAGTGATAAAAAATAATGTGAGGATTATATCCAAACCACATGCATATCTTCAGACCGTGACCAAAATACCTGTGAAGTTTCAACGGAATCAGCATAAAACTGTAAGAGGAGTTGCGTACACAAGGTACCCACTATCTAGTCACTATGATAGTAAAACGCCTAAAAAATGACTAAGTTCAACTTGTGTAAAAATGACAAAAAATAATGTGAGGATTATATCCAAACCACATGCATATCCTCAGACCATGACCAAAACACCTGTGGAGTTTCAAAGGAATCGGCATAAAACTGTTGGAGGAGTTGCACACACAAGGTACCCACTATCTAGTTACTTTGATAGTAAAAACGCCTAAAAAATGACTAAGTTCAACTTGTGGAAAAAGTGACAAAAGATAATCTCAGGATTATATCCAAACCACATGCGTATCTTCATACCATGACAAAAACAGCTGTAAATTTTCGAAAGAATCGGCATAAAACTGTAGGAGGAGTTGCGCACACAAGGTACCTACTACTTTAGGGGGACGGAAAGACGGAAAGACGGAAGGATGGAAAGCCGAAAACTATGTCCCTCTGCTTTTCTTCGAAAAGGAGGGGGACAAAAAGACTGATATGCATATTTGAAGTAACTCTGGAAAGGCCAGCCCCTGTCTTATAACCAAATAATACTGTACTTATATGTTCTCCAATTGATCCAGGCAACTAAATTCTCGTATATGTGGCAATCAGCATGATTAGTGATATACAAAATGATACGTACATAGATAGAAATAGTTACAGCACCAGACCAGGTTTTTTGACACCCATACAGCCCATGTACAGGTCCTTCACTGCGCCAAAGCTGACAAAATTGTGTCAATGGCACAATGGTGGGGTCAGAAATGACAGTTTATTTATCACTAAAAAATATTTTTCATATTTTTTTCTGCGTTTAAATTGTTTTAAACCATCAATGCAAACTTTCAAAATGGAAACTAACAACATTTAGTGTTTTGTGAAAATGAAAATAAGCCAAAATGTGCATTGCAAATATTATATATCTGAGCCACGTCACAAGAAAAAGAGTCCTGGAGAATGTGTAAACAGTGAATAATCAAACAAGAGGGCCATGATGGCCCTGGATCGCTCACCTGGGTATCCTGTGAACTTAACCTCAGAGACATCCATACGACCGACAGACAGAGTTTCACAAAGATTAAATGGAAAATGAACCTTTTATTGTGTACCTAAGGTTTTTATAAGATTTAACCTAATGACCTAGATTTTGACGCCACATGACCCAGTTTCAAACCTGGTCTAGATTTCTTGGATATGAACATTCTGACAAAGTTATCAAAACTGTGCCCTCTAGAGTGTACACAATGTTTTTCTAAGGTTTAACCTAGTGACCTACTTTTTGACCAAACATGACCAAGTTGCACCCTTGGTCCAGTTTTGTTGGAAACAAACATTCTGACAAAGTCTCATGAAGATTAGAACAAAACTGCGTCTGCTAAAGCGTTCACCCTGTTTTTCTAAGAACTGACCTAGTGACCTAGTTTTTGACCTGACATGGCCCAGTTTCAAATCTGGTATAGATTTCATGAAAATAAACATTCTGACAATGTTTCACGTAGATTGGATCATAACTGTGCCCTCTAGAGTGTACACAAGGTTTTTCTAAGATTTGACCTAGTGACCTAGGTTTTGACCCCACATGACCCAGTTTCAAAGATGGTCTAGATTTCATTTAGATAAACATTCTGACAAAGTTTCATGAAGATTGGATCATAACTGTGCCCTCTAGAGTGTGCACAAGGTTTTTCTAAGATTTGACCCAGTGACCTAGTTTTTGACCCCACATGACCCAGTTTCAAAGATGGTCTAGATTTCATTTAGATAAACATTCTGACAAAGTTTCATGATGATTGGATCATAACTACGCCCTCTGTGTCGTTCTAAGATTTACTTCTATTTTTAGCTCTGGCGGCCATTTTGTTCAGCGGAGTGGAACCGTTTGAGCAATTTTTGTTCAGAGTCATGACTTAAACAATTCTGTGGAATTTTTTTGAAATCGAGCTGATGGGTTCAGAGACGATGATGTTTAAAGCTTTTTTTCTATTTTTAGCTCTGGTGGCCATATTGTTCAGCGGAGCAGAACCGTTTGAGCAATTTTGGTAGAGGGTCTCCTAAGGAACATTTCTGTGAAATTATTTCAAAATCGGCCCAGCAGTTTTGGAGGAGAAGTCGTTTAAAGGTTTTTCTATTTTTAGCTCTGGCGGCCATATTGTTCAGCGGAGTGGAACCGTTTGAGCATTTTTGGTAGAGGGTCTCCTAAGGAACATTTCTGTGAAATTATTTGAAAATCGGCCCAGCAGTTTTGGAGGAGAAGTCGTTTAAAGGTTTTTCTATTTTTAGCTCTGGCGGCCATACTGTTCAGCCGAGCGGAACCATTTGAGCAATTTTGGTAGAGAGTCCCCCAAGGAACATTTCTGTGAAATTATTTCAAAATCCGTCAAGCAGTTTTGGAGAAGAAGTCGTTTAAAGCAAAAGTTGACGCCGGACAACGGACGACGGACGACGGACAAAGACCGATCACAATACCTCACCTTGAGCACTTCGTGCTCAGGTGAGCTAAAAAGCCTGCATATTAATGCAGACTGGTCTGACTCTTAATGATATGATATGTATACAAGCTCCTGATGACTGACTGGGTGCAGACTGATCATTCTCCACATTTTGGTCTTGACCAAAAATATTTTTAAATGTGTTTTACCGCCCTTTCATTAGAACATTTCACTTACATTGAGCCAATCATTGAGCAAAGGTTGAGCAAAGGTTAAAGAAAACCATAGATCCTAGATTTCTTATTTGTATGCCTGCTGAGGTTTGAACCCACAGCTGTGTAGGACCTAGGGCCGTATTCATAAAGCCACTTAAGTTGTTGCTATGCTGTTGCTAAGGCTAAATATCTATAAAGGAGATTCCCTACAACTATGAAATTTGCTCTGGAGGAACAGTCTTTGTAAGACTGTTCCTCCAGAGCAAATTTCATAGTTGAAGGGAATCTCCTTCAAAGAAATTTAGCCTTAGCAACAGCATAGCAACCACTTAAAAGTCGTTTTATGAATACGGCCCCTAATGTTTAAGGGTTAGTGCTCTTAACCACTAGGCCATGGAGGCCCGCTTAATGTTTTTTTTCCTGTTTACAAATGCTGTAAGATACTTTTTCTCAAGACATGGCTCATTATATCACAGACATGACAACAATTTTTATCACTACACACAAATCACCGCTGAGTAATCAGCATCATAAGAATATAATGGTGGAGTGATAGTTTGTGGTAGAGGGGAGGGGCTGTGCTGGACTGTCGGCCCCTCCTCCGTCTGCTCCCCCTGCTCCACGGGAACTTCACTAACAACTGATGGTGAACGACCCTCTAGCATCTTTTGTTTTCTCTCTTGCTATTAATCAAGTAAAATGATATAAGTCTCTAGTACAGAACAAATTTATGTCCTTCTTCTCAACAACAATATTTATTTACCAACACCGACTTAACTGCAAGCAAAAATCACATTGATATGAGGCTTTGAAATTAATTGAAATATTAAAGAAATCAACTTCAGTGACATTTATTAATTTTGTGTATTTATCTTTTTATACCTTTTTCATCATTTTCTACTGCTATTTATAGGCAGTTTTTGTTTAAATTGACACTTCTGTGTGAATTTTGTTGCATGCTTTTTGGCACTGTTAGAAATAAAAGGGATTTACAATAATCATAAATGAAACAGCTTTTTTATCACCAATATTAATTCATTTTATAAATGGTTTACATCTTTTTATCTGTACATTTTACTTCACTACTACATTATCAGTGCTCCAGATAAGAAGGGGTAACAGAGATAATTTAGGGATAATTATCCATATTTTTCCATAAAAACATATTTTGTGACCCATCATTAGAACCGTCTCGTCGACACGGTTCTAATGAGGGGTCACAACATATGTTTTCATTGAGAAATAAGAAAAATTATCTTTGAATTATCCTTAATACCCCCTCTTATCTGGAGCTCTGTATTACACAATAATCTAGATATGGGAAAGTTTCGTCAATTGAAAAGGAAAGTAGGACAAACAAGATTAGGTAATAAATGGTCAAATGAGGGAAAATAGGAATTTGGAAAAAATACAGAAAAAACTTCTCTACCACATGGTAAGGCAGAGCTCCAGACAAGAGGGGGATTTGAGGATAATTCAAAGATAATTTTTTTTATTTTTCTCAATAAAAACTTATCTCGTGACCCCTCATTAGAACCGTCTCAACGAGACGGTTCTAATGATGGGTCACAAAATATGTTTTTATGGGAAAATATGGATAATTATCCCTTACTTATCCCTGTTACCCCTTCTTATCTGGAGCTCTGGACTGAGGCAAATACAGAACATGATAATGAAGATGAACATATCCCCACCATTCCGTTCCCCATCAATCTTATCATGGCCATTCTGGATGGTTTTACTGAAATGATTTTGTTTACAACACAGCTAGCCCGTAAGTAGAATGTGTGTCAGCTCTTTGTCTTCTACCAATGACACATTTCTGCAATCTTGGTCAAAATCCACCCTTAGTTCAAGAGACATCTCATTTAACATTCTAAGTCCTTGTGTGGCCTTGAACTGGGGTCAAGGCCACCATAACCAGATTAGCTCTTAAACTTGTCCTAATCATCAAATCATACCAGTTTGATCAAAATCTCCCCACTGGTTCAACAGTTGGCTGGGCAAAACTATAATGCTGATTGATGCCAAAGCAGACACCTACAAGCTCCCTATCAAGACAAGCATGTCAACCCACCCCTCCCTGCCCACCTCCCCCTTTTAAGCATATCTTTGGTTTACTTTGGTTTATATAAACAACCCAACAATACATCCTTCCAACTTACTGCATGAAGCTTTGCCAAATATGCCTGCAAGTCAATGAATGTTTCACATACATATTCATGTGACAGATGACATGAGGGGTACCGAAAATACCTTAAAACTGGAACACATTAGCCAGGGGCCGTATTTATAAATGACTTAAGTGGCTGCTATGCTGTTGCTAAGGCTGGATTTCTAGGAAGGAGATTCCCTACAACTATGAAATTTGCTCTGGAGGAACAGTCTTTCTCAGACTGTTCCTCCAGAGCAAATGTCATAGTTGTAGAGAATCTCCAATATAGAAATTTAGCCTTAGCAACAGCATAGTAACGACTTAAGTAGTTTTATAAATACGGCCCCAGTTGTAGTAATTATCTTAAGGTCAATGGGTAAACTTTCATGGGAAGCAACTCCACCATTTTCCCGCAGGAGCGAATTCTTTCCTTTAATATTTAACTGACTCCTTCTGGAAAAGTAGAGTCATCCATGGAAGCAAATAGGAAGGCACTTAAGTTGTTTAACTTTGTTAAAATGGCAGAAAAACATGGATGTGTATCAGTACACCTTATAATTCTAAAGAGTTGATTTTTAAATTGTGGTAATGTATGAAATTCGAATAGTAAATAGTGCAGTTTCTAATAACGTAGTTCCTTCAATATCAGTCTAATCTGAGTTTGTACGCAGACACAGGTCCCAATATTTAAGTTATCACTATTCAGAGATTCAAACTGATTTAGTGCTTTGAAAAGACATATGAGCCGCGACACAAGAAAACCAACAAAGTGGTTGTGCGCCCAGCGTAGACTTAGATCAGCCTGGGCATCCATCCATTCTGATCAGAGTCTTTGCATTGCGCTTAAATGGTAGCTAAGGGTCTTAGCTACCTCCATGTTGACAGTGAAGACTCTGATCAGACTGGGTGGATGCCCAGGCTGATCTGAGTCTGCGCTGGCCGCACAACCACATTGTTGGTTTTCTCGTGTCGTGGCTCATATGATGAATGACTGAATATCCAAGATTACAACAGGTATGTTAACAGTTCACTTAAATTTAGAATAGTCGTACCTTGTCAAACAAAGAATGGGTTACCTGAGCTTCAAATACATTTTGCTCTGCAATACCTCCTCACATATTTTTGGTTAACAATGGCAAATTGTACTGTCTCATCTAATTGTTAGTTTAGAACAACCCTGCATGTGACTTTTTGCCGGATATTAATCAAACGACCACCGGTGCTGTATTACTCACCACAGTGAATGGGAAGTATTTTGCATGTTTGTGGTATTGTAAATTGCAGCAGCTGTTGGGCTCAGAAAAGGATGATTTCATCAAGGGGTCATGTGATTTCAATCTTTCAGACAAATTTCAGTTCTCCAGACAAATAGAGGGGCTATATACAAGCTGGCTTCAGATGGTCCAGTGGCTTCAGAGAAGAATATGTTTTATATTTTGGAATCTCAATGACCTTTGCCAAACAATCAAAAACTGACCTTGACCTTATGTAACCTTATGTCTTCATTTATTTTTAAAAAACAAACTTCAACATACTGTTAAATTAGCTTCCCAAATAAAAGCTAACGGAAGAAGAGCTGGTATTTGGTAAATGAAAAAGATGAAAACTTGGTGGCACCTTATGCTACAGAAGTTTTAATGTGACTGGTCTCTTCTTGGTTCTGGAGTATAAGATTTTTATCATATATAGGCATGGCAAGTTTGGTTAATTTTAGATAACACATAAAGGCATACATTTCACAGCAATTTTTTGCGTGAAAACTTCAAACTTAAATTACACAATTAAACTTTAAAGAATCAATTTACCTCTTGTCTGGCAACAACTTGCATTTTCTCAATCAGGTCAGCCTTCTCATCCTGAGCAAAAAGGTTTGGCACATCTCCAGTGTTCAATATCATACTGATGTCTTCCATAAAAGATTCATCTTTGATCTGGGTGTCGGAAAACAGGAACACTGTTGGTTTACCTTCACTACCTGTCTTCATAAACAGCTGCAAGAGAAATAAAATAAATACTCCCAGCTTTCTGCTCCTTTTTCAGTTCATAAAAATGGATGTAGTTACGTTATTGTCCATCTACATGCCTGTCCATGAGCAATTTCACTCAATCCATAACTGTTTAATCCTTTGAAATATTTTAAGAAAACTTACCAGTAATGTGTAAACTGTCAAGAGGATTTGTCCTGAACAGGCATAGCAGTTCTTACTTACTTCCTGAATTATCTGCCCTTACATAATTTCCCTTTCACTCCATAACTCTTTAACATTTTGGAAATTTGTAACTAAAATTTTTTTTATAGAAGTGAATGTGATTGAACAGAATTTCAACTTCGACTAACTTATTTTCTAAATTATCTGCCTTTAACTGACAGTTGACATTTTCCCGACTTTCAAACCACTTCACCTATAAAACTGATATTCTGGTAAACTAATACAAATGGATGTGTAAAATATTTTGGTAAAAGATAGGTAGCTCTGCAATCATTAACTACAAAGTTATTTCCCTGGACCCAGTTGTTCAAAACTAACGACGTTGTTAGTTAACGTGACGTTAAAATTTCAAACGTTAATATCACAAATATGCCAATATTTTTTGTTGTAAAAATGTGAGAAGCTTTTGCAATGCAAAAGCTTCTCACATATTTTCAACAAAATATATTAGTGTATTTGGCTATAAAGTCACAAAACACTTAACGAGTTGACCTCTTAACGAGCTCGTTAGGCTAACTAAGCTTTGAACAACTGGGCCCTGATCATCAATACTAATATAGCAATGGGCTTAAGAATGATTGCACCTAAGGTTTTGAAATTTCGTATATGGAATGGCCATTAAAAGTAAGCAGACCTGTATTTTTCCCCTTGAATGTCTTGTACTTTTAAAGTAGCTTTGCGCATAATGCCAAAATTTGGCAAAAAGTTTGTATCTGTGTGCAAGAGAAAGTACCCCACATGTGTATGTAAAGGTATGGAACAAAATATCCCACTCTCAGGATCAGATTATTTCCGTCAGAAACATGTCAAGCTTGACAAATTTTCTGACTCTTGGGCGGGATCTCCTTGCCCCACACCAATAATACATATGAAAGATTCTTAGTCTAAAATAGCTGTTTCTGGAGTCAAAACAAAAACATGCATGTCAATATAAAGATTGTGCCGACAAAGTCAACTCAGAAATTTCTGACAAAAGTCATCCATACCTTTTTAATATCTTCTCTCCACTCAGTGTTGGTGTAATTTCTGGTAATTTCAATCTGGAACAACTCATAGTCGGCCATAAAGGTTGCAAGTTTAGCAGCACTCTGACGGCCACTACCTCCAATACCTACAACAACAAATGGTTTTAATCTGGCCCCGAGGTTATAAAACTTTTTTCATGCTCAACTCAGCTGAGCATGAAATTTTTTCTGCTCATAAATTTTAAAATGCCAACAATTGTTGGTTTTGGTTGGTTGATTTGATGCTTAACGTCCACGGTAAACAACTAAGGTCATGTCGGGACGGTCAGTTAACCTAACCACACTATTCCTGGGCAGGCTTAGACCTCCTAAGCTGTTAACCAGTACTAAGTGCACATACTTTCGCCAGTAACTGACAACTGCCCTTCTTGAATCAGCGGAAGGAGAAACGAAAGTATGTGGCCAGACCGGGATTCGAACCCAGGACCTCTGACTTACGAGTCAGGTGCCCTACCGATTGCGCTACCCGGCCCGGCAAACAACAACAACAACAATTGTTGGCATTTTAATATTTATGAGTAGAAAAAATAGCCTTCCTGGCTTATCTGAGCCTGAAAAATGATGAATTTCTTGGTATTTTTATATCAATGGGCATTTTAAAATTCATGCTCAGCTGAGTTGAGCACGAAAAAAGTTTTATAACCTCGGGGCCTGCTTACTTCACAGCAAAAAAAAAGCTAGAACCGTCAGAAGAATCTGACTATACCCCCGCTTAACAGCTTTAGTAAAATGGTGTTTATTTTCATTACTTGGAGCATAATTGTCAACATGTGTACCTGACATCAAATATTCTACCTAATGAAAAAAAAAATCACACGGACAGAAAGAAAAATTAATAAATACATGTATGATTTAAAAGTAAATATCAATCTGTAAACCAAATTCACCTATTTTTGGTTTTGGCACTTTACATGATAAATACTGAAGCAAGCACAGAAAATAAATGTAACAAGAGCTTCGCAAGCGGTGCATAATACACCCGTTTCAGTGTGTCATGAAGGAGTTACAAATGAAAAAGATTGTTTATAAAAGGATGGACAGGCAGACAAAGAGGGGAAACAACTCTGTAATTAATGTCTGCAATGTTATTAAAACATCTAACACATCAAATACTATTAGTATACCAAAAATCAGCTTCCGGGATGAAGCAGCTCAGAAGTTGAGAAATGCCAAAGTCAAACAAGGGAGATAATTCATAAACTAAGTATACAAGAGTACTATTTTTGGTCATAATACATTCCCTTGACAATATACACATCACCATAAAGTTTTGTTAAGATATTTCCAATGGTTAAGAAGTTACAGAGTAAAACAGAAATTGCTGCAAGGGCAGATAATTCAGAAGTAAGTAAGCCAGAGTTGTGGTTCATGCTCATGATATGTTGCCCCATTATTATACACATTCCTACAAAGTTTCATTAAAATATTTCAAAGGTTTAAGGAGTTATGGACTGAATGGGGGAATGGGGCTAGCCTGAAAAAAAACTAATCAAAGGGAGGTTACTCAAAAATTAAGGAAGAGGGAACAACCATTCTTATATGTGACACACCATCTTGTGATCATGCACACTGCTAGAAAGTTTCATCAAGATATTCCAAATGGTTACTAAGTTATTGAATGCACAAGATTAGTATACATGAAAACAGCCTACCAAATCTAATCAAAGGGATGCAACTCCAAAACAAAGAAAGGGAGAGCAACCATTCTCATACGCGACACATCGTTAGACCCTCATACACATTGCTATAAAGTTTCATCAAGATATCCCAAACGGTTATCTAGTTATGGGGCGCACAAGACTAGTAGGGTAAAAAATAATCAAAGGGGCATAACTTGGAAACTAAGGGGGAGCAACCATTACTGTACACGACACTTTGCCCCATCCTAATATATATGCCTACAAAATTTCATGAAGATATCTCAAACCGTTACTGAGATATGGTGCGCACAAGAATGTTGACGGACGGACAGACGTAGACAAGACAGATAGATGGACGGACAGCGCCATGCCATAATAAGTCCGTTTTTTTTTCCAAAACGGGCGTGTAATAAAACAGACAAAATGAGTCAGTTATCATGACTTACCGACTAGAAGTGCGTGCCCATTGTCCTGCAGCAGGACTCTACTGACTCTAGAGATATGTTCAATGGCAAACTTGAACATTACGAGATGCATTGGAGCTTTACTGATCATGTTATACTCATCTAGATAACTGGAAAGAAAAAACATACATCATAATCAGAATAATGTTTATCAGAGTTTAATAAGCAGTCAGGGCTTTTTGCTGTAAAATGCTGTTAACCATTTTTGGTCTCCAAAAACAGTGAACTTACATAGATGACCAATGTCTGACTGGCTAACACATCAAAAGTTTGAGACAGTATATCCTATGTTATAGAGTCGGAAACCAGACGTCATTATGAAATATCGGGTTTCATGATGCTGAAAGTGCATGTTGTGGGTGCAAAGTAAAACACTTTTGAAAAGGTGAAAATGTGAAAAGGTGCTTAAGAATGGGGATAACTGTATTGAAAATGGGGAGGTAAATTGTCAGTTTTATGGTCACAAATTACATTTTATGGAAACACATCACCATAAACCTGACAATTTACCTCCCCAAATAACAATTCTGAGTTCAGTTATCCCGTTATGAATTCATCTTTGATAAAAATTAATGTTGGGAATCAAGTTTTCTTCCTTTCATATAGATATCTACACTAGCATATTTCTTCGGTTATAAGACAGCAGTTTTTCCCTTCCAAAACAACCCCGAAATCCAGATTCATTTTATAAGATGAATCTATATTTTTGGGCATTGTTTTATAGGGGAAAACCGATCTCAAAGCACAATTTCATAAGACTGACTTAGTTATTTGAGGTCATTCCAGAGGCTGAAAAATACTGTCTTATAGCTGAAGAATTAAGGTACACTTTCCTAACATTTCTTCCAAATGATGCTACATATATATACCAGTATACCCCCCCCCCCCCCCCCCCCACACACACACACACAAACACCTTTTCAAAGTGGCAGTAATGCATCAAAAGAAGCAGATCAAAAGATGGGTCTGCATTGTTTACTAAGACCTTTCTGTCTTCTATTTTTTTTTTTTGTGTGTGTGTGTACGGCTGTTGGAATATGGGGATATAGAAGTGGCGTGGGATATGTAAATCACTTACTTTTCCATAACTGCAGTAAGTTCCTTCAAATCTGCAACTTCATTGTATGTCTTATTCTCTTGCGATATATAATCACCAAAAAATAAACTACGGACATTATCATCAACCACTGTGCCACTCCTTGATAAATGACCCAACACTTTATCAATATTAAGTTTGAAGTTTGTCTGACACTGTTCCTTCACAATGGAGAAAAAAGTTTCCCTGAAATCATAAAAAATATACCTTTCATGACGGCTGAATTGACTAAGATTTCAGACTGTCTGAAAACAATTTTTATGCAATACAGAACTCGAAATACAGTTTGCAATTTTTTCCTTATTTCTTATGAAATGTATTTTGAACCTGTCAACAAAATTGCTTCTTTGACACAGGTTTTATGAAGGAACCAATATGTTATGGAGTGTAAAAAGCATTTTCTTTTTAACATCTATCATGCACCTACCAAATCTGTAGCTCTCTGTTAAAATACAAGTTCTCGGAATATATACTCAGCTACAAACCGTATTACAGTCAATTCTCGATATCTCAAACACTGATATCTCAAAGTAACCTAGAATATACTTTCACACATTTCTTGCTTTTATTTACATTTCGACTCCTGTTATCTCAAACCACTGATATCACAAAGTAAATTTTCTGAAACCAGAAAATTTACTTTGAGATATCACTAGTTTGGGACAATTTTCAACTTTGAGATATCGAGAGTTGACTGTACATGCTTATGGTGAATAGCTGCACTTTCAATAGAAGAAACTCTGCATTTTTTTGTTTCTGCTAACCTTCTCAATTGGCTCAACTCTTGAAGTAAAAAAAATGCTCCCCTAGGAGCATTTTTTTACCTTCAAGAGTAGAGCAGCTCCAATTGCT
The DNA here is from genome assembly GCA_963989385.1 of Ctena decussata. NCBI lineage: Eukaryota > Metazoa > Mollusca > Bivalvia > Lucinida > Lucinidae > Ctena > Ctena decussata. The sequence continues at coordinate 56,082,613 of OZ022500.1, read as the reverse complement.
GTCTTCCCGTAAAGTAAGTCACAATAGTTGCTCCCCTTCATAGAAATGGTGGAAAAATACGGAGGTGTACCATACACCTTAAAGAAGCTTTTACTTTTTTTCTCTTTTATGTTTTGTATTTTACAAACTATGCACTTTTCTGTACAGCGGAAAATGATAACTTGACTCGAGTAAGTTGTGACTCAAATCAATCTTACCTGTCTTGATGGTCAGTAAGACGATCATAAAATACTCTGTAAACCTCATGAACCCATAGACGATACAGCTTATCAGTCTCTGTCATGTTTGCTGGTGGAACAAGCAGAACACCACGTATCACACGAGCAAAATCTCTCAAGTTAAACACATAGTGACTTTTTGCTGGGGTGGGGAGGAAGTTGGCTATTGCCTCTTTATAAACACCCATAGTTGCTTGTACCAGTAACTAAAAACAAGAAAACAGAGCATCAACGTTAGAAATCTTTTGTATCAGGAAAACAGTCACTAAAACTTTTTAAAATTCTATTTATAATGACCCTATTAAAACCAAAAGTCTGCCATATCCAATGTTCTTGCACACTAGATAAGGATATCTGCGAATTTCACCTGTACAGACAATTTTTACCGTAATGTGCATATATATTGGGACACCTAAAAATGATGAATTTTCCATTTGGGACAAATGGAAAATTCATTATTTTTAGATGTCCCAATACTTAAGCACATTAGGTTATATCATCAATCTTATCTCACCTAAGTCTGGCAAAAAAAAAAAAAACAGGGACTTTATTAACCACCTGTCCATTGGTCTGTCACCGATGAAATCTGAGCCAGACCAGGTTATTTCTGTAGTAGCTGGTCCTCAAGAACAACTAATTTTTATTTTTACAACAAAAAGGTGATAAGTAAAACAGCCAAAATACTGACAGGCAAAGTTAAACCATGCTAACACTAGTCCTGTGTACCAGAAAGCCTGAATATAATGTTAAGTTTATGCATGGTTGTATAGGTCATCCAACTCCTTTTACAGCAGTTGCAACATGCTCCCCACTGTTTGATAGTCTTCCAAAAATATTTGACAAACTGCCATTATTGTAATCTCAACTTGTTACATTTTTGGCTAACTACAGTAAAAGCTGAGGGGTACCTATATCTATTGTAACTAGAGCAGTTCTCCAGATAGGAAGTGGTAGGGATAACTATGTTCATTTCTCCATACAACATGCTGTGACCCCTCATTAGAATTGTCTCACCAGGACAATTCTAATGAGGGGTCACAACATGTTAAATGGCGAAATGAGAAAAATATCTATAGAGTATGATGGCCTTGAAGATCATTTTATACGAAAACATACCTTTCCATTTCTCACAAAAGCTGCATCAAAGCCTTTGCCAAAATGCCAGTCTGTTATATTTGTGAAGATTCTTGTCATTGTTGCATCATCAAACTCATCAATAGAGATAATGTTCATATGGCGTGTGAATCGACCCGTGATGTCATTTCTTCCTCCACCAGGAGGCCCCATAGCAGCAACAAACAGCTGAAAACACATTTAAAATCCTTACTAGTACATATCTGATGCTATAATTAGTTATGTCTGGGGGAAACAAAAATGGTATGTCCTAGTGGGAAGTATTTCCTGGGAAATATCAAGCAAATACTTCCTCACTTTTCCCAGCAAATATTTCCTCCCAGGACATGAAACCATTTCCTCTAAGACATTTAATTATTACTAGGAAATGGCTGTGCTTTGATTTCAGAAAGGCAGCTGACATCATCTGATGCAGTAACAATACTTTTTGGCCAATATTAGTGTTTCGTATCCAGAATAAAAGAAGGTAACTTTTTAGCCTTCCAGTGCCAATAAAATTCAAACACACCCAAATTAAAACAAATATAAACTAAACCTACCAGCATGTTCTGCAAAAATAACTTTGGCAAGATCTTTTTTTTAATTTCTAATGAAAGTATAAGTTTTGATGCCTAATTAGAATCCCATGGGATTCTAATTAGGCATCATAACATATATTTCATTAAGAGACAAGAAAAATTATTCCAATACTAGTATCAAAATTCCTCCTTATTTGCAGTTCTCAATGAAGTGTATACTTACCACATCCACCAAGAAAATCTTGGTTGTGTCTTTCTTATCATACCAATGTCCATGGTCTACCCACTGCCGTAACAACTCTATTGGGGGCTGGGCACCATATTTCTCTTTAGCAGGCATATTGAGGTCATCAACAAACACCACTGACTTCTTACCCATAGGAGGACCAAACACTCCCTTTCTTCTCCTGCAAAAGATGAAGAATGGTATAAAACAGACAAGATCATTCTAATCTAGGTGTAGGGGGACGAATTCCACCCTTTTAGGACAGAAAGGATGCACTAACCAAGCAAGCAAATATTGTTTTGTTGATGTTGTTGCTGTCTCCCTCTAAAGATGACAGATACACCATGCAGGTGTATATATACCCATCTGTGAAATTTTATGCCCAATACCAGTTGTAAATTTCAGCTTCTGCAAGCAAATTGTCTTGAAATTTACACAATGACAGCCAGCTAAAACTGTTTAAAATTAGCATGATTTAGTTATATTTACCAACTAACAGCTTTTATACTCTAATATAAGGCAGGCAGTGTCAGACAGAAAAAGTCCCATATATGTCCTATATGGTAGAATACATGTATCTGTCATTAGTGTGAGGAGGTCAACCTATTAGTTTAATGATATTTAATTGCCTTTCAAACAAGCAATGGGGTTGGCCTACACATTCTCACAACCTTAGTTACGACCCTTCCCCTACCCATTGCTGTAATAACTCTTTTGGAGTCATTGTTTGGCATAATGAGGCTTACCAATGCCAAACAGTGTTCCTTAGATACAGAGACATTAATTCCCTGTCTGCTTCTTGAATACCTCTTGTTTCACAATGTTAGAATTTGTAACTCACTAAAATGCATCATTTTATCATCCAAGAGGAGATTTATTAATTTTGAAATTCATTATCTGTGGCGTCTCTGTAATTTCATCATCTCCAAGTATACAACCATTCAACCATGCAGATAGACCAAACTGATCCAAACAATTTTACCTGTCCAGTTTAGACATGATGATGTCTTGTGTTTGATTGGCTGAAGTTCTAGCTGAGAAATTGATCATGTTGGGCACATACCTGCCAAAAATAAAATTTCAGTTTAGCTGTACAATAAGGCTATTCAGTGTCATAATGCTAATACATCACAAAAATCATTTACACTTATGCTAAACACTTTATTACGCTGATGTAATAAGATGAAAGACAACATGGCAAGCAAAAAGACATAAAAAGCAATTTTTGAGTCAAAAGTTGCAAAGGATAATTATTGACCTTGTTTAATAAATATCATGAAAAGTCCAGTGAAGTATGATTCAGTATTTACACACAGGAGAATCAATGTATTTTAAAAGTTCTTACATGTCTTTTGGTAATCCAAGCAGATAGTTGTTGGTGATGGCTGATTTACCAGTTCCTGTTGGGCCGACAAACAAACATGGCCGCTCATGTGACAGGAATGTGTGCAGGAAGAAAGTCTGTCGAGCTGTCTCATTGGTCTGAATGATCAAATCACTGACCTGGAGAAAGGAAAGATATAATTATGTTTCTGAAATCATTTATTAATGTCATTTCTGAGTTAACAATCACTGTTACATTTAATATACTTTATATGAGTTTCTCATAAAAAGCAAACAAAAATTTTTTCAAATAAAGCCACTTCAAGCGCCAAACAAACAAAACATAAGTTAAAATGCTATCAAAATTGAAAGCGTAACAGAATGGATAAAGCATGTATGATCAAAACATGAAGGATGCATTTTATTTGCTGTAGATAGCCTTCCACTCCTGCAGCATTTGAAGAACATTATCACATGATGCCATAGCTTAGGATGAAGTGAGTATGTGTATTCATGAACTGTTTATCTTGTGATAATGTTCTTGAAATATTGCACTTTCCAAGTTCTGTTCTATACCTGGCACTCTTGGGACAAAATTTGGGCATTAGGGAGGTATTCATTAGAGAAAATGTGGTAGTTAGACCTAGGAACTTTATTTATTTTGGTAAGCAAGACTTATCTAGCAATTATGACACACTCCATTAAGGAACTTCAGCCATGTACTTTCTTTAATAGTGCACAAGAAAACTTCATATTTTTACAACCCTATCCTGAGGCAGACTGACATAATAGGGTAGTACTACAAAACCATGCATATTCAAACATCAAACTAGCTGTACAGTATTCAACAGATAAAAGATGCTGATGGTGGTAGTGGTGATAGTGGTAGTGGTTGTGAGGATGGTAGTGATGATAGAAAAGGCATTCAGGATGATATTGGTGGTGGTGGTGGTATTAGTGGTAGTGGTTAGGAGGATGGCAGTGATGATGGTGATGGCATTGAGGATGATGATGGTGGTAATAGTGGTAGAGGATGTGAGGATGGTAGTGATGATAGAAAAGGCATTCAGGATGATATTGGTGGTGGTGGTGGTATTAGTGGTAGTGGTTAGGAGGATGGCAGTGATGATGGTGATGGCATTCAGGATGGTGGTGGAGATGGTGGTGGGGCGAAGGATGGGGATAATGGTGACTGTAATGAGGTGGTGGTGAGGGGAGTGGTGGTGGGGATGATGATGCATGTGATCATGTTAATGGTGGTGGTGATGATAGTGTCGGTTAACATGAGAGTAATGATAATGGTGGTGGTGGTGTTTATGATGATGGTAATTGTGATGATGCATGTGATGATGTTGATGGTGGTGGTAATGACGATGGGAATGATGATGATGGTGCTTGTGTTTATGATGATGGTTATGCAGGTGATGGTAATTGTGATGAATTGGGGAAAGATGATGGAAGAGATGATGTTGATGGTGGTAGTGATGGTAGCTGAGGTGATGATGATAATGTTATTGATGATGATAGTTGTAGTGATGACGGTAATGATGATGACATTGGTATTTTCCATGATAGTAGTGGTGGAGATTATAATGGCGGGGAGGATGATGGTGGTGATGGTGGCGGTAACAATGACAATAATGATCACAATAAAGAAACTATGACTGACAGCCATCTCCATTATGATGTGGGTAATCATCATGCGAATGACATATGGGCAGAAGATGAAAAATAATGTCACCGTAATTAATGTATTTGGACAAATACTGCATGGACTTGAAGCTGTCTGATCTTGGTCTAGGCTGTTTGCTTAACAAACAGTGTAGACCCAGATCAGACAGCTTTAAGTTGACACTGTCCAAATGATATTATAACAGTAACTTGTATCAATACAGCCATAAATTGGAAACAGAAGTACTTATAGCATACGCTGGTTTGATAATAAAAGAGATAAAATAGAATCTAAGCACAAATATACACAGATATACTAAACAATAGAATATGTTTGTCTATCATATATTATCTATACAGACATAACATCATTTCAGAAAACTTCAGAATTTCATGACTTTAATTTCATTTTTCAAAAATATTTAGCAGAATCTTGGAAACACCACTTCCGTGCATACCTTTACTAATATTTTGAAAACCATCCCAAATTTCCGATCACAACCTCAATCTTGCTACCTGAGTCGAAACTTAAATTCTTCACCAAAAAAAATATATAAATATATATACAAAATTTATGAAAGTACAAACAGAACCACAACCCACTGTTGTAGCATTACAAAACTTTGCTATAACAGTGCAAAGAAGAAAAGAGAAGATGTTTATGATACCCATATGACAGTAATTAGAAGATGTTTATATTTTCAGGATGACAGGAATAATAAATCTTTAAGGTAAATGGGTACACCTTCAGGGGAAGCAACTCTGCCATTTCCATTTTTGTCCCCCTCCTCAATAGAGGACATCCCTCACAGAAAAGTGTTTGCTCCCCCAGGAGGAAATACTTTCCTTTAAGAGTAGACCCTATTTTGTAGAGGCTTTGCTATCCAGGGAAACAAACAGGAAATCAAAAAAATTGTTCCTTTTTGAAAAAAATGGCAGCAAAAAATGGAAGTGTACCCATACACCTTATAGAAGAGAATCTGTAACTCCAAAACTCCAGATAATGAGAATATGTGATGGTAATATTATCTAATTCTTTGTAATGTTAACCCTTAAAGCATCAAAAATATAAACAACAAAATTTATGTAAGTAAAATTTAAAAAAAAATGCTTCTTCCAAGCTATATTATATTGACAGTTCCAAGTCTAGAGGGCAAACAGTTTCGATTTAGATGAGGTGGCTCATTGTAAGTCGCCTAATCTGGAACTATGCTGTTTGCAATTTTATGCACCTTCAGGGTGAAATTTGCACTGTGACCTCTCTTTAGAACCTTCTGGCACAACGGAGTCACAACGTAAGTGTTTTTGAGATAAATAACAGAAACTGTCTCCACATTATTGACTCTGTAAGTGCAAAAAAAAATAAAACAACAGATGCCAAACTTTTTGCCAGCAAAATTTCATAAATAAGGTTTGGCCAAAGCTTTTATCATATTGAGATCAGCAAACAGCACAGATCCCCATGAGGTAGCTCATTAAGATCTAAACTGTTTGCAAATTCAACTATTTTCAGTTTTGGTGCTTGAAGGGTTAATACATTTTATCTACAGTTCATGGGCCAGTTGTTCAAAGCATCGTTAGCCTAATGAGCTCGTTAAGAGGTCAACTTGTTGAGTATTTTATGACTTTATTGCCAAATACACTGACATTTTTTGTTGAAAATATGTGAGAAGCTTTTCACATATTTTCAGCAAAAAATATGGATGTATTTGAGATATTACCGTAATAATTCGATGTATTGGGACAGGCAAAAATAATTACTTTCTCTGATGTCCCAATACTTAGAATAATTAGTTTTTTCTGTGTCCCAATACATACAATCGTACACAGCGTGATGTTGCCTTTGGCAGTATATGGAATTAAATAGGTCTTACCGAAATTAGCCTTCATCTCCTAATCTGTTTACCAATGATGAAATAAACCAGAAAATGTTCACTAATATTAATATCCTTTTATCACCAATTGATTTAACAACAAAATGATTATCCTCCAGACAGCTTAATCCCATTAACTGATAACACAACTAAACTTCGCAGGTGCGCATGCTGGTCACTGCATACTGATTGCCCTAAGATGAGTTTTCACCCAACCCTATACATTTCTGTAAGGTCAAGCTGTGTCAGGTGTTACATAACTAATTGATCTGACAAGCCGTGAAGACCATATTTACTCATTCACAAGTCATTACACAAGAAAAAAAGCCATACAATGTGTTAAAAACCCAGATCAGTAAGAGCACCTATACAGACTTATACTTGGGTCTCTGCTATTCTTAGGCAGTGTAGATGGTTGATACAGAGAGTAGGACTGGTGACAAATGTGCAGGTCGATCAGGCTCTCTTCTTATTATTATTATTTACTGATGCAGTTTGCACCTTTTCTCCTGTACAAAAAAAACCAGACACTCAAAAATAAAGTCTGTCTCATAAGCATCAAAGAGTCAGCGACGGCAAATCGGCAAGAGTAACAGGTGTTCTTACCGTAATTATTATCAGTATTTGGACTACTTATAGTCTGAGCCATCTCTTAGCTATTAATGTGTGCTGATCGGTATTTTCAGTTCCTTGATGCGATGAGGACATTTCCTCTAATATGCCATTATGCAATCATACAATGCAATCAGGACAATAAATTAAGGCCTGTCAGTCACCGCTGGTATTTGGCCAACACATGTGGTAATTTCGGTACCTTTCAAGGCGGCAAAATCTTATCGTATACACCTTAAGTATTTGGACTATCTAGCTCAGCAAACAGTTTAAATCCATCTGGTTATTTCTAACAATCAGTGCGTCCCAATTAATACAGTCACAAAATTAATGAAATTTTCCTGAAATCTTAATTTGTCCCAATATATATAATCGTTTAATTAATTGTCTTCCCCAAAAACAGCAGGTGTCCCAATACATACAGGGTCCCAAAACATCGAATTTTTACGGTAACGTTAGAAATTTTTACGTCTCGTTAACAAACGACATTGTTAGCTTTGAACAACTGGGCCCTGAACTCTAAAGAAGAATATGGTGCGATATACATAAATAAATATGGTATTGTAATAAAAAGACTTTCCCAGTGCATGCAGAACTGCTATAGGTAGAGCAGTGTGCAATATTGTTTACCTTTGGTTCAGGTAAATTGAGATTTTTCTAATAACAAAAGCAAATGTATGTTCATTTCATCATGACAATGAAAACTAATAAAAGCTTTGCAGTTGAAAAGAACCTGGCTGCTATAGCCAGGTTCTTTTCAACTGCAAAGTTTTTACTAGTTGATATAATCTGTATAGTTAGCATAATTTGTGGCAACTTATAGTTAAATTTGTGGCAACTAATCAGACCATAAACAGTAGGATATCTAGCCTGTTGTCAGGCTGTTCAGATGTAAACTGAACAAAATTATAACAGAACAGACATACCAATGCCACAAAAGGCACTATGCCTCAATTCCTGCAAGCAGCTTAAAGCTTTAGACCCATAACGCCAAAAATAGGCAAACTGGTACATACTGCCAAGCACCAACTATCAATGTATTCTACCATTGCCAACTTCTTATAACACCAACCTGCAACTGTGTTTCACAATATATACTGATTTGCTGGTATTTGCCAGTATGCACCTGAAACCTTAATAAACACATGTGTGTACAGGATGTGATTCTTTCTGAAATATCAGACTTATTTCCATTTGCCAGTACTGTACATTTCCAAAAGAATTTACAATGAAGAATTATGTTAAGTTATATAACATTTTTACACAGTTTTTATTGTTTTTAACTTTTGATCAAAGAGGAAAACAATACATAACAACCATACAGCACATAGTAATTCTGGCATCACATGTATCTGAAAGCCACTAGCCATTTCTGACAGACTACACATTCATTAAATAGCTATCAAATTTTTATCAGTTAAAGTCCTGTTGGTATCAAAATAGTTATCCTGACCATGATCTATGTTGAGATGTAGAAGTCATTTAAGCTTCTGCACAAGACTGTTAATGGGTGTTACAAGGGGAGTTAAAATCCAAGCGGGTCTGTTAAATCAGAATGTTTTAATGGGGATGTCACAGTTATGAAGGTTCATTATTCTAAGCTCCACTATGTTTAACTCTTTAAGCACCAGTGACGAAATAGCAGAATTTGCAAACAGCGTAGATCCTGATGAGGCGGCTCATAATGAGCAGCCTCATCTAGATCTACACTGTTTGCACTCTCGTCTTTGAATTCTCAATATGAATGTCTTGAACAAGGCATTTTTTAGATTTTTGCAGACGTAAATTTTGTTGTCTGATTTTTGGTGCTTAAAGAGTTAGGGAATATCTGAAGATAATTCCATCAAGAAACAGGAAAAATGTCTGTCATCTTTTCAAATACTCCACAGAGCTCTAGCAAAGAGGGAGTACATGCATTTGATGATAACTGTGGGGTAATTTTACTCATAATTTCTTCTTGAAATTTTGTGTTGTGACCCCTCTTCTGAACTGCCTCAGATGATGAGTCATAACATATGTTTTTATGCAGATTTAATGAAATTTTCTCTATGTGCAAAGTATTGGAACTGATAGGTCTGAACAAACAGTGCAGACCCAGATCAGACTCCTCCTCAAGGAGGAGTCTAATCAGAGACTACACTGTTTGGCATTCCATCTGCATTTTTGAATGCATTACTGCATTATACAACCAAACTTCCATTTCAGAACAATATGGAAATTATTTTAGGTGTCCCAGTTTTTAGAATTTTTGTGGTATCACCAAATACTCCCTTAAAATTTATTCCCCATATCTCAAGGTCAGTAATGTCATAAAACCTTACCTTAGCATCAGCAGAAAGTGTATTTAAAGCTTTATCTATGGTATCCATCCAGTCAATCCACTGGCCTGAGGCTTTCTTCTCAAAACAGAAGTCGTAGATTGTGCCTCTCTCAGGAATTGTGTTGCTCTGTAAAAATACAGCATTTACAGTGGACCCTCTTTACAACGACGGCATTTGGTCCCAAAATACAGCATTTACTATCAATTCATCATACAACTTGATTCACTCTAAATTAGGGTTCCTTTTTTATCAAATAAGTGCAATAATTTATGTCTTTTGGCAAGTCTTGACTAATATAATGAGTCATGTCTATTTTTGGAAACTATGATATATTCCTGACTGATGCAGAAAATTATCAAGTGCACAATAACTTACTTCCGAGCTGTCTCATCAAAGTCTGCCTTATCAACATTGATAAATTAATGAATCATGAGTAATCTATACAACACACAGCAAACACAGATCAAACTGTGCAGATGTAATGGCCGCTCTGCATCGTCAATGACTGTACAGGTTACTACTGTACTCATGTGGCTGTACCAGGGTTACAGAAATCCAATTTTTGGTCGGTTCTGACCGAATTTGAGTTCGAAAAACCGATTCAGATGTCATAAGGCACGTTTTTTTTCGGTCCAAAAAAACACAATTTGCCGATGTCTAATGACATAATTACCTGGATTTAGCCATGTGTCATATTATTAATCCAATAATCACGCACTGCTGTCAAAAGTGAACAAAGTGTCGATTGTCTTGCCAAGGTGTGAACACACTGATTATGCTTTTAGAAATCTTCGATAATTGTCACAATTTTGGCCAGCGGCGAAGGTTTTGCGCAACTCAAATACACACACATACACATGCCGACGCACGGAAAAAGGCTGTGCAACATAAGCTTACTGTATACATTCGAAGATAGCATAAGGAAAGAATTTGACTAGCAAAAAGAAAATTTAAACCTAACTTGATTATGTGCAGGCTGGCCAGGATTTTTTTTAGCCGACATCATTTCTCGCGCAGAAAAATATTTTTTTTTAATCGTCTGAAGCTACCTTTTTGCAAGTATATTCAAATTTCAAGAGAATTAACTCGAATACAATTAAATAAGTCAATTGTAATACTTCGGCCAATTCCGTATATCGAAAATCGGCGAGGATGTCCGATTGGTACGGCACGAGTACTTTCACTTTCGGTCTGACTGTCTCTGCGCTTTAAAGCGCATTTTTCACGATAAGTAAGAATATGTGGACTAAATGACTACTTCAGCGATGATTTCCTTTGTGTCAGGCAAGCAGTATATATGGGTTTTTTTCTACCTGGTTATAGCTAAAATGAGCATGCGGTTTTCACCAGTGGGTGGGGGATTCAGGGCCGCTGTCGTTAGACCGCAATATCACTTATAACGCAGTTCAATTTTATGTCTCCCTGCACCCGCCTTATAACGGCGCTCCAGTATTGTCTTTAGTTTTCGTGACTATTTTGGATTTTGGAATACACAGTGTAGTCATTAGTTTTCGTGTCTATTTTGGATTCGTATGACGTCATCGGCCGTGCGGACCAATTTGGATTTCAAAATTTCTGTAGCCCTGGGCTGTACCATGGCTTTTAGCCCCAAAAATATCTAAACCATTCTTCTAGCCTCACTAGAAAATTCAGGAAGGTTTGATACTGTTCAAAGCTTACTAATTTGAATCTCACTTTTCTTCAGGATCCCACTATTTCTCTTCTTTTCAAACTTTAAAATGCATTTGCTAATAAGACTACCAATGTAATTTAACCCGTAAAGTGCCAAACTAGCAGACAGCAAAATTTGCCTCCACCTAATTATAAAAAAATGTTATATAAATACTGATAATTCAAAGGCTAGGGCGCAAGCAGTGTAGCTCTAGATGAGGTGGCTCATTATGAGCCACCTCAACTAGATCTACACTGTTTGCAAATTCAGCAATTTTTTGTTTTTGGCGCTTCAAGTGTTAGTATTCAGTTAAAAGGCAAATAATTTTACCTTTGTAATTTTGATACTCTTTGGTTTGGGATTATCAGCGTCAGTGCCATTGATGATATTTCTGAAGAAGGCATCAAACTTCTTTCTGCTGTCTCCCTGCAGTGTAGCACCTATGGACCAGACCAGTGAGAACAGGAACAGACCTTGTAGGTACAGGGTCACCTAGAAAACACAGGGAGAATAAGATAAAGATTTATATCATTTTTAAATAACCGGAGCTCTCTTTGCATGCAGTTTGCAGGTTACACTGTATTCCCTGTATCAAAATGCAACAAGTGGACAACTAAAGTCAGTTTCAACTAAAAGAACTCTTAAGATTTACCATTTCAAAATGTTAAAAAAGTGATAGAAAAAGGAAGAAAAACATGGCATTCCTCAAAGTGCTGGTTTCATTTTTTTCTTTCTTCTTCTTTATTTCCCCATATCAATTTCCATTATCATGAGCAGAATAACTGCACTGAGCAGACTACAGACTAAGACAACAGTATATCTCAGACTTTAACAGTGTGTAAGACCATCACCTGTGCAGGAATTTTAAAAGTTGTCAGAAATACAAGCCTAATTGTTCAGCTAGCCATCCGCCAGTGCTAATGATGATAAAACCTATAACCTATGCACAGTCCTCAGCCCCGGATCCAGGGGGTGGGCTTTGGGGCTGCAGCCACGCCATTTGGCCTCTGTGTTATGTATAATATGTAGGCCTCCAGATAAAAAGAAGTATCTGATGACAGTTTGAGAAAAAATATCCAATGTGGTTAGATCAAAATATTCAAAATATATGTTGCGATATCTCATTAGAATCGCCTCGGGGAGGCAATTCTAATAAGATGTCACGACATATATTTCAAGGAATTTTTTTTCATAAAAATTCTCTTGAAATTGAACCATAAATATGTCATATTTTCAAGCCCCCTCCCCCACACACATACATTTTGGCGCCTCCCAGCCCCACCAGTTATTCAGAGCCCCACCAGTACGTGATGGTCTGGATCCGGGCCTGGTCCTACTAAACCCTGTCACAAGAAAGTTCAATGTGTAAAAACAATAACTTCCACAGTATACTGTACAAATACCATACTGTGCTTAAGTATTGGGGCACCCAAAAGTTACTAATTTTCCATTTATTAAATGACAAAATATTTTATTTTTTTGGTGTCCCAATATTTAGGCAAAGTACCAAAGTGTTTTTCCCCTCACAATGATCACAAACAAGCTGCAACACCACAATACCAACAAAATGGCATTGGTGCCCAGTGAAGACTCAGATCAACCTGAGCATCCCCCCAGTCTGATCAGAATTTTCACTGTCAGCATATAGCTAGCTTAGTCCCTTAGCTACCCTGTAAGTGCAAAGTGAAGACTGAACAGACAGGGTGGTAGCCCAGGCTGATCTGAATCTTTGCTGGGCACACATGCCACTTTGTTGGTTTTCCCATGCCACAGCTCAAATCATCTAATGACTACAGCACTCCAGGCCCTGTATAAAGAACTATCCCAGTAGCATTTGTGTGCAGGCAATACTATGCAGTCTATATAGTCCATGCATGCCACATCTCGCTGTGTGAGTTAAAGTCTCACTTACTTTTAGACCTTTACAAAGCTGATTTCCATAAGATTTATAGCCCTCAATTATTTTTCAGTATGCATTTCTTGAATAATTTTTTTTCTTTCTTATAATGTAAAATTAGATGAAATACTGTATCCAAATTTTTCCCCATTGAAATTTCATTTGAGCTGCAACAAGACAAAACCAACAAAGTGGCATGTGAGCCTAGCAAAGACTCAGATCAGCCTGGGCATTTGCCAAGTCTGATCAGAGTCTTTGCTGAGTCTCTGTAATCATCAAGAATTTTATAATAGGGGTGGCTCACGCATTGACTCAGATTTTGTTCAAACTTGCTGACAGTGTGAGATGTTTCACAAAAACAAATGAATGACTGCTGTTTCATTCGTTCACACTTCCGTTGCCATGGTAACGGCTTCCAAAGATTTTGGCCAAAAATCAACCAAAAATTTCTGAAAATTGGACATTTTAGTCCATTTAGTATTGTTAAAATTGCCATTATTTGGACTAAATATGTCTTGTTTGTAAAAATGCAGACCTTTATAAATAATAATAAGTTTTAATATCTCCCGTAGTGAATTGCTGTTGTAGTCTCACATACCATGGAATGTGGGTGGGGTAAGCAGGTCCTGAAAAATGTCATTTTAAGGCATTTTTGAATTGGTACACCAAAGTTGCGCGGGCACTCTGACATATACGCATACTAATAAAGTTTACAGTGGGTTTTGAAAATTCATAAAACGAAAAGACATGTGTGGGAAGTTACCATCATATGGTCGTAACCATGGCAACAAAACCTCCCCTATTGAAAAACTACAGAAATACAATATTGTTAAAAAAAGAATTCATTTATTTCTATGTGGTGTGATAAGAACAATTTCATACAGTCAGAATTGTTATTTCAATATCACTTTTGTGTAAACAATCAACAGATACTGTGAAAAAATAATTTTATGCCTTTAAGGGGCACCAAAAGGGGCAAAAAGTGACATTTTTAATAAAAACCCCATAAATATCTCGTTTCATTTCTAGAAAAACAGCACTGACAACACAAAATATGCTTAAAAGCTATTCTGAATATATCATGCATTGTATTATGACACTGTGTATGCTCTGAGGCCATTTGTTTTACAGAAAAAGGGGCTCAGAAAGGGCTCAAAAATGGGGGGGGGTATCGAAAATGTGAAATACCTCTACGATATTATTATCCAATTATATGTAACCGTTTCACTTATTGACAAAATCTTAAACTTTGCATATGAGAATACAGGAGGAAACAAAAGATGCTATGAACAAACTAATGTTAGCCTCTAAAAGGGGTCCCCAAAGGAGAAAGAAGGGAAATTTCCACTCAAAACACACGCAATTTTTATTTTACTTCTGGAATATATAGACCGTGAGCCAGATATGGTTTGCCCCCCCCCCCAAGGGGGAGTTGTGTAGACCATAATTTTCTATAAGCCCAATATCTTAGAAGTACTATGCAGCATGTTAGCTCTCTGGCGAATGGGGCGTTACGCTGTAACAGCCTGTTATAAACGTTACCCATTACAACAATAAACATAGCATAAAAATATTGAAAAATATAATAAACAAGAAATGTTACAGTGTGTAACAAATGCCCCCGAAGGCCCCTTAAACTGACCTTTGAGTCCTGGTTGTGACCTTGACCTTGAGCGTGGAGCCTGAGTCTTGCACATGACATACATTCTTATTTGTGACTGTGACCCTGGCCTTGGGCAACAAAACCATAATTTGTGAATCATCTCATTATTTTTTCTCTTTTCATGAAAATTAATGAAGTTTGATTCAGTAGCTTTTAAG
This sequence comes from Ctena decussata, assembly GCA_963989385.1. Lineage (NCBI taxonomy): Eukaryota > Metazoa > Mollusca > Bivalvia > Lucinida > Lucinidae > Ctena > Ctena decussata. Next base: position 56,067,326 of record OZ022500.1, on the reverse strand, counting down.
TAATTGAGGATAAATGAGTTGATCTTTGACCTCTGGCTATGACCTTGACCTTGGATGTGGAAACAAATGTCTTTTGAATGGAAAATCTTCTCAGCAGGCTTTATCTTCCGGCAATATTTGCTTTGGTACTTTTCTGAGTAATTGCCGAGACATCATTTGACTTCTGACCCCAGATTGTGACCTTGACCTTGGATTTGGGATCATAAATATTGTGTATAACACACCTTCTCATTATGGTTTACCTTTCTGTGAAGTTTGATGAAAGTCCCTTCAGCAGGTTTCAAGTTATGGCAGGGGCAAGATTTGACCTTTGACCCCTGATTGTGACCTTGACCTTGAATGTGGTAACCTAAATCTTATGTGGGACACACCTTCTCATTATGCTTCTTCTTTCTGTGAAGTTTCATTCAATTTGCTTCAGTAGTTTATAAGTTATTGCTGAGACACGATTCTGAGACACAATTTGACCTCTGACCCAATTGTGGCCTTGACCTTGGGCGTAGGGAACTAAGTCTTGTGCGCGACACACCTTCACATTATGCTTTATCTATCTGTGAAGTTTCATCAAATTTGCTTCAGTAGTTCTAAAGTTATCGCTGAGACACGATTTTGAGACATTATTTGACCTCTGACCCAATTGTGGCCTTGACCTTGGGCGTAGGGATCTAAGTCTTGTACGCGACACACCTTCACATTATGCTTTATCTATCTGTGAAGTTTCATCAAATTTGCTTCAGTAGTTTTAAAGTTATAGCTGAGACACGATTTGTAACGGACGGACGGAAAGACGGACGGACGGACGGACAGACGGACTGACGGACGGACGGTGCGATTTTAATATGCCACCCGAAGTTCCTTCGGGGGCATAAAAACTAGTCACTTTCCTGTGTTTAAAATCATAGTAGATTCTAACAGAACAATCCAGTAGCTAAACGTTATGATGTTTAAATTATCGTTTTAACTAACATGGTGTAATATACGAGATATTTGTCTTTACACTCCATCAAAATTGCTATATCCAAATTCTCCATCCAAAATATTTTCTTTTTGTAAATTATTCCTTCCATATCGGACCATATATTTATTACTGTATTAAAGGCAATTTATTCATCTTTTCTGGTATGCAAAAATTATTATCCTATCTTATATATTTTGTGAGAAATAGGATGTTGAACACAGTAACATCTTACAAATGTTCTATATAACAGTTATCACTTGCAGTATAATTCAAGTGCTTGAATTTCACTGTTGGAGTTGAAGACAACATTAAAGTGTAATACTGAATATGTCAGCCTATTAAAACAGCAAGGAACAGTGGCACAGTATCTTGAAAGCATCTCAGTCGGCCATAAAGATCGGTAATATACGTTACCTATGACTATATTCGTTAAAATCATATAATTTTTAGATAAAATCATTTTGTTTTCTTTGGTAGCAGTTTCTTCATAAAAGAGTCTTTTAATATTACAAACAAATACATTCTGCTTTATTATTTATCATTAAAGCTATTACTATAGTGATGTAAATAGCATTAATGTATAAGATAGTTCATTATAATACCTCTAATCAGTTTTTTTTCATATTCACATAGAAAACAATAACAAATATAAGTCTGGCAGCTCTTATGATATTTTGTGTATTTGGGCCTATCCACACTTTCATCCGTGATTAGTTTTAGGGATTCATGAGGAGTGTTTTATACGTGATTAAACACAGAAAAACTTTATATACTTCAGATTGCAATGTTTAGAACGTGACATATTCTGAACATGCAAACCTGGTTTTGCTATTTACTTGGTTATTATACCAAAAATCAAAGTATTTCATAATGGCATTTCTCAGCATCTTTCTTTTAGAATTTTTACAGTTGAGTTTGAAAGATGGTACCATACATGAAATTTTGTTATACAAAGCTGCAAAATGCAAAAAAGAGAAGAAAAAAAAACAGAAAGGTAGAAAGGCGAAAAATAAATAAATAAAAGAATAGAACTTCAGAGAAGGTAAAGCCACTGCTTTTAAAAGCTTTGGTAGCAGTTTCTTCATAAAAGAATCTTTTAATATTAGAAACAAATACATTCTGGTTTATTCTTTATCAGTGATGTATGGTAATTTTGACCATATTTTGCACCTTTTTTGTCCCTTTAAAGGAATATAATAGGGACTTTCAACCCTTGAGGTGTCAAACTCTCACCAAACCATAAAGAATTAATATTTCTACAGCATTTGGACCAGCAATTATAACTGCAATGCATTTAATTTGATTATAATAGTGTGGTGTCAGTGTAAGCTTCTGTTTTTATTTTTTGCATGTGGTATGACTTGTTCCTATGGTTACGGTCTGATGTCAGCTTTGCCCCACTCTGTTGTTTCATTTTCCAAAAATTGAAAGTCTCTTCTTTTTTTTTAAAGTATGCAAATGTGTCATAGAAGTGTGCGTTTTTAAAAAGTGATGCTTAAAAATGCATAAAAACTGTGTTTTGCGATACCTGGTTACCCCACCCCCATCTGAGGACCAGTAGGTATACAAATAACGCTCAAACAAAGTTGTTGTGATGTTTCATGTTAATCACATAGGCCCCTACTTTGTAGATTTAAAGAGGTTTTGATAAAGCCTTGTCTATTCTCGGTGATATACAAGAGCGAAAAACGCAAATTTCTATTGATTTTTTGGCATTTTTTCTGCAAAAACAGAAAAACGCGGTTACCATGACAACGAGAAGGCAAACGAAAAAATGAGATGCCAATTATTTGTTTTTGTCTGACTTTACACAAAGTGAGAAAGTTTGAAGAAGAACTTCCGGCCTTGCATTTCTTGAAAAGTCTGGTACCTACAGAAAATTGGTATTCAGAAGCTAAGATACTGAAAATCGTCAGACTGAATTTTGTCTTTCGTAACAGTTTTAGTCATTGATAGTTACAACTAAATATTTGTATCAACAGAATAACAAATAGAACTCCAACAGGATGATGACAGAATGCTGTTTGCATTGTAAACAATGTCCATTTCTATAATCCTTAAATTTTCATATTGTTAATATGTTGCAATGTATTCGATGGGGGCTGTGTAAACAGATCACGTAGATAACAATTTAACATGCAAGTTATGATCACAGGAGCCATAGTAAATAATAGCAATAATGGTGTTAATGCCGGTCAGCCGAGTTGATACTGCTTTTGATTGCCTCACCTGGCAGTCACAGTCACATATTTGTATGTAGGGCAGTTGAATGGCTCAATCAATCGGCATAGGTAGCAAAATTGATTTTATCCCTATCATGACTCTAAACCTAAAAATAGTGAAAGTTACATCATGTATCACATTATACTTACTTCATTTGATGCATAAAATTAAAAATAAAATCATTTTTATGAAGTCACTTTTAAGTGAGACAGGTCGAACTGCTTCAGCTGTAACGATCTATGTGCGTCTTGCTGAATCCGTGTGTATTTCAAAGAGCTAAATTTACCATCTGAATACCGGTGGTAAGGTAATACTACAACAATGAATGCTTTATGCCGCCCGGGAACTAATATTGTGGTAACAGGTTACTCACAAATCTTATCCTCAGACATATTACAAACATGTAACGTAATGTTACTGTTAGACTGCCTTTTAAATATACACTATCCGATGTTTTTTTTAAGTTTAAGAACACATAACATTGGTGTATCTTCATAGTAACATGTACAGCAGTGTCTACTTAAGACATACCGTAATGCAGGTAGCATTGAAAGACTACAGCAGCTGATGTTAGGTTTCTTAGAGTTTCTCATCATTTAGTAGGTAATATATTCTTTTAAAAAAAAGAAACATTCTGTCCTCATTTTATATTTCCACTGCTAAGTACTAACTTACTTATCTCAGCTGGGCATGATTCGAAGAAGAGTGATGGAGCATGTTTACATTTCAGCGATTTAGTCTCAATTTGTTTTTTATCATTTTTTTTTCGTATTTTTGTCAATTACTTTGAAACAGCGATTTATGTACCAGCAAACAAATCCCAACATTATTTAGGGCGAATACTTACACGTGTGTAACCATGCGTATTTTCTATTATAACATGAATATATTAATTTGGTAAGACGTAATTGACGTCGAAGTTTAACATTAATGCCCCAACGTACAGAGGGCTAACATGCGTCATTTTGTTTCTGATATAATGTAGTTTTAGAAAATTATAGAGTACAAAACCCCCCCTAGGGGTGTGTATGCTGGGGGGGGAGGAGGAGGGGGAGAGAGGGGGTCTATGGCTAGCTCAAGGTCTACTAGCTGATGAAAGTGTTCAAAGATACATGTACCATGTACACAAAAGATCATTAGGGCTGCAACTTTTATATTTGTTATTGTTTTCTAAGAGACAGTGAAGAACCTTGATAAGTGGTATTGTAATGAACTATCTTATACATTAATGTTATTTACATCACTACTAGTAATAGCTAATGACCAAAAACAAACCAGAATGCATTTTTCTTATACTCGAAGATTATTTTATGAAGAAACTGCTAACAAAAGAAAACCCAACTGTTCTACGTCGTATCTTCAAATTATATGATTTTAAAGAAAAAAGTCACAGGTAACATTTAGAAGCAATAGTTACGACCAAGGGGCTATCAGAAATATATTGTCCCACCCATCCTTGCTGTTTCGATAGGCCGACAGGGGCAGTTTTACCTTATACTGTTGTTTTAAATTCCCATATTGTTATTCAAGCATTTGAATTATATGGCAATAAATAATTAAGATATGGAATATTTTGTAAGTGGGTACTATGTGCAACAGCCTATTTCTCCCAAAGTATAAATGATATGACAAAAATATTTGCTGATCTGAAAAGTTGAATAAATTGCCTTTAAGGCAGTAACAAAGGTAAGGTCTAATATGGAAAGAAAAACTTACAAAAAGAAAATACTTTGAATGTAAACAGCAATTACAGGAGTGATATTTATTTATTCATTCATTTGCAAAGACAAATATCACGTATGTTACGCCATGTAAGCTAAAATGATCTTTATAAAATCTTAAAGTGTAGCTACTGTATTCTTCTGTTAGAATATATTATAATTTTAAACGTGTGAATGTGACTTTCTTGTGCTTACGTAACTTTCAATATTTTTATATTATATTTCCCGTTTTGATGGGTAACGTTTTTAACAAGCTGTTACAGCATAGTGCTTCCATTGCCAGAGGGCTAACATGCAAAATACTTGTAAGACATTGGGCATTATGTAAATCATGACCTTTAAACTTCCTACGGAGAGGAGGTGGAGAGGAGGTAACCATAGATGGCTTGTGGCCCAGCAAGTGATAATTAAGATATGAAATATTTTCTAAGAGTGTAGTGTTTTCAACATCCTATTTCTCCCAAGGTATAAAAGATAAGATAATAATATTGACTGAGTCAAAAAGATAAATAAATTGCCTTTTAGACAAAAACAAACCTATGGTCTAATATGGAAAAAAAACTTTCAAGAATAAATTATTTTGGATGGAAACAGCAATTTTAATGAAGTGTAAAGAAAAATGTAACGTATGTAACGCCATGTAAGCTAAAATGATCTTTCAAAGGGCATAATTTGTAGCTACTGGATTCTTCTTATAGCCCATATTATGATTTTAAACATGTGAATGTGACTTCTTTACTTTTGTAAGTTTCAATAGTTTTATATCTTATTTATGTTTTTGATTGGTAACGTTTGTAACATGCTGTTATTGTGTAACCCGACAATCGCCGGAGAGCTTAAATGTTGCAAAATGCTTGTAAGATACTAGGCTTTAAAAAAATTGTACTCTACAGAACTCCCGATAGGGGAAGGGGGTAGGGGGTAAACCATATATGGCTTGTTGCCTATTTTTGGCACAAAATTTTCACCTGTTCGGGCCTCTAAAATGACCCTTAACACCTTCCCATCTGGGCCCACAATCAATAAACTGTAGTAAAGCAAAGAACTGACTAATAAATTGTATTTATCTACTAACATATTACAATATTAAAGTGGTGTGGATGAACAAAGGCTTATTTAAATGTGATTCTTCCACTTTTGGTTTTTAAAAGGGTAACAAAATTGTTGCCATGGTAACGATAAGAAGATGGTAACTTCCCACACATGTTTTTCCATAATGTTATACATGAAGTAGCATTCTTGACAGTGAATATGTAAAGATATGTCAGAGTGCCCGCGGGGCTTTGGAATATTAGGTTAAAAATGATGAAAAACGATGAATTTCAATATCTTGATACCCCACCCACCTTTGAAGCACATGTGAGATTCTACAGTCAACTGAATTCGTTTTAGTAACTCGCTATAGAATTTATCCTGAGTAATATTTGAAAGAACAATTTACGATTTACAATGAATATATAAAATTTAGAAGATGTAATTGTGCAAAAATAGTCAATTTTCACTGATATTTTTAGAGTTTCAGGCCAAAAATTACAAATCCTGTTACCATGGAAACGGGCCATAAAAAATAGGTAGTTGTACTTTAATATTTACTTTTTGAGTGACAACGAACATGCTCAGAAAGTTTCGTTTAAATCTGTGACTCGGCGTGAGCCACCATTCTCGATGGTTACAGAGAATTGGTATTAAAGTGTAGCTAAGGGTCTTAAGCCACCTTCAGGTGCACAGCGAAGATTCTGATCAGACTGGGCGAATGCCCAGGCTGATCTGAGTCTTCCCTGGGTGCACATGCCACTTTTGGTTTTGTCCTGTTGCAGCTCATTTAGTCTAAAGGTTGGACAGTCGTAAACGTATCTGAGCAAACTCAGGAACTTATTGTTTTGGAAGAAAACAGTCTACTTTCTCTACAGTAAAAAGTCAATGAAAATCCACCATGTGAAACACACTGGAAGTAATAATGGAAATTTGAATACTGTCTAAAGAGATCCGAACACAAATAACCAAGTTTATGTGCTACCATCAGTCTCTCTGATTCTGCCGAATTACTAGTGTTTGCTTCCTAGCTCAATTTTTGGGACAAAACTCAAATTTCCTGATATTTCCCAATCCTGTAAAATGGTGCTTTTTCTTACTTTTCCTGATGCGATGCTTCCATATATCTGCTGAAATGCAGTTCAAGACTAAAACTATGTTTCTTCACATGTTCTAACAGTGTTTGCTCAGGACAAAAAAGTTCTTAAAAGAGATTGTTTTTATTTGGTGCAGCGGAAATGTGGAATTTTAACTACAATGCTGTGAAAGAACATTGTAACAGCTTGAGACAACACCCCCTCCCCCACCCCCTCCAACAACTCTAAATCCCTTCCCATTCATCTGAAATAAACAACACTGTTTTTATTTGGTGCAGTGGGTTTTTTTTTTTTTTTTTTTTCAACACAACTCTGTGAAACAATATTGCTACGACTTGTGACAACACCTACTTCTTTCCCCCTTTTCACTCTCCTGCCCCCTGCCAACCCCCTAACCCAACCCCAAACTCAAAGCCCTTCAAATTCATCTTAAATAATCTTAACAACATCAAGAACATGAGACCTGTTCAACAGATAATTCCTCATCTTCTTTCTTTATCTCCTCAGTGTCCACCTATGCATGGCAATAAAATTATGGCAAATGAATACAACTCAAAAAGGCACTAAAGCTGATGAGTGTTTGCCTTTCACATAAAAGGGAGACCATTGTAAAAAAGCCCTGCTAAATAAATCCTTTCTCAACTATGAACTACTCTTACAGGAAAGGATTTGTTCCCAGTAGGAGCAATTTTTTTCCTAACAGTGGCCCTAAACAAGTAGGGATGTATATATTTTTGAGTTTGAGTAATCTGCCGTGGAGGACAGTCAATTTAAACATCAACCTCATATCTAGTATAGCTCCAAGAAATTCAAACTCTGATATAAGCTCCATGAGGTGTACTTCACATCATTCTGACAAAAGCTCTAACCCATTCTGGAATAAATCCCATTCATACTGGTACAACCCTACCTTAACTCTTTAAGTACCAAAAAGCAGACGACAAAATTTACGTCTGCAAAAATTAAAAAAAATGCCTTGTCCAAGACATTTCAAATTGAGAATTCAAAGACTAGAGGGCAAATAGTGTAGATCTAGATGAGGCGGCTCATTATGAGCCGCCTCATCAGGATCTACGCTGTTTGCAAATTTTGCTAAATGCGTCATTGGGGCTTAAAGAGTTAATCATCAACCTCATGTTGGTACAACTCAAATAAAGTCAGATGCTATCAGTTCAAATAAATTCAAACTCTGATATAAGCTCCATGGGATTCTGGTATAAGCTTTGGTTCATTTTGATGTAAGCTCTAATACATTCTGGAATAAGTTTTTAATTCTGTGAAAAAAACACACCAAAAAACACTCTTAAAAGGGTCAAAAACTTTGAAGAATCTAGGTTTTAACAACCTTTTCAGCTTTATCTGTTACTTTGAGCCATAGGTAATTCTAATGAGGTACTAAAACATATGTTTTCATGAAGAGATGGAAAAAAAAGTTTCATGTCTTAGATGAACACTTTTTGATACGAGTCAAGATATACAAAAAGGGTGTTTAAAGCACATGCAAACAGCAAAGGCTTAGACCAGCCTGTACTTCTGCACAGTCTGATAAGAGCCTTTGCTGTTCCCACAGTATGAACCTTAAGAAATCCATAGACACAAAACAAAGTCAGTAGCTAGGCTGCGCAAGTTCACAGACTGGTCTTCGTGGTGACTGTACACAAATACATTAGCCCCCTTTTTCCATGATGCCGCTCACAATCATATTTTTCTTAATTCTGCCTAAAAACATATATTTACTGGCAAGGCAAAATAAAAAAAAATATTAAATTTCGCTTATCAGGGCCTGGTTGTTCAAAGCATCGTTAGCCTAATGAGGCCATTAAGAGGTCAACTTTTTAAGTGTTATATGACTTCATAACCAAATAAACTGATATTTTTTGTTGGAAAAATGTGAGAAGCTTTTGCAGTGCAAAAGTTTCTGACATTTTTTTCTTTCAACAAAAAATATTGGCGGATTTGAGATATCAATGTTTCAAATTTTAACCTCTCGTTAACTTACAACTTCATTTGTTTTGAACAACTGGGCCCTGAGCTGCTTTATACATGTTGACCTCAATACCAACCTGTTGGTTCGTAAGACCGTGTTCATGCTGAGGCTCATCTCCCTCGCTGGGTTTCTGTTCTAGTGTGTGAATGATCTCATCCATCAGGCATGTGTACAAGTTCATCAGTGATTGTACCAGGTGCATCTCAGATGTCTGAATGAATGTTCGACAGCTCTTTCTAATATATGTGAGACAAGGATCAACTAGCCATTCAAACAAGTCATTCACAAGACCTAGCTGTTCATCTGTTAAACCCTGTAAGGAAAAATAAAGTATTTCAAATTAGCACATTTCAAAACATATGTCATGCATGACATCCTAACTTGCATTCCAATATCAGTAAACAAGAAAACAAGATCTGTCTCCATCTAGGACTGCTTCCTTAACTCACCCCTACCCATCACTGAGCCGTGACACCACAAAACCAACAAAGAGGCATGTGGGCCCAGCTAGGACTCAGACCAGCCAGGGCATTCTGTCTAGTCTGATTGGAGTCATTGCTTGTGCTTAAAAGGGTAGCTAAAGGTCTAATCTAGCTCCATGTGGACAGCGAAGACTCTGATCAGACTGGGCAGATGCCCAGTCTCATCTGAGTCTTCACTGGTGCACATGCCACTTTGTTGGTCTTGTCGTGTTGCAGCTCATATTAACAAGAATTATGTGGAATGCAATGTCTCTCCCGGCAGCACATTGTTACAAAAAAAGGTTAAACCAGAAAACTTGATGCAAGTTTACACCCTTGATGCCACCAGAAAAGTCTCACTTCTGCCCAGGGGACAACAGATTCTTTTTCTGTACTTTCATACAAATGGAGAAACAGAATGACTGACTGGTGGATGGACTGAAGACTGAAGTCCTATATTGCACCCTGCTAAAGCAGGTGCAACAAAAAAAAAAGAGACATAAGAACGATAGATTACCTTTGGTAACTGATGCTGCATGTATGATTCTTTGAGTGGTTTCCAGCCCAGCTGATGGGGCTCCAGGTAGATCATACCGCATCGACTCACGGTGGCTGGTGATGCCTGCTCTAGATCTGCCGGCTCAAATATCAGGTTCATTACATTACTCATCTGAATAATCTCACCACTCATCAAGCACAACTGAAATAGTCAATATGAAAATAAACAGACTGAAAACATAAAACAAGTTTCTTTCAGAATAAACCTTTCTGAAGCCACGCCCACTCTAAACAGGTATGCGTCTCTTCATTAACTGCAAGGTAAATCACAGACTTATTGTGGAAGATTAAAACGTGGGATTTTGTTTGTGGGACTATATCACATGCTAAAGTGTCGCTGCATTGGTCAGTTACAGACTATCAAGTGTCTTTTGAGTAACATTCTGGGTGTGGCGCAGAAAGGTCTGTTGTTGACGAAACAGAAGGTCCTACTTTTCTACTTTTTCTCTAAAGAATTTTCCGAATACCATGTCCTCAAGTTAATAGTAATAAGAAACTTAAATAAGAAACTTCAAACATGTCTACTGCCGGTATTGCTGGTACTGTTGAAGTATTTGTTAACACTTTTTCCTGCCTTGACAGGATTGGCAGAGCCCTAGATAAAATGGGACTACTTGATGATAAGGAGATAATTTTTCCTATTACTCCCTGAAAACGTATGTTGTGACCCCTCATCTGAACTGCCTCAGTAAGGCAGTTCAGATGAGGGGTCACAACATATGTTTAAATGCATATTTATGAAATTGTCTTCAATTTTCACCAAATGCATGTACTGCCTCAATCTCCAGCCCTAGAGAGTTTCTTTTTTTTCTTTCTTCATTTACTTATTATTATTAGTACCCAACTACTGGGTAGCAGTCACTGATTGAAAAATTTCCTACATACTGTATATGAAGTTACTTTTGTTTCAATCTTTTTGAAATTTACTAAAAATTTATTTAAGCCTTTAATCAAGTCATGCACTTGCTTTCAGAATAGTATGATATAAAATTTATTACCTGCTATATTACTGTAGTATACTAATTTTTTTTTATTTGCATGCTTCTTTCTCTCAGTTTACATGTATTATAAAGTTCTATGTTTGTACTGAGGGCCATAGGGAAGGTTAGTTTTACTTTGTCACCCTCTTTAAAAAAAAGTATTAAATAAAAAAAATTAAAAAAAATTATTTGTTTTGTTTTGATTAACCACTATTTTCATATGAACATTACCTTTTTATTGTCATCAAGGACAGTGTTCATGTTTTCAATCCAGACGGCATCAACGGGACCATCAAACAAGATCCATTTTCTGTCTTCATTTGGGTTACTGGCATATTCACGGAATGTATTGGCAAGGACACCTTAGTGTGAGAAAACAACAGTGAAGGTTAGAATATTCTCCATGATTTTACAGTGAAGGTTTGGAGCTCCAGATAAGGATACTTTGATGAAAATTCTGAGATGATTTTTCTTACTTGTCGATGAGAACATATATTGTGACCCTTATCAGAACTGTCTCAGCAAGACGGTTCCAATAAGAGGTCACAATAAAGTTTTCATGGAGAAATGTGGAAAATAATCCCTTAATTATCCCTCTTTACCCTTCTGATCTAAAAAAAACTGGTCACCAAATCTTAGCGAAAGATTGTAAGGAGACTGTCAACATACATGTACTTTATTCACAATATGTATAAAGTGTTATACTTGTTGAATTACAGGGTAATATCTTTACTGAGCTGGTCTTAGTTGTTCAAAGCTAATGAGACTTCAAAATTTCAAAAATGTTTTGTGGGCAAAAATACTGCCATTTGCAGAAAAAAAATATGACGAGCTTTCGCACTGTAACAGCTCCTGACATTTTATCAGAAAAATGTAAGGATACCTGATATTGTGTGAATCAGAAGACTTAACAAATCCTTGACTGACAACTTCTTTAGGATAATGATGCTTTGAACAACTGAGCCCAGGGGTCGTATTCATAAAACGACTTAAGTGGTTGCTATGCTGTTGCTAAGGCTAAATTTCTTTGAAGGAGATTCACTACAACTATGAAATTTGCTCTGGAGGAACAGTCTTACAAAGACTGTTCCTCCAGAGCAAATTTCATAGTTGTAGGGAATCTCCTTCATAGAAATTTTGCCTTAGCAACAGCATAGCAACGACTTAAGTCGTTTTATGAATACGGCCCCAGGTTTGTATTCTCTACAAGCTCTTGTCTTTGAGAAGAGCTATTAGAGAATACAAACCAAAACAGTAAAGACATTATTCTGAAATTCTATTGCTGTTCAACAAGTGTAAGTCTCTATACATTCAGTTCTTTTAAAACTCTGAGACAAAGCCCAACCTGTTGAAAATATATCCTTAAATTACAAGAAAAAATCTCTATCTAGCCCTAACCAATTTCTGCACATGTAAGAATTGATCTAAGAACTATATGTAGGAACTACAAAATCAAAGTTGTTCCCTTTTGCCGAAATGGCAGAAAACTTTGAGGTGTACCCATTTTCCTTAAATCTCTGTTTTAGGATTAATCTGTACACAAGCGTCAACAAATCCATTAAAATATGACATACCATCTGTCCATTCATGAGAGACTGGGTCAAAGCACCCGTACAGCTGTCCCATGGTGATAGACTTGGGGTTGATAATTCTGTACATTGTCTTGAACTCTGGGTATAGCCCGGACACACATAGATCTGACAGACCATCAGCCAGCACTTGCCACGCCTGGGTCTTACCACCCAGGGGCTCTCCCACTATCATCAAACCGTGACGTACCAAGATCATTTCATACACCTAGAAACAGAGAGGAAATAACATTAGCTCAACAGTATCAAGGAAATGTACTGTAGTACTGAGAAGAATAGGATATCAACAAAATTTTCCATCAGTGATGTTGTCATTCTTTTAAGGTATAAGGATATTCCTCAGTGAACTGGCTACAATCCTTACAAGGCAGACAACTTACAGTTGCTTCCCTTGTAGGCTCATTCTCAGTGTCTCAAACACTTACAGCCTCTATTTGTCAAAATCTCAACAGGCCAAGAATAAAAAAACTCTGTCTACCTAGCAGTACATGGGTATCTGATTCCAATCAGGAAAAGTTAAAGGCAGCAAAAAGAGAGGGTTCTGTTCCTTCTTTCATATGCTGTGACCAAGACACGGTGGGCCTATATCAACTCACTGCCCCTATGGCCATGATGCAACAGGAAACCTTTTCTGTTCTGAAAGAAAGCCGAGATATGATGATGTGTTGAAATCCTCATACTCTTAAACCTAATGTCTCTTATTGCTTATGACTCCCAACAAAAGTTCTAAAATTTGGGACACCTAAAATGATTACCGTAACTGTCTTCAAATAGATCAGTTTGTTTTTAGAATGTAACTATGCATCCAAAGGATGCAGATGGAATGGCAAACAGTGCAGGCCCTGATCAGACTGCTCTTTCAGGAGAAGTCTGATCTGGATCTGCACTGTTTCCTCAGATCTATCTTTTCCAAAAGTTAGAATTTTTACGGTATTTTTTTTTTACAAGACTGTAAACATACCTGAATGATTTTATCCAAGAACCAAGGAACTGGCTGGAGATTTCTTTTGGCAATATTGTCCTTCAGGGCTTCCATAAACACACCATAGTCTGGCTTGGGGCACTCCACACCGGGGAACAAGTCAGAGATAATACCCTCAAATAGTGGCACATCCTGAAATATATGAGAAATTTACTGTAAACATCAGTGAGTATGGAGACAAACAATTCTGTGAAAACATTGTAGACTCTGATCCAGGTCTGCACTTCATTTGTTCAGTTGGGATAGTCAGTTTGACTATACCCCTTTCAGCACTAGACCATAACAGATATGAGTCATGACACCATAAAACCAACAAAAAGATGTGTGCCCAGCAAAGACTCAGATAAGCCGTGGCATCCCCCAATTGTTCAAAGCATTGTTAGTTTAACAAACTTGTAAGTGAAGGATTCATTATATCTTATGATGCATATAAAATCTAGTGTGCTACATTTTTTGGCAAAAAAACGGAAATGTTTTTTGTTAACAATTTGTTTGAAAGTGTAAGGTCTCTTTAACAATCAACATTGTTTGTTTCAAATAACTGGGTCCAGTAAGGAAATGGTTAGGAGTCCCAATGAACAGATCTACTGTGGTAAAGAGTATTTTCAACTGACCTGAGCCAAGAACTTGGGCAAGTTAACATCCATGATAGCCTTCAGCAGCAGTACAGCCTCGTCTTCCTGTTGGAATTTCAGTTTCAGGTTACCAGCAGCTGTCAGTACGGACTTAACAGCCCTCATACCATAGTCATAGTGGTGCTGGGATGACAGCTGCTCTGAGCACAGTCGGTATGTGGCCACAATCTTTCCAGATAAACTGAAAAACAAATAAAGTACATGTAAATATTCTCCTTAAAGACCCACAAATTATCATTATTATTCTATTTTTTTGTAAACACTGAAGGCACTGATGAGCAGGCTGATCTGTGTTGTACTAATTATGCAGATATTGTTTTCTCATGGTTTGGCACAAACAGACAGGATCATCTAAATATGCAAAATAAGCTTCATAACTTCACTAACTGCTCTCATACACCTTCAAGAAAAAGCTGTAAGCCAAGTAATTTACTAGAAATGTATCATACTCTTCCAAAATTTATTTATATAAAAAGCAAGTAAATTAACAATCTCTCATGTACATAAATACTGAAGATATGAAATTATGGTGAGTTTGTTTTCCATTTTTATTTATTTATTTTTTTTATTTTTGGTTTTTCATCAATAAAGGTTTGACTGATGTTGCAAATGCAACAGTGCTTGTCTAACATTATACAATTATTGACCTTTGTTGAGGTGAATATGCAGTTTTATGGACCTGCAAACAACATATTGACCTACGCGAAGCGGAGGTTAATATGTTATGTTTGCAGGTCAATAAAACTGCATATTCACCGAAATAAAGGTCAACAATTGTTTTATTATATGATAATTCTAAATACAGTTTCTTTAATATTTATGATGGTACTACAAGGTATTATCTCGCGACGTTACGCCATTAACATCAACGTACATCAGACATAACACTATATGTCACGAAAATACAATGACGTCAGCGTAAAAGTAATATTCACTGACTGGCCGGTGAATATCGCAAAATATTGACCGGCACGTGACGTCAAATTAGCCAATAAAATTGCGTGTTACATCTTGGTCATATAATAATAATTTTTACAACAGCAGTACATACAACATCTGTGAATGATCAACTTCAAATACAATGAAATACCATGTGAAATACAGTACCAAAATTGACCTATGGTTCACAGCCCAGTTGTTCAAAACTAATGAATATGTATCAGATGTATGTATTATTGGCAGAATTATATTTTAGCGCTCTTTGCCTTATCCACCAATATCACCAAATTTCAGTAACCACCAAAAAACAAGTAGCCCAAGGGCAACGATCGCTCACCTGCCAGTATATGCTCAGGTCAAGTGGCCAAAATGCAAGCTTTCGGCTCAGGCAGGCTAGTAAACAGGCTGCAATTCTATAGGATTGGATAGTGAGTGTGTAAACTGTTCCACCATGGCCACTTCTATAAAATCACTAAATGACCTTGACCTCTAGTATTTATAGAGGTTGAAGTTGACTGCATTTCCATATCACAGAGCTCAATAGCAACAGCAAAATGCACTTTCTCGTCTTTTCCCATTCAAAAGCCTAAGGGACCAAATTTGACCTTGCCATAAAATAAGTCAAGGTCAACCTAAGGTAATCATTTATATAAACTTTGTAGTACTAGAGTCCATGATGCTACATACCAAGTTTCAAGGCAATCGGCCCATTGGTTCTCGAGAAGAAGAATTTTTAAGGTTTTTACCATATATGGGCATGGCGGCCATCTTGGTCATGTGACCTGGGCCAAATATATAAAAGTTGTTTCCCGCTTTGCCTGAAGGCTGCATATGAAATTTAATTAAAATTGGCACAGTAGTTTTAGAGAAGAAGTCCTCTAAAAATGTTGAACTCACGATCATTTGTATAAACTATGATGGGCTTGAGTGCCCAAAGCTACATACCAAGTTTCAAGGTCATACACCTTTTGGTTCTGGAGAAGAAGATTTTGAAGGGTTTTTACCATATATGGGCATGGCGGCCATCTTGGTCAAGACCCTGAGAACAAACTTTTATTCCCTGATCACACTTAGACTCCATATGAAATTTTGCTTCAATCAGACCAGTGGTTTCAGAGGAGTAGATGTTTTGAAAATCTTGATGACGGACAGACCGACAAAATGACCTTGACCTTTCAGTGACATAATATCTTCATCTGGTCATTTAGTTGACCATATATACCATGTATTGTACCTAAGACTTAAATGGTTTCTGAGAAATCCACTGTATAAGCGTTTTCCCATATAAAAGCCTAACATACCAAAGTTGACCATGTCGTCAATTAATTCAAGGTCAACACATGGTCATCATTTGTATAAACTATGATGGGCCAGCATGCCTAATGCTACATACCAAGTTTCAAGGTCATAGGCCTTTTGGTTCTAGAGAAGAAGATTTTCAAAGGGTTTTTACCATATATGGGCATGGTGGCCATCTTGGTCATGTGACCCAGACCCCGGGTATAAACTTTCGTTCCCCCAACCCACTGAGACTCCATATGAAATTTGGCTTCAATTGGCCTAGTGGTTTCAGAGGAGAAGATGTTTGAAAATTTTGACGACGGATGGTCCGACGGAATGACCTTGACCTTTAGTGACATAATATCTTATCTGGTCATTTAGTCGACCATGTATACCAAATATTGTACCTAATACTTAAATAGTTTCTGAGAAATCCACTGTTTAAGCGTTTTCCCATATAAAAGCCTTACATACCAAAGTTGACCATCCCGTAAATTAGGTCAAGGTCAACGCAAGATCATGATTTGTATAAAATATGATGGGCCCGCATGCCCGATGCTACACACCAAGTTTCAAGGTCATAGGCCTTTTGGTTCTGGAGAAGAAGATTTTTGAAGGGTTTTTACCATATATGGGCATGGCGGCCATCTTGGTCATGTGACCTGGACCAAATATATAAACTTTCGTTCCCCCATCCCACTGAGACTCCATATGAAATCTGGCTTCAATCGGCCTAGTGGTTTCAGAGGAGAAGATGTTTGAAAATCTTGACGACGGATGGTCAGACGGAATGACCTTGACCTTTAGTGACATAATATCTTCATCTGGTCATTTAGTCGACCATATATACCAAGTATTGTACCTTAGACTTAAATAGTTTCTGAGAAATCCACTGTTTAAGCGTTTTCCAATATAAAAGCCTAACATACCAAAATTGACCATGCCGTAAATTAGGTCAAGGTCAACGCAAGGTCATGATTTGTATAAACTTTGATTGGCCCGCATGCCCGATGCTACAAACCAAGTTTCAAGGTCATAGGCCTTTTGGTTCTGGAGAAGAAGATTTTTGAAGGGTTTTTACCAAATATGGGCATGGCGGCCATCTTGGTCATGTGACCTGGACCAAATATATAAACTTTCGTTCCCCCAACCCACTGAGACTCCATATGAAATTTGGCTTCAATCGGCCTAGTGGTTTCAGAGGAGAAGATGTTTGAAAATCTTGACGACGGATGGTCCGACGGAATGACCTTGACCTTTAGTGACATAATATCTTCATCTGGTCATTTAGTCAACCATGTATACCAAGTATTGTACCTTAGACTTAAATGGTTTCTAAGAAATCCACCGTTTAAGCGTTTTCCCATATAAAAGCCTAACGTACCAAACTTGACCATGTCATAAATTAGGTCAAGGTCATCACAAGGTCATGATTTATATAAATTATGATGGGCCCGCATGCCCAATGCTACATACCAAGTTTCAAGGTCATAGGCCTTTTGGTTCTGGAGAAGAAGATTTTTGAAGGGTTTTTACCATATATGGGCGTGGCGGCCATCTTGGTCATGTGACCTGGACCAAATATATAAACTTTCGTTCCCCCATCCCACTGAGACTCCATATGAAATCTGGCTTCAATCGACCCAGTGGTTTCTGAGAAGAAGATGTTTAAAATTGTGGACGCCGACGACGACGACGCCGACGACGACGACGGACCAAGTCTATACTATAAGCTCACCTTGACAGGTGAGCTAAAAAGTGTTCTACAGAAGTGTCATGAAAAAATTCCCGTTATACAGCAGTACAATATCCACAACACAATCATGAATCAAGGATTACATTTTCAATGCCAAAAGATCAAAAGTATAAAGTGACTGTTTAAGGTAAAACATCTGAAATATAGGGACTACAAATGGCTCTCCAATAATTTAGGGTAGGTTCACATAAGATATTTTTAGACAATAGAATGTATATGACATGGGGAGGTCTGAAAATGAAATTTACGATGACCTATACCTCTGACCAGATTCACTACGTTCATCAAGACTGGGACCATTATCATCTTTCAGAGCATAATATCTAAAAATCAGTTTTTGATTCTAAATTATTATGTTCAAGTCAACGCTCAGTTTACTTTCAAATTTAAATCACATGTTCCAACCAATACCTGGTTAAGTGTTCATTTTTAATTTTAACACAACCTAAACCTTCAGTGTGTACATGAAGCATTCTTCTATTGTTTTATACTAAGTGCAATAATAAAAGCTAATACTATATGTATTCAGATATCAATGTGACATATTGTGGTGGGTGGGGTACCTTTGCCCCTCCCCGGTCTGACAATTTTGACCCATAAGTTCCATTT
Source organism: Ctena decussata (assembly GCA_963989385.1). NCBI lineage: Eukaryota > Metazoa > Mollusca > Bivalvia > Lucinida > Lucinidae > Ctena > Ctena decussata. The sequence continues at coordinate 56,048,518 of OZ022500.1, read as the reverse complement.
TTTCCTTATCCTCCTCAGCAGCATAATAACTAAAACACAAAAATTTTGTTACTGTCCACTGGTTATACAAAATCAAGCATTCATTCTTGAATTCAAAATAACTATGAATGCCTTCCTAAAAATTTAATTGAAAATATAACTTTTTATTTATCGTGAAAATAAGTGAACACATTATTGTCTAATATTAGAATTAAAAATGTTTGTTTTTCATGTGCCGCATTTATCTGGTCTCAAAGAAAAATGTCAAACCCAAGCTCAAAGACATTACTTGTTACATGTGCTCATAGAAGGTCACTTTACTCAAAGTCAAATTTAGTTGCCAATTGCCAGGATCTGCATCATGTTTTCTTATTTCTGTCATCCCTGGTAATAGTCACAGCTGGCATATTTAAGTCGTCTCTATACTAACTCTATATTCATCTCTGATACAATAAAGTCAAATGTAGCAAAGCAGTCATCTCTAACATGACTAAGTAATCTGTGGAATAATGTAATCATCAACTGCACAACTTAATCATCACTCTAACATGATACAGTCACCTCTTTAGTATGATGTAGTCATCTGTGGCATAGCAGCCAAGTCTACCATAATGTAGTCATTTCTGGTATAACTTAATCATCTCTGGTATAACTTAAACAATCTCTGGCATAAAATCTTATAACCGATAAAATTAAACTTACCTTGCCATTCATCAGTTCTTTAATGTAGTTTTGCATTAAAAGTCGTCTGACACAAGAAAATTCAAAACATATTACAGTAATTATTTAGTTACATGATGGGGGTTTCCCCTAAAATCTGGATCTGTCTTGTAAGACAAATCTGGACTTTTTGGATCATTTTGGAAGTGAAACCCCCACTTTACGGCACAAAATACTGATTTAGATATCGGAAGTCATTCTTAAAGGAGGAGAACCTCCATCTCATGGTAATTAGGACACAGCTGAAAGCTGTCATTCTCACCTTCTGGCATCAACAAAGCCCATGGAGTATAAACTGATTTCACCAATCATAGCATAGTCTGGCACCATCATAGCTACTGTACGGAACAACACCTACAATAAACCTATGGTATGAAAAAAAGTACAGGCCCCGAGGTTATAAAACTTTAGTACAGTCTCCAACTCAAAATAAAGCACACCGATTGGCTGCTTCCGAGCACATGCTCGGAAGCAGCTAATCAGTGTGCTTTATTATGAGTTTAAGATTATTCTCAAGTTTTATAACCTCAAACCCAGCTTTTCCTAAGCTTTGGAGCTATAGAGGCAGTGTGTATTAGAAGCCCATAATATCTGGGGCACAGAATATGAGATGAGGACTATCTCTCTTCTTTTGCTGCATTTTTCCTTCCCTGATTCGAAAAAGGTACCTATTAACTGCCCGACTGAAAAGGAGAGTTTTTCAGTTGCTAGCTGGCCCAACAGGGATCATTCTGCCTCATAGCCAATGAAATTCCACTGACCACTCGACCACACACACCTCCATGGTAACTGTTTTAAAATTTTGCACACCTCATTCCTCAGAACAATCTATGAGGGTGGGGGTGGGGAGACAGGAGGAGAGTGTAAATCAAATTTCTCGTATTCCAGAAATCATTTTGATATATCAGTGATCTGAAATTTACAGGGTTATCATTCTCTCATTTGCATAATATTAAACTTGCATGGGAACACACCGTATTACTGTTAAGACTTAAAGTTTCAACAAGAGCTGTCGCCTGACAGCATAGCTCGCCTGAATAGGTGCTTGCCCATCACACAGTCGCTATGGTGGAGTGGACTGCTATGCATAAAACTTCAGGCAAGCATGTCCATAATGACAACACATTTATAAACAAAAGCTATCTCAGAAATAAGTCTTAAAATAAAATTAAAATAAAAAAATCTGCATGAAATTTCAAAGTCCATGAGCTTGAGGTCAAAGAACTAAGGGGTGGGGGCGGGGGGAGGGCTAGGATGTATTAAAACCTTAAACCATTATCTAACATCACTCTAAGTATTAGTATCAACTGAGTCCATCGTGGCACTGTGAAATTATGTCTTCATTAATATAAAAATTTAACCAAAATCTTTAAGACAAAACTCAAAGTCCATGACCTTGACATCAAGGTCATCCAGTGGGGTAAGTATATAGTGTTTTGTAAAAACTCAAAAAAGTGTCTAACATCAGTTCAAGTGTAAACTAAATCTCTGCCAAGCATTATGAATCAGTATGCAATTAGAAAACTTTAATAAAGATCAAATTTCCTAAGTCTCTGACCTTGACATCAAGGTCACCAAGCGGGGCTGGGGTAGTATTCTGTAAAACTAAAGACTAATATCTAACTACAGTGCAAATATAAAAAGAATTCATCTATGGGTTCAGTAGATATGTGTGTTTAAAAAACTTTAACCAAAACATCAAATCAATAAAAAGACAATTTTCTAAGTCCATGACCTTGACATCAAGGTGACTGAGGGGAGTGGGGGTAGTACCTTGGAAAACTTTGGACCAATATCTAACTACAGAGCAAGTATCAAAGGAATCCATCCATGGGTTAAGGAGATATTGGGCTTTATAAAACTTTAACCAAAACATCCAGTCCAAAAAAACTCCCAATTTTCTAAGTCCATGACCTTGACATCAAGGTCACGGAGTGGGGTGGGGGTGGTACCCTGTTAAACTTTGGACCAATATCTAACTACAGTGCAAGTATCAAAAGAATCCATCCATGGGTTGGGGAGATATAGGTCTTTAAAAAACTTTAACCAAAACATCCAATCCGGACGCCGACGCGGACGCAGACGCCGTGGTGACAACAATAGCTCTTCCTGAACTTTCGTTCAGGCGAGCTAAAAATAGCCATCAGAGGATGGCAAATCCCCCGACCGAGGCCCTGTGCACCTTGGAAAACAGGGTGCACTTCAAAACGCCCATATAAATAGTATACTGTCATTCTTTTATGCTCCTTATTGACATCTGCATGACAGATGCATGATTATCTAACAATCACCAAAACAGTATGCCAGATTGCTAAAAAGAGGTAAAATCTCAAATAGCAACCTTGTAGACAATGTATTGCATATGATACATTCAACATTTCAAAATGTGTGAATAACTTCTAAAGTACAAGCCCTACAAATCTAATTTTGAGCTCTCTAGTAAGTGAATTTGGACAAAGAATCCAAATCTGATTTTTTTTATATTTTTTTAAGGGGAGGGGTGGGGGGGGGGGGGGGGAAATAGTGGAGTAAGTTAGGAACACTAATGGGATGTCATGGGGCATGATCATCAAAATTCTAAAAGGTATAAGGGTATTTCAGATTTGGAGCAGAGACACAAAACTGCAGCTCTAACTTCCAAAGGGAAATAACAACTCAAAAAGTAAGTGAACAAAAGTTGTAATTCTTGTTTGCAACACATCAGCATGACCTGTTCTACATAACTGTGAAGTATCATGAAAATATTCCATAGGGTATTCAAGTTATGAAGCAGACACAAAATCACACCTAAAACCATCAAGGGAATATAACTCAAAAAGTAAGTAAGCAAGAGTTGTCATTCTTGTTCACGACACATCATCATGACCTGTTCTACATATCTGTGAAGTATCATGAAAATATTTCAAAGGGTATTCAAGTTAAGGAGCAGACACGAAATCACACCTAAAACCATCAAGGGGAAATAACTCAAAAAGTAAGAAAGCAAGAATTGTCATTCTTGTTTGCGACATATCGTCATGACCTGCTCTACATATCTGTGAAGTATCATGAAAATATTCCAAAGGATATTCAAGTTACAAAGCGGACACAAATCTGCCAAAAAATTCACCAAAGGGGAGATAACTCAAAAATTACAAAAGCAAGAGTTACCATTCTTGCACGCAACACATGGCCATCACCTGTTCTACATAACTGTGAAGTTTCATGAAAATATTCCAAAGGGTATTCAAGATATGGAGCGGACAAGGAAATGTTTACAGACGGACAGACTGACGGACTGACGGACGCCAGGCTCATCGCTATATCCCCTGAACCTTTCGGTCGGGGGATAAAAAGAATTCATCTATGGGTTCAGGAGATATGTGTCTTTAAAAACTTTAACCAAAACATCCAATGAATAAAAAGACAATTTTCTAAGTCCATGACCTTGACATCAAGGTCACTGAGGGGGTGGGGGTAGTACCACCCAAAACTTTAGACCAATATCTAACTTCAGTGCAAGTATCAAAGGAATCCATCCATGGGTTAAGGAGATATTGGGCTTTATAAAACTTTAACCAAAACATCCAGTCCAAAAAAAAACCCAATTTTCTAAGTCCATGACCTTGACATCAAGGTCACTGAGTAGGGTCAGGGTGGTACCCTGTTAAACTTTAGACCAATATCTAACTACAGTGCAAGTATCAAAAGAATCCATCCATGCATTAAGGAGATATAGGTCTTTAAAAAACTTTAACCAAAACATCCAATCCGAACGCCGACGCGGACGCGGACGCGGACGCTGACGCTGACGCGGACGCGGACGCGGACGCGGACGCCGACGCCGTGGTGACAACAATAGCTCTTCCTGAACTTTCGTTCAGGCGAGCTAAAAATGGAAATAGCTGAATTTGCAAACAGTGTAAATCCAGATGAGGTGGCTCATCATGAGCCTGTAGTCTTTGAATTCTCATATGATATAGCTCGGATGAAACAATTTTTTTTAATTTTGCAGACATCAATTCTGTCTGCTTTATGAATTAAGGTACATGTCCAAACTGATGTCAAAGTACAGGCTTTCTTATGACAACAAACAGCAAGTAGCAAATTATTTCCTTTCATAGTTGACCCTCTGAGAGGGAAGGCTGAAATAAAAATGCTTCCCTGTAAAAGTATCCAATCATTTTAATGCTGAACAAACCTTGAGGTTATCTGGTAACTCCTGTCTCCCAGCATAGCCTGGGTTCATGGTGATAAAGAGGGTACAAGTAGGGTCCAGGGCCAGTTCTGTCCCCTCAAACATGAATCTCTTCAGATGTGCTGCTACAGCTCTCTGGATGCTGGCAATCTGCTGAGCCACTACAGACAGTACTTCTAACTCAATCCTGAGAAAGAAAAGACAAAATAAGAGCTGAGGGGCCGTATTCATAAAACGACTTAAGTGGTTGCTATGCTGTTGCTATGGCTAAATTTCTTTGAAGGAGATTCCCTACAACTATGAAATTTGCTCTGGAGGAACAGTCTTACAAAGACTGTTCCTCCAGACTAAATTTCATAGTTGTAGGGAATCTCCTTTAAAGATATTTAGCCTTAGCAACCGCATAGCAACAACTTAACCGGCTTTATGAATACGGCCCCTTGTCTCATGATAAAGTGGAACTTTGTGGATAATTTTAAGTCCATTTCCATGACAAATTATGAAGTGGCACCACAGTAATTCTCAATGCTTACTAAGTAAAAACGATGGTTCTAATATATCTCTAACATATTTTATGGCTCCTTATTAGAACCACTTAACATTAATTTAAACTCCATTGGCAGTGTTGTTCAAACAAAAGGCTTCAAACTATGTGAATATAGAAAATGAAGAGAATTTATAATAGAATTATCATCAGCCTAATCATAGCCAACACCCTTATCTGGAGCTTTCCCTATAGTTGCATGTGAGTATAGTTCCATATACCATCTTCATTCAGCTATAAGATGGAAGGTTTCTCATCCAGAATCGCCTGAAATATCTGACCCAGTCTTGTGTAATCGTGTTGTAAGCTTTTTTTCTCTTCCCTAACAACCCCAAAAATCAAGGACGCCATACAAGATAGATCCAGGTTTTTGAGGCTGTTTTAAAGGGGAAAACATCCCTGTCTTATAACAGAATAAATATGGTAAGTTACCTGTTAAATTCATCAAAGCAGGCCCATGCCCCAGCCTGTGCCAGCCCCTTGAAGAATTTTCCCATAGCCTTGTAGTCAAGACCATCAGAGCAGTTAAACACTACACACTGCTTGGCCACAGCCTTGGCGAGATCTTTACAGGTCTCAGTCTTGCCAGTACCAGCAGGACCCTCAGGGGCTCCTCCCAGGTTCAACTTCAAAGCTCCCATTAAAGTTCTGAAAAATAAGACAAGAAATGTGACATGATGTACCTTTAAGAGAAGACCCTATTTAAAAAAATTTTGGAAAGGCTATATCATCTTCCAGGGAAACAAACAGGAGGTCACAAAAATTGTTTCCCTTTATGAAAATTGAGAAGAAAAAAAAACATGGAGGTGTACCAATACACCTTAACTGAATTCTGTGTTTACTGATAAATGGTCAGAACACAGACATGGAATTTGACCTCAGTTTCTCTGAAGCTATCTGCTGAAAGTTAACCTTTAAAGCACCAAAAAAGCAGACAACAAAATTTACATCTGCAAAAATTAAAAAAAAATCCATACTAAGAATTACTACAAATCAAGTATCTACTGCAACATGTTGTTGTTGGAGCAGGTTCAGAAACGTCCCGTTATCTCAAAATGATAAAAAGACAGACAATCAAAGTCATTTCTTAATAGCTTCGGCTCAGTTGATCCTAGTCACAAATTTTATCTTTAACGGTACCTGTCAGCTACATTATTTACGACCTCCGCGGCGGTCACTTTGTTAGCACGAGATTTACAGAGTACAACGAGGCTCTGACGTCACAAATCTAGTTACCTCTACTTTAAATGAGCGGTTTTAATACCGTTATAACTGAATCAAAAGAAATCAGTTTTTCAGCGGAATATTTTATCTGACAGTTGACCGTAACAAATTGCCATCGCCTTTAGAAGGACGTTGTTGCAGTAGATACTTGATTTGTAATAATGGACAAGAAATAAAACAGTGTAGATCCAGATGAGGTGGCTCATGATGAGCCACCTCAACCTCATCTGATCTACACTGTTTGCAAATTCAACTGTTTCCAATTTTAGTGCTTTAAGTATCAAGATAATTACAGCAAGCGTCCCAATGTTTAAGGCATTTATGGTATGTTCGCTCAAGTGAGTAATAATACTGATAAATACTAACCTATAACACCTATCTGTGAGTGGAGTGATGACAAGACGTGGTGTGTTACCAAGGTATTCATAACCATATCCAATGTCAGTGGTGATCATACGAACAATCACATCATCTTCCCAGTAATAGCGCAACTGAGCCAGCCAATCAAATTCAAGAGGGCTTGTTACATTGTTCTTTACAAGGTCTGCTACTGTGTCACGAGCTGTAAAAATAAATTTCAGACCCACTGGTTATTTTGCATCAATGGAATCGTGGAAGCATAGATGTACAAACGGAATGACTGTCTGAAGGATGGCAAATATAAAATTGGATTCCTATATCGCACCTTGCTATAAACTAGGTGTAACAAAAATGAAAACAAGTTTTGAAAGCTTGAAGTGTTCTTTTCACAATTTATAATATAAGCAATTGCATGTAAAAGTAATAGTTTCGAATTTTTGCATGTGTAAGCTTTTTAACCAAATTTCTATTTGAACTACAGATCCAATGGACGGCAAGTCCTTTAAAATGACTGTGAGTTATAAATTTCTGCTTCCCCGATGGTCCCTTTTAGTATGACAAGTCATATACAGCCCCGGATCCAGGGGATGGGCTTTGGGGCTGCAGCCCCGCCATTTGGCCTCTGTGTTCTGTATAATATGTAGGCCTCCAGACAATAAGAAGTATCTGATGACAGTTTTAGAAAATATATCCAATGTGGTTATATCAAAATATTCAAAATATATGTTGTGACATCTCATTAGAATCGCCTCGGGGAGGCGATTCTAACGAGATATCACAACATATATTTCAAGGATAAAATATATAAAAAATTCTCTTGAAATTGAACCATAAATATGTCATATTTTCTAGCCCCACTCCCTCACATAACTACATTTCGGCACCGCCCAGCCCCACCGGTTATCCAGAGCCCCACCAGCACGTGATGGTCTGGATCCGGGCCTGCATATATATGGCTCAGCTATGAATATAAGGCTTTCTCAAGGTCATAGCACAGGGTGCCTAGCCTGGTTCAAACTTGGAGACACTTTTGAGCTAAAGTCAGGTCTACAGCACCACTATGTTCAACAATTTTTTTTAACTTTTAAACCTATTTTGCCATAACTTACTAACATCAAACATGAAATCATGTTCAATTACCGTGTACATCAAGTACTGTAAGAGCCCCAAGGGTGACTCTGTGTCCTCCATCCAGTTTACCTCTCACCAACACAACAATCTGGTCAATCTGGGCATTCAACTTCTCAAGATATTTCTGCAATGTCAGAAAAAATATCTTCATGGTTGAAAACAGAATAGTTCAAGTTGTCTTCAAGACAGAATCTTATCAAGGTTATCTGCCTTAAACAAAAAAAAAAAAAAAAAAAAAAAAAAAAAAAAAAACAAGCATGCTGATGTCATTATAATTACAACTCAACTCAACAATTTTATGCCAATTCAGTGAAATTCCACTGGTCCAATGCCAATTCAGCCCAATTCCACTGGCGGTCCAAAGTGAAATGAAAGTGCTTTTATGCAGTAATATTTCCTTTGAATCAAGAACTTGGAACTATAGTGGTTGTTTCTAATGCATTCAGTAGTGCAGACACTTTCTTAAAGCAATTTGTTTTTGTGGAATTACAGGGATAACCTGCCTTTGGCCTGATATTCAACAAAAATACTATGCTCTTCTTATAATTCAGAGATAAGTAAAATATCTTACCGCAAGACCTTTACCCCCGGGTTCTTCCATAGCTTCTACAACCTCTGTGGTCCAGAACATAGAGCTCACACACAGCACCACCTGTCCCGGCCACTGCAGTACCCACTGGTTACGTGGGGTGTGGGGATAACCTGCTGTTGAGTCAATGATAACCTTCCGTATACTGCTGATCATCACATCTTCTACTTGTAACAGCCATTTCTCTACCATACCCTGCAGAAGAACCACAGCTCCAGTTATGCTATTATGATTGAGCCGCAACATGACAAAACAAAGTGGCATGTGCGCCCAGCAAAAACTCAGATCAGCCTGGGCATCTGCCCAGTCAGATCAGACTGTTTGCTATCCACTTAAAGGGTAGCTATGGGTCTAAGCTACCTCCATGCCAACAGTGAAGACTCTGATCAGACTGGGCGAATGCCCAGGCTGATCTGAGTCTTTGCTGGGTGAACCTGCCATTTTGTTGGTTTGTGTCCTAGCTCATTTGATGAGATAGGGTAGATTTCTTAATAGCAATATGATAGATTCTAAGCTTTCATGCGTGTGAGGTGATCACAGTTTGGCATCACGAAAATCATAAGCTGCCAAACAGTGGTCCAAAGGGACAGATGTTTCTATCGGCACCTCATGCCTCACACCCACGACAGATTCTTTTTCCTGTTTACTTTTTGATTTTGGAGTATAACGCATTCTGCCTGTCATTTGCAAATTGGTGTCATTTGTGATGTCTATGTAACACAATCCTTTGTACAACAGATGTTTTAGCCAGTTACTGATAACTGACACTAGCTTGGAGATTAGTTCTTTAATTCTTGATATAGAACTCTCATGACAACATATCTAATAAGGTGGTTCTAATACGGGACTATGAGGGACAAACTTTTGCGGAAAAAAATTTATCAAATTCACTCACAACTATCATAATATATTAACCCTTATCTGGGGCTTTGCTGAGCTCAAGTACCGTATACCAACCTTTGCCTTAGCAGGGTAGATCTTAACGTTGAAAGGAACAGTTTCTTTCTCAGCTGACACCATCCCTAAGATCTCCTGCTGGTCGGAGAACTCCAGCTTGTGGATCCCTTCAAAACATTTCTTCAAGTGGGGCTGTACACGCAGAGGATCCTTAGTCTCAGACAGGATCTCCAACAATTCGTCATTGGATAAGAAGAAGAACCTTTCAGTTTAAAAAGAAACACAAATGATATTCTTGATTTTGTCCAATTCATGAGACAGACAGAAACAAACATAAATAGTTCAATAACCCTGGCAAGAAATGTTGATTCTAGTAAATGACCAATTTTATCAGGCAATCAGATACAAATGCTATAAACTTTGTAACCATTGGTGCCTTTGTTGGTCCTAGGATTTAAGAAATAAGTCATCTCTGACAGTGACCTTTAAATAATTGACTATTAAATATCATCTAAGGTGGATAAGCACAATGGAATCTGGTTATCCAGCATCAATTTTTTCTGACCCTGGTTGTCCTTGAACATGCTTCTGGTTGTCCACACTGAGAAAAGATGTTGTCTGAGTACCTCTGCAAACAATTCTTTATATTGCCAGCAAACTGTCAGTGAAATTCAATCATTTGTCAATTCAAGTAACAGAAGAATGTAGCCAATAAGCTGATACAGGCCCAGAAACCTTTCCGCATAATTTAATTCCAGCGATCTGCCAGTGACGTTTTAATGAACCATTGTTGTAGTCATCACTTTCTCATGAAATGCAACATTTTATACCAATACATTTCTGGGACAATACCTTGGGAAATAAAGTCTTTTCTTCTCGAGGTAAGCATTAAGACCTTTCTGGATCTCTTCTAGTAGAACATTAGCTTCACGGAAACGTCCTAACATGTTGGGCTGGTCTGTAGCTATCAGACAATGGGTGTCTTTCACACTCTCTGTCATGATATCTCTCCAAATACTGTCTACAATACCAAACTTGCGACCTTCTTCAGGCATCTGGGCCATGATGTCTTCAGAGCTGAAGATTGGCTCGAGGTAAAGCCATGTAGCTTGGCACTATGAAATTTAAGAAATTGCAGTTTCTTAGATAAAGATATAAAACCATCAATAACATCTCCTGAAATTCTGTATGTCTAATTCTAAAATTATTATATCACAAACTAACATAAATTCTCTTGCCTGTCTATGACGTTTTGTGGATGTTTATAGCTTTCCCAGGCACACTTCAATGAGAATGAAAATTCTAAGTGATAAGGCTGTAGGAGTAATATAGAAACAAACAGTCCAGACCCAGATCAGGTTGCAAATAAATATTTATTTTCATGAATCAGAACTAATGGAAATATTTACAAAGTTCTGAGTTTGTTATTCTCTACTGTTCTGAAACACTGATAAAACCCATTAACATTTCAATATTTCTAATTTAATTAAACTTCCAAACAAAACTTCCATTAATATTTACCCTAATATGCTTAAATACTGGGACATCTAAAACTAATAATTTTCCATTTGGGACAAATGGAAAATGAATGGTTTTAGGTGTCCCAGTACTTAAACACATTAGGGTAGCCATCTAGACTGAAAGTACCAACCTTAAGCCACTCATCCAAGATATCTTGCATCAAGACTAGTTTTTCCTCCCATTCCTTCATCTCAGTTTCAAAAGGTTTGATAAACGGTGAGCCACGCATTGTCTGGGCCTTCACGATGTGGTCGTCCAACAGCAGCTGAATGTCATCAATACTGGACAGGATACTCACTCCCTGAAATTGACAATATTTCTTGCTCATTTCAAGGCAAACAGAATAGCAGCTGGATACTGCAGGGCTCTACATAAGAAGACCATTTGGTGATAAATGAGTTCAATCTTTTCCTTATTTTGCCATAAAAACATATGTATTGTTCTATGAAAACGTATGTTGTGACAACCAATCAGAACTGCCTACAAACTACGTCCAGAATTTATCCCAAATTATCACCAAATACTCCCTCTGAGCTAGGGCTCTGATGCAGTGAAAACTCAACTGTGACAACAGAACATTTTTGTACTAATTTTCTGAAACTGACATCAATGTATGCTCATTTCAAAGGAACACTGATACTGGCCAGCCATTAAATAGACAAAACCATCACAAAACATGTTATTTTAGTGTTTTCTATACATCAAAACCTTCAAACATTTTCAAAACAACAGAACTTATAAATAAACTTAAAGCTCAAAAACTGAGTATGTAATATACATCAAATCTATATACACAACCTTTTCCAATGTGACATCACACTTTCTAAAGTAAACAAGAAGTATCAAATAACTTTCTATTATCTTTTGAAAACAGATTTTGCTAATAGAGTGGACCCAGAGTATACCATCTGCAATGTACAAGTAATTCTCTTCCCATCAAGCAATGATGAGTTAACTGTAAGTCACAGACCTATAAACCCCAGTATGTATGTGTATAATCAAAGGCTAACTTGTCTACAATACAGTGTCTCAATTCTGTAATGTTTTCATGCATGAACACTTCTTGAGTTTAAACACTTAAAGCACCAGAAATAAAAGAGCTGCGACACGACAAAACCAACAAAGTGGCATGTATCCCCCCAGCATACACACAGCTCCATGAGGACAGCAAACACTCTGATTCGACTGGGCTGATGCCCAGGCTGATCTGAGTCTTTGCAGGGTGCTCATGCCACTTTGTTGGTTTTGTCGTGTCACAGCTCCATTATGATAGGTTTAGATGAAACCTTTTTTAAAAGTCTGCAGATGTAAATTTTGTCATCTGCTTTTCTGTTGCTTTAAGGGTTAGAAGAAGTTCTAAAATTTCCTGAGTGATGAAAGGTGCCAAATCTCACCCAAATAAAAATCATGCAATGGTAGAACAAATGAAAATTCAAGTAACTTTGTATGGACCCCTCAGGGGCTAAGTTGTGCAAATACATTTATTCATGTGAATTCACTGAATGTCATACATTCTGAGTGTATTTTTTAAGAGTATAGGAAACTTTACGGTCATATGTTTTATTAGTTTTTCAGCTTCACAATAACATCTCTTATGGCAAAATTTACACAACAAAGCCCATGGTCAGTCCCATTTAAGGAAATTTAACCATAGTGAACTAGAACTGTTCTGAAAATTTAAAGAACAACAAATATATAGCATGCAAGAAAAAAATCGCTATCTGAACAGTGAAAATTGGTGATGTATACTTGTATCACTGAGTGAAAGTTCACAAAATCTCACATCTATGAGAGCTACTTTGGCGCACCACAGGTCCTTTGATCAACAACACGATACGATTTCCTGTAATTTAGTCACAAAGCTGAACATAAGACTATCACAATAATTTAAAGTTGTACAATTCTTAGATCAGACAAACACATACATCCAAAATCTAGAGCCACTCCGTCATTCATGTGTGGTATTTCCTGTAATTAAATACTTGATAACAAAAGTGAACACAAAACACACAGCTGTACTACATTAACCCTTTTTAGACCGGATACCCGTTTTGGGGACATTATGCAAACAGTGCAGACCCAGTTCAGACGCCGCAAAACGCGGCGTCTGATCAGGGTCTACATTGTTTGCTTACAGGAATTTCAATGCAAAGTACAATAAAAGTGAAAATATTCACCAGAAACCCCTAAAACTAGTAACGGGATTATCTGAATGATAAGAATGGACAAGTCCACTGGTCAAAAAAGGGTTAACAAGAATTCTGTGGATCTCTGTGTCTGGCCTGACTGCTCATTGTCATAAACCAGTCCCCTTTACTTCTTATAGAGCTGAACCAGAAAACTCAACTAACATTTACCCCACTTTATCGTATGATATTGCTGTTATTCAGTGGATAGCCTCGTCTCATAAAGATCGTATGACCACACATGTAATAACACTTAGGCAGGTAAACGTAACGTAATTCACAAGGTCCATGTCAACAATGTGTTTTCTTATTGAAATAATGTTCTGACAGTTTAAAGGGGTTAAAATCCCATTTTAAATGGTCATATGATAAACAGATCTAACACTCGTGGTCAGTTCATATGAAATTTATGAAAATTGTTTCATAAATTTCATATGAAATGACCACTCGTGTAAAATCCTCTATGATGACAATGCAGCCCGAAAAGCAATATCTATGTCTCTCTTTCTGTAATCACAGGCCAGACAAAAATTTGAGAAGCAAGGAGTAAAACCTTCACTTCATTTCCTGTAAATTCCACAAAATAACGACACTGAAATGGTAGACAATAGCCAATAGATTCAATTACTTGTGTTCCACTGATTGATGTCAATGTTGAAGAGTGGTGTTTCAACTCCTTCCCCTGTGGGTAATATGCAAATACTGGTTAGAAAATATTACTCATATTATAGCTTTACAAATTCCCTGCAAAAGCCATATAAATGACAATTTTCTAAGATATTTTAGAAGATAAAAACTTCTCTTTTTTTTATTACTGCTCCTCAAAAACATATATGAGCCACGACACGACAAAACCAACAATGTGGTTGTGCACCCAGCGCAGACTCAGATCAGCCTGGGCATCCGCCCAGTCTGATCAGAGTCTTCACTGTCCGCATGGAGGTAGCTCAGTCCCTTAGCTACCCTTTAAGCACTTAGCAAAGAGTCTGACCAGACTTGGCGGATGCCCATGCTGATCTGAGTCTGCACAGGGCGCACAACACATTGTTGGTTTTCTTGTGTCGCGGCTCATATCATGGAACCACACTAGAGTTATCTTATCCTGATAATTCTAGCTAGATCTAACAAGGAAATAAAACAAGAGGTCCATGATGGACCTAAATCGCTCACCTGAGTTATGATGAAATAACATGGAAGATCATCTATTTGATGATGGTTCAATTGGAGCAGTTTTGCACTTTCTGATCTATATTCTGACAAAGTTTCATTTAGATTGGATCAAAACTGTGCCTTCTAGAGTGTACACAATGTTTTTCTAAGATCTGACCAGGCAATCTAGTTTTTGATCAGACATTATTCAGTTTCAAACTTTGCCTATATTTCATGAAGATACACATTCTGACAGTTTCATGAAGATTCAATGCACAATAAACACAGAATTGTGTACACAAGGTTTTTCTATGATTTGACCTAGTGACCCACCGGTAGTTTTTGACCCTATAGTTTTTGACCTGACAATACCCAGTTCCAATCTTGGCCTACATTTCATTAAGATAATCATTCTGACAAAGTTTCAAGAATATTGAACCAAAACTGTGCCCTCTAGAGTATACACAATGTTTTTCTAAGGTTTGACCTACTGACCTAGTTTTTGATCCAACATGACCCAGTTGCACCCTTGGTCTAAATTTGTTGGAGATAAACATTTTGACAAAGTTTCAAGAATATTGAATCATAACTGTGCCCTCCAGAGTGTACACATGGTTTTTCTAAGATTTGACCTAGTGACCTAGTTTTTGACCCTACTTGACCCAGTTTCAAATCTGGTCTAGATTACATAAAGATAAGCATTCTGACAAAGTTTCAAGAATATTGAATCATAACTGTGCCCTCCAGAGTGTACACATGGTTTTTCTAAGATTTGACCTAGTGACCTAGTTTTTGACCCTACTTGACCCAGTTTCAAATCTGGTCTAGATTACATAAAGATAAGCATTCTGACAAAGTTTCAAGAATATTGAATCATAACTGTGCCCTCCAGAGTGTACACATGGTTTTTCTAAGATTTGACCTAGTGACCTAGTTTTTGACCCTACTTGACCCAGTTTCAAACTTGGTCTAGATTTCATTCAGATACACATTCTGACAAAGTTTCATGATGATTGGGTCAAAACTGTGCCTTCTAGAGTGTACACAAGGTTTTTCTAAGATTTGACCTAGTGACCTAGTTTTTGATCCCACATGACCCAGTTTCAAACTTGGTCTAGATATCATTAAGATAAACATTCTGACAAACTTTCATGATAATTGGGTCAAAACTGTGCCTTCTAGAGTGTACACAAGGTTTTTCTAAGATTTGACCTAGTGACCTAGTTTTTGACCCCACATGACCCATTTTCAAACCTGGTCTAGATTTCATTAAGATAAACATTCTGACAAAGTTTCATGAAGATTGGGTCAAAACTGTGCCTTCTAGAGTGTACACAAGGTTTTTCTAAGATTTGACCTAGTGACCAAGTTTTTGACACCACATGGCCCAGTTTCAAACTTGGTCTAGATTTCATTAAGATAAACATTCTGACAAAGTGGGTCAAAACTGTGCCCTCTGTGTCATTCTAAGATTTATTTCTATTTTTAGCTCTGGCGGCCATTTTGTTTAACCGAGCGAAACCGTTTTAGCAATTTTGGTTTAGAGCCATGAGTCAAACATTTCTGTGAAATTATTTTGAAATCGAGCCATTGGCTTCAGAGGAGATGTCGTTTAAAGGTTTTTCTATTTTTAGATTTCTATTTTTAGCTCTGGTGGCCATTTTGTTCAGCGGAGTGGAACCGTTTTAGCAATTTTGGTTCAGGGCCATGAGTCAAACATTTCTGTGAAATTTTTTTGAAATCGAGCCACTGGCTTCAGAGGAGATGTCGATTAAAGGTTTTTCTATTTTTAGCTCAGGCGGCCATTTTGTTCAGCGGAGCGGAACCATTTTAGCAATTTTGGTTCAGGGCTATAACAGAAACATTTGTGTGAAATTATTTTGAAATTGGCCTACTGGTCTAGGAGGAGAAGTCGTTTGAAGAAATTGTTGACGACGGACAGACGGACGGACAGACGGACGGACGGACGGACGTACGACGGACGACGGACAAATATCGATCACAAAAGCTCACCTTGAGCACTTCGTGCTCAGGTGAGCTAAAAAAATATCACACAGTACCATAATATTTTGGCTATGAATATTTTTGAAATCTGATCTCTTGCTTAACGGATTTAAACTACTTTACATAAAGCCCCATTGTCCATCTATATTTTATGTCTACCTTTCTCTTATATTTGCAAATATGCTAGGAAGTTTGCATAGACTAAAATCTAATTGAATTCTGGATGAATTCACCTGTGCTGATACCTAATGCAGAACTGTCATGCCCTTTTCATTATACATGTATTAACTAAACAAAGCCTTAAAGTACATTCATTTTGATTCTTTTCTTTGATTCATTTTTATAATCAACAGATTTTCACAATCAAGAAGCACAAGAGTGCAGAAAGCATGACATACAACAAAATATTTACCCAATCATCCCGTACGAAAATTCTGACATGATTACAGTAGAAGTCCTGCTGGACATTGACAGGAATTTCATTTTCAGGCTGAATTATAACAGTATGTGGAAAATGATAAAAAATCCACTCAAGATTCCAGCAGGAAAATTTGAAAAATTCATGCCAGGAATCCTAGAAGGAAAACAGAGCTGAAAATTTTGCAAAATTAATTGAATCTAGCATAAAGATTTTGGCGGTACACTTCAACTACACAGTGAATCATAAGTGATAAATTCAACTTGAAGACTGGCCATGCTGTTTGTTTGTACTTAACATATTAAAAGGTTTTCTGTGTTATTTGAAGGATGAATTAATATCAGCTAGTTTGAAGAGAATGTAAGTTTAATTATTTTTTGTATCATCAATGCATAGATTTAAGTTTAGGGGTAAAATATTCAATTTACACACAATTTCATGTACCCCACCCACATCCCTGGACATACAAAAATGAAAATGAGTTCAATATATGTGTGGTGGTAACAGAATTACTTTCTGTCATAAAATTGTGTTAAAGAGCAATGGCAGTGCTGATATAATCATAATACCCAAGAAATTGACAAGATGTGTGTTCTGTTGTGTTTTATAAAGGCACTGTGTATGTGAAAGTTTTAAATAGCATGTTGAAAGAGTATGTCAAGGTCTTTGTGTAATATGCAACACAACCAAATTCATGCCAATAATCCTGTCCATATTCCTGGCATGATTCCTGCCAGGAATTTCAAATTTTACAGTGAGAATACTGCTCAGTTGAATATTCCTGGTGAGAATCCTGCCTGAATTCCTGCTAATTTAAATATTTCACTTAATATTCCACACTGTGTCCTGCTGGACTCCTGTAGGGAAATTTATATTATAGTGAAAAGCTCACGTGGAAAACCCATTGGGAAACTTTTTCATGTCTAGATTCCTGCCAAGAATCCTGTTACAATTACTGCAGGAATACTGCTATTGTCCTGCTGGACAATTCCGTACAGGATAACATGTCAACTCAGAGATATTATTTTGATGAGTTGTAAAGTAATATGATTTTACCACTCTTATCTATAAGTACAGGCATGATATCTAAATTACTAATGGAACTATAAGAACAGTGATAATCAGACTGCATTTTTTTTTCATGCATCAAGTCACAGTGCTGGGACTTGGAAGACTCATTTAAAGTAAAAGGCTGTGCTTTCAAATAAAATCCGCTCACTTGTACAGCCTCTTTGATAACTTCCAGTCTCTTGGAAATCTTGACTCATTTTTTCTTTTTCACATTTTATCACACTGGAGTCCTAAAACATTCCCTGACGGAATAAATGGCCATGTCCAAAATAAAAAATTGAAGAGTTCATTGTTAACTGTGGTTTTGGAGTCCAAAGACTTTACTGTAAACACAACTTTGTTAATATAGCACTCTATAACATAGTACTGACAACAATCAGGAATAAATTATAACAGCAGTACCATAGGGGTAGGGGAGGGGATGACAGGTGAGTCTCTGGCCATATGATCCGTATGATATCCTTCCTAAAAAACAATACCTGGGAAATTAACAACAACTCAGAATGAAGCTGACGGCAATGTATCATATTTACTGTGAATATTAGGACAAATTATCATCTCAGTTCTAACAAAGAACACTCAAAATGGCAACTGGAAATTGTCAGTGGTTTATTATGCAGCAACCCACTGTTTTGTGGTGCTTGAGGCTAATTCTGGCATCACTGGAACAATTTATCACATCAGAATGTTTCATGAATATCCGGGCCCAGTTGTTCAAAACTAACGATGTCGTTAGTTAACATTTCATTAAATTTTCAAACATTGATATCTCAAATACGCTAACAATTTTTGTTGAAAAAATGTGAGGCAAAAGCTTCTCACAATTTTTCAACAAAAAATATCAGTGTATTTAGTTATAAAGTCATAAAACACTTAACAAGTTGACCTCTTAACAAGCTTGTTAGGCCAACGATGCTTTGAACAACTGGGCCCTGGTGGTGATGCATAATTTTTTGTTGTTGTAAAAATAGCAAGAAAAGATGATTATACATTTATAAGTGTTACAGTCAACAATTTTGGCTGGACTATTCGTATGCTAGAACATTATATTTTTCTGGGATTCCACATGTCAAAATGGAATAAATTCAGCTCTTACAGTGCTTTGATGAGTCAATCAATTGAGGGCAGACTTTTCAACACCACTCCAAGCTGCTGATATGAGCAACTTTCCAACTGACCTCTGAATAGTGAAATATTACTCAAGAAAACAAACGTAACTCTAATCACTGCTCACTATCAGCTTTTTTATAAAACATATCTCCTTATAGGGCAGATTTTAGAAACGGACAAGTCCACGATAAAAGAACAGAGAATTAGAGTAGATTATTTGAGATTGAATTACAGATTTGAGAAAAGGACACTTTTCCATTGTATGAATGTTATTGTAGCAACTATGGAATTACCAACTGTGTGCTTTAATAGTACCTTGGCAAAATGACGTCTTGACGACATCACTTTGACATCAATAAGAATTTTTAGTTGCTATGGTAACAGATCTATGACATCCTTGGTAGTGGAGCATGGCAAACAGTGTTTGTCATGCTCCCCAAATTTTCATTGACATTACAACTGATACTGAAACTTCAGACTTTCTCAAACAAATAACTATTCTCAAGTCATTTAATTTCGTGTTAAAAGTGGTTAATGTGTCCAAATATTCATTGTAAATATGCCATATAAAACATTTTGCAATACCATAAATAATTAATTTGTGTGAAAAAGGACCTTAAGTATAATGTAAATGCTATTTTAAAATCAATCTACACATCAGCTTAGACTGAGCAGAGCTTTTGCTTTTCATTTTTTAATTTTCCCACTATTCATAGATTGTACAGGCAAATAGGGAAGACTCTGACCTTGGGCCGTATTCATAAAGCCACTTAAGTGGTTGCTATGGTGTTGCTAAGGCTAAATATCTATAAAGGAGATTCCCTACAACTATGAAATTTGCTCTGGAGGAACAGTCTTTGTAAGACTGTTCCTCCAGAGCAAATTTCATAGTTGTAGGGAATCTCCTTCAAAGAAATTTAGCCTTAGCAACAGCATAGCAACCACTTAAGTCGTTTTATGAATACGGCCCCTGGCCTCTAGGTTATAAAACTTTTTCATGCTCAGCTGAACTTGTGCTCAAATTTTATTATCAAAAAGAATCCAACATATGAAACATATTTTAAGCATATTTTGAGCATTCAAATTGGAGAAAATATGTGAAAATCATCCTTTAGAAAAAGTAAAAATCCATACAAATTCATAGGCTTTATCTAGTATGACTGAATTTTCATGCTTAGCTGAGTTGAGCATAAAAAAGTTTTATAACCTCTGTGCCAGACTGCAGAGATGTGTTTGTGGCGAAAAATATCTGAAAATAAAAGTCTCAATGGTTTTTCTGAGGAATCAGAAGTACAAAGTTTTGAAAGGATTATCAAACAGTAAGATTTAATTGGTCATACAAGTTTCAACATACATGTATTTAAATTGGTACACTACCAGAGGAAGCAACTATGCCATTGTTTTATTCCCTTCTAAACATGGACTAACTCTTCAAGGACTGAATTTGCTCATCTAGAAGCAAATTCTTTAAGAGTTGGAAGGGTTTTGTCTTCCAGGAAAGTGAACAGACAGCCACAAAAGTTGTTCCACCTCATAATAATGGAAATAAATACAGAAGTGTACCCAAGCACTTTATGTCCCTCTTTCTGACTGCTATCCCTAATACATGAGCTGCGACACAAGAAAAACAACAAAGTGGTTGTGCGCCCAGCGCAGACTCAGATCAGCCTGGGCATCCGCCCAGTCTGATCAGAGTCTTCGCTGTCCGCATGGAGGTAGCTTAGGCCCTTAGCTACTCTTTAAGTGCTTAGCGAAGATTCTGATCAGACTGGGTGAATGCCCAGGCTAACTGAGTCAGTGCTGGGCGCATAACCACTTTGTTGGTTTTCTCACGTCGAGGCTCATATGATATTGTATGTGCCCTAGATGTCTGCACACAGTGTACACCCTGATAAGACTGGATCTTGGTCTATATTGTTTGCCAACAATTTTTCAAAGCATCTCCATATAAAATAGGCAAACTTGGCATAATTCAAAGAGGATGTAAAACCAATATAGAAACAATGAGCTTTTTGAATACTAAGACAAATATAGCAGATATTATCATATGACGTCGCATCTGAGAGTGTAATAAAGCCATGCATTAAAAACGATAATCCACTAGTGGATTAAATATGCAAATTACATCGTAACGTTATACTTTGACGTCCATTAAAACGTCGCATTTTCTAATGGCAAAATTGTGACGTTTTAGTTCAAATTTTGCTAATAAAATGAGATTTTAGTGTCATATGATAAATAGAATCTTGCATTCGTGCTCCTGTATTACTGAATTTATTAAACTCATTGGGGAAAATCGATTATCTTTTTCCCCAACTCGTTTAATAAATTCAATAATACATGAGCACTTATGTAAGATCCTCTATTTCTTTACAATCTCTGAAATGCCTAGAAAAACAACAGAGGTACTCCAAGAAATAATTACACTGCCAGTCCTGCTTGATGACCGGTCCCAGTCATACTCTGTGTCATTCTAAATACAGGACAAAATGTTGTAACTATTAATTTGTGTGAAACATAATAATCAGAAGATAGATAGGTTCTTAACTCACATGTAAACAATTACGTTCAGTTACCAAACATATGGACATCAAGTCATATCAATATGCAAAAGTTAATGATCGCATCACTAACTACTATTTTTAACCCATTTATGCCTGGTGGAGTCTTCTATCCTTATAAATTGGATGAGTCCATTCATCATTTTAGGGGTGCCTGATGTATTATTTTTGTATATATTTTCTATAGGAATTGCTGTAAATTTTAAGCAAATATTGTAGACCCTGGTCAGGTGCCGCATTCTGTGGCGTCTGAGCTGAATCTACACTGTTTGCGTATGTCCTTCATTTATGGGAAACTAGGCATAAATGGGTAAGTGTATGTGGCAACCATAAAATGTTGCCCAATACTTTAGCTTATAGCTTATATACAATCTGGATATCAAATTCTGATTAAGTCCTGTCAAATGGCATTCTACACCCATTAGTATCTCTCATTTACAGATTCAGTCCCACAGTCTACTATTTTCAAACTTTGGATATTCTCTTTACTTCCAAAGGATCATTTTTTTTTGTAAGTGCATTTAAATGCTTATTTACAGTCCTGAAATGCTGTGTTGTCTTTTTTTTTCCTATTTTGTTTTCTTTTGTTTTTTTGGGGGGTCTTTGGTACAACTGAGCTGTCTGAAAACAAGACCTGTCACAGGGACAGGATAGCTCGCCTGACAGCGCCTTGCCCATCACATAAAAAACTTTAACGTAAAACTTTAACATTTTGCTAACGCCGACGCTGCCGCCAACACCAACGCCGCCGCTGACGCCGACGCCGGGGGTAGTGCAATAGCTCTTCCTGAACTTCGTTCAGGCGAGCTAAAAATGAAGAAAACATGGAGGTATCCCCATTTACCTTACAGGTCTGAGCTGAAATTACCGACTAGAGATACAAATTGGCACTTACTGTTTCTCTGTAAGGTATCATCTCAAAGCAGACATCCTGCCATTCAAACTTCATCTTCTCCAGAGCCTTTTCAAGAGAATATTCCTTGGCGGCTGCCGCACCAATCTCTTCTAACCTGAAATGAATCGTAATAACACTATGTATTCCGACATTTTGGCCATATTTTTTTCAAAGGGAGGTAACTCTTGTGACCTCCTGTTTCATTCATGGACAATGTAACCCTTTTAAAATGGGATCTTCTTTTAAAGGAAAGAATCTGCTCCTAGAGGAGCAGATTCTTTCCTTTAAGAGTTGACCCCAATTGAAAAGAAGGCATTAAAGAAACTAACAGAATTGCTTCCCCTTAATGTGTACCATTCACCATAACTTTCATTCAACCAAGTTTTTTGGAGTAGGTTAAGTCCATCTGACCTATCAGGAAATGTTATACAAAACCTGTCGTATGAACAACACAGAGCAGACATTTATTAGACCCTAAGAACAATCTGATCTGAGTTTACTATTTGCTCAGCCTGTGAACCATGAAATATAGGTCAAGACATACTAATGACAATTGCTTTGGGATTTCTTCTTCCAGACGTAAGCCTGAACAAAGTTTCATGACTCTGGCCTTTATAGTTTTACAGAAAACAAGCTATATCAGAAAACTTGACAAAATTTTATGTCATTAATACACTTGTCACCAACAACACCACCAGGAAAGTAATACCTATGCCTGGCTTTTTACTTCGCACAGGCGAGACAATAAATCAATAAATCGAGTACAAATGATTACTTTTAGAAATGTTGAAACCACCCCAGTATGGCTTGAAAGTACTCTTAACCTTATAACTCACTTATGCCATTTAGTTATACAATAACTCTGCAAGCTCTCACCCCTATGCAAGTTCTTTCCGGCTAGCTCCATTGCTCGATGAACCAGTGAGCAGCATTGTTCAAGTGAAATGCAAACCACTTGTTTGCTTAAGGCGTATGGGTACATTGCAGAGATTCTTGCCATCTTTTCAAAAGGAAGACAATTTTACTGACTTCCTGCTTGCTTCCCTGGATAAAAATGCTTCCAATACAGGGTCTACTATTAAAGGAAATTTTTTCCTTTAAGAATTGACCCCATTGCAAATGGGAGGCAAATGTAAATTGGCAGAATCGCTTCCCGAGAAAGAGTACATATTGACCTTAAACATGACATTACTGGGCTGACGTAAGAGAAACTTATTTGAAATCATTGAATTTGTTCAATTCTTTGCAAATGAAAAACATTCAAAAAATGCAACCTAGGTAATACTGAAGCATGCTGACTCAGCAGAAAACATCAAGAAATAAAAGTACAAAAAGTAAAATAAACGAAGCTATATGAATTAAAGCAAAGTGCATATAACCAATATCATCATTATTGTGGATTTCAAAAATCAGCTTGGTCACAGGGTATAATCGATTCCGCTAATTTTCGCTTCCTGCAGAGACTGTACATCATATTTGGCTTCCACCGAGACTGTCCGCGATCTTTTGCTTCCTGCAGAGACTTCTGTACATGATAAATGGCTTCCTGCAGAGACTGTCCGTGTGATTCTGCTTCCTGCCGAGGCTCTCGGCTCTTGGCAGGAAGCAGATTCACGCGGACAGTCTCGGCAGGAAGCCATTTTTCGGGGACAGTAGTCTCTGCAGGAAGCAAGAGTTCGCGGTCAGTCTCGGCAGAAGCCAAATATGACGGACAGTCTCTGCAGGAAGTGGAAATTGGCAGAATCGATTATACCCTGTGTTGGTGTTTTGTGCTATTGAGATATATATCCCTGCAAGCTTCTTTCATTTAACTGTCCAAATTATTATTTAGGTAGGCTTAACAGGGCCATAATGATGGCATTCCAACAACCTGGAATGCCCAATCTTAACAACAACATATATAGATGTGGGATACATGTAACTGACAACAACTGGTGAACAGTTCAACACCTTTCTACCTTTTCATAAAGTTGTCCAAGTTTTCTTTCCTGAAATCAACCATTCAATGAGCGTAAGTTAACAATTGCACAACTATTGTATTCCAACTTCTGTTGGATATGTTTGCCCAAAACCTGTGCAATAAAATGTTCTCATACTCAAAAAGGATTAAATTTTATAGTATCAAAATACTCTGACAAATTGTTATACTCTTTACATACTGTCCATAAAAGGCATCTCCCCTAAAGGTAGCCCCTGATTTTTCTGAACAATTTTTCTTAGCTCAAGATTTAGTATCCTTTATGTGTTTAAAAAGGAGAGAGACAAAAAAAGAAATATCTGTACTGCAAGCATTTGCTCAAACAAACCATTCCATCAGAAGGTGGTTTACTGTCCAAGGAAAGTAACAAAGATTTATAGATTTATTTTTAACAAGGGCTGAAGGGGTAGAGAGCACATGAATCATTGACACCACATCTTACTCAAGATATCAGCAAGCCTACACTAGCTACTAGATAGCCAAAAAATGTAAACTGTTTCTGTCTTTCATAGACCTACCTGAATTTCAATGCTATTTTTAAACTTTAAAGTGATTTAATCACAGTACACAGCTACATACAGACTGTGCTAACAGAAGCATTTCTATAGCTTCAGTGAAGACATATTGGAAATGCCATATATCTGCTTTGACAAAGAGTGAAAAGCAGTATTCTCAAACATTAAATATTCTCATTTAATATCCCATTTCAAATGCCCCAACCCCCAACTACCACCTCAGAACTAGAGCAAGCGAGCAGGGGCTCACGTATACCCCCGGCCAGTGCCACCGCCTTATGATATTAAACTTTAAACACAAAAATTTAACACATATAAGATACAAATTTTAAAGTCTGCAACCTTGTCCTTTGGTCAGCAGCAGCATACAGAGGATGTTAACTAATCTGCTGCAAGCTAGGAGTAAACCTAGTAATATATCAAAAGGTTCCATTGAAGGATAGCTGAAATTTATATCAACCATGATAAAGCAGTACATTGATGCAACTGTTTAAGAATGTGACCTTGACCTTATGTCAGCGGCATCCAGATGATGTAAACTGTTGTAACCTTGAGGTAAATGAAGTCACATATCAAAAGGTCCTGTTGAAGAAGATGGGTAAAAATAAGCAAAGAATAAACTTTAACGCAAAACTTAAACATGAAAAGTTAAAGTCTGTGACCTTGACCTCTAGGTCATAGGCATGGGTGGGAATGGTATAGAATAAAAGTCTGGACCAACATCTATCATCAGGCCATACATAAACCCAACCCAATAAAGGGTTTGACTTATATAGAGATCTTAAAAACTTTAACGCAAAACTTTAACATGAAAAGTTAAAGTCTGTGACCTTGACCTCTAGGTCATAGGCATGGGTGGGGGTAGTACAGAATAAAATTTTGGACCAACATCTATCATCATGCTAAATATAAACCAAACCCAACAAAAGGTTTCAATAATATAATATCTTAAAAACTTTAACGCAAAACTTAAACGCAAATGTTAACTCGCGGATGGACGGACAGACGGACATTCGAACGGACATCGGACAAACGCTATATACCCCTCGGCATACTTCGTAAAGAAAGACTTACTTTGAAAGATGTTTACTGAGACCGTACTCCAACATGTTATGTAAAGAGCTGTCTTCTGTAGGCTTCAGATCAAACCCGACAATGTTACTCATCTGTAAAAACACAAAACATTTACAATCAAACCCAACAATGTTACTCATCTGTAAAAACACATACATTTACAGTTAGCAATAGAACAATGCTACACCCATAAATCTCTAAAAGGTCAGCTTTTAAGTTAACAGTCAACTGAGTTGCTCTTTATTATCAAGCGGAAGCGTCATATAAACTAAATAAAACACAATATCATGATGTTGCTAAGATAGTCAATGAATGGTTAAGTCCTCTAGTAAACGCATAAAATCATGCGTCCTATAGCGCTTCACTATTTTTCAGCAAAACCAGCATTTTTTCGAATAAGTAATGTCTCATTAAATAACATCTTCCATTTTAAATAACTGGAAGGATGTAGCAACTAGTATAGGATAAATGGAAAATTAATGGTTTTAGGAGTCACAATATTCAAGCACATTAGGGTATTGAAGAAGCAGACTGTGCACTGTACTAGTATTTTTCAATTTATTCCTCATTTAGCTCATGGCATCTAGCCAAACATCATAATTATGTTAATCATCAATAATTCACTGGTAAGGAAAAATTGAAAAATTATTTCTGGGTCTGAATAAGAAAGTAGAAAATGAAACTTACCTTTCTCTCTAAACTTACGAAAGAATCAATCATTTATCATACAAATATCAAATTCAAGAAAAGTAGAGTTTAAATTATCATTGGAAGGATGTAGCAACTAGTATGTTAGCAATCAAATCAAATGCAAATCAAACCTGTGAATGTATACCTCATTTTCTTTTTCTTTTTTTTTTCTTTTTTTGTTTTGTATCCTGCATGTTTGCAAGTTATGAACTTACAATTTTATTTACTTTTATTTTTTTATGCAGATGTTATCAATAGTTAACAGAATGCACTTCAACTTTTCTGTTGTGTGCTTTTTTTCCCTTGCTTTCCTGTGTCTCCAAAACAAAGGCAATAGTAAAATAGTAAGATATATTTTCCGTTTCTCTATATATGTACCATAAATATTCTAAACATTAGGCCACCTTAAATAATTACCATAACTGTCCTAAAATGGAACAGTTTGGTTTTGCAATGTACTTATGCATCCAAAAGAAGAAGATGGAACAGCAAACAGTGAAGACCCTGATCAAACTCCTAGGAGCAGTCTATCTGTGCTTGCCCTAGTTTCTCAGAGCTAGTATTAGTATTTTTATGGTATATGATCATTTCAATTTAGCTCAACATAACAGCCTTCCATAATTTGGGTTTTCAAATATGTATTAACTCATCTGCGTAATGAATGCTCACACAGACAAACGCACACTGTTGACACATTCACAGGCCTGAGATTAAAATAGCCTCTAACCCAAAAGCGAAGTATCAGTAAAGTTACTCACCGCCTCCCAATGTCTGTCTCGTATACCAGGATTACAGATGGTGTGAAGTATTGGCAAATGTTGCTTGAATTTGTCAATTTTACCCTTCATACTATCTGCAATACGTCTTGGGCCCGGCTGGTCATTGAACGTCTTTGTAAGTTTGTACATGGCACGCCACATGTCACCTACTTCATTCTCAATCTCCTCGGCATTCAAATTCTGGAATGGGCCTACAGGAAAGGTAGTAGTATGTTAATGTGAAATTATACAGAGCTACAGATAAGGTTAATAACAGATACTAATTTTAGGATAAATTTTCTAGCATCAAAAAAAATCCCAAAATTACTGTCAGTCTTCTTATCTGGAGCTCTGACTATATTTCCTCTGTAATTAAACTGCAAAATTCTAAGCAAAAAGTTAGCAAACCCAAACATAGCTTGTTCTGAACAGTAAAGCATAGAAAGGCCTACGGCAGCCAGGGAAGCAACCAGGTCATGCAAGTTGTTTCCCTTTGCACCAAGACCTGTCTGTGTACAGGATAGCTTGCAGTGCCTTGCCCCACACATAAAAGTAACTTACAGATAAAACTTTAAAGAGTGACACCTACACCAACGTTGATGCCGACATCAGGGTGACAACAATAGTTCCCTGTACTTTCATACAGGCAAGCTAAAAATGGTAGAAAGACATGAAGGTGTATCCTTGTACCTTCTATTATGTGCCGGATTCATTTTACTGCTCAGAACAAAAATCAAACCACAAAACACAAGCAGCCACACATGTCACTATGTAAGTTATAAGCATGATGGAAACGAGATAAAACAGATGCAGACATATCTTATCTCAATGAAGGGAAGCAACTCAATATGCTGCTCTGATATATCTTGTCTCCCTTGACCACGGTAAGAAGCTCAATAGCATTATACTAGCTGGTTCAGTAAACTGTCGTTACTTTTTAATAAAACTGTTACAAACATAAATATCTTAACTAACATAACAAAAATGCTAGCACTCCTACATTTACATGTTATAGTACTTGTCTACTTTTACGTTTTAGGTCAATTCCATATTAGAGCCATGACAAGACAAAGCCAACAAAGTGGCGTGTGCCATACACAAAGACTCAGATCAGCCTGGTCATCCGAATACTCTGATCAGAGACTGTGCTGTCTGCATGGAGGTAGTTTAGACCCTTAGCTACCTTTCAGAACACAGCAAAGACTCTTGAGCACACCATGAAGACTCTGATTAGACCGGGCAGATGCTCAGGCTGATCTGAGTCTTTGCTGGGTACACATGCCATTCTTTTTGGTGGTTTTGTTGTGTTGCAGCTCATCTTTTTTTTCTAAATCTTTTTTTTGTTTTGATCATATGGTAAAGTTATGTGTACAGCCTAACTGTCCTCAGTACAATCATAAAATGCCTGCAAAAAGAGAGTTTCTGATTATAAAATGAAGAGGATTCAGAGAAGTTTATGATAATACTGGCCATTTAGATAGTTTTGTAACAACATTCAACTTAGGAACTACATGTATTATGAAACTCAATCATTTTTAAATGCTTAAGCTTACTAAGGAGACCAAATTTTGATTTTCAGAACAATCCATTAGAAGCATAAATCCAGTAACTTAGGGGATAACTGTATTGAAAATTGGCATTCGGGGAGGTAAATCATTGGTTTTATGGTCATAAAACACAGAGCCATAAAACACAATTTGCGACCATAAAACCGATGATTTACCTCCCCAAATGACAATTTTCAATACAGTTATCCCCATTCTAATGCACTTTTCACATTTTCACCTTTCCTAATGTACTAGTTTGCACCCATTTCAAGCACTGTCAGGATGTAAAACCATACATCAGCCAATGAGAGGCGACGTTACTTAATGATGTCGGCTTTGCGACAGTATATTGCAGAATATACTGTCGCAAATTTTAGACGCTATCTAATCAGACGTTGCATTATATTTGTAAGTGCATTAGAATAAATATTGAATTTAGCTTGTAATAGAGCTTAGACCACTTTCTTTAACAAGCAAAGTATCAGTTTCATGTATACAGAAGAGAAACAAGATGATATAAACAGGACTTAAACTACCTGAACACTTCAATAAACTGTACTTGTAATGCAGTAGAATCCAAGGGAAGCCAACAAGGTTGAAATCATGATCAAATATTGCAAAATTGAAAAAAAACTTATACTTCTTTTCCACATACATATAAGCTGATTTAATCCACACCTAGTGGTCAAACAAAAATACTGTGTTTCTCAAAAGGCTGGTGATGTCACTTTTAGGCCCGATTTCACGTCGCCTTAAAACATTGACTAACTTTTAGTTACCGGTATCGAATAATTTACCTTTGCCGTAATGCAACCCTAGTCATTTATTAGTGCTTAAAACATGTTTAAAGGCGACGTGAAATTGGGCCTAAATCTTATTAATATAGATAAACAATAATAATAAAGATAAGGATCTAATAAAATCAAAAGGTATGTTTGAAGTATTAAATAGTTTTGGGACTGCTGAAAGCAAGGAAGGGTCCTATTCTTCCTTGCCCCTTTTATTTTCATCCCTAAGTTTACTATTATACCATTCATCCAGGCCTCATGTTTCTGGTGGAAAGTCCAGGCCGTATTCCAGAGCTTATCGTATGGTTCTTTAAGCTGAAACATAGTCTGTAGCTGTGGAAAGAAACTCTGTTCCCACTCCAAGAGGCGTTCCTCTTCGTTGATCCCTTCAAGGTCATCCCGAGCCTGCTCCATACCAGCCTGGAGGCGGGCCAGCTGTTCTACATTAGACTTCATCTCATCCTGGGACATGAACTGTCGATAGAAAATTATTCAAAAGTGAATTAGGAGACTGGGCTCCAGATAAGAATAGGTAACACGGATAATTCAAAGATAATTTTTCTTATTTCTTAATGAAAACCTATGTTGTGACCCTCATTAGAACTGCCTCAAAGAGACGGTTCTAATGAAGGTCACAACATTTGTGTTTATCAAGATATATGAAAAAGTCATCCTTAAATTATCTGTGTATCCCCTTCTTATCTGGAACTCTGGGGGATACAGAACTCAAAACTGTCACTTGGGAAGGTAAATCATTGGTCTCACAGTCACAGATTTTATTTACATGTAAGGTGACGTGTCAGCAGAGCTGTGAAAGGCCCATAAACCTTAAATAAGCAGTTCCACCAGCCCCATGTGGTGTTTGCCATTTTGACAAACCCAAGTTAGTAATCACAAAATAAGTTTAATATGAAAACTATTCAAACTACCAAAATATTTTTGTGCAACTATGCTATCATGTAAATACATGTATAATGAAAAGTACCATCATTTTTGAAAATACAGTCCAAATATTTCAACACAAATAATGTTTCTCAGAAATCTGAAAGAATCACCAGCAGCTTCCTTTTTGTCCAACAGAATCTACAGTGGACCCTCTTTACGACGACGGCGTTTGTTCCCCAAAATTTTGACGTTAAAATGATTTTGCTGTTGTAAAGAATGCATATTTAGAAATAGCTAGCCATTCCGTCCATGTCAAAATGATGTTGTAAAGAATCTTGCTGTTGTAATGAGTGCCTTTGTAAAGAAGGCTGACTGTATTAGAAATTTTCGAGAGCGGTGAAAACTCCTTGAAACTTTAGACACTGGGGCGTCCTAATGGTATTTTCTTAAGGCAATACTAAGGCCTGCTGTGCTTTAAATATGTGCGGGATGTGGAGTGTTTGGATTGTGTCCATCCTATCGTCCTCTTCTTTCCCCCTCAATCTGAGAGGCGGCTCAATACATACTGAGAAACTACCTCAATGGGCTGTTACACCCCAAACAACTAACCAACCAATGAAATTCAAATTTCAGCTCACCTCTTTCTTCTTGAATGACTCCACATCCTTCAACATGTCATTCAGCCTGTCCTCATAGGCCTGTGTTCTTCTCCGCAATTCTTCCTCAATGTGTTCACGCTTTGTGAGAATTCTGTTCTGGCTGAGTTCAAACACAGCCTTGATGTTGTCTGGCCAATGGAACACACTGCTGTTCAACTTAACGTCTTCCTCTATGAATAAGAAAAAGATTACTACCGTAATGACCCTTAAATTTTCGACACCTGACAGTCAGACAATTATTGTTAAAAAATTCTTAGAGAGTGGATTTTACACACACTAATGCATCCAGATGATGCTCTGTGATTGGCAAAGACCATGATCAGACTGCTCCTTTAGGAGCAGTTTAATCTGGGGCTACAATGTTTGCTCAGACCTGTCTGTCCCCAAATTTAGGGTCATTACGGTAAAAACCAAAATATATAGTCCTTGACATTTTATGCTCATTGTCCTGGAAGTAAATTTTCTAAACTACACATATTAAGAAAAATGGGTACACTTTCAGGAGAAGCAACTCTCCCATTTTCATTTTTGCCTCCCTTCTTAATAAGGGTCAACTCTTAAAAAACAAAGGACTTCTTCGATTAAGGCGAGGATTTTCCCCATGATTTAAAAGTTATACGGATCACTGTCTTTTGCTTTGCATTTATGACTATGACTTGTAACTTGCATGACAAATGAATTTTCAAGTGTTTGTGTCTATGTAAAGTACGTTAAACATACGTTCACGTTGACGTCATTGTTGAGAAAAATTGTAAATTATCCTCAAACTGATCGTTGAAATAATGATTTATTGTATACATTTCACCCTTTTTTGACTTACATTACTTACATAACAGACATCACTGGATAGTTTTGACTATATGTATGTGACCTTGACCTCATTTCAAGGTCATGGTACACAATAAAATCCTTGAAGATCACAGTGCTACTGTTGAACATTCTTCTTCTTTGGCTTATTGAGTATCGTTCCCCCCCGTGACCCAGCTTCCCACTCATATATATTGCGTACTTCCATCGCATAAGTCTGCTGCATGAAGGAAATGCTGGGTCACGGGGGGGAAAGTACTTGTATTTTAGTTATAGTGAAGCGTTCTGTTTTGGCCGCTTTGACCGGAAGTATATCTGTGGTTTTGCATGTTTAAATGCCAGTCAGGCGTAACAAGAAGAAAACCATTGCTTTGTATTGTGATATGCATGTATTTAGCATGCATTTATGACAGAAATGTATGAAATGAATGACTGATTTCAATATTTTTATTACCTCAAAAATTGAGGTATGCGAAAACCTTGAATTAAGGGTAGGTAGGGTCAGACTGGATTATCTCCCCATGTCTTTGGGTCTGAATCACAAATGATCTGATTTCATACGGCTAACATATTTGTGGAAGCTCCGCTAAGAAAAAATTGCACACTTTATACTTTTGAAAATTCGGACCTGTCGCGCCGGTCTAATGGGGAAAATCCTCGCCTTAATCGAAGAAGTCCTTTGCTCCACTGAGAGAAAAAATCTTTCCTTTAAGAGTTGACCCCTTGGAAAGTTTTCATCACACGAAGCAACAAAGGTTGTTCTGCATTGTAAATATAGCAGAAAACATGCTGGTATACCGTTCACCTTAAAAGACTTTAAAATCTATGCTACAAGGACCATCTTGGCACTTTTAAATGTTACTCTTGATGTCTTGCTATATTGTGAACCAATTCCATAGATTAACTCTTTCTATATATGATGTCACATCTGAGAGTGTAATACAGCCATGCATTAAAAAGGATAATCAACTAGTGGATTAAATATGCAAATTATGTAGTAACGTTATGCGTTGACCTCCATAAACGGTCACGTTTTCTAATGGCGTTTTAGTGCAAAATTTGCTTATAAATCCTTTTTAGTGTCATATGATAAATAGAATCTTGCATTTTGTGCTCCTGCATTACTAAATTTATTAAACTTGTTGGGGAAAACCGATAAGATGCTCGGCATACCCTCGCATCTTATCTTTTTCCCCAACTCGTTTAATAAATTCAATAATACATGAGCACTCTTGTAAGATCCTCTATAGATGCTGACACTTTCTGGAAGGGGTTGAATTTCCAGAGAGGCAAACAGGAATCACAAAAGTTATCTCCCTTTGCTGAAACAGCAAAAAACATGAAAGTGTACCCATAATCTTATGAAAACCTGCCTCATGTCATATACTAACAGTGGGGACTGTTCAGTTGATCCTCTTTTTTCATATTAACACTACAGCCTGATTTCACGTCAAACTTAATATACAGATTAGCATTTAGAACACCAAAATTTTACATTTCCACCTTACGGTAGAATAAACATAAGACTTGTCAATCTGAGTGATAACTCAGACATGAAATTGAGCTTTTGAAATGCCAAAAATGAAAATACATAGTTGCGTTAGCAAACAGCGTAGGTCCAGTTGAGGCAGCTCATACCGAGCCACCTCATCTGGATGTACACTATTTGCCCTGTAATCTTTGAATCTGAAATATAATATTCATATAGCTTGGACGAAACAATTTTT
This sequence comes from Ctena decussata, assembly GCA_963989385.1. NCBI lineage: Eukaryota > Metazoa > Mollusca > Bivalvia > Lucinida > Lucinidae > Ctena > Ctena decussata. The sequence goes on along the minus strand of OZ022500.1, from coordinate 56,014,554 downwards.
AAAAAATTTTCCAAGTATAAATTTTGTTGTCTGCCTTTTTGGCGCTTTAACCCTTTAAGCGCCAAATAGAAGACAACAAAATTTACGCCTGCAAAATTTCAAAATATGTTTCTTCCAAGCTGTAACACATTGAGAATTCACAAACTAGAGGGCAAACAGTGTAGATCTAGATGAGGTGGCTCATATGAGCCGCCTCATCAGGATCTATGCTGTTTGCTAATTCTGCTATTCTCGTCACTGGTACTTAAAGTGTTAAAGGGCTGGAAGTGACACAGCTTGTTTGTGCCTCAACTTACGTGGAAACATAGCATAGTCCAGCAGAAACATAAGCCTGTCAGCAGCATCCGTGATCTCATCCTTCAGTTTATATACTGTCACATCTTGAGACTGAAAATTACACATGTGCAATTATAAATAAGTGATATACATAACATGTAACAATTTGGTAAAGCCTATTTATCTTTTCACAATTTTGTACAGTACCATCTTTATTTGGTTGTAAGAAAGCAGGTTTCCTCTCCAAAACAGCCCCAAAAACAAGATCTGTCTTATAAAAATTGTTTTAGAAGGCACTAACCTGTTTTATATCATAAATTAACTGATTAAGATTTCGGAGATATTCTAGAGTGAGGAAACCATCATCTAATAGCAAAATAAATGAGGTTTGTGTGGTTCTATGGTGTTAATAATGTTCTGTCTGGTGTAATACATTCAGCTCAGTAAAACAGACCCCAAGGTTATAAAACTTGAGTACATTCTCAAACTCAAAATAAAGTGCACTGATTGGCTGCTCCTGAGCACATGCTCGGAAGTTTTATTGGCCACATCTATTAAGCAAGCGACTTGTATTAAGAAAGCATGCATTCTGTTCCGAAAATTGGCAGATTAGTTTAAATTTACCTGTATTAAGCAAGAACCTCTCTTTCGCAAGCATATATTGAATATCCCTTAGGTGCTTGCTTAATACATGTCAGACATGTAAATGCATTTTTGATAATAATGCAGAGCTCCAGATAAGGTGGGGTTTTGAGGATAATTCTGAGATAATTTTTCTTATTTCTCAACAAAAAGGTATGTTGTGATTCCTCATAAAAACCATCTCACAGAGGTGGTCCTAACGAGGAGCAACAGCATATCTTTTTGAGAGATGTAAAAAGTTATTCGTAAATTATTCCTGTTACCCACCCTCATCTGGGGAACTCACAATGTAAAACTTATATGCACATATCAGAAAGGTGCAAGGTTAATTCCAATCAGAATTTCTAAATTCTGTCCATATATTTGTAAAACTTGGCTTGTGAAAACCAGCAGAACATTCTTAAACCTATCTGACAGCCCAGAGAAGCATTGCTGAGTGTGTATTTTATCATGCATCTGCTGCAAAATTCACCTGATATCTGGGGTATGATAACATGATGTGATATCATGTCACTACAGGATTGCGCGTGCGCCAGTGTTATCAGGTGATGCCCTTAGAAGCGATCTCTGAAGACGATTGGCTGCATACTGACGAAGACCGTGATAACAGCGTTCGATTGGTTAAATGACGTCACCGACTTACGTCACAATGCATTCGCAACGTCAACAAGTTCGGACATAAGTGCGTTTGCTATTCGTTTGTTTGACTCTTTTTAAGCCGTAAAATCTTCTAATGATGCATGATAAATAGAAAACCATGTAAGCATCTTTAGATATCAAGTTTATCAGGCTCGACCAGAAACACGTCGGACTGGCTCGGCAAGCCTCGCCATTCCTACGCCGTTTCTGGTCTCGCCTGATAAACTTGATATCAAAAGACACTAACATGGTATTCTCTACGTATCTGTGTTGTATAAACAAAGCATCAGAAAAATATCACAACAGCAAAAACACTGACATGAATAAAGATGCCACGGGTTTAGACAAAGTGGAAACAGATAACAAATGGGAAATTTAAATAAAGACATTGTATGATAGGATGAAATCATGAAAAACAAGGAACAGTGAAAAACTTTTTTGATGTGCGGTAGTTTAAAACAAGAAGAAAACCCTGGAAAAAAAAAACATATCTCAGGGATTAAAGAAACGAGAAAACAAGAAGGGCCAAACAGTTGCACACAAGGAAAAGGTAAGATTCAAAATACTGTGATCTCCAGATGAATGGCTTTACCTCCATGTTTTTTACCATTTAAGCACATGGAAACAATTTTACAGGTTTCCTGCTTGTGTCTCTGGACAAGGAAGCCCTTCCAAAATGGGGACAACTGTTAAAGGAAACAATCTGCTCCCCAAGTCCCCATGGGAACATATTCTTTCCTTTAACAGTAGCCTCAATCATATCATATGGGAGATAAATGCTTCTAGATAAGAATAATTTCCCCTGGAAATGGTGCCATTTACCTTGAATAAATGAGCCACATCATGTGATTTCAAACAATGTGGCATTAGTGACAAGCAAAGGCTCTGATCAGACTGCACTTGAGTCCAGTCTGGTCAAAGCCTTCACTTGTCACATCAGCCATCTATGGAATTGGCCCAAACCATATATCCAATGGTGTGGCCCCTACAGACCCGTGTAAACGATAAGAAAGATCTGAATATCACATGACAAAACTGCCACACTGTTGGAAGTCACATGATGTAACTCAAATAATTGGTGTGATTCAAGTCAAAGTGATTACAAAGAACTACTTTGAACATGTAAATGGTTCCCAGCTGTGAATGACAGGGATATATGGATTTTGACTGAATGGGACACATTCTTGGAAACAGTAAGTGATGTGGTTTTGGGATGTAATAGTTACTTTATTCACAATGTACATGTACCTTGAATAACTCTATTAGCTGTATTTCAAATATATATATTGTTATGAATATTTTATTGACAAAAGACTCTTATTAGCAGAATTAACTAATAATCTGGATTTTTTCCCAGTCATACTTTCAAATAAGGATTATTTTTACTTATTATATTGAACTGATAAACAAAAATTCTTATAGTATGAACAAATAGTGATGTCTGATTGGTATGCATAGATGTTCATGCTGGTCTGAGTCTTATCTGTCTGCATATGAGTCTATCATCCTTTATGCTGATGTGTGAATTAAATATTACGATAAGAGTTCCACAAGATACCAAGTCTCACTTGTTTGCCCTCATGTCATAGAAACTGGCCCGGAGGTTATAAAACTTGAGTACATTCTCAAACTCAAAATAAAGCACACTGATTGGCTGCTTCCGAGCACATGCTCGGAAGCAGCCAATTAGTGTGCTTCATTTTGAGTTTGAGATTACATTCAAGTTTTATAATCTCAGACCCAGATCTCAGCCAGAAATCTCAAATGATGACAAGAACTCCAGATAATGTAATGTTCTGAGGATAATTCTGAGAATTCCACACCCCCTCCCCCCACCCCTCTTTCATTAGAACAATCAGACACTTCTAATGAGGGGTCACAACTATGTTGTTGAAAAGTATGGAGAATCAGCTCTAAATTATCAATGTTACTCCTTTTAATCAGAAGCACTGGATCATGCTGAAAAGAAGTAAAACCCAAGGTTGAAACAAAAACTTCTGTTCTTACATTTTTGAGGTATTCCTGTGTTTCTACGAGGCTAATGGTATTATCTGGCACTTCACTGACTCTGTTGGCCATTTCGTCATATCTCTTACATATACTGAAATAAGGAAACATTCATGTAAAACATCAATATGCTGGGAAACTCAATTATCTTATCTTCTCCCATTTGAGACTGTAGACATATAAAATTAGACCTTGATATCACCTTTATCTTCATCTTGAAAATGCATTCCATATTGAACTTTTCAGTCATACCAATGGAGAATCGTACATGAGTGTTCAATGTATGAAACCTATCAAAAGCCAACACTTGACAAAATGGGTCCATAAGGAGAATATCTCATTTACCATTATCATTATAAATTTAATCTAGTGGAACACAAATAATCATAAACTATTTACCAGCAGAAATCTATCTTTTCATTGACTCTATCCACAAAAATAAATGCAAATCATCATGATATTAGCATACTGGTAGCCCCTGAAAGTTTGAGAAAGACATTATCTTCCTATTACATCTGCACTTCACAAACTCAACCTAAAATAGTAAGGGTACTGTAAACTACAGTGGGAACTAAGCAGTATTGGGACAAACATGCCTGACTATGTGCTGGCACAGGTGATAAGGTAAATTTTCATAGGATGCCAACTCAATATTTTCACAGCTCTTTCTTGTCCAAATGAGACTTTAACTCACTTTTTGTTGAGATCTCTATTCTCATCAATCTCAAATGTGATGAGTTTCTGTTTCAGTTTCTCTGCCCTGGCACACAGGTCCTGGTTGAGGGCATTACAGTCCAGGCAGAACATACTGAGGGGCACTGTGATCCTCAGCAGGGCTATCTCTGTCTTCAGGTCCTGGTAACTGTTGATTTTCTGAAAAATACAGAGAAACAATGTACACTCCATGAAAGGTCACCAACTGCCTATAACAGCCAGTTTCTAGAACTTCCAAAACAGCTCTTTTACCAAAATACAGAGCTCTAGATAAGAGGGCGTATTTGATGATAATTAAGGATAATTTTTCTTATTTCTCATCGAAACCATATGTTGTGACCCCTCATCTGAACCGTCTCGTCGAGACGGTTCAGATGAGGGGTCACAACATATGTTTTTATGCAGAATTAACAAAAATTATCCCTAATTATCACCAAATACGCCCTCTTATCTAGAGCTCTGAAATAGCCACTAGTGCTGCCATGATTAATCATAGTATTTCTTATGGGATGGAAATCAGACAAATGATTATCAATACAGCTTTAATATCAGTCAACTGATATTTGATAAGTATAAACTGTTGTCCAATTAATCCAAAATTACTAGATTTCAGGTGGTTTTTTTTGTTTTGTTTTTCTTTTTGCCACAATGTTTTTGTTTTATTCAGAAGACTTGCTTTACCAAAAGTAAATATAGCTTTTGACTAGATGGGCCTAACTGATGGGTTCTAACAGAAATGTGAGTCTGAGCAGTATTTTGATAAGAAATCATTTCTTAATTTTGTTACTGACTGGCATGTATATGTCACAATAAAATGTAGTTACATGGCATACTTGATTTAGTCGCTTAATTTCTTTTACCTATTACCTATTGACCAAAAACCATATTTCAACAACTTGGCAATTTCATTGCATTACACATAGTAACTATATTACATGAAACAGCAGGTCTCAAGTGACAACACAATGGCAGGCCATTCCCTAATTGGCTATAAACTTCAAATACAGTAGAACTTCATCGGCTCGAACAGGCTTGGACCATGAAAATAAGTTCCAGCCAAGGAATAAGTTCTAGCCATCCAGGGTTAGTTTCTATATAAAGTGACCTTTAGGGATCAAGGAAACACTTCAAAGAGTTCTAGTCAGGCAGGGTTAATGAGCCATCAGGTTCGAGCCATTGAAATTCTACTGTATCTTACATTTTAATCACAATTTCATATTTCAGATAGGTGTTTAAAGACCATAAAATAAAATTTTCCAACAGATTTGAATAAATTAAAGGAGCAAATTCTTTCCTATAAGAGTTGACCCCTATTTGGACAGGAGGCAAATGTGAAAATAACAGGGTTGCTACTCCTGAAAGTTCATCCATTAACCTTAATCAGTAAACAGCCTTATTATTTGAGCCATGTCATGTGACTTCCAACAATGTGGCAATTTTGTCATGTGATACTCAGATTATCCTTTCTCATTTATACAGGGTAATCAGAGACCTCACTGTTGGCTCTATGGCTTGGGTCATTTCCATAGATGGCTGATGTGACAAGCGAAGGCCCAGATCAGACTGCACTTATGTGCAGTATGATCAGAGCCTTTGCTTGTCACCTATGCCACATTGTTGGAAATCAAATGATGTGGCTCAATTGTCATAAGGTCCAATCTACAACAGCTACACATTATTAACAACATCATAAACAAATTTTATGAGCAAGAATTTCATATAAATATAATCCACCATCAAGTTCCAACACAAGAATTTCTATTACCCAATTTTTAATTTCAGTTTTGGTTGCTAATTTCAGACTTTGTTACCAGTTATGGTTATGAATGGATTCATCACATTCACCCAATATAATAATAACAATCACTAAAATACCCATTGTTTTCTTTATTTACTTCCTTATATGCATTATTTCATTTATCACTGAAATTTGTTTTATCACTGGCAAATCTTTTGTTTCATATATGCTACTTTCTTGTGAAATCAACAGATTTTCTTCTGAAATCAACAGATTTATAACAACAGTTGTCTGACAACTCAGATCAGTCTGCTAATCTAATTACTCTGATCAACAATAAACAATTTACAAGTTCCGCAGTTATGTCTGATGCAGTAACTTAACTGAGTCTTCAATATTTTTACCATGGGCACTGTAGATTTCAATATTTTTACCATGGGCTTTTTATCCACAGAACACATCAAAACACAAAATAAGTCCAGCCATCAGCAGGGTTACATTGAGACAACGTTATTCTAACAACATCTACTGGTGCTATAATTACAGTCCTCATAAGATGGTCATGTAGTAACTTAAGGTATGATTTATAATCATCTTCATCAAAATAATCACTGTCATCACTATCGTCGTCCTCATCATCTACACTGATCTCCTCTTTCTGTGCCACAACAGCGACTGCTGCATTACTAGCGGTAAATGACACAGTGTCATTATCTGTGTCACCATCATTTTCCGACAGACTCTCCTCGTTAAAGTCTGTGTCACTGTCTGCTGCCTTAAAATCAGGTTACGAGAAACAATATTGGGAAAGAACGGTATAACTCGAGGTTTAAGGTATTGGAAAATGTGACAAGGGAAGAATATACCTTTATTCCTAGACTGAGTTTTAAGCTATTTAACTTTACTTCAGACATCTGAAGGGAAGTTTCCTAGCTTAGCAGAGTCTGAGAGAAAAGATACATAAAGGAAACAAATGTACGGTATCTGTACAAATTTTATGTATTAGGACAAAAAGCTCTGAGCAAACAGTGCAGATCCAGAAGCACTCTGAGCAAGGTCTGCACTGTTTGCCATTCCAAATGCATCTTTTGGATGCACTACTGCATTCATTTTAGGACCAAACTGTCCACTTTTTTGGACAATAACAGTAATTACTCTACCTGTCCCTATTTTAAGATTTTTAAGGTATTGTAGTGACCCAGTTTTCATCTGAAATGTGTTGTTGATTGTAACTGGCGAACATGTGTATTGGGTCAGCTGTTTATCGATGTTTTAGTTTGCAGCTGATATTGGTGGTATTTGAAGATATGCAATTATGACAGTATGTGAATTCATAAGCAATCTGCTTACCTCTCGTTTTATGCCTGTGATATCTTTGGAAGTGCCATTATGAGAGTTATTTCTTGTAAAAACTGACTGTGAAGTGTGTGTTTCTGATCGGTGACCTCCATTTTGTATGTTGTGTATTGGCTGTGTGAGTATTGTATTATGGGATATGTTGTTGTGTGCGGTCAAGTGGAACTGTCAAAACATTCGTCTGTCAAAAGTCCGTCAGCCTGACTTTGAGTGTATTTTCTTAGAAATCTGTTAGCAGAGAAATTTTATTGTTGTAAAGGTCATTTTGTATATTCATTGGGGAATTTTTTTATTATAATTTTATCGTCGGTGCCATTCAAGAATATTAAGTTTTCTTTGATTAAAGAGGTTGACCCCTCATATTTTCTATGAAATTCAATATGGTCGACGTTAAACTTTGGTTGCGGGAACGTCTTCCTACGTCTCAGACGTTGTGGGATCACGTGACCCTGCAGCATCTTTGCTGCGGGTTGGGGAATCCCGCATCTGTATAGTAGTGGGATCGTGGGACGTGGGAATGCGGGATATATATAAGTTGGGTTCCTGCAAGTGCAAGAGGACTTCAGTTTAACCTTCGTTGAGTGCAGATCTATTTTAGGTTATCTTAATTTCTTTGGCTTCTTTTTTTTTAAATTTACATAAGTTGCACTTAAGTTTAAAACATTTAAGGATGGGTAGATAAATTCTTAAGAATAAGGGGACCATTTTAATGTTTTCCAAGAAATATTAGCAAGAAATTACTTTATTTTTACATGAAAGCTTCAGTTTGCATAAGATAGCATTTTCCTTTATAAAGCACAGGCTTACTATAAAAACTGTCCCAGCTTGTTGGCATGTCATGGCTTAATTAACTGATTAATTGTTTTACAGGTTTTTATACCGAATGACCCATTGACTAGTACATGCGAGTGATCACTGTCCGCGTGGTATGAGAGAGATTTGTATGTCAGTGTAAATGCAAACCTACAATGTAAACATGTCCACTAGGTCTTTGTCTGTACGTCTGTGTCTAGATACTTGTTGAAACCCGTACGTCTTAGTCTGATTGCTTGTTGAACATTAGAAATAAGAAAACACATGTAGTTTTTTTTAAACAGTTTATTTTTCAAATATAATTAATTCAGCGTGATTTCGTTTCTAGTCTTTATTTCATTTCCATTGTTACTTTAAAGTTTACAAGTCACAGAGATTCCTTAGTTTCCTTCCCTGAAGTCCACATTTTTTATTTGCAAAGCCTGGTCGTTCAACACTAGTGCTTTGATAACAGCGGGCCGAACTCTCACTGTTTGCCAGTGACTGTTTGCGTTTTGCTACTATACCTGGTCAGATCCTAACCAGCCTGAGAGAGTTCAAGGCTGCAGACTCTGCTCGTAACAGAAGTGGTGGCAAGGCGGTGCGATTTGTTTTATTAGACTAACAGATCGTGAGATTCGAACCAATGAGCAGCGAGAACTCTGAGAGAGAAGAGACTGCAGGGTGCAGTGAAGGCGCTTTTGACCCGGTAGACGGTACCATGCAGACGGAAGAGGTTTCCATAGGCGGTACAGGGTCAGCACTGTCCAGAGACGGTGAAATGCAACAAGAAGCAGCCTCTACTCTTATGCAACTACATGGTAGAGTATATTCTGACCAGTCACAAGGTGATACAAACAATTTTGCCAGTGGAAGTGAACTCCGGAAAAGTTCGAGCGAGTACTACTATATAGCTCCTAATAGGGCGTCCTGTGGCAGACCATGGGAAAATACACATCCCGCTTTTAGCAGAAATGCTGTAAATCCTCAGGATCAAGATAACACCACAGTCATACATAACCCTGTTCTTTTTTCGCAAGCAAACATACAAAACACAATTTCGGGCCTTACTAACGCTATTAGCGGCATACAACAGCAACAGGCAAACATGCATGTGAGACAAGATAGCATAACCAGCACACTTGAGTGTGTCTTATCAGCGCTGCAAGAGCTGAAAGATTGCAACTCTGCATCAGTAGGAAACGGCCCTAGTGCGAGCGGTGCAGAAAAGGGGGCTACAATGACATATGCAGGGACAGAATCTAGCAGTTATGAACAGGGGCATAGTACGTACGCCCGCAATGGGGTAATTCAAAACATAGCAGAATTATCTCAAGGAAATGCAAATTCGTGGTCATTAAATGGGGGTTTAGAGAATACTCAGGTCAATTGGGAAAATCAAGGGTCCCAGGGCAACGCGACCATAAATCCCTGCACTAATGACATTTCTGGTGAAGTCCGTGGTAGAAACAATGTATATGAAGGGAGACAACAACGGACAGTACAGTTTGCAGATACTCGTGATTCTTTGGACGTCACCCTTGGTAGGAACATTCAAAGGGCAGGGGTCGAAAGGAGACAAACTTCCCCAGTGTTCTATGGCTTAAAGTTACCACCTTTCAATGGCAAAGAAGACTGGAAAGTCTGGATCAATCGTTTCGAGGCCATAGCGGAAAGAAGAAACTGGAGTGAAGAAACCAAGCTTGACAATCTCTTACCGAAGTTACAAGGAAGAGCCGGTGACTTCGTATATACTCAGTTGCCTAGAGCTACACTAGCCTGCTACACAGAACTAGTCAAGGAGCTCAATAGCAGATTTAGAGTTGTAGAAACGCAGAGAGCCTTTGCAGCAAAATTCAGCCAGAGAGCTCAAAGAGCAGACGAAACAGTAGAAGAATACGCAGCAGACCTGAAACGGCTGTATGCTAAAGCATACAAGTTCAGAGATAATAAAACCAGACAGGAAGATCTTGTTCGGAGATTTTTAGATGGAATGCGGGATAGCGAAGCCCGATTTGAAATCGAGTACCATAAGGAACCCGATGATATAGACGAGGCTGTATACCATGCCGTCAATTTCATTCAGACGAGGCGAAGAAGTTCACAGGTAACATTGGGAGATAAGAAATTTAAGAAGTATTTAAGAAGAACGAATCTCGAGTGCGACAGCCCGAGTGAAGGCGAAGAGCCGTTTGAGACAGATGAGGAGCAGGACAGAGTATACAGGGTACCGGCAAGCTCAGAAAAGCCTCAGTCTAGGAAACCATTAAGAACAGGACAACCTGTAGAACAGGCAGAAGCAAAAGCTAATGCACCGACCGACTCCATGGAAGTCTTGACGGAAACTAGGGACTTAGTTCAGGCGTTAGTAACGCAAATCAAGGAACAATCCCTGGCAGGTAAAAAGGCCCAACAAGATAATACTCCACAAGCAGGGAAGAAAAGATTTGTGTGTTATGGTTGCCAGCAGCCTAACCACATTTTAAGGGACTGTCCCAACAGGACAAGTAAGTCAGCTGTAAACGGGAGACCAGTAAGGGCAAATGAGGCTCCGCAGCGCCGAAGCCAGCAGAATGGTAGAGAGCAGAATCATTTAAACTAGAGCAGGCTGTCTCTGGCGGCCACAGGGAAGCCTGTTTCAATAATAATGGCCAAGTAAAACAAGAAATTCCAAAAACTGATAATGTTATCAAATCCATAAAAGTTACTAGAAAATTGCCTGATGGCATATATATACGCGGCGCTGTACAAGGTTACCCGTTGCTTTTCACAACTGACACCGGTGCGTCAAAAACGATAATTTCGAACCGCGTCTATGAAGCCATGAAGCTAGAAGATAGACCAGAACTCCAGAAAACTTCAAAATTGGTAGGTGCCAGTGGTGTGGCAATAAAAGAGACAGGAAAAGGTAACTTTTTATTGAAGTTAGGGCCAGTCCATCTAGAAGTCGAAGCTATTGTGGCTGAGATAGATGATGATGGGTTGTTAGGGATCGATGTCTTGCAGAATGGAACTGGGGGCCCAACTGATTTATTAATGAGTAAAGGTGTCCTACTGATTAACAAACAAGAAGTGCCAATTATACAGGTGGGCGTCACCAGTAGGGTGCGCCGGGTCACCGCAGCTGATCATTCCGTCATACCTGCTCAGAGTGAGAGCGTAATAGACGTATATGTTGAGAGGCAGGAATACGACGATTTTTCTAGTGAACAAGAATATGTAATTGAGCCTACAGAACATTTTCAGGCAGAATACCCTTTACAGATGGCATCCACACTTGTGGATATTAATCAAGCATGTACTTGTAAAGTAAGAATATTGAACCCTTTCCCGACAGCCATGTCGATAAAGCAAGACGCTGTTATAGGAAAAGCAGAGCCTATAGAGGGTCATCCAATTGTAGTTGTTGATCAGGAAGACAAGAATGAAACAGAAAATTATGTCAGAGTAAGAAGAGTAGACCTGTCCAAAGGAGATGAGAGGCAGAACATTCCCGAAAATTATACCCAGGAAACTTGTGGCAGTAAGCTTAATGAAATTCCCAGTCATTTGAAAGATTTATACGAGAAATCTACTAGAGGGCTAGAGAGTCATCAGAAAGAAAGAGTTGCACAGCTCTTAGACAGGTTTCAAGACAGTTTCTCCAGGCATGAGTGGGACATAGGTCTGACTCACTTGACAGAGCATGCCATTAAAACTGGAGATGCACCACCTATCAAGCAAGCTCCGAGGCGAGTGCCGTTAGCTTATGCAGAAGATGAAAAGAAAGCGATAGAAGATCTGAAGGCCAAGGGCGTAATTAGAGACAGTGTGTCACCCTGGGCTAGCCCAATCGTTCTAGTGTCCAAAAAGGATGGTGGGGTAAGGCCTTGTGTTGACTACAGAAAGGTGAATGAATTGGTAAAGCCTGACGGATTTCCGTTACCACGAATACAAGACTGCCTGGATGCCGTGGCAGGCTCCAAGATATTCAGCACTTTTGATCTTACAAGTGGCTACTTCCAAATCCCCCTAAAGAAGGAAGATATTCCAAAGAGTGCGTTTGTTTGCAAATACGGTCATTTCGAAATGACTCGTATGCCCTTCGGTTTGAATGATTCGGCTTCCACATTTCAGCGGACAATGGAAATGGCACTACAAGGCCTCCAATGGATGACATGCCTTATATATATAGACGACGTCATCGTCTTTGGAAAGAACTTTGAGGAACACATGAGCAGAGTTGAAGAGGTGTTCGAGAGAATTAAAGCAGCAGGCCTAAAGCTTAAACCTGAAAAGTGTACGATGCTACAAGAAGAAGTCATTTTCCTTGGTCACGTGGTATCAGGTGAGGGTGTGAAGCCCAGTCCTACCAACATATCAAAGATCATGAACTGGCCAAAACCGAAGACTGCAAGACAAGTTAAACAGCTGGTAGCAATGGGGTCTTATTATCGTCGCTACGTAAAAGATTTTGCTAGCATTGTAAGACCTATGGTAGAACTAACAAGAAAAGGAAAGAAGTTTATTTGGACAGATGCTTGTGACACGTCCTTTGACCTTTTGAAGAAGGCTCTGGTTAGTACAGATGTCATGGGGTATCCCTTAAATGAAGCAGGTGATTTCATACTGGACGTAGACGCTTCTGATGTAGGAATAGGTGGAATACTACACCAGGTGCAAGATGGGCGAGAAAAAGTGATAGCATATGCCAGCAGGGCTTTAAACAAGGCTGAGAAAAATTATTGCATTACAGAAAAAGAACTACTTGCCGTCCGTTATTTTATTGAATATTTCAGACAGTATTTGTTAGGAAGAAGGTTCTTGGTGAGAAGTGACCACCAAGCTTTAGTTTGGCTATTCAGATTGCGAGAGCCACGAGGGAAAATAGCCAGATGGTTAGAAATCTTATGTCAGTACGATTTTTCAATAGAATACAGACCAGGGCGGAAGCAAGGTCACTGCGACGCTCTTTCAAGGTGTGAGAATCCTAAGGACTGTGAATGTCCTGAGCAGGATACAAGCGAGCCTTTGAAATGTGGTCCTTGTCGCAAATGCGTAAAGAGGGCTGAAGAAATGATGCATAAGGAGCTGTGTTCTGAAGTTTTACCTCTACATTCAGCACCAACAGAGGAAAAGCCCGAGGTTACAGAGTCAGCTCAACCCGAGACAAAAGCTGAGACTGAGATTAATGATATATTCCTTACCGAGGAGAGAGTCGAAGCTGAAGATTCTGCACCATCCAAAGCGGGAGCCGAGGTTCAAGAGTCTGCAGAAACTGAGACAAGAACCAAGTGCGGTGATTCTCCATGGACTGAGGTAAGATTTAATACAGTTGATGCTGAGCTGACCAATGCTAAAGTGGTAAGAGGGGTAAGTACTGGTAAGGCCAGTGAACCTTTACCAGGACCTTCGAATGAGGGTCAGTCAAGACCCACAGTTAAACTAGGCTGTGCCAATAGTGCAATTGCCTGGGCTGGAGATAAGTCAATCACCGACTTAAGTAAGCTCCAAAATGCAGATGAGGACATTGGGCCGATTTTACGAGCAAAGTTAGCCAACGACAGACCAACAGGTCGAGATTTGGTCACTGTGAGTCCCAGTTGCAGACATTACTGGATCTTATGGGATTCACTTGTACTTCAAGACGGACTTCTCTTCAAGAAATTTGTGAAGAAAGATGGCTCTGGTGAATATTTACAGTTTATAGTCCCTAAGGCCATGAAGCATGAGGTCCTGTACCAGATGCATGACTCCATCTTGTCAGGTCATCTTGGGTGTAAGAAGACAAAAGAGAAGACACTTCAAAGATTTTATTGGTTTGCTTTAAAAGAAGACATACACCTGCACATCCGGAAATGCGATATATGCGCAGCAGATAAAAAGCCAGTTAGAACTCCAAGAGCTCCATTGGGTTCACTTTCAGCGGGTGCTCCCGGAGACTGCATCGCCACAGATTATCTTGGTCCATTTCCCATCACAGACAGGGGAAACAGGTATATACTCCTACTAACCGACCATTTCTCCAAGTATGTCGAAATCCTTGCAGTTCCTGACATGTCAGCTGAGGTGTGTGCCGCCAAAATAGTCAATGAATTTATCGCTCGTTGGGGATGCCCTCTGGTAATACACAGCGACCAAGGCCGAACATACGAAAGCAAGATATTCAAAGAGATGTGCAGGATGTTAGAAATCAGAAAGAGTCGTACCAGTCCAAGAAATCCCAAAGGCAATGGCCAGTCCGAAAGATTTAATAGGACGTTACTGCGAATGGTCAAAGCTTATTTATGCGGGGAGCAACGTGATTGGGATTTACACCTAGGCTGCCTAGCAGGGGCCTATAGGGCAACACCAAATGAATCTACCAGGTTAACGCCCAACCTACTGACGATGGGAAGAGAGGTTCAGTTGCCAGCAGAGCTTGTCTTTGGAAGTACGACCTCATCACAAGAGGGAGAGATTACCTCCTATGGTGACTATGTAGATGAGCTGAGGTCCCGAATGCAACATGCACATGAAGTAGCAAGGAAACATCTATCCTCAGCAGCCAAGAGAAGCAAAGAGCTGTATGACACCAAGATTGCCCTGAACAGATATGACAAGGGAGATCTGGTTTGGTGCTTGGACGAGTCCAGAAAGGTTGGTGTTATGCCAAAGTTAGAGCCCACATACGGGGGACCGTTTTTGGTGAAGAAGAAGATAACAGAGATGAACTTCTTATTGCAGGTAGACCCGTCTGGCAAGGAGAAGCTAGTACATCACAACAAGCTAAAGCCATATGAGGGTGACAGTCCGCCAAACTGGCTGAGAAAGGCCAAGAAGAAGCTTCTGAGGACTAAGGAGGGTGTAGGACAATAAGTTTGAAGACTTTTTTTTGATTTTTTTTCTCTTGTAATCTTCATGACATTAAACAACTTACGTCCAACATAATCTTGTACTTTTTTATTTGACTGTCAATGTTTATCCCAGTGTGCAAAGCGCAATCGTTAGATAGAATACATATATCCAGCTGAACAATGTTCCCTGAGGGGGTTGGTTGTCAACTAAGTATCGTCGGATTTGGAAATGTGGCCATTCAGATCGGACAGCTATATCAATGTTTAGGATCCAGGATGGGGAAAAAGGATTGATGCGTTTGATTTGAGCCATTACTTCGGTGATTAGGGTGATTGTTGAACCAGAGGTCGCGAGTACGGAAAAGCTGTAAGCTGTGAGAGGTAAAGTTCGGTTGCATTTGCGTGGGCATACAAATGAGGGTATGCGTTCGGGTATTAATATGATGATCAGAGACCAGAGTATGATTGACGAAATTTTCACAAGGTAGAATCGAAAGACCACGACCGACAGTTACGAGTTACTGTAGGGTTCAGTAGACGAAGTACCCGGTAGATTTAGAATGGTTTATACGATGTCAAACTATCCTTTAGAATACCTGGATTAAACAAAAGTACATATGCGAGCGGTGCGATGGGGGCTTGAAGCCGACTGGCGGCATGATTATCAATTGTATGAAGTTGGTAGTGAGCTGTGTAAACATTTTACGAGTCGCTTATTCAACGAAACTAAGTCATAACCCGTCCTACCGTAAACAGTGATCACGAGCATGTTCAGTCTTTGGGGTCAAGATGCAGAGTCGATAGCTCACGGGGGGATGGTTATTGTGTGCTTTCAGGTGAAAATGGAGAACAGCAGTCCTATGGTTGGTGGAGGTGATGTAGAGCTGGTGGAGAGAGCGAAGCATCGAGGGCGGGCGTATCAGTGTCTTCCGTGCTACCATAAAGAAGGCCGAGTGTTGATCAGTGAGAAGGGGAGGATAGAGGACCATATACTGAAAAACCATGTGAAGCTAGATGAAGTGCCTTTTTACTGTAGCCTATGCCTTTTCAGATGTCACAGTCAACAGCAACTCAACAGACATGTAACAGCATATGCCAGGCACAGGGAGATGGCAAGAAAGAGAGATGTAAAGGACCATCAGCCCTATTTGATGAAAAGTTCTAACCCGTATCAGATTGGGGCTTTGGACTATATGCAACTTTCTGTGGAGGATAGCATAAAGCATTTTATGCAACAGGGGAGACAAGCGAGAGAAAGAGATGGGAAGAACCCGGTGACCCAGACCATGCAGCAAATCTTTCCTAGTGAACTGCCCGCAGACCTAACAGCTCTTCTGCATCTGGTGGAGAATTCTACAGCGGCAGTGACTGACATTGGATCAACCCTATCTCTCCAGGCGCCCAGTGCTCCAGAGACAAGTCTAGGCACTCTAGCAGATGCAGGGCCTTACCAGACTGCAGACCAGCAGACCAACCTGAACATGCCGGTGATGTCGTATTTGCAGCAGGTCCCACGTCAGGTGGTAGCTCCTAGGGCTGTCCAGGTCACCACCGCAGAAGTACAGAGTACAGTCCAGCCTCCAGCCATGCAAATGATTCTTAACACTCCGGTGCTGCCACAGCAAGAGCATCCCCAGGTTTCCGAAATGCAGACCATTATGACTCCTTCAGGCCTACACAACCAGAATCCAGGTCCGTCTTTTCAGACATCGCCACAAAAGCTGACCCAAACTTCAGTCGCCTCTGAGTTCGAGACTGCAGCAGTCCCAGCCCAACAACCGTTGGATTTACGGCTGAGGAAAGAACCACAACAGCAGAGAATCTCCCAGCAGCCATCCAATCAGCCGCTGGATATGTCACAGCAAACTTCAGCGTGTCACAAGGAGAGCAGTCCTAGTGAGCGAACCATGGCCCCTGGATCCAGCCAGCTAGTCACGGGATCGACCACCAGACACACTGTGGCAGCTGTTCAGCAAAACACGCCAGTACAGCCTGCGGTTAGAAATCGAACACCACCCAGCGTGCCTGTTGAATCCGATGAGATGGAGGACGTTGAAGGGGTTGAAGCCGGAGACCAGGAAGAGAACCTAATGACACAGCTCCTACCTGCGGAGGACATGGAAATGCCAATCTCATCTGGGAAAAGAGCCTCAAGCGAGTTAGAGGACCCACTTCCCAAAAAGAAAAGGCAAGCAGAGCCAACTTTTGATGTCAGCCTGGTAGCAGTTAATGGTTTAGTTGCCGCCATTCAAAGCCTGCGAGATGACGTGGTTAGAAATGGCAGAACGATGGAGCGGATGGAGAGGACAATGGTGGAGAACAACGTTTTGGTGAGTAAGATGGTAGACACGATGACAAGGCTAAAGAACGTTTTAGAGTCCAACGAGAAAGAGGAAAGGAGACGAGAGGAAAGGAGGCAGGAGGCAGACAGGAGGAGGGAAGAGGACAGAAGAAAGGAGCGAGAAGAGGAGAGGAGGCGAGAAGAGCGGCGAAGGGAGAGTGAGCGTAGAGACAGAGAGGAGAAGAGACGGATGGAGACGGGAGGCGGATGCATACATAAGGAAGACCGAAGGCAGGAGGAGAGAAGGGAGGAAGCAGATAAGAGAAGGAAGCAAGATCAAGAAAATGAACCGAGAGTTAAATCAGTGTTAGGAAGGAGTTATACAGAGAACGTGATAAACGACTATGGAAGGAAGAAATGAGCATCAAGTTAATTTTGGAGATTTTAAAATAGTTAGGAAATTTTAATAAGGTTAAGGTTTAAGGAGAGAGAGAGAGAGAGAGAGAGAGAGAGAGGAGGTCAAATGTATAGATGCGGAGATTGTGGGGAGAAAGGATGTTTACTAGGACGGGGGAAGTGTAATATAAGGAAAAATTTAAGGGTTAAGGTCGGGATTATCTATATACTTATTGCTCTGCTGTGACTGTTTTTTTTTAGCATTAATTATTTCTGTTTTATTGATGCAGAGCTCGTGAATGGATTGTTTCCGGTGATTTTTTTTTTTGTAGTAGGTGCTTGGGGAAGCATATGTTGCATCTGTTGTGGAATGTACTTAATGCAAAGTGATCTTAATGTAAAACAGGTGGTTCATATAGTATAGCGGGTATTAATCACTTGTTCATGGAATAAGCAAACAGTTAATTGATATGTGATTTGATTTATTTGAATCGGGTCATACCTTGTCATAGTGATTTTTATCTTGAGGTGCTTTGCATTACTTACATACTGTGAAAAGTGTAAATAGATGCAATGATATCTCTATTGTCTGAGGAGATGAAACATTTAATTTGTATTATTCATACTAACAACATTTCTGCATGTGCAGTCTGCTGTTATATTTAAAATTGCTAAATATGTCATGAAGTTATGCTTCGGCAGATTCCTGGATAAATGATAACGCTTGTACATATAGATACTTGTGTCTGGGTCTGATTGTTTTGTTTCTAAGAGGTCAGCATTTTCTGTGTAAATTGTGTGTTGTTTTGGATTCTGTTATGCTCCGCGAGACCACGGTAGGCATAAAACTTGTTGGGCAACCCAGACTTTCCGTAGAACTCTCTGGTTTTGCAATCAGGGCGTGGTCTCACTGAAGGCCTGGGTACTTTTACTTTACTGGTTTTCTACTGATATCTAAATGTCTGAATGCCTAACACGTCAAATGCTAATTTTGGTGCCGTTGGAAGGATTTTAAAGTTCCCCAGGTCACCGTTATAATGTAATTTACACTTGTTCTCCATTTAGAAAACTGGTTTACTGTCTTGCTTGGTCATGGTCGTTGGATGGAACTTTAACGACCATGGAGGGGGGTAATGTAGTGACCCAGTTTTCATCTGAAATGTGTTGTTGATTGTAACTGGCGAACATGTGTATTGGGTCAGCTGTTTATCGATGTTTTAGTTTGCAGCTGATATTGGTGGTATTTGAAGATATGCAATTATGACAGTATGTGAATTCATAAGCAATCTGCTTACCTCTCGTTTTATGCCTGTGATATCTTTGGAAGTGCCATTATGAGAGTTATTTCTTGTAAAAACTGACTGTGAAGTGTGTGTTTCTGATCGGTGACCTCCATTTTGTATGTTGTGTATTGGCTGTGTGAGTATTGTATTATGGGATATGTTGTTGTGTGCGGTCAAGTGGAACTGTCAAAACATTCGTCTGTCAAAAGTCCGTCAGCCTGACTTTGAGTGTATTTTCTTAGAAATCTGTTAGCAGAGAAATTTTATTGTTGTAAGGGTCATTTTGTATATTCATTGGGGAATTTTTTTATTATAATTTTATCGTCGGTGCCATTCAAGAATATTAAGTTTTCTTTGATTAAAGAGGTTGACCCCTCGTATTTTCTATGAAATTCAATATGGTCGACGTTAAACTTTGGTTGCGGGAACGTCTTCCTACGTCTCAGACGTCGTGGGATCACGTGACCCTGCAGCATCTTTGCTGCGGGTTGGGGAATCCCGCATCTGTATAGTAGTGGGATCGTGGGACGTGGGAATGCGGGATATATATAAGTTGGGTTCCTGCAAGTGCAAGAGGACTTCAGTTTAACCTTCGTTGAGTGCAGGTCTATTTTAGGTTATCTTAATTTCTTTGGCTTCTTTTTTTTTAAATTTACATAAGTTGCACTTAAGTTTAAAACATTTAAGGATGGGTAGATAAATTCTTAAGAATAAGGGGACCATTTTAATGTTTTCCAAGAAATATTAGCAAGAAATTACTTTATTTTTACATGAAAGCTTCAGTTTGCATAAGATAGCATTTTCCTTTATAAAGCACAGGCTTACTATAAAAACTGTCCCAGCTTGTTGGCATGTCATGGCTTAATTAAATGATTAATTGTTTTACAGGTTTTTATACCGAATGACCCATTGACTAGTACATGCGAGTGATCACTGTCCGCGTGGTATGAGAGAGATTTGTATGTCAGTGTAAATGCAAACCTACAATGTAAACATGTCCACTAGGTCTTTGTCTGTACGTCTGTGTCTAGATACTTGTTGAAACCCGTACGTCTTAGTCTGATTGCTTGTTGAACATTAGAAATAAGAAAACACATGTAGTTTTTTTTAAACAGTTTATTTTTCAAATATAATTAATTCAGCGTGATTTCGTTTCTAGTCTTTATTTCATTTCCATTGTTACTTTAAAGTCTGCACGTTTACAAGTCACAGAGATTCCTTAGTTTCCTTCCCTGAAGTCCACATTTTTTATTTGCAAAGCCTGGTCGTTCAACACTAGTGCTTTGATAACAGCGGGCCGAACTCTCACTGTTTGCCAGTGACTGTTTGCGTTTTGCTACTATACCTGGTCAGATCCTAACCAGCCTGAGAGAGTTCAAGGCTGCAGACTCGGCTCCTAACAGTATTTATAAATGCCAGGGTTTTAATATACATGTATCTCTTGGAGCAATAAAGTAGCTTAACGCAACTGAAGAAGAGGGAGTGACTTCAGCAATTATAGAACAAGAAGAGTCACATTTTACAATAAAGAAAAGAGGTGGGAAGAAATACGGTTATACAATGAAAGGTTGGAGGTAGATAAATAAACAAGAACATATCCAACCAGATCATTTAAAGGATTATAGATTTAAACAAACACATGAACTGAATAGGTTAGTCATTTATTTATGTTTTGAAGTTTGGAACATCAGTATTTAACCATGAGACATTCAAAGTTTGAACGATAATGTTTAACCCAGCTTTGAAAATCACCTGGTCGCATTTTGTTACTGAATCCCACAAAAACAGAGAAAACTTGTATGATAAAGAGATAACTTTCAAAAGTAAAATTTAAAAACTTCATAACAAATAAAAGGAAAAACTAAATGCTGGTTGAAGTTACAATATCTGATTAATTATCAGGGTTGACAGTTGTTACATAGGTGTAGCCAGGATAGGAAAAAAAGTACAGGGATGGAATAAAGTGCAGTGACATATGTAGCTGACTTACTGATTTAAACGCTGTGATATTGTGAGTCTCCTTCAAGAAAGCATTCACTTCTTGGTCAGCCTTGTTGTTTAACAGCTCCAGATATTTCTTGTATGTTGTCAGATATCTGAAAAGTATATACAGTAAATATTCTTACATTTTGTACACTTCATACTTCAGAAAAGCATGGAGAAAAGCATTTTTTCACATGCATTTTTCCCGAAAATAGTAGTATTATTGCAAACTATTAAGACACTGATCAGACTGCTAGTCTGATCTAGGTCTGCATGGCACTGAAGAGGTACAAATTTTGCAAACTGGGTACACCAGGTACCAGGTATCAGTCAATATGTGTTGCATCATCAGAGTAATTATGTCGTATTTGCCATTTCCTAGTTTTCCAGCAAACTGTCCTTGCCCTTAAGGTGAATGGGTACACTTTCAGGGGAAGCAACTCTGTCATTTTTAGTTTGCCTCCTTTTGTTAATCAAACAGGAAGTTGTAAGAGTTGTCACCTTTTTAAAAAAATGGTGGAAAACATGTAGGTGTATCCATATACCTTAAGCTGATATGTGTTGGACCAAATCTAGAAGACCATGGGCGTGAACAACTAATTACATAATACACAAAAATAACTTACTTCTGTGGTCCCACTGTGTTCAGTTTGAACAATTCCATGGCTCTGTCTACATAGTCTGTGACCAGAGCTTCATCAATCTTCACCGAACGTAGCAACAACTTCTCGAATCTCATCTCTGGGAACAACTCCAGCTCAACCTGTGTTAAAGAAGGTGACTAATCTTTAAACCCTTAGAAGACAAGGTTTGATCCCTTGTTTCTCCAGTCTTTTGGATGAGACTTTAAACCGCGGCCCCGTCTCAGAATGACCTATATGTTTGTGGGACATTAAACCTGAGTTCACATACCTAGAACACAACAAAATTTTTATGTCTATAAAATTTCAAAAAATATTTTATCCAAACTATATAAAACTGACATTTCAAAGACTAGAGGGCAAATTGTGTTCTTCATATCAAGAGCTGGTTACTCCTTCCTCCCTCTCCATTTTCTTATCTTTCTCCATTCCAGCTCCACCCCACCACTCCCCATTAATGCATACTTTCTTACTTTTAGACACTTTCAAGATGACTTAGAAATAGCAAACCGACAAATAACAGGAAATAAAGATTTACTGTATGTATTGGACTATCTTACAAGATGGGTCTATATTTTTGGAATTGTTTTAGAAGGGAAAAGCTATCTTATAGCATAGTTCATATGACTGACTTGAATATTTTGGGTCATCTGGAATGGGAAAATGGCTCATTTTATATCCAAATAAATATGGTGCAAGATATCTAGAGCACAGTGAGCTGGAATGGGAGAGGAGAATCTTGTAAGAGCTATCCTCCCCTCACAGCACCAGCCCTGCTCCTTCACACTATTTCCAATTCTAAAGAATTTCAATTATAAGTGCTACAACAGTACAGGTAGACTAGACTTGTATATATCATACAGACTCAATGGTAATTTTTTTTTTCTTTATAGTTTTTACTGAAAAATTAGGAAATGCAAATAGTCTTAAATTTTATTTACCCTCATCAGTCCTTCTCCACTGGCAATGATCTCAGAGAAACAACGCAGTATGATGTCCCGAATCTCTCTAAATGGTGGATCAAATACAATCTTCGGTTCCTCTACCCGTAGTTTAATAATCATCACCTGTGGCATCACATATCTCAAGTCGTCAAACTCCTCTCCATAGTCATTCCCATACTAAATATAGAACAAATGAGCCGTGACAGACAAAACAAAGAAAGTGGCATGTGTGCTAAGCATAGACTCAGATCAGCCTGGGCATCCGCCCAGTCTGATCAGAGTCTTCGCTGTCCGCATGGAGCTAACTTAGACCCTTCCCTACCTTTTAAACCCAAAGCGAAGACTCTGATTAGAATATGTGGATGTCATTGCTGATCTGAGTCTGCGCTGGGCGCATATGCCACTTTGTTGGTTTTGTCGTGTCTGGGTTCATATTAAGTTGAAATAGACTGGTTACCTTGTAATCCTGCAAAGTGGGACAGAAGTATCTCAGCACAAACAGAGCACACCCAAATCAGATTGCTCCTTAAGGTCCAATTTGATCAGGGTCTGCATTAATAAGGGTATTAATAAGGGTATCCACCATTAGCCTTCACCCCATAAATTTTTAACACATTGCCAGCCAGTGAGTTTTCCTAGCGGAACAATAATGATGTAAAGTATCAGATTCTGATGTGAAGAGATGTATGATCTAATATGAAATGTATGGGATTTCATCATATACCTATGCCACTCTGGTTTGTAACAAAAGTTCATATTTTGAAGACATAAAAAATTCACTAAAAAATGTCTTGCATGTTTGTGCATTGTCCCATACCAGGGTTTTCCCGGACGCAAGATATTGCGTCTGAGACTCCCAAAAACGTGTCTTGGACGCACAAAACAAAACCATGTGCGTCCATTAGGACTCGCAAAAATTGTGTTGGAGTAAAAAAAAAAAGAACAAAATTCATAATTCTAACCAGTTCTAAGTTATTTCGATCGAGATGTTTACATACTTTCTTGCACTTTCGCGAATTTTCCATAATTTATTTATAGAACAAGCGTTTCTCCGTAATTCTATCATTTCCCGCTTACATAAGCCATTCGAAGTTATCCGAGAATAGCCGATTGAATAGTTTGCACTGCGTAACCTACATCGTACACGCTGGCGTGTAAGGGGAGCCGAGGTAATCCAAACTACGATTGAACACAAAATGGTTCCCGGATTGTTATCGCATCCAATACCGAGCTACGTACTGAGTGCGAATCCAGTATTTGCTTTTATTTATAACTGGTTTATTTTTAACTCCTCGCGCTGTAATGAGTCAGCGAAAAACCCATTGTACATGTCCACTATGGCAAAACAATTTGATATCAAGCGGTTTTTTGTGAAAGCTCCAGGTCAGACTGACTTCAACAATAACGTACAGCCATTAGAATTAGAGGCAGATGTGACGAAAGATAAAACTGAACCAATTCTAGGTAAATGCATTTGTTTTTAAGAGGTCCTGGTAAGAGTATTTTGTTTCTCTGTCTAGTAGTGAAAAGAGTGGTACTATGAACGCTGGACACTTGTTCAATATGAGTCATAGTTACCATCCCAGCTCTTTTCCTTTCTGTCTTGCCCTTATCTTCTAAAGGCCCTCAATTTGAAGTAAAACATATGCCTAGGCTAGGGGACACTATGCCAAAATTTTTCAAAAATTCATAATTGCCCCCCCCCCCCACTCCACAACCGCACTCCCACCTTCCTTCCCCATCTCTTCCTCTATTCACACACCTGCAACATTTGCCCACCCCCACCCTCCCTAGAAATAAAAAAAGGCTCACAAGAACTGAGAGGGCCTCAAAAATCTTTATCTGGTCCTGAATATTCTCATTGTCAGGCATACTAAAAACAAAGCAAGAAAAAAAAATAACTAGTGGGCTTGGCTAACTGATGGTTTGTCAAATTTCTATTTATTCCCTTGCCAGCCTGGGTCCAAGGTTATAAAATTTGAGTATAATCTCAAACTCAAAATAAAGCACATTGATTGGTTGCTTCCGAGCATGTGCTCGGAAGCAGTCAATCAGTGTGCTTTATTTTGAGTTCGAGAATGTACTCGAGTTTTATAACCTCCGGGCCCGTTCTAACAACTTAAACTCAAAAGCTTAAAAACTGTTCATCATAAATATTACATAAGTTCACAGATACATGCTATTGTCATGTAAAGCATTTTACTGTAAAGATTTAAGCCAAGATACTACTTATCTATTCTGTTTTACTAGTCTATGTTCATCCTATAAACTAAATAAAATTTGCTGTATATTAGCACGAAGCTCTCAGTAATTTTGAATACTAAGATAATTTTGTGTGACTGCCTGGCCTGGTGCATACTGCCAGTTTCTACAACCATTTTCAATCGTGACGAAACTCTTTTGCATACAGACATCACAGACTATTCCATCATTATCTGTCTTCTTGAGCAATGGGTAATTAGATTTTAACCTCAGTGTTTCTTCCATTGCCTTTTCAAATAAACTTCTATCCCACTAACATTATTCTGTTCATCCAGTAAGACACTCTACTCCATCTTTCCTTCAGATTCTTCATCTGCTGGTAAGAAAAGGAAACGGTACTTCAATTCTGACTGGTTTGCCAAATACCCATGGCTCAAGACGACAGATAATGAGGGGATAATATGTGACATCTGCAAAAGAGCTTCAGCGAGCAACCCCTTCACGACTGATGAGGGCTGTAAGAATTGGCAGAACTCTACCTTGTCCAGGCATCAAGAATCACATGACCATTGCCTAAGTGTTCAAAAATTAGAGCTTCGTGCTAATATGCAGAACGCTTACAAGAAAGCTGAAACTAAGAATGTAGAACTGCAATCAGAAAAGTTAGAAAACTACATGAAGCAGATGAGACTAGTATACTGTATGACTAAAAATGACATTGCTGCATCAAATTTTCAGGACCTTATGCATGTCCAGATCTTAAATGGTGTAACATGTGATTATTACAAAAAACCAGAAATCCTCACTGAATTTGAACAATGCTTTGAATCTGTTATTGAGAAAGATCTACTGAGCCGAATTAAAGAGAGTCCCTTTTTAGGCATAATGTTAGATGAAACCTGTGACATATCAGTTGAAAAGAAGTTGGCCATTTATGTAAAGTTCATAGAAAATGGCAACGCCACTGTTGCATTTATAGGCAATAATCACATCACTGATTGTACTGCTGCAGGAATTGAGAAATCACTAGTTGATTTTCTTGTTTCTAAACAGATCTGCACTGAAAATGTTGAAAAGGTCTTTGGGCTTGGCACTGATGGTGCAGCTGTCATGACAGGGAGACTCAATGGTTTGGGGGCACAACTGAAACGTAGAAATGCTGAGTTGGTGCAAGTACACTGTGTAGCTCACCGTCTGAACTTAGCTGCCTCTCAGGCTGGGAAGAATATTGAATACTGCCAATTATTTCACAGCAGAATTCATTCCCTGTACGACTTCTACACAAATTCTCAGCCAAAGTATGACAGATTGCGTGAGCTACAGGTGCTTTTGCATGGCAAAGCTCAGCAAATAACTGAACCTACCTCTGTTCGATGGTTGTCCGTTGAAGCTTGCGTGAAGAAAATCTTTGCAAGCTACGATGCGATAGTTATGTCATTGGAGGGTGAAAAAGACCCAAAGGCCGTTTGTTTGTTTCAGTTTACAGCAAACAGTTTATTTTTGTTGTTCACTGCTCTTCTGATAGACATTTTGACAGTGATAGGTATTCTAAGCCTCACTTTTCAGAAGGACTCTGTTGACCTTTCTCATATTAGGCATAGTCTTGCAAGCACAACCAGCACACTTGAAGCTATGAAAGTTGGGTCAGATAAAGTGAATGAAGTTGTCCAAGCTTTAGGTAATGTTCCTGCAGCTGGGGTGAAAAACAATTATAATGGGGTTGACATCTCTGATAATGGTCAGTTAAGGCAGCGATTTTCAAGTGTGAGGGAAAGGTACCTAAATGTCCTTATAGCTAATCTTACTGACAGATTCCCTGCAAATGACCTTGATCTATTGGAGTCATTTGATACTCTCCTCAATCCAGAAAGGTATCCTAATGCCCCAGCTGAACTTCAGCAGTATGGCCTTAACCAACTTCAGACCCTCTGTGAGCACTACCAAAATGAGGTTGACAGAAACAGGGCCCAAGCAGCCTTTTTGCTGTTCAAACATCTAGCTAAATCTTACAAGGGCTCCCTGTCATTTGCAAAGTTTTGTTGCAAATTAATCAATGAATACAGTGATCAATATCCAGATTTTGCTACTTTGGCCAGACTGGCTGTGATTATTCCAGTGTCCTCTGCTCCATGTGAGCGGGGCTTTTCAGTACAAAATTCTCTGAAAACTAAAGTCAGGAACAGACTTAATCCTGAGAGGCTCAACAGGATGATGTTCATCAAGTTGGTTGGGCCAGACATTGACCAGTTTGATTTTCCTGTGGCTGCCAGATTATTTGACAATATGAAAACTAGAATAAAATAAATACTTGAAATATAATGATTGACTGAATACCTAGTCACTGTAGTGTTTATCAGATATCTAGTCACTGCCAGTAGTTGTCTGTTGGGCCTGGCTTTCAGGATTTACTGAGTATGTTTCTGAAGTTGAAATGTTGTGTTGTAAATGGTGTTAAAAGTTATTATACCTATTATTAATAGATCATTTCATACACCAACAGCCTGTATTTATACTTTTGTTAAATTCCTGTTGAAGTGGCAGTTTTGCTTTTTAAAAAAAGAACACCACAGACCAGTTTTACGCATCATTCAAATACTGGACTCTTGATTTTTGTTATTGGACCCTCAAATAACAAAGGTGAGAGTCCACAGGACTCCCAGACCTCAAACCTGAGGGAAAACCCTGCCATACTCATAGCTCAACCATATAACCTGACAAAGACTGACAATACCAATACTGATTACCCCACCTGAAGAGTGACAAGAATTCTGCAAAAGGTTGTTTTTCTCCCCTCCCACCACTCCCCTGCCCTCCCACTCCACTCACCACCACTATCACCACCACCAATACTGATGACCACAACTTCTATCAACCACAAGTGAGCCAAAATTTTAAAATCAAGATATTTTACCCTATCCTCACTGCCCCCCCCCCCCCCCCCCCCCCACAAAAAAATGTTCTATTTCCAAGATTTCCAAGCAACACAGACCTGAAGATATAGCCATGTTTTGTAAGAGAATATTAAGGTGGCTGGTTACACTGCCATGTTTTACAGTGGAAACAACATATGAGCAACACTACAAAACAAAGTGGCATGTGCACCCAGCAGAGACTCAGATCAGCCTGAGCATCCGCCCAGACTGATCATGATCAGAGTCTTCCCTGTGCACTTTAAGGGTAGCTAAGGATCTAAGCTACCCTAAAAGCACACAGGGAAGACTATGGTCAGACTATGCAGATGCCCAGGCTGATCTGAGTCTTCGCTGGGCGCACATGCCAGTTTGTTGGTTTTGTGTCGTGGCTCCTATGAATCTTCCTGTGTGCTTCCCTGAACAAAGGCTAATAAATCCTTCCACACTTCTACATTAGAGTCTAATTTTAAAGAATTCTAAAGAAAAAACTTGCTCCCTTGGTTGACCCCAATCAGAAAATCAAACTCTTTTCTTAAAAAGTTGATCCTAATGAGAAGAAATGGGAAGCAACATGAAAATGACAATAGTTGCTCCCATTGAAAAAAATACACATTACCACAGACAAAGCTCCAGATAAGAGGGGGTACTGAGGATAATTCAAAGATAATTTTTCTTATTTCTCAACGAAAACATATGTTGTGACCCCTCATTAGAACCGTCTTGGCGAGACGGTTCCAATGAAGGGTCACAAAGTATGTTTTTAAAGGAGAAATATAGTAAATTATCCCTAAATTATCCCTGTTACCCCTTCTTATCTGGAGCTCTGAACAGACTCTACTACATACCTGGTGTGTTTCAAAGAAGTGTAGGAAATCTTTCAGTGAGTTGATGACCATACTTCTGAGCTGTATAGACATAAGTGCAGCCACACAGGAGTAGAACTCTTGTACAAGTTCTGTAGAGTCTGTGTCGTTGGGTCCTACTAGGTCCTGCCATAGCTCACGTTTGCTCTGGAACACCGCAGCACATGTTGGAATCCAGCTAAAAAATAATACATGAATACGTGTTACGAGTAAATATAATGTGAACAGACACTGAAACTCAAATGTAGGCTGCACCACACAGTCGGTAGGGCACCTGACTCATAAGTCAGGGATCCTGGATTTGATACCCGTCTGGCCACATACTTTTGTTTCTCCTTCCACTGATTCAAGAAGGGCAGTTGTCAGTTACTTGCGAAAATATGTGCACTTAGTACTGGTTAACCACTTAGGAGGTCTAAGCCTGCCCAGGAATAGTGTGGTTAGGTTAAATGACCATCCCGACATGACCATAGCTGTTTACAGTGGACGTAAAGCAACAAATCAATCAATCAAATGTAGTACAAACACAAAATTGTAGGACTTGAGAATTAATTTAGTTTTTGATTACATGTATGTGAATTTTGCTTATAAGCAAGCCTTGGTAAAGTTGGTTGGTTGATTTGATGCTTAACGTCCACGGTAAACAGCTAAGGTCATGTCGGGACGGTCAGTTAACCTAACCACACTATTCCTGGGCAGGCTTAGACCTAAGCGGTTAACCAGTACTAAGTGCACATACTTTCGCCAGTAACTGACAACTGCCCTTCTTGAATCAGCGGAAGGAGAAACGAAAGTATGTGGCCAGACCGGGATTGTTAAAGTGGTTACAGGTGCTTTGCTAAGGTGTAGAAGGCTGCGGGTTTGAATCTCCAATGGGCAAGCTAGCGACTGAAAAATTTTCTGGCAACCTAGCAGTAAATGGGTACCTTTTTTGTTCAGAGAAAGTTAAAAGCAGGGAAAGGAGAGGGCTGGGTTCCATCTCTAGTATGCTGTGCCAAAGATATCATCAGCCTCTAATATGTTGTTTCTTTTTGTAAAAATGGTGCACCTTAACAGTGCTCCAGATAAGAAGGGGTAACACAGATAATTTAGGGATAATTATCCATATTTCTCAACAAAAACATATTTTGTGACCCATCATTAGAACCGTCTCATCGAGACGGTTCTAATGAGGGGTCACAACATATGTTTTCGTTGAGAAATAAGAAAAATTATCTTTGAATTATCCTCAATACCCACTCTTATCTGGAGCTCTGACCTTAAGCTATTCGATAGCTCTTACCTCTTTCTCAAGACTTCATGAGCCTCCCAGCACTGTTTCCTTATCAAAGATTCAAACTCAGAAGGTAGCAGGGGTAGGTCTGCTCTCTCTAGCTCCTTCAGATTGATGAACCGTAGACTGCCGAATCTGGAAAATAATACTATAATCATCAATACCATGAATACTATAGCCAAATTATTTTATGCACTGTGTCACCTGAACAGTTAATCAATTAAATTCTGTAATGATCTCTAAACCAGACTTCAGCAGCAGTCTGATATGGGTCTGTATAGGTTTCTCATGCATCTTTGTTTGAATAATTCAAGCGCTGACAATGACCTGCTTTCCGATATTTCATATGCAAGTTTCAGGACAGTACTCCATCAATACAGACGCAAGCAGGTAGTTTGAAGTTGCAGTTACCCATTAAAGACTTGTATGCAAAAGCTATACAGATTCTAATATTGTAAGAATTGAAGAGCAGACGACATCAAAGTGAAAAATTTAGTGGACATGATTTTGACTCGAGAACTGTTGCAAAAGGGTTTGACAAAAAAATCGTGACAGCTGACTATGGCATGATAGTACTCGAGTACCCAATGCTAGTACTCTAGTACTCCATGCTACTGACCAAGTTTCAAGGCATAGGTGTATTGGTTCTGGAGAAGAAAAATATTGAAGATTTATACCATAAATGGTAATGGCGGTCATGTTGAACATGTGACCCGGACGGTTTGAACCAATTTTCATTCAATCAACCCCTGGAGACTCTATCTGGAGGCCCTTTGGTTTTTGAGGAAATGTTTGAAAATGTCAAAATATGAGAGATCTGGATCAAAGGTCAAGAAATGACCTTGACCTCTTGTACTCATAATTCATCATGACCTAATTAAGACAACTGTATATACCATTTTTCAGGCCAAAATCTTCAAAACTTTCCCTGAAATCTTATGTTCTAGCATTTTCCCATATTTGACCTTGCTGTAAAAAAGGTCAAGGTCAACCCAGGGTCATAATTTGAACAATCTTGATAGTACTCGAGTACCCAATGCTACATACCAAGTCTCAAGGCCATCTATCAATTGGTTTAGGAGAAGAAGATTTTTAAAGATTTTTACCATATATGGACATGGCCGCCATGCTGGTCATGTGACCAGGACTGTTAGAAAATTTTTCGTTCCCTCAACCCCTGGAGGCTCTATATGAAATTTGGTCACAACTGACGCAGTGGTTTTTGAGGAGATTGTTTGAAAATGTCAAAATGTGAGAGTTCTGAGTCAAAGGTCAAAGAATGACCTTGACCTCTTGTACTCATAAATCTTCATGTACTCATTAAGATGACTGTACAGACCCATTTTTAGGCCAAAATCTTCGAAACTTTCCATGAAATCTTATGTTCTAGCATTTTCCCATATTTGACCTTGCAGTAAAAAAGTTCAAGGTCAACCCAGGGTCATAATTTGAACAATCTTGATAGTACTTGACTATCCAATGCTACATATCGAGTTTCAAGGCTATCGGTCAACTGGTTCTGGAGAAGAAGATTTTTAAATGTTTTTACCATATATGGGCGTGGTGGCCATGTTGGTCATGTGACCAGGACCATATGAATAAATTTTTGTTCCCTCAACCCCTGAAGGCTCTATATGAAATTTCATTTCAATTGGCCCAGTGGCTTTTGAGGAGATTGTAAGAACTTGGCAAAATATGAGAGTTCTGGGTCAAAGGTCAAAGAATGACCTTGACCTCTTGTACTCATAAATCTTCATGTACTCATTAAGATGACTGTAGATACCAAATTTTAGCCCAAAATCTTCAACAGTTTCCATGATATCTTATGTTGTAGCGTTTTGCCATATAAAAGCATATGGAAGCAAATTTGACCTTATCGTAAAAAAGGTCAAGGTCAACCCAAGGTCATACTTTAAACAATCTTGGTAGTACTCGCATACCCGATGCTACATGCCAAGTTTCAAAGCCATCAGCCTATTGGTTCTGGAGAAGAAGATTTTTTAGGTTTTTACCATATATGGGCATGGCGGCCATGTTGGTCATGTGACCAGGACTGTTTGAACAACTTTTCGTTCCTAAGGTCTCAGGAAGCTCTATATGAAATTTTGTTACAATTGGCACAGCGGCTTCAGAGGAGAAGTCGTCTGAAATTGTGGACGGACGACGGACAACGGAGCCTTACCATCCTATAAGCTCCCCTGGAGCCGCTGGCTCAGATGAACTAAAAAAAAAACATGCTATAACTTACTGGTCAAACAAATCTTTCCATGCTATTACTTACTGGTCAAACCAGATGTTCTGTAGCTCCTGCATGATGGGATTGGTTATAAACAAGTGTCCCTTGTTGTACTCCTTCATCTCCTCATATGTACTGTGCCAGGGCACTGGCGCTCTGATTACCCTGTAATTATCAATGGTGTATTAGTTTCTGTCAATAAAATACAGAATTTATATCACTACTGATATAATAGCATTCATTACACTGAGTAAACAACCAAAGACAGACTTTCAAGAGCAACTAAGTTTAACTTTGATGACAGACAGGTTATAGAAGTTTACATATGAGCCGCAACCCGACATAACCAACAAAGTGGCATGTGCACCCAGCAAAGGCTCAGATCAGACTGGGCCGATGCTGTGAGCAAAAGGGTAGCTGAGGGCCCAAGCTAGCTCCATGTGGGCAGCAACTGGGCTGATGCCAATGCTGATCTGAGTCTTCGCTGGGCACACATGCCACTTTGTTGGTTTTGTCGAGTCACAGCTCATATAGTGATGATGATGATGATAAATGATGTTGATAATGATGAACAGGTTATTGTGGAAAACCAAATGCCATTGTCCACCTGGGACTCAAACTCAGATAATCTATGTGAAGAGCAAGATATTGGATCCAAATTAGCAGAGGAAAGTTTTGGTTTTAGCTTATGATACAACCAAAGAGCAAATGTAACCATTTTCCACTTCATCAAACATAGGCCATTTGATTAAGTATGGAGAATCCAATTCAATACATGTGATGATGAAGATATATTAAATCTAAACAAGAGGACCATTGGTCCTGTAACTCACCGTAGTCCATTCAGCCTCAGTACTCTAGGGTAAGTTACTCTAAGGCAAATTGTACAATATGGTCTAATGTCAAATGCAGATTTTATGCTTGTCGATGGCATTTTCATATCATAGAGTCTCATAGCAATGGAAAAAATGCACATTTTCAGCTTTTCCCATTCAAAAGCCCAAGGGACCAAATATGACCTTGTGGTAAAATAGGTCAAGGTCAACCTAAGGTCATCATTTATACAAACTTTGTAGTACTAGTGTCCCAGATGCTATGTTCATGTACCAAGTCTCAAAGCAATAGGCCCTGTCATTCAGGAGAAGAAGATTTTTATAAGCTTTTTGCCATATATGGGCATGGTGGCCATCTTGGTAATGTGACCAGGACCAAATATATAAACTTTCTTTTCCGCTTTTTCCAGTGGGCTGCACATGAAATTTAATTGAAATTGGTCCAGTAGTTTTAGAGGAGAAGTCCTTTTACAAGTCGCCCAAGGGCAACGATCGCTCACCTGCCAGTATATGGTCAGGTCAAGTGGCCAAAATGCAAGCTTTCGGATCAGGCAGGCTAATAAACAGGCTGCAATTCTATAGGATTGGATAGTGAGTGTGTAAACTGTTCCACCAAGGCCACTTCTATAAAATCACTAAATGACCTTGACCTCTAGTATTTATAGAGGTTGAAGTTGACTGCATTTCCATATCACAGAGCTCAATAGCAATAGCAAAATGCACTTTCTCATCTTTTCCCATTCAAAAGCCTAAGGGTCCAAATTTGACCTTGCCATAAAATAGGTCAAGGTCAACCTAAGGTCATCATTTATATAAACTTTGTAGTACTAGAGTCCATGATGCTACATACCAAGTTTCAAGGCAACCGGCCCAGTGGTTCTTGAGAAGAAGAATTTTTAAGCTTTTTACCATATATGGGCATGGCGGCCATCTTGGTCATGTGACCTGGGCCAAATATATAAACTTTTGTTTCTTTATACTGTTAAGGCTCTATATGAAATTTGGCTTCAATCAGCCCAGTGATTTCTGAGGAGAAGTCCTTTGAAAATGTTGACGACGGATGACGACAACAATGACCTTGACCTCTAGTATTCGTAGGGGTTGACGATGACTGATTTCCATATCACAGAGGACAATAGCAACAGAAAAATGCAATTTTATTAGCTTTTCCTATTCAAAAGCCTAAGGGACCAAATTTGACCTTGCCATAAAACAGGTCAAGGTCAACCTAAGGTCATCATTTATATAAACTTTGAAGTACTGGTGTCCAAGATGCTACATACCAAGTTTCAAGGCAATCGGGCAAGTGAGTGAGTGAACTCGGGTTTAACGTCCCACCAACAACGAGGTCATATGGAGACGGGACCTCGGTTTAAAGTCTCATCTGAAAGACCGGAGAAGCGGGGGATCGATCCTGCGACCCCTGGATTGGTAGTCTGGAGTGTTATCCACTACACTACAGCCGCTCCCTAATCGGGCAAGTGGTTCTGGAGAAGAAGATTTTTAAGGTTTTTACCATATATGAGCATCTTGGTCATGTGACCTAGGCCAAATATATAAACTATTGTTCCCATATCCTGTTAAGACTCTATAAGCAATTTGGCTTCAATCGGCCCAATTGTTTCTGAGGAGGAGATGTTTGAAAATGTTGACACTCAATGGACATATGACCTTTGGTCAAGGTCACTAAATGACCTTGACCTCTAATATCCACTTATGTTGAAATTGACTACATTTCCATATCACAGAGCTCAATAGCACTAGAAAAATGCACTTTTTCAGATTTTCCCATTAAAAAGCCTAAGGGACCAAATTTGACCTCGTCATAAAATAGGTCAAGGTCAACCCAAGGTCATCATTTATACAAATTTTGTAGTACTGGAGTCCAAGATGCTACATACCAAGTTTCAAGGCAATTGGACAAGCGGTTCTGGAGAAGAAGATTTTTTAAGGTTTTTACCATATATGGGCATGGCAGCCATCTTGGTCATGTGACCTGGGCTAAACATATAAACTATCATTCCCCCATCCAGTTAAGACTCTATAAGCAATTTGGCTTGAATCTGCCCAATGGTTTCTGAGGAGAAGATGTTTGAAAATGTTGTCACTCAATGGACAATTGACCTTTGGTCACGGTCACTAAATGACCTTGACCTCTAATATCCATAGATGTTGAAATTGACTACATTGAAATTGAATGCACTTTTTCAGTTTTTCCCATTCAAAAGCCTAAGGGACCAAATTTGACCTTGACATAAAATAGGTCAAGGTCAACCCAAGGTCATGATTTATATAAATTTTGTAGTACTAGAGTCCAAGATGCTACATACCAAGTTTCAAGGCAATCCGGTCAGTGGTTCTGGAGAAGAAGATTTATTAAGGTTTTTACCATATATGGGCATGGCGGCCATCTTGGTCATGTGACCCAGACCCCGGGTATAAAATTTTGTTCCCCTCTCCCACTGAGACTCCATATGAAATTTGGCTTAAATCGGCCCAGTAGTTTCAGAGGAGAAGATGTTTGAAAATCTTGACGACGGATGGTCTGACGGAATGACCTTGACCTTTAGTGACATAATATCTTCATCTGGTCGTTTAGTCGACCATGTATACCAAGTATTGCACCTTAGACTTAAATAGTTTCTGAGAAATCCACTGTTTAAGCGTTTTCCCATATAAAAGCCTAACGTACCAAAGTTGACCATCCCGTAAATTAGGTCAAGGTCAACGCAAGGTCATGATTTGTATAAACTATGATAAGCCCGCATGCTCGATGCTACATACCAAGTTTCAAGGTCATAGGCCTTTTGGTTCTGGAGAAGAAGATTTTTGAAGGGTTTTTACCATATATGGGCATGGCGGCCATCTTGGTCATGTGACCCAGACCCCGGGTATAAACTTTCGTCCCCCTATCCCACTGAGACTCCATATGAAATTTGGCTTCAATCCGCCCAGTGGTTTCAGAGGAGAAGATGTTTGAAAATCTTGACGACGGATGGTCTGACGGAATGACCTTGACCTTTAGTGACATAATATCTTCATCTGGTCATTTAGTCGACCATGTATACCAAGTATTGTACCTTAGACTTAAATAGTTTCTGAGAAATCCACTGTTTAAGCGTTTTCCCATATAAAAGCCTAACGTACCAAAGTTGACCATGTCATAAATTAGGTCAAGGTCATCACAAGGTCATGATTTATATAAATTATGATGGGCCCGCATGCCTGATGCTACATACCAAGTTTCAAGGTCATAGGCCTTTTGGTTCTGGAGAAGAAGATTTTTGAAGGGTTTTTACCATATATGGGCGTGGCGGCCATCTTGGTCATGTGACCTGGACCAAAAATAAAAACTTTCGTTCCCCCATCCTGTTAAGGCTCCATATGAAATTTGGCTTCAATCCACCCAGTGGTTTCTGAGAAGAAGATGTTTAAAATTGTGGACGACGCCGACGCCGACGGACGGCGGACCAAGTCTATACTATAAGCTCACCTTGACAGGTGAGCTAAAAATGGTGACACACAACAGACAAATGACCTTTGGCTGAGGTCACTAAATAACCTTGACCTCTAGAGTTCTTAGGGGTTGAAGTTGACTACATTTCCATATCACTGTGCAGAACAGCAACAGAGAAATGCATTTTTTCAGCTTTTCCCATTCAAAAGCCTTAGGGACCAAATTTGACCTTGCGGTAAAATAGGCCAAGGTCAACCCAAAATAACAATTTATATAAACTTTGTAGTACTAGAGTCCAAGATGCTACATACCAAGTTTCAAGGCAATCGGCCCAGTGGTTCCGGAGATGAAGATTTTTTAAGCTTTTTGCCATATATGGGCATGGTGGCCATCTTGGTCATGTGACCTGGGCCAAATATATAAACTTTCTTTCCAGCTTTTCCTGAAGGCTGCATGCAAAATTTATTGAAATTGGACCAGTAGTTTCAGAGAAGAAGTCCTTTGAAAATGTTGACACACAACAGACAAATGACCGTTGGCCAAGATCACTTAATGACCTTGACCTCTGGTAGTCTTAGGAGTTGAAGTTGACTGCGTTTCCATATTACAGAGTACATTAGAAACAGAAAAATGCATTTTTTCAGCTTTTCCCATTCAAAAGCCCAAGGGACCGAATTTGACCTTGCCATAAGATAGGTCAAGATCAACCCAGGGTCACCATTTATATAAACTTTGTAGTATAGAGTCCAAGATGCTACTTACCAAGTTTCAAGGCAATCTGTCCAGTGGTTCGGGAGAAGAAGGGTTTTTTAAGGTTTTTACCATATATAGGCATGTCAGCCATCTTGGTCATGTAACCAGAGCCAAATATATAAACTTTCGTTCCTCCATCCTGTTAAAGCTCCAAATGAAATTTGGCTTAAATCGGCCTTGTGGTTTCTGAGAAGAAGATGTTTAAAAGTGTCGACAACGATGACAATGCCGACGACAATGAAGACGACGACGGACGACAGACCAAGGCTTTACTATGAGCTCACCTTGACAGGTGAGCTAAAAAGCAGATGCAACTGGTGGTTTTAATTATATAACAAAGATAAAACGCCACTATTTTCCACTACATCATAGATCTGGCATTTTAAGCAAGAATGACTTAACTGAATGGATATACTTTCAAGGGAGATCACTCTATCAAGAGAATATTTGCCTCCCTTCTCATAAAGGGCTACTTTTAAAGAAAGAATTTGCTCTCTCTCAGAAAGCACTTTCTTTCCTTTAGGAGAAGCCCCAACCGGACAAAGGATTCACCTATGAGGGCAACAAAACTGTTCTTCTGAAGCTTTTTCTCTTGTAAAAATGGTGGCCAAACCGTGGTGGTGCCGCAGCCTATATAACCCTTATTGATGGATTCCTACAGCATTCAAATAGGACTTTTCTATATATTTTCAACAAGGGGATGTTTCATAAACCTGCTGGCTGAACAGGAAGGGGTGTTGTTCCTGATCTGACTGCCCCATTTGGAGCAGTCTGATCTAGGTCTACAGTTTTCTCTGGCTTTTAAGATTAAGTACTACCATATATTTCAGATATAGATTTAAAAGTGATACACTTTGTAATAAATAAACACTGCAGGTTATTAGGTGTTTTTCATGCTTTTTTGACTGACTGCCAGTAGACTTTGAATTACATCCAACCTTCATTTACTGATTAAGTTATATAAACAGTTAAGTCAAAAGATTAGTCTGAACATACAAAAACAGCTGAACAAAAACAATTACCATAATTAACTTAGATACTGGGACAGGTAAATAATGCTAAATTTTGAACAAGCTAAATTTACTGCATATCAAAATGTCAGGTGTTTCAAAATAATGCTAGGGGAGTAAGAAACAGTGTGGAAAATGAACAGCTCGCTTCTCTAGGTACAGTCTAATCTGGGGCTACACTGTCTGTTAAAGCCTTTCTGTTCCAATAAATACCATAATGACCCTAAATATCCGTACAGACAGGACCTGGTCTGAGCAACTGTTGCAGACTCAGATCAAACTGCTCGGTTTGATCAGGGTCTACAATGTTTGCCATTCAGTAAGCATCATTTAGATGCATTAACCTGTGTAAAATCCACTTTCTAAGAATTTTCAGTAAGCATCATTTAGATGCATTAACCTGTGTAAAATCCACTTTCTAACAATTTTTGAACAATAATAGTCAGACTTTAAGGTGTCCGAAATTTTAGAGTCATTACGGTAAGAGGGATTCAGTGTTCAAGATAAGACAGGGTAAAAGGGATAATCCAGGGATGTTTTTTTTTTTTATTTCTCCACAAAAACCTATGTTGTGACCCCTCATTAGAACCAGCTTACCCAGATGGTTCTTATGAGGGGTCACAATCAATGTTTTTATTAGTAATGAGAACATTTTTCTCAGAATTATTCTCAACACAGCTCTGTGCAGCATGTGTGCAGGCCTGTCTTAGTATCTGCAGTCCTTGTACTGTAAAGAAATGTTTTCATAAGGCCATAAAATCTATAGGCGTTTGCAAAAGGAAATCATTTCTTTCCCTAGAATTCCCCCTAGACTGATAGCTAATTCCCTGGTAAAGTTAACTGATCTTTAAAAATCCCCCGAACTATTAAGAACATGTGAATAAAGATTACACTAATAACTCTATATCCAAACTTAAGCCCAAAATGTCAGTAAGTGCCTAATATACTGCCAGCACAATTTTGACACATTACGCAATAGTAAATTTCATTGGTTTGAGCGGCAAAAAGCAGACGACAAAATTTACATCTGCAAAATTTGAAACAATTTTAAGACCAAGCTATATCATATTGAGAATTTAAAGACTAGAGCGCAAACAGTGTAGATCTAGATGAGGCGGTTCCTTATGAGCCACTTCATCAGGATCTACACTGTTTGCAGTCTGCTATTTTCTTCTTTGGTGCTTAAAGTGTTAACACATAAACACCAAAAATGAAAACAGCCGAATTTGCAAACATCATAGACCCAGATTGGGGGGCTTGTAATGAGCAGCCTTATCTGCTCTACACTATTTGCCTTCTGGTCCCAATATTTAGGTTAATAAGGATAAGCCAGGGTCAAAAGTTAGGGCTTGAGAACACCCACTAGTTTGGACAATGAACATGGAATATTCATCAGCTCTCAGAATATGGAGAGGTTTTGAGGATAATTTTGAGATAATTTTTCTTAGTTGGACAAAAAAACCAGCTTGTGAACCTCATTGTAACTGCTTGGGTAAGACAGTTCTAAAGAGGGATCAAAACATATGAATTTATTGAGAAATTTGGAAATTATTTGTCAGCCCTTCTTATCTGGAGCACAGTTACTTTTTTTTTCATTTCCCTTTGATAATCACAATGTGGAAGTAGGTCATTATCTGAACTACTTTCCAAAGGGATTCTAAAACCTATGTTTCACTGTTAAATGCTTAGCTTTGGGACAGCTCTATGTTTTATTTCTGGATGCTGCTTACCTTTGAGGGAATGGTCTTGGCACACACTGAATATGTAGTCTATGTTTCTCATCAGGGTCTTTCAGGATATAGTCCACTGTAACAGAAATATAACTCAGCTATGAGAGGATTTCATTTTGAGTTTAAAATGACATTCTAATGCACTTACATATGTAACGCGACATCTGACTGGATAACATCAAAAATTTGCGACAGTATATCCTGCGATATACTGTTGGAAACCAGACGTCATTATGTAACGTCGCTTCTCATTGGCTGACATCTGGCTGAAAGTGTTTGCTATGGGTGCAAAGTAGCCCACTTTTAAAGGTGAAAATGTGGAAAGTACATTAGAATGGGGATAACTGTATTTAAAATTGTCATTTTAGGAGGTAAATCATCAGTTTTATGGTCGCAAATTGCATTTTATGGCTCCGCAAGCGCGTCGCCATAAAACGAAATTTCCAACCATAAAACCAACATTTCGCCTCCCCTAATGACAGTTATGAGTAAAGTTATCCCCTTATTAATATTCTTTATGAATCAGTCCAGCTGCATATAAATGATTTGAATTATGACTTTTTATGTACACGTGTACATTCTTATTGCAATGCCTTGAATGAAGCCCTTAGATTTGTTGCATTTCATACCTAAAGAAAAACAGGGCTGAGTCGAAGCCCCCACTTCCAGCACGTTGGCCAATCGATGAGGCAGTTTTGAAACATTGGCCTGGTGTTAAGTTTAGCACCAGCTATCATCAGTCTATCTCTCTCCTCAGGTTTACTTCCAAATCGTGGAGGTATTTATGTGTATTTGATATGTGTACTTATCAGATTTTAACAGTTTTGCTGGGGAAAGTGAAGTACTGTCATAGAGAAATCTCAGCT
The DNA here is from genome assembly GCA_963989385.1 of Ctena decussata. NCBI lineage: Eukaryota > Metazoa > Mollusca > Bivalvia > Lucinida > Lucinidae > Ctena > Ctena decussata. The sequence goes on along the minus strand of OZ022500.1, from coordinate 55,973,912 downwards.
TTCGTTGTTCCCAATCTGAAGTTATGGGTAATAAGTCTCCATTCTTTTAATAACATATGCCAACTTTGGTTGTAAAATGTACGGAATCAGAATAAAATAAAATGTAAATAGATATCCTGCAATCACCATCTCAAACTTTAATCATGCTATGAAAAACAATATGTAGTTTAATGTCAACAAGAAGCCCTTACTGTTTCATGAACATTAGACTAAGCTAATATTTTTCAATGGTGGTGAAAGCTTAAAACAGCGATGTTTCTTCTTAAATGAAGTTTAAACAACAACAAACTTAACTAAAAATAACAAGGGCTTCGCAAGCGGCGCATAATATGCCCGTTTCAATTTCCTAAAGGAGTTACAGAATGAGCAATATTGCAAAAGGATAGACAGGCAGACAAACAGGGGCAACCACTCTATAATAATTAACTAGAACTGTCAGCGAATCCGACTATACCCCGCTTAATTGCTTAAATCAAATGATGTTATTTTCACACAAATATTTAGATGATGTTGCAGTCATTATACCCCCACTTTGAAAAAGTGGGGGGTATGCTGGTTTACATCTGTCTGTCCGTCCGTCCGTCCATCTGTCCGTCCTTCCATCTGTCCTTCCGTCCCCATTTGATCAAATATTTCATCGAAAATTTCTTCACAACCATACAAGCTAGACTGGTCATATTTGGCATACAGGTTGATATTTCCACCATATACACAAATGTATAGCATACGATACATTCAACTTTCAAAATGTGTGAATAACTTCTTAAGTACAAGCCCTACAAACCTAATTTTGAGCTCTCTAGTAAGTGAATTTGGACGAAGAATCCAAATCTGGAGAAAAAAAAACTTTTTATTTTTTTTTTTTTTTTTTTTTGGGGGGGGGGGGGGGGGGTAGGGGGGGGGGGGAAGGACCGGAGTGCGGGGAGGGAATGTGGAGGGGTCAGAGAGAGTTAGGAACACTGATAAGATATCACAGCAATATCATCGATATTCTAGAAGGTACAACGTTATTTTATTATTCAAAGTATGGAAAGAACGAATATTGGACAAATACAGGGAAGAATAAAAGAAAAAGGCTGGTTCTCAATCCAAAGATACAACATATCGTCACCAACCTGCATACCAAATATGACTACTCTAGCTTGCATGGTTGTGCAGAAATCTTTGACAAAAAATTTCATTATTCAAAGTAGGGAAAGAAAGAAAATCGGACAAATACAGGGAAGAATAAGCAGGAGAAGGCTGGTTCTCCATCCCACGATACAACATGTCGTCATCAACCTGCATAACAAATATGACTACTCTAGCTTGCGTGGTTGTGGAGAAATCTTTGACGAAAAATTTCATTATTCAAAGTATGGAAAGAAAGAAAATCGGACAAATACAGGGAAGAATAAGCAGGAGAAGGCTGGTTCTCAATCCCAAAATACAACATGTCATCATCAACCTGTATGCCAAATATGACCAGTCTAGCTTGTACGGTTGTGAAGAAATTTTCGATGAAAAATTTGATCAAATGGGGACGGAAGGACAGATGGAAGGACGGACAGATGGAAGGATGGACGGACAGACAGATGTAAACCAGCATACCCCCCACTTTTTCAAAGTGGGGGTATAATGACTGCAACATCATCTAAATATTTAACACTGATATACTGTTAGTATTCCAAGGTAGGTTGGACAAGGGAGATAACCTAAATACATAAGTTACACCATTTTTAGTTCTAGTTTTTTCCCTTGACAATATATTGTACAAGAAAACACGAAAATAGCCTTTTCGAACTAATGAAAGGGATTAACTCTAAAACGAAGAAAGGGAAAGCAGCCATTTTTGTACGCGACACATCGTTAGGACTTCATTCACATTGCTATGAAGTTTTATAAAGATATCCCAAACGGTTATCTAGTTATGGCGCGTACAAGACTTACAGGGAAAAAATTAATCAAAGGGGCATAACTTCAAAAGTAAGAAAGGGGGAGCAACCATTCTTGTACGCGACACGTTCCCCCACCCTGATACATATGTCTACCAAATTTCATGAAGATATCCCAAATGGTTACTGAGTTATGGCGTGTACAAGAATGTTGTCAGACGGATGGACGGACGGACGGACGGACAGCGCCACGACATAATACGTCCGTTTTTTCAAAACGGGCGTATAAAAATAAATGCAACCGGCATTATCACATTTTGGGTATTAAAGTTCATGCATAAGTGGGCTATCACTGACACTTTACTGATAAAGAAAAACAATCAGGCCATCCTTAGAAATATTCTTGTTTCCCCTTACCCGACCCTTTTTCTCAATGGTGGGAAGGTCGGTCGGGATTTTATTATTTCTTTTCCCTGAAAAGTCAGAGCTCCAGATAATCCTTTGAAGCGGGGAGTTGCTGACGCCTCAGTCGAGCCGCTTCATCTGATAGTTTTTCCATCCCAAATTTAGACCTAGGAGTGTTTTCCAAAGTACTTGCATATAAGTCCTATGAAAATAGACGACGCAGTTTTTTATAATTAAATAGGGACGGGTGAACGGCGCCCAGTTACTGCGACTACGGATCCGTTCCGCTGAGGTGCGTGTTGCATGGAGTATATGATACACTAGTAAAACACACACGCACACTCATAATTAAACATAAGTGTGAAAGTGTCATATCGGGGACATGTGTAATGCGCATTCTGATCATGGTCTATTCTGATTACTTACGTATTTGTTTAATCAAGCAGTGTAGATATGAGGTGACAGTCCGGACTGGTACACAGATTTTTTTTATAAAGTCCGTCGCATTCCTTCTTTAATGTTGGTCATATACACAAGAACAGTTTATAACATGTTCATTCAAGTTGTACGATAAGAACAGTGCGATCCCGACGATGCTGCATTGTTAGCAAATGTGGGATCGGATGCACCGGAGATAAACACATTCTCGTTGCATCGTCGTCTATACACTTTTGTCACATACCCTGTTTAAGTTATTGGAACAACCCAAATATGAAGATCTATCTCCGCTAGATGAGCGAACATTTAATAATTTTTGAGGGTGAACGGATTAATCTGTATCAAAACAACATGAAACCTTGCGAGTTAAGCATTCTCATCAGGAATACGCTATAACGGAGTGTAAAGACGGTAGCATTTTTTAAATACGGTAACCACCTGCACGTGGTTATGTTGATCAGACATCAAAGAAAGCCGCATTGAACTGGACACGTGTCATGTGGAACCGTGAGACAGGTGAAGGTACCTTATTCCATATGCCCCGATCTGCCTGCACAGAAATGCAATGTGACTGGTATTTCCTATTCGCAACTTTGATCATTGGATTATAAATGTAAACTTTTACCATAAATTAGAAACGCGAATATTTTCTGCGCGTTCGCGTTCCGTTGGACACATTTGGGATCATTATCAGTCTGCTCACTGGAGACGTTTTGATTAGCGTCGGAAAAATGAGAGTTCAGCCATGTGCGTTTCTTAATAATCGAAACAGTTTTCAACCTAATACTAGATGAATAGTTTGCCCAGACAGAGATGACTCTGATCAGACTTAGCGAATACTGTTCAATACACATGCTATCTGCGTTTTCCCTCGTAAAGTACCCTAAAAATGTAGCCTTTAAAGCATAATTTTAAGCGATTTTCGCTAGTCTAATAACTTGACGTAATCCGATTTTACTTTTTTGATCAGTCTTCAGGTATTTCAGAAAAAGACAAACTGAAAATAACAATACCCGGAATGCAATTTCGTTGCTCAACAATTTTCGCATGCCACTCCGTATCAAAGAATGACCCTTTGTTTTGGCCCGACACCGAAATTTTCAGCTCCAGGTTACTCTACATAAAACCTATCGGCGTTGAGCTGCAGCCTGTGACTTCAAAAGCTGACTGAAAATCTTTGATCTTTTGCCAGTCTTATCAAAGGTGGTTGAGCGCATTTTTGTCTCTTTTATTCCGGACTGCTTCTTTTGTCTCCAAACATAGTTAAAAAGACGCTGCCGTTCGTTTTTATAATGGACAATCCTGTTTTAGTAGGAGTATTCTTGACACATTAGTTTGGGACTGCTTGCGTTTTTCGTCAGCAAACACCTTTATCTAGAGCTCTGATGACCCAGTTTTTTTTTTTTACTCGGCACAAAGGTAGAAAAAAATTTTTTTATTTTTTTGAAATCGGAAAAAATATTTTCCGGTCGCTACGATTTTTTACGGTCGGTCGCGTAAGGGGAAACATTAAATATTTTATTTTTGGCCTCAAATTCTGCATCCATTACCACAGTGACCCTAAATCCTGGGACAAAGTGCCTGCATATCCACTAGCGTAAAGTCGGGTCAATTTGATCAGCGGGTAAATTCGGACAGTGACAGTGTTTCCATTATATGTCAGTTGTTTGGAATCAAAACAAAATTAACTAGGCAAACGGTGAAAATCCTGATGAGATGGCTCATTATGAGACGTCTCATCTGGATTTTCAATGTTTGCAATGGTATGTCCGAATTTACCTGCTGTCCGAAGTTACCCGACTCAGGCCCATGAGCAGCCTGATCTGGTTATAAGACAAGAGTTATCCCCCTCTAGAAAGACTCCATGTACCCAAACTGGTTTCATGTAATTCTGTAAATGAGTTTTTGCCTTACAAAATGGTCCCAAAAGTCTAGATCCCTCCACTTGTTGGAAGGCAACGCCGTTCGCCAACTTACAACCCAACATATATGTAGCTTTAAATGTGTTTCAGTATTTAGTGTAATTGTGATAGTGATGCTTGTCGGAAGTTATTCTACCAAAAATTAAAACTGAGGATTGCAGTCCTCAAGATAAGAAGGGATATTAGGGACAATGTAGGATAATTTTCCACATTTCTCCATAAAAGTGTATGTTGTAACTCCTCATTAGAGCTGTCTCACAATTATCTTCAAAACTCTATCTTACCTGGAGCTCTAGTCTGAGGTACACATCTATACTACATAGGGTAGCAAAGCTCCAGATAAGACGGAGTTTTGAGGATAATTCTGAGATAATTTCTTATTTCTCAACAAGAGGGCCATGGTGGCCCTGAATCGCTCACCTGAGCATTAATCAGTTCACTGGCTCTGGTGAAGATTTATAAGAGTTTTTACCATACTAACATTTGACCTAGTTTTTGACCCGACATGACCCAGTTTCAAACTTGGCCTGGATATTGTAAGAATAAACATTCTGACACAGTTTCATTGAGATTGGATCAAAACTGTGCCCTCTGGAGCGTATACAAGGTCGTTCTTATATTTGACCTAGTGACCAAGTTTTTGACCCGACACGACCCAGTTTCAAACTTTACCTAGATTTCATTAAGATAAACATTCTGACAGAGTTTCATGAAGATTGGATCAAAACTGTGCCCTCTAGGGTGTACACAAAGTTTTTCTAAGATTTGACCTTGAGCCGACGTGACTCAGTTTCATAGGGGGCTTAGATATATGGACAATAAACATTTTGACATAGTTTCATGAAGATTGGATCAAAACTATGCCTTCTAGTGCTTACACAACATTTTTCTAAGATTTGACCTAGTGACCTAGTTTTTTACCCGACATGACCTACTTTCAAACTTGGCAGAGAGTTTATGAAGATAAACATTCTGACAAAGTTTCATAAAGATTAGATCAAAACTGTGTCCTCTGGAGCGTACACAAGGTTTTTCTAAGATTTGACCTAGTGAGCTAGTTTTCGACCCGACATGACGCAGTTTCAAACTTGTCCTACATATTATGAGGATAAACATTCTGACAAAGTTTCATGAACTTTGAATCAAAACTGTGCCTTCTAGAGCGCACACAAGGTTTTTCTATGATTTGACCTAGTGACCTAGTTTATGACTCGACATGACCCAGTTTCAAACCTGGCCTAGAGTTTATGGAGATAAACATTCTGACAAAGTTTCATAAAGATTGGATCAAAACTGTGTCCTCTAGAGCGTACACAAGGTTTTTCTAAGATTTGACCTAGTGACCTAGTTTTTAACCCTGACGTGACCCAGTTTCAAACTTGTTCTAGATATTATGAGGATAAACATTCTGACAAAGTTTCATGAACTTTGAATCAAAACTGTACCTTCTAGAGCCTACACAAGGTTTTTCTAAGATTTGACCTAGTGACCAAGTTTTTGACCCGACATGACCCAGTTTCAAACTTGGCCTAGATTTTATGGAGATAAACATTCTGACAAAGTTTCATGAACTTTGGATTAAAACTGTGTCCTCTAGAGCCTACACAAGGTTTTTCTATGATTTGACCTAGTGACCTAGTTTTTGACCCGACATGACCCAGTTTCAAACATTCTGACAAAGTTTCATGAACTTTGGATCAAAACTGTGCCTTCTAGAGCTTACACAAGGCTTTTCTAAGATTTGACCTAGTGACCTAGTTTTTGACCCAACAAGACCCAGTTTCGAACTTGGCCTAGAGTTTATAGAGATAAACATTCTGACAATGTTTCATAAAGATTGGATCAAAACTGTGTCCTCTAGAGCATACACAAGGTTTTTTTTATGATTTGACCTAGTGACCTAGTTTTAGACCCGACGTGACCCAGTTTCAAACTTGTCCTATATACTATCAGGATAAACATTCTGACAAAGTTTCATGAACTTTGGATGACAACTGTGCCCTCTAGAGCGTACACAAGGTTTTTCTAAGATTTGACCTAGTGACCTAGTTTTTGACCCGACATGACCCAGTTTGGAACTTGGCCTAGAGTTTATGGCGATAAACATTCTGACAAAGTTTCATAAAGATTGGATCAAAACTGTGTCCTCTAGAGCCTACACAATGTTTTTCTATGATTTGACCTAGTGACCTAGTTTTAGACCCGACGTGACCCAGTTTCGAACTTGTCCTATATACTATCAGGATAAACATTCTGACAAAGTTTCATGAACTTTGGATGAAAACTGTGCCCTCTAGAGCGTACACAAGGTTTTTCTAAGATTTGACCTAGTGACCTAGTTTTTGACCCGACATGATCCAGTTTCCAACTTGGCCTAGATTTTATGGAGATAAACATTCTGACAAAGTTTCATAAAGATTGGATCAAAACTGTGTCCTCTAGAGCATACACAAGGGTTTTCTATGATTTGACCTAGTGACCTAGTTTTAGACCCGACGTGACACAGTTTCGAACTTGTCCTATATACTATCAGGATAAACATTCTGACAAAGTTTCATGAACTTTGGATGAAAACTGTGCCCTCTAGAGCGTACACAAGGTTTTTCTAAGATTTGACCTAGTGACCTAGTTTTTGACCCGACATGACCCAGTTTCAAACTTGGCCTAGATTTTATGGAGATAAACATTCTGACAAAGTTTAATAAAGATTGGATCAAAATTGTGTCCTCTAGAGCGTACACAAGGTTTTTCTATGATTTGACCTAGTGACCTAGTTTTAGACCCGACGTGACACAGTTTCGAACTTGTCCTATATACTATCAGGATAAACATTCTGACAAAGTTTCATGAACTTTGGATGAAAACTGTGCCCTCTAGAGCGTACACAAGGTTTTTCTAAGATTTGACCTAGTGACCTAGTTTATGACCCGACATGATCCAGTTTCGAACTTGGCCTAGATTTTATGGAGATAAACATTCTGACAAAGTTTCATAAAGATTGGATCAAAACTGTGTCCTCTAGAGCATACACAAGGTTTTTCTATGATTTGACCTAGTGACCTAGTTTTAGACCCGACGTGACCCAGTTTCGAACTTGTCCTAGATACTATAAGGATAAACATTCTGACAAAGTTTCATGAACTTTGGATGAAAACTGTGCCCTCTAGAGCGTACACAAGGTTTTTTCTAAGATTTGACCTAGTGACCTAGTTTTTGACCCGACATGACCCAGTTTCGAACTTGGCCTAGAGTTTATGAAGATAAACATTCTGACAAAGTTTCATAAAGATTGGATCAAAACTGTGTCCTCTAGAGCGTACACAAGGTTTTTCTTAGATTTGACCTAGTGACCTAGATTTTGACCCGACATGACCCAGTTTCAAACTTGTCCTAGATACTATGAGGATAAAAATTCTGACAAAGTTTCATGAACTTTGGATGACAACTGTGCCCTCTAGAGCGTACACAAGGTTTTTCTAAGATTTGACCTAGTGACCTAGTTTTTGACCCGACATGACCCAGTTTCGAACTTGGCCTAGATTTTATAAAGACTAACATTCTGACAAAGTTTCATAAAGATTGGATCGAAACTGTGGCCGCTAGAGTGTACACAAGCAAAAGTTGACGGACGGACGGACGTCCGGACACACGTACGACGGACGACGGACATCACGGTATCCCAAAAGCTCACCCTGAGCACTTCGTGCTCAGGTGAGCTAATAAAAATGTATGTTGTGACCCCTCTCATTGAGACAGTTCTACTGAGAGGTAACAACTTTTGTTTTTATGAAGATATATGGAGAATTATCCCTAAATTATTCCTTCTGATCTGGAACATTGGAGTATTTTAATTACCTATTGACTTCCTGATGCTATGTTCATAATCATTATTGACTTCTTCACTCAGATCATCTACCATGGGGTGAAGGTCAGTGTTTGTCAACAAGGGATTTGGTATCAGGCTGGCAACGTTCTTCATGACCTCAGCATTCTGAGGGGCTATCATTGATTTATGAATTCCCCTGTCTATATAGTAGTAGTACCTCTGAAAATATAATGTTAATCACTACAATTTGTAATAAGGATATAATTAATTTTAATCTAACAGAAAATAAATGAGATGCAACACCAGAAAACCAACAAAGTGGTTGTGTGCCCAGTGCAGACTCAGATCAGCCTGGGCATCTGCCCAGTCTGATCAGAATCTTCGCTGTCCACATGGAGGTAGCTTAGTCCCTTAGCTACCTTTAAGTGCTTAGCAAAGAGTCTGACCAGATTGGGCAGATGCCCAGGCTGATCTGAGTCTGCTCTGGGCACACAACCACTTTGTTGGTTTTCTTGTGTTGCGGCTCAAATGTCATAATATTCAGTGTTTTCTAATGATTCATCTTAAAGCTAAATGCCTTTTGCCTGTTTAATGCTATGAAACTAAGTGCTTCAAATACATACACTTCAAATACATCCAAACAATAACTCTAGGGTCCAGTTGTTTAAAGTATCGTTAGTCTAATGAGCTCGTTCAGAGGTCAACTTGTCAAGTGTTTTGCGTCTTTATAGCCAAATACCATGATATTTTTTGTTGAAAAATATGAGAGAAGCTTTTGCATTCTCACATTTTTTCAAGAAAAAATATTGGTGTATCTGAGATATTAACGGTTGAAATTTTAACATCTCATTTACTAACGACATCGTTAGATTTGAGCAACCAAGCCCTGAGGTTTTAGAAGTAGTGTGTATGCAAAGCTCCAGATCAGCTTGGAAATGAAAACTGATCACTTATATTTCTCTATACAAACATGCACTGGGACTTTATCAAGATTGCCTTGCCATGTCAATTCTAATGTGATCCTGCCACTGTTTTAAACCATCAAGGCCTTGTGGACTCCTCTACTGCACAGTTTGGACAGTATGAGCCTTGAGGGGGTGTCTAATATGATTTTAATTACCAACCTGCTTAGTTTTGAACAACCGGGCCCTGAGGTTTTAGAAGTAGTGTGTATACAAAGCTCCAGATAAGCTTGGAAAGGAAAACTGATCACTTATATTTCTCTATACAAACATGCACTGGGACTTTATCAAGATCGCCTTGCCATGTCAATTCTTATGTGATCCTGCCACTGGATTCAAACCATCAAGGCCTTGTGGACTCCTCTATTGCACAGTTCGGACTGTATGAGTCTTGAGGGGGTGAATTATCGCTGATTAACATGTGATGTTGGAGGGCAGATTGCGAAATATTAAGCGGTTGTGAACTATTAAGTCATTAGTATCTGCCCGACAACACATATTAATCAGTGATGATTATTGGTAAGGAAAATTATTTCAATTCTAACACTGTGTAGAATGAAAATGCAAGAATATTGCGACGTTTTCTTAAGAACTATTTTGAGGATGATGTTGACAGAAGTACATTTACACTCAAAGTCTTCCAGGGCCAAATTTGCACACTGCAATGTTAGCACCATGATTTATCACAAACTTTCACATGAAGCCGCTTCCTATATGCTAAGTGGGGAAAACATTAGCATTATACTGTTCACTGCATTTAGTGCAAACATTGCAGGCCCTGATCAAATGCAACGTTCTGCATTCTACACTTCTTGCGAGGACCTCATTTACATGTCATGAGACATGTGACAATATCAAGCTGTTTACTTCCCGATTTTATCATTTGCTGTCTTTGATTATCGCTCTCAGACTTACCTCAAGGTCCCTATCAGAAGGAATCCCTGTCTGATCCATATCTTCTGTCTCTATTGCTAGCATAATGTCTATCTGTTCATTAGGGGTCAGGGGTCGGCTAGGGGGGCCTTCCTGAACCTCCATCATATCAGGAGAGGCAGTCACATCAGCTCTGTGGAATACAGATTAAAAGAAAATAGTATTCTTTGAAGTGTGTATTCATAGTTATTCTTTTGACTTTCAAATGAATGTATGTTGTAACAAGGAAAAAGGTGCTACTGCCAAAACACCATTGTTTTCACCGTGAGGCCAGAAAAAAAACGTAATGTTGCCGATGACAGACCGACTCTTATGTTTGCCCGCCGACCCTAAAACTTTTTTTCAGTTGTAGCTGAAAAATGTTATCAGTTGTGGTTTCAAAATGGCTGCACCCGCGAGGCAGCAAAATTAATTAACTGAACTATATTAGATTATATTGTTTTTACTTGCATTTAGCTGACAGAAATAAGACTGAAGCACACTATTTATTAGTGGCTGCACCTGGAGGATTGCTAAGTCTCTAAGAGTATTATTACAGCAATTTTTAAGTGAAGGTGGTTTGGACCAGGTGGGGTAAAATTATAAATAATAATACTAATAAAAATAAAAAAAAGTTTTGCCGACCTACCAACCCAAATTTTTGGGGGCATGTCATTGGAAACATGACCATTTATAAGAACAAACAGTCCAGAGGCCCATTCTGATCAAGCACCTGATCTGCGTTCAAAGTGTTTGCTTGTTAACTACTATAGGAATATTTTGATTAAGTATCCTATTACAGTAAGGCAATGCCTCATTTGATGAACTAAATATATTTTCCTAAAATACAGCCATTGAAGTTTTGCTGTAGTGAAAAGGAAACATCTTTTGAGCATGAGAAGGTCATCTGACTTCCACTTGTTTTCTTTAGATTTTTTTGTTTGTTTTATTTTATAAATCTTCTTATTTTTGCCATTTTCTGTCATAAAACAATTAACATACCCCATAAAAGGCACATGTCCATTGGCTTTTCCATTCAGCATAGGCCTTCCATTCATCATCTGTTTGTCTATGGTTGTTCTACTTCGGGTTAGCTCTTTGGATCTTCTTGGACTTTTGAATCCATCTGGCACTGAAGGTAGATTGATCTTTAATTAAAGAGACTACATACTGGTATTATTCCATAAAATCATATGTTGTAACCCCTCATTAGAAGTGTCTTGTCAAGGTGTCACAGCATATGTTGTGACAATCCCAAAGTTTATAAATGTATCATGAAATACTTAAGATAAATGTGCTGTATGCATAGATGATCCCTCATCTGAACCATACTGTCAAGGTAGTTCCAGGCTCTGAATGCACATAGTGCCATTCATGTTGTGAATGCTAAATGCATTTTCAATATAAGATAATTGATAATCATTTCAATTTACAATTTCATGTAACACAAATTCACCACACACCTGATATTTTGAGCCATGACATGACAAAACAAAGGAAGACTCAGATCAGCCTGGGTATCCACCCAGTCCAATCAGAGTCTTTGCTGTGTTAATGGAGCTAGATTAGACCCTTAGCTACAGTACACGCAACGTGAAGACTTGATCTGACACCCTCTCGCGTGACACTTAAAATCGCGAGGAAGGGATTAAAATCCACGAGATTCTCTCGCAACTCTCACGCATTTCACACTAAACTTCCTCGCGTGTTTGAAAATCGCCACGTTCCACGCAAGAAAATTCCTCGCATCTCGCGTGAAATTCATAGAGTGATGTATGCGAGAAACTTTCTCGCATCACGCGTGGAATTTTGTCCAGGTAGGTACAATGTACATGTACAGTAAATGCAAGTTTCTATACATATACCTTTACGATTCGCAATGCATTTTTTTCGACGCTGATAACGGTTCAATTAATACATTGTAAGCGTGCGTGAATAACCTAATTGATCGCATCCTCAACGCAAGTATTGTTTGACCGTTACGAATTAAGGATGTGTTGATAAACAATCATGATCAGCGTAATTTTGTTGCAATTACGCAGCGAGTTAATTAGAGAGGCTTATGTTTGAAAGAATATTGTTAATAGGTTACTTAGTAGCAAAATTCTAGAATGATGACACAGACAAAAATTTTCGCTCAGCCGCCACCGATAATAGCCCAATCCATGTCAAAACAGTCACAAAGATCAAAGCGTTTCGATCAGCTTTTGAACTCAAAGCTATACCGCTAGTGGCACGTGCCGAAATGTTTATTTATTAACCAATATAAACTTTCTGATGTAAGAGCTGTCAAGTTTCCATTAAAAGCACACGCGACAACAATGACTTGATTAGCAAATGGGCTGTCTCAGAGGTGATTGACGTCCGCTTAACCACTCGCTGAAATATGCAAATTTGTAAACCTGTTGGTTTGACAGCTAAAAAAAAAAATACGTCACCGCTGCATCCTATTTTCAAGAAATATAGTAAATATGATTTTGCGTCGTGGATCAATAGTCAAAGTGTTTGGATTTTAAAAATGCATCAAAATGAATGAAAAATAAGAGGTGAGAAGTTTGTTTTTTATTCCGATCTCCGCGTTGCAAAATCACATTATCTATATGAAAAAAGAAACTGATTCTGCTGCGCGAAAAATTCTCAAAGTATTCGGACTAATAAACATAATATATATGTATTCATATTTAGAGGTGACTGAACGCATTCAGGGCCTTTGCCGTAATAAAATGTGAAGACGGTAGCATTTGTTGAAATACGTAAACACAGCACGTTTATAGGTCAGTCTCGTGCCTTGACATCAAAGGACGCCGCTCAGAGCACAAAATGGTGAAAGGAATCTTATTCCATACGCTGATAGTAAATATGAGGATCAGCCTGCGCAGTATTGTATACTATGCGACAAACTGGTATGCTTTACGCGTCATAGCGTGAGCGGTTTATGCCGTCTATTTGTTCGGTTATTTCTGGAATGGCTGAAATTGCCGATCGTAATTTTTGCCGCTAAAAATTTTTTAGTCTGCGCCAAAAAAGACCAGTCGGTTGGAAACCGGAATCACAACTTTTTTAGGCCCGAAGTAAAAATATAAATGAATTACCTGTACAACATATAATGACCTGTGAAATTGATAGGAATCGTTAATCCTTTCCACTCGAAAACACGCGTCACGCGTGATTAAGTTTGACGCCGATGACTCACCTGAGCATACATGGAGTTAATCCTTTCTCTCGAAAGTTGCGTGTCTCGCGTGAAAAGAAATTGTTTTCTCGCGAGTTTAACGTCACGCATCTCGCGAGTGTCTCGCATCTCCCACGCATTTCACACGCAAAAACCCCACTAAACTTTCGTGGAAAAGATTAAAATTTCTCGCGAGAGCGTGTCAGATCAAGTCTCCACGTTGCGCGTACTGTACCCTTCAAGCACAAAGCCAAGACCCTGATCAGATTGGGCAGATGCTCAAGCTGATATGAGTCTTTGCTGGGCTCACACCAACACTGTTGGTTCAGTCGTGTCACGTCTCATTTATATAAGGTATCACTCAACTATTAGTATCTTATCCAAAAAAAAGCTGCCGCATCATCTATCGTATAAAAAAATCATCAGAAATATTATTCCCCTATCTATGTAATAATTTTATTTGCTTCGAGTATCTTTTAAACTTGTTAAAGACAGACACTGTGATCTAAAATGAGGTGCTACCCTCTTTGATTGATCTCTTTTTTACCCGGCGTGAGTCAGATCATTGGCCTGAAAAGGTTATTCTTTCCATTTACAACTGAGCTAGCTGGGCAGGCACCTATAACCCTTTAAGCGTCAAAAAAGCAGATAAAATTTTATGTCTGTAAAATTTCAAAAAAAAATTATCCAAGCTACATAAAGTTGAGAATTCAAAGACTGGAGAGCAAACAGTGTAAAACCAGATCAGGTGGCTCTTGATGAGCCATCTCATCTGGATTTACACTGTTTGCAAATTCAACTATTTTCAGTGTTGGCACTGTAAGGGTTAAACTCCCAGCAAACATGAACTCAGGGTCTAAGGTTATAAAACTTGAGAATAATCTCAAACTCAAAATAAAGCACACTGACTGGCTGCTTCCGAGCATGTGCTTGGAAGCAGCCAATCAGTGTGCTTTATTTTGAGTTTGAGCATGTGCTCAGAAGCAGCAAATCAGTGTGCTTAATTTTGAGTTTGAGAATGTACTCAAGTTTATAACCTCCGGGCCAGATCTTTGACTACATGTATACCGGTACTTACTTTTTGTTCTTCCTCTAGTAATTTTTGGCAAGTCTTTTAGTTTGAGATCACTGGCGGATGGTGTGTAATTGTTGGCAATAGATTCACTGGGAGTCCGGTGGTATTTCTGTTCTTTGAAAGGGGCTGCCAGAGTCCATGATGTTCCCTTCATAATCGGTGGGTGCTCACTGTTCCTGAGCACGATCTATAAAGTCATAGGAACATGATTAATGTACATAGAGCTAGAGACAAGACCAGATCGCATTTGTAGAATTTCTGGTTTATGAGAGACTTCAGGCCCTCCAGAAAGATAAAAAAATGTCCTTTTGAATGTTAGTTTCATAATGTGTCCCACTCAAGGATTGCAATTTTTTATATGCATTTTCTTTGAAAACTTTTTATTTTATTGTTTTATCCACTAAACCTTTAATGACGACAGAACTGACTTACTTTAATTCTAGTCCCAGTCTCATATATGATTTAGCAACTCTTATAGATTTCCTCTGCCATGACATGGCCATTAAAATTTTGACCGTTTCTTGAAATAACAATACCTTTAGTGGTGTAGGAACAGAGAAGATCCAGATCTACAAGAGTTTTGTAGACTGAAAAGGAAAAACAGCTGTTTCAACAGACCCCAGAAACTAAACGACTGAACAGATATCCGATAGCAAATCCAGATCAGACTGCTCCTGTCATTAGGCACTTCTGTCCCAAAAGGATCATTACAGATCCCAGCAGGTGCACAATGTTGAAACAACATGGAATCAATGTTGATTCAAAGTTGTGATTCAATATTGTTTCTCTTGGAGAAAAATTTAGCAATCCAAAATACATTAGCAGTTTTACCTTGTATAGATCTGAAGGCTCTTTGACGGCACTTGGCAGGGGAGGCAACCCTGGCAGGCCCCTCGTCTTGCTGCAGCTTTGCAGTGGAGTCTCCACATACTGGAAAAGTACAACAGCAGCTATGAGAAAATTGATGACACCTTTTATGGTGTATGTATACACCTCCAAGGGAGATCATTCTCATCTGAAAGTATAGTCTCCCTTCTAAAAAGCAGGATACGGTACTCCTTAGGAAAGAATCTGCTCCTCCTGAGAGCAAATATTTTCTTTTTAGAGTTGACCCATTGGATTCACCTACCAGCCAGGACAGCAAATTGTGTTACAGTAACTCTGCCTAGCAAAAATGGTGGCCAAACAGCTTAATCATACAACATTCCATTATATGAGAACTTCAATTATAATTAAGTAAAGCCTTTTTCAAAAGCAGTAATCCAGATCAGCCGCATATGTGACATAGTCATGCTGTTAGTTACTTTAGTTACTGCAAGATCCACATACCGTATTTAATGCAATCATGTATTAAATATACATTTATATATTTGGTAACCTCAACTTTCTCAGCAACATTCCTATCTGTATCTGCATGGTTCACTTAGGTATTTCTTTCCCTACAGTTGAATATATCCAAAAAAAAAAATATGCAATTTGTTCAAAAAGAGTGGCAGCTAACCTGCCAGTGCATTGTGTGCATGACATCTATCTCCTTGTGCATTTTTTTCCACATGTTGTTATGTTGGTTTAATCAACTGTTCTGAAACATTTTCTTTGATACAAGGTTCAAATGGCTTGTAATTTAAGACTTATGAAAGCCTTATTCCCTTTTTGCTTATCTACTTTTCATTTTTTTTTAACTTTTTCATCTTTCTCTTAAAGGTAGGTTCCTGTACTTTGGAATGCATCAAAATTTTGATGATCTTTCATCCAAGTTGTTGGAAAGCACTTATAAACGGAAATGAATAAGTTTCACTAAAAAGTGTAAATCAAAAAAATATTAGAAAAATTGTTTTGCAAGGGATTTCCTAACTCTGCTTCGCACACCAGTTAGCGCTATTTTTAGTTCGCGCCAAAAATAGATAACGCAGCTGAGGTCATGCTGCACTGCATTTTGGGATAGTTTCAATCCATCCACCATGCCAGGACCTCTAGGAGAGCTCATGACAAGGGAAAATTGACCTTTTGAGAATGGCATCAGAAATCGCGCACTTATAGACATAATAAAAATAGTTATTTTTAGAACTGGAATTCCAACGAAAGAAAATAAACCAAAAGGGAAAACGACAATTTCTTCAACATCTGACGAGTTTCTCAGTAGCAACAAATTCAGAAAAATAAGAGAATTCAATACTGCTCAGAAAAAGACGAAATTATTTTGTGGACATAATTGTTATCGCTAGTACAGGAACCTACCTTTAAGACAAACTTTTTTTTATATTATTTAATTATTTATAATAACAGTGTACACAGAAGTAGCCAGTCAAAATCTCTATGCTTCTTCAAATGAGTCGGAAAAAGTTCAAGCACCAAAGGCACAACTTTCATTATGCATGAAAATGGTCCATTCAAATGTTCAAAGAATACTTGTGAAAAACTTTCATACAATGCATACAACTATGACTGTAGAAACAATTTTAGTATACATTATTACAAGCATTTAAACAATACTCTTGAAAACTATGTACAACATTGTAAAGAATGAAGCATTGCGTCTACTATGACTATGACAGCATAATGGCAACTAAAATAACTAAATGAAAACTCAAGTTAAATATAGTAAAACCATAATTGACCCATTTACCGCACCGTGCGCTTAACTTCTTCAAAATTGCAACAAAAAGATGTGGTTAAAAATGTATCTAATAACCGCACACTCAGAACAATGAAATGCAGGGTGACTGGAAAGAGGCAACATGGGTAGGACTGGAAATACCTTGTCTTTATACTTTTCATGATATGAAAGCCTTGAGTTCCCTGTTATTTATTGGATTTTGTGAGAGTTTCAAAGAAAAAGCAGTGTGTGCTTGTGCAGTTTTTCTGGAAATGGCCTAGGGGTGCGGTTATAGGGGCATGTGGGGTAAATGGGTCGATTTCGGTATACTAATAATGCAACAGATTTCTACAATTGTAAATTCATTAGAAGCTCTGAATATTTATTTCTCTAAAACTACCGTTATTTGTCTGTCCTGAAGCTCTTTTGCTTGCTGACAAATACTGTCATGACAAAAGATCACTGACATCAAAGTCTCAGAAAACAGATATGATGCTGTGGCTCCAGAATCTATAAAATTAATTATCTAGGGCTTGTTGTTCAAAACTAACGACGTCGTTAATTAACTTTTTGTTAAAACTTCAACTGTTAATATCTGAAATACCCTAATATTTTTTACTGACAAAATGTGAGAAGCTTTTGCACTACAAAATCTTCTCACATTTTGTCAACAAAAATATCAGTGTATTTGTTTATAAAATATTGGGACAATGTGTAATGAACTACCATACTTATCCTGGGCTCAGCTGTTCAAAGCATTGATAGCTGCATGAAGTATGATAGTCAAGTATTTGTTAAGTTTTCTAGCACACACAAAATCAAGTTTGCTACCTTTTTTTCCCTGTTTTTCCTGAAAAAATATGAGGTGCTTTTGCACTGTAAAAGCTCTTCATATTTTTGGCACAAAGGTAGTATTTTGGGTGAAATATGGTTGAAGTTAACTAACAGCGTTGTTTAAAAATCCAGGGTATAGTTGTCTATGATATGGATCAACAGTGCTTGCTCATACATTTTAGTCCCAATACCGGTATTTAGAGTCATCATAGTTCAGTCTTGATGCTAGTTTTGATATTAATTATTGCGTTAACAGAAGAAAAGCTTCTATCATACTCCCAGTGGGTAAACAATGTTGAAACAACACTGAACCACTGTTGATTCAAAATCATGATGTTGAATCAACGCTGATTCAATGTTGTTTCAAAGCAAATCTAGACAATGTGCAGTCTGGTGAAGGAATGTACAGTTTGCCCAGACAGTTACTGGACTTGTAACTAGCAAACTGTGGATCCCCTGACCAGACAGCTGGTATTCCGGTATTTATTCAGCAATAAGACAGGGACACACACACACCTTCCAAAATGATCCCAAGTATGTAAATCTGTCAGTGTCATACTAATTATGCAATAAGATGTTTTGTCCCTTTGTAAGTTGTATTAATTCTGCAATAAGATTTTTTTTTCTTTCATAAACCCAGGGCTCTAGATAAGAGGGAGTATTTGGTGATAATTAGGGATAATTTTGGTTAATTCTGCATAAAAATATATGTTGTGACCCCTCATCTGAACGGTCTCGAAGAGACAATTCAGATGAGGGGTCACAACATATGGTTTAAATGAGAAATAAGAAAAATTATCCCTCAATTATCATCAAATACTTCCTCTTATCTACAGCTCTGAAAAGAATTCCAAAATCTGAACCCATTATGCAAGATGGACCTAGAATTTTTGGATTGTTTTGGAGGGGACCCCCCTTTTCCCATCTGATAGCCAAATAAATACAGTAGCATACATTGTATGCCGGAAGAAAGACATGTTATGAAATGGTTAAAATTTAGCTACATGGTCTAAAAGTGCCAGCTTACAATCTGTTCCATTTTTTACCTTTGGATGTGTTGTCTGTAAAAAGAACAAGATTACAAACAACACTTAACCACTGGTGCTTGGATAGTCAATGAGGACATCAATGTCTCAATTTGTCCACAAGCATAAAAGTATTTTATGTATGATCATATTATGCTGTATATGTACTTGGTTTTTGCTGAAACGATTTTCACACCTGGTTAACTATGTTTTCAAAGATGTTACAAAATGAAAAAGAGATGTTGCAAAATGAAAAAGAGTCATAGTTACCAAACGACCAGGTCGTTTGGTAACTGTGACTCTATTTCTTTTCATAATAGCCCTTGTATATACTTAGTTAACTAGGGGTGATTTTTGACCCCGCAAATGACTTTTTGTCCCTTTAAAAATATATACTGCGCAAAAACATATCGGACAAGAATCATTGTATAATGGGACATTTAAATTGATTGTGATAAAGAAAAGTTGTTGATTAGTTATCACTTTGCAATTTTCAATTGTTCCCGAACTAAACAGAATGTTGTGTGACCAACTAAACGAGACGAAACTTCAGAGTGTTAATTTTCTATATTTTATTTTGTATGTTTTTGTAGATCTTTACTTTGAATAAAAACCATATATACAAGTTCACAATTTTATGTATATGTACATGTCCACTTGTCACAATACATTTTGAGCTCAGGGGCCCAAGCCCCTGACTTTCTTAAACTATATTAAAGTCACATTTTTATTTGTATTGTTATTATTCTCAATATATAAACATGTCTTCACTCTTCAAAAGCTAAACCTGAACTGTTTGGTAAGAGGTATATTGCCCTCTTTGTTTTGGAGTTTCCAATAGTGAAACAAAGAAATGGATACCTTGATGCACCTATGCACATGTTGTCTTTGAATAATTAATAGAAATCTTATTGTGTCTTTTTGACCAGTTGGTAAATATTGGCTAAACAGCATAAGTCATGTAAATAATAAATTAACTTTAAAGAACCTACAAAAGATAGAAGAATATCAAATTATTGTACATCTGTGTGCCTTGACCATCTTAAAGATTTCACCAAGTCATTTCTCAAATACAGAAAAACAAAACCTTATTTTATAAATCTTCATAGAATATAGTGAAACCTAATTTATCTCTATGATAATATTCCCCTCCTTTTAAAATTGTGATGTCCTCATCACAGTACTCATCATTTAATTAATTTAAGTTTAATTCACTTATCTTTTAAAACTAATAGGTCTATTTAGGGTGTCCCATACCAATAAAGAGAACATTTTGATATGCCTCATTGACTATTCGCATTTTGATGAACTTTGTCCTTAATCAGTTTCATTTCTGTTTGATTACAATAAGTTTTAATGACTTCAATTCTGTTGTTAGTCTTTGTTCTGTCTGTGACTTCATATTGTTACAAGACATAATTTATATCAGATACATATGTCGATTCTCTGCATTAGTCCACTACCAGCTTCTCTGAGGTATTACTATGGTAAATGCATTAATCACATACTGTATTTATTTCTGATTGACAAGTTACACAACTAGTATTAAGTAACTTGTATTTTTCTCTTTATTCATCCACTCATTTTATCTCCTCGTTTAATTTTATTATAATTATTATTTGTCTTGAACAGTCACTATTTTATGATACAACTAAACCTACAGGTCATTGTTTTAATTTAGCTTAAAGTAATCAAACAGTTAAATTATCATTTAAAATTATCTTTTTTTCTTCTTTTTTTTTAAATAGTGCATTCAATGTAGGAACAGACAAAAACAATGATTATCAATGGGCCAGCATGACAAAACAAGCAAAACTGTATGCAAGAAGAAGGTGATCAAACTTCTTCCAGAATACTAATTAAGTTCTACCTATTTCATGCCAAGTATCTGTCCACATCGGCAATGTATGCTAGCAGGTATTCATTTTTTTTAACCAACTTACACTATTTATCAACAAGAACCCCTTTTTGTAATTTCTATTTAAAAGTAAGCTTAAAAACTCTAAGGAAACAGCAGATAAAATCATTTGGAACACAAATTTACTTAGCATTATTGGTGGAGTGGAAATTTAACATTTGCATCATTATAGTTCTACATTTTTTTTATCTCTTAAATATACTGGTTTTCAACTAGTTCAATTTATCATCTATTTTGTTAATTTATTTGAATTATTCTATAGCTCTCTTTTGGTGGTAATATCACTTTGTTTCATGTTTGTTTTCTTTTTGTTTTTTCTTTTTTAACACTGCATAACTAAAAATTTTACTGTGACATGTACAAATACATATAAAATACATATACTGAATCAATGACATATGATAACGGATGAAGTATGAAAAATATACATATATAGTTAAACAGTAGTTGTCAAAAAATTCATGTACAGTTCCATTTTTGGTTGATTATTTTTTAACTAGATCAGAGTTCCTTATTCAGATAAAATCCTTCTAAATTTTCACTTCTTTAGAAAATGTCCAAAAGATAAACAGCATCTTCTAAGTAAAAGTCAGTAGTTCCAACAATAAGTAACATCTTCTAAGTAAAAGTCCTGGGGAATTCATCGTTGAAACACTTCTTCTTGTTGGGGAATTTCACTTCACAAAGTCCCGGAGATTTTCTTCTGTTTATTTTGTTGGTAGAGCAGCTCACTTCTGTCCATGTTAATGTCCCAATTTTGTGAGGAGGTTTCAGGATCGCGGAGCAGCTAAAAAGTGCTCCTACCGCGGATTCAAGCACCATTTGTGATAAAGAAATTTTGTTAGTTACTTCCTTTATCACTTTGCATTTTTCAGTTGTTCCCGAACTAAACAGAATGTTGTGTGACCAACTAAACGAGACGAAACTTCAGAGTGTTAATTTTCTATATTTTATTTTGTATGTTTTTGTAGATCTTTACTTTGAATAAAAACCATATATACAAGTTCACAATTTTATGTATATGTACATGTCCACTTGTCACAATACATTTTGAGCTCAGGGGCCCAAGCCCCTGACTTTCTTAAACTATATTAAAGTCACATTTTTATTTGTATTGTTATTATTCTCAATATATAAACATGTCTTCACTCTTCAAAAGCTAAACCTGAACTGTTTGGTAAGAGGTATATTGCCCTCTTTGTTTTGGAGTTTCCAATAGTGAAACAAAGAAATGGATACCTTGATGCACCTATGCACATGTTGTCTTTGAATAATTAATAGAAATCTTATTGTGTCTTTTTGACCAGTTGGTAAATATTGGCTAAACAGCATAAGTCATGTAAATAATAAATTAACTTTAAAGAACCTACAAAAGATAGAAGAATATCAAATTATTGTACATCTGTGTGCCTTGACCATCTTAAAGATTTCACCAAGTCATTTCTCAAATACAGAAAAACAAAACCTTATTTTATAAATCTTCATAGAATATAGTGAAACCTAATTTATCTATATGATATGATTAATATGTGTGTTTGCCAATAGCTAAAATAGTCTGTTCAATACAATGATTTTTCTGTTTTACGCTTGGGCAAGGTCCAAAGTAGAGATAAACATTTTTCCAATATCTGAAAATGCACCCTCATCCAAGCTTTAGTGCAGGATGAAGGTCATTATTGGAATAAAGCCGGAGGCTGAGCAAGTATGAGATAGCATATCCTTGGCAGTGTAGCTCACTGTGCAACGCCCTTTCAAAGAGAGTAAATCTGGTAAGACCATGTGACCACACCTATATAAAGCAGGTATTCACCATAACAGGTCATATTTTAAAGATGTATGTTTTGTTGCATGCAAATAACTGGGAGGGTTCAATGAAATGTAATTCTATCAATAATGTTATTACATAATATGTTCTTAATATTTGATAACCGTGTTATGGGTGGGTGCATACTTGCTCAGCCTCCGGCTTTATTCCAATAATGACCTTCATCCTGCACTAAAGCTTGGATGAGGGTGCATTATTTTCATAAAGCCTTCAGCTTTCACAAGTATGAGATAGCATTTTTAACGGCAACAAAACATTAGGCATATAAAACCATGAAGAAAGTTTTGATGTGCCAGTAAATGTATTAATCATTATAAACAGATAATGATAGTCTTTCTGGAGAAATTTGTATTAAAATGGAAATTTATTTGTGATATTTACTTGTAAACCAAATGACTCAAATCAGGTGAATCAAATATATAATAATGTGTGTATATCTGTATCTGCATTATACAAAGCAGAACAACTGCTGGCATACACTTTTAAAAATTCTACACCCATAACATACAAATCTCAATTAACAAAGATACTAAAAAAAAACTATAAAAATCTCAAAATCAGGATAATACTACAAGATAACAATATATCCAGGAACACTTCTGAACCATTTTTTTTTTTTTTTTTTTTTTCTGCAAAAGACTGACAGCTGCAACTGTCTAAATGTTTTCATTTAAAAGAATAACATCATAATGGAAAATTAAAGAACATAGACCTATCTTAAGATTAGAAAAATTTTCAACACTATAAAACACGTTTGTGGAAAACCAGTGACAGAACTTCCCAACACAGGCAATACTGGTAAATTCCCCATACAAATATAAAATAGGTAAACTGTTACGACTGCATTATGCAAATATTTCACAAAACGATTTCACTTCTTTTTTTTTTTTTTTCTTTTTTTTTTTTTTTTTTTTGTGTGTGTAAAAATCTAAAGATACAACTGTTACCTCTTTCAGAAATTGACTGAATTTTCAGCAGCATCTAATACACAAAATCATTTTATTTATTTTACAATTCTTAACTAATTTATCATAAATTGTTTTACATCAACTAGCTATTATTCATTAATAATTTGAATTCTGTAACTTTTAATAAACTTCCTAAGTAAATTATATATCTAATAAGTACAGCTGATAAATACATGTACATCTGTCTGTGCACCAGTAATGAATAGAAAACACAGAGAAGATCTACTTTTCAAACTGAGGACTAAATTCATACCCATTCAAGTCTCACATTATAGCCCCAATAGGAATCCTGAATAAGTAAAGTCTGTACAATAGGCATACAGCAAATAATGTCTCCACTGTTGGTACAACAGATTTAACTTTCATTTTTTTTTTTTTTTTTTAAATAATGATGATAATTTAAAACAATAAAAGTAATAATTATGAGCAAGTATAATGAACTTATTTTCAGAGAATAATACACTTGAATGAAAAGGACTGTGTGCAAAGACAACAGTAATTTACTGCCTGAAGTGATCAAATAAAAAACCAAGTTCTATGGAAGATTAGTTGTAATGCTAAATGTTGTCACCCTCGTAAAATAAAGACTTTACTTGCTTACTATACAGGCATAAACTCATATGCAGTTATGCTGACACAACTGATTAGATTTTTATTTATTTATTTATTTATCTATTTACAACTAAAGCACATGGAGACTCCTAGAGACTGAAAAGATCTTGTAATGTTTCTAATTTACACAGATCTTACAGATTCAGACACTAAGAATAATATAAGTAGCTTCTGACAGCTTAAAAGCTGCTTTATTTATTTATTTATTTTTGCTGAATACTTGTAAGTTCCTTAAATAACTACTTCAAGTTTAAAATATATCTTTACTGGTACCTTGAACAGTACAGTATAAAATAGTTATTACCAATCTTTTGGTTCATATTGTATGGTATATCAAATCCAATGAAGCATTTGACTACCAAAATTACTCTCAACATTCGGACACTAAAACATGCAAAAATTTTCTATAAAACCTAGCTTCAATGAAACCAAAATTGAAACAATATATTTTTAACCATCATGTTATATGGTTTCTATAAATCAAACTCTTCTGTAACAGGAAATATTAATTAAATCTTGCTTATCACTAATATGATACTGCCCGTTTTATAAAAACATAAACAGTAAGGCTTGTTATAACTGTATTTACCATAAAGAAATGAAAATTCTGAACAAAACCAGTAACAGGAGGAAATAGGTCTCTCTTTTCTCTGAAATACTCATTTTTTATACTGACATCATTTATCATGAATATTTAATCAATTCATAATGAACAATAAACCTGCAATATTCAGCCTTGATTAATAATAATTTTATATAAAGGTAAAGACACAAAATCTTCTGTTTTAATGCTTAATGGACTTGCGGCAGAAATGTGAATGTTGTGTCATTACGCTGACCATGATCTAGAGAAAAAATATACTGCCGTTGTTGTAATATTGAACAGACAAATATGGTATTTTAAATAAAGATTTTTGATCAATTATCACCAAACAGTAAAAACAACCATCAGGACTTACTGTCTTGTTTGTGGCAAGAAGGCCAATATTCCTCAAACACAAAAATACGTAGAATGGAAATCACATTGAACAATATGAGTTCCATGTGATGGAAATGACCACCTTCAGTATTCTTTTTGAACTCTACACATCAGCTGACAACATAAAGTGTCAGTCTCTGTGTATAATAACAGTTAAACATCTCTGATTGTTTTGGAAGTATTATTCCAAATACTTGGATATCACTATTCCTGTGATCATTTTTATCATTGTTATTTTTTCATCTTCAATGATGTAACAGTATAAATCAACTATTAAAATCTCTGTTTCCAGTCCAGACTGAGAAAATGCCTCAAAGACTGAGCTCATTTTCAAATTTAATAAGAACAGAAAGCATCATCACAACTTTCTGATAATATAAATTATTTTTTACTGGTATTATTGTGATCTGTTACACACCAACCAACGACTATCTATGAGGAAGAAATCTACATTTGCTGCTGTATGTACATGTATGTAGACATGTACTATGTAAAACCAATCTCTGGCATGATATTATAGGATTCATGCCTTCTTTTTATTTATTTTTTTTTATTTTTTTTGCTTCTATTATTTATTCATATATTATTATTATATTATGTGTCAATTTATTAATCATAGATCATCTTTATTTTATTTATTTTGTTTGAGCCTGAGAATTTCTCAGTACAAACATTTATCTTCATGAACCAAGAAAAGTGATATGATATAGGCTTCTGTAGCCCGGTACAACTCTTACATAAGTTGTACTATA
This sequence comes from Ctena decussata, assembly GCA_963989385.1. Taxonomy (NCBI): domain Eukaryota; kingdom Metazoa; phylum Mollusca; class Bivalvia; order Lucinida; family Lucinidae; genus Ctena; species Ctena decussata. The sequence continues at coordinate 55,947,817 of OZ022500.1, read as the reverse complement.
ATAATTTTGAAGTGAAAACAGCAGTTTTTCTCACCTGCTATACAAGCAGAAATAAGACATAGGAAATAATTTTCCCCTGTCGACATATAATCTTAGTTGAGTTGTTTTGTGTCACTGCACAAACAGGCAAAATACTGCATTCTGCAGAATTCTTACCAATTATACAGGTTAACCTGTCAATGTATAACAGGAAACCTAATTATTATTGTAGGAAAACTGATACAAAACTGCTGAACACAATATAAGGTATAGATTCCCAAGACCTAAAGGCCTTAGGGGCAGTGGGGGTGAAAGGCCCACTGTATATTTGGCACAGATTATGAAAGGCGGAATTCATTCCTCTCCTTACATGTCTCGATTTAATGCCATTCTGACACTAAAAATGACTTCTAGTGTACAAAATAGATACAGGTTATAGGGGTAAACATAAAACAGTATCTTGCCTCTGCAAGGTCTAAAACTACCCAGTATATCATATCTGGGTCAATATAACTGTACCCACATGTAACCAGTATGTACTTCTTTACAGACCAACAACTGTCTAACATGAGTTGTTTACTAGTTATGAGCTTACATGCTTTCAGCATGCTCAGGGAATAATTATAAAATAATCTGAACTGACATGCATTGGCATGGTCAGGATATAAATTTTCATTTGCACTATAATCTGAGGTTACAATTGTCAGGGCGCCTAAAAATCATTTGTAAAATAATCTCCAGTGAAAAATTCCTTTCTTTTCCATTTTTTTTTTTTTTTTTTGAGATAACATCTCTCATTATGGCTAACCTGATAGTAGACACTATTATTCAGTATAGAGCTAAATATATTGGGAGTCAGACCAAGACCACCCAGACTACAACCTGTCACACTGTACCAGTGTAAGATTGCATGTACAAAAACAAATTATCTGGGACCAAAGAGAAACTTCTTTGGGTCTAAGTAGGAAGACTACGTCTTTCACAATATGGCAGAAAAATAGCTATTGCTTGTCAACAGGCTAGTCATGGAAAACAATGATTTTTCAACAGAAAATATTTGGACAGTGTGAGCCAAAATCACACAATAAATAGAAGATGAATTTATTTAAAGTATCCTACTGAAGGACAGCGTCCTTTCAGGAACTTTGTAGTGACAAAATCTGCACTACGTGCAACAGTCACATCATAAACTGGAGATTAATTTATAACAAAATTTCACAAAAATTCACAAACTTACCACAGTGAGATGTGTAGTAGCTACACGCCAAAGAAAATATGACCTGTTATGGTGAATACCTGCTTTATATAGGTGTGGTCACATGGTCTTACCAGATTTACTCTCTTTGAAAGGGCGTTGCACAGTGAGCTACACTGCCAAGGATATGCTATCTCATACTTGTGAAAGCTGAAGGCTTTATGAAAATAATGGTGTATAATGACAGAATGACATATCCAGATTAAGTTGCAAATCATTAGTGGACTGTGTAGAAGATAAAAGTTAGAATCCTACCGAAACATAAAAAATTCATATTGGAACACCATAGTGAGTAGATTCACTTTCAGGAGAGGCAACTCTGTCATTTTCATATTTGCCTTCTTTTTCAATGGGGCTCAACTTTTAAAGGAAAGAATTTGCTCCTCTATTCTTTTCTTTAAGAGTAGACCCCTTTTTGAAAGGGTTTGGTAGCCTAGGTAAGCAAACAGAAACCACAGAAGTTGTCTCCCTTAAAAAAACTGGATGACAAAACATGCCAGTGTACCCATAGTCCCATACAGCTTAATTCTAACCCTACTATTTACTGTAATGGACTCCACCATTTATAAATGTCCAGTTAGAATTGAAACAGAACAGAACAAAAATCCAGTATAGGGATTTTTTATGAAATTATTGACTTAAAGGTACACAGTGCAGAACCCAACTGGACCTCGGGGTTTTCCCTCAGTTCAGAATGTGAGGAGTCCTTTGGACCCTTATTTATTTATTTTTTTTTTTTAAGAGTCTCATGCAGAAAATTAGGGGTCCCGTTCTATTATTTATCTTAAATAATTTTGTCTAAGGTGTTTAAAAATAGATATTCTGTGCTTAATATTCTGTAAATAAATAACTAATATTTGATTCTTTAACCATATTCAGTAATTGAAACCATTCCCGACACTAGAATTCATAACCTTCAGCTTATGCTGTACCCTAAATCTGTGAATCCCCCAGGACTCTCAAGATTTTTTTTCTGGGAGTCCAAAAAATGATTTCGGGAGTAAATGCGGCAGAATCCTGTGTCAGGGAAACCCCTGAACTGGTGTATGCAAAGCTTGCTTTGCTGTGAACAGAACAGAACTTAACTTTGTATAAATATCTCAGGACACTCACAGGTGGCATAATATGTCAGTATTTTAATAGTAGGGTGCATTATTTCATATAAAGCAGAGACGTTTGAAATATTTCAGCTCTCCAGTTCATTATACATTAGATAATGTACATTAAAAAAATTTAAGGGTAGTTGGTTGGTAATTGGGTAAACCTAAACATGCCTTTTCCATCCATATGAATTACAGACGGCACATTCTGATTATCCCCTAGGTGCTTGCTTAATACAGGTTGGACTGTGTTCCAAATGCATTAGGACCAGCGTTATTACAATAGCACAGTGTCTATATGTTATTCTTTCGAATGTCAGTGCAAAATCGAAAGTTTAATAATCAAACAGGGTTTCTAACATTTTTTCAGTAGCAATAAAGACAAATCTGAAGACATCTTATCATTTACTTTTATCAGCCACACTTTGTCATTCAATCAAAAAGCAATTTGAGACTTCATAAAACTGAGATAAGAGCATTATCAATGATCCGACTGAAAGATAATCTTAATAATGCTCCACAGTAGGAGAGCAAAACAATCAATTATTAACAAGAAGCATTTTATATACCATAGAAATTTAAGTATTGGGACAGACAGGTCTGAGCAAGCAGTGCAGACCCAGATCAGTCTGCTCCAGAAGGAGCAGTATGATCAGGGTCTACTCTGCTCTCTCTTTCATTTGCATCTTTTGGACACATTACGGGACTGAAAACCCAAACTGTTAAATTTAAGAACAGTTACTGAAATTATTTTGGATGTCCCAATTTCTAGAAATTTTAGGGTAGTGCCAATACAGTCCTGTTGCTGCAGGAAGGAGGTTACAGTACAAAGTTTATTTATCCCTAATATTGGGGCAATGTAATGAATTTCCATAACTATCTTAAATTTTGGTGATTTTCCCATGTGGCGATGTCAACTACAACAGTTGGCAGGGAGAAAAACAGTGTAGACCCAGATCAAACTGCTCATGTAGGAGCAGTCTGATCTGGGTCTACACTGTTTGCTCAAGCACCTCTGTGCCACTCTTTTACATCATAACCAAAAAACATAAAGAATTGATCACAGACGTGCTCAGTTTCCTAATCTGTTAATTGTTCTGGAACTTCCAGAGAATTTCATCACAACTGTCAGAAAACAAGACATCAGCTATAGAGTTGACTAGTCTATGGCTTTTAACTCACACAAGACTGTCTGTAGTAAAGTTAACTAAAATCTATCCATGTAAAAAGGTCATGTGTTTTTCAAGTGAAAATACTATCATTTAAAGGTCCAGCATGAACATCTTTGAAGAAGTTTCAATTGAACTTAATGTTTTAACTTATGATCCAATATTGAACTCTGACTGTTGTTCAGACCACCTGAAGGCAGCTGCAACCAGGCCTCCATTGAGACCATTTGATGGCCATTCAAAAATGCTGCTAGCAGACCTCCATTTGGGAGCATTTGACGGTAATTCAAAGTTACTTTTTATCTTTTTTTTTCCCTTTTTTTTGAGGTTATTGAAACAAGCAGAAAATTGATCAGGCTGTGCAAAATATGAATGTTGATCTGACTTTCTTGTCCATTCCCAAGCATGCCATGAATTACTTCACAACATCCCATCTATAACAGAATAGATTTCATGAAATGGCCTCATTAGTGACCCTTACCATAAGCCTACTTTTATTTTGGGCCAACCTTAAAAAATATCTTAATTTGTGTTCCCTATCTCAACACTGTCAAAAAAAAAAAAAAAAAAAAAAATAGAAGACAAAATGATAGTTTGGTAAAATATTTTGTTGTCTTCTCAAAGATTACTCATGATAATAAACTCCAAATATGAGAAAATTATCATAAACACCTTAGTGACCTAAATGTTCAAAGCAGAAAAATTGTTGTTAAGCAAAACATAATGGAGGGATCCATTCAACAACAGTGAAGCAAAATTTTTCATATGGTTTTTGAAATGTAACTGCGTTCTGCTTAAGTCTTTACTATTTGCTGATGAAAATTTGGACAGGAAGTCCAAAGAAGCAACAAAGCTTCTCAGGTTTCTAAATTTTGGAATCATAAACTGACCTTTCGACAGCAATGTTGGATTTAAAAGCTGAGTTGGTAATGCATGACATATTTGACATTTCAGTGGTTTTTGTATGCTTTAAGGTAAATTCTGGAATAAAAAAATGGTTTTATTTTGAAAAAATCATATTAGTTCAATTTTTTATGATTTTTTTTTTCCATAGGAAAATTCCAGCGGTCATCACAAAAGGTAGATATGTGAATCATGTATTCGCTGCAACACTGCTAAGGCCAAAAAAAAAAATGTCTTGTTTCTGGAAACTTCACCAAAAAAATAGGGTCGGTAGGTAGGAAAAAATTTTTTTAGAGAATTTTTTAAACCTTCTCCAAGCAAAGCTGTGACTCTAAACCCCTTTTCAAATGTTTAGAGTTCTTCTAAAACTGAATTCACTGAGCGCGAGTGCGCAACGCTTCTAATGACTGATTTTTCCGTCGAAACATGCTGGCATTTCTCAATGTAAATCGCCAGCAACGACGACGCCATCTTGATGGAAGACACGATTGCAGTAATGGCTTACGCCGCGGGACTTGTATAACAAGAGGCCCACGGGCCACAAAGCTCACCAGATCTCTAGCTCAAAATTGCTATCAAAATTGCTGTCACAATTGTACAGGCTAATACAAAATATACAACTACAAAGTCTCAGTCTGAGAGTCTGTTGAGTTGACAACAAAATATATAACTATTTTCCATATTTTGATTGCAGTAAATGTCATTTTTCAATTTTCCCCAGTATAAGTCAATGCAACTCTATAGCAACCAAACGAAAGAGCCTATTTTCATAAAAAACACAAACTTTCAACCCCCCAGCCTAAGGATACTACAGATGAATTCAGGCCTTATTGGCCCAGTGGCTTCTGAAGAGATAATTTCGTAAGTATTTTTTTTCTCCATCATTATTGCATTTTGGTTTCCATGACAACCAGTAAAAGGAACAGTGGGTCCAAAAACAATAAAGCTGATAGAAGACTTCTTAAGGAACATTTCTATAAAAGTTTTGTCAACATATCTGCAATAACTAGGCAGTAAATGCTATTTTTCAATTTTCCCCATTATGAGTCAATAGGAACTCTAAGTTGCCATAGCAACCAAACCAAAGGGCAGATTTTCATAAAATACACAAACTTTCAACCCCCCAGCCTAAGGATACTACAGATGAAATCTGGGCCTTATCTGCCCAGTGGTTACAGTGGAAATAATTTTTAAGTATTTTTTTCCATATTTTTTTCATTTTGGTTTCCATGACAACCAATAAAAGGGGCATTTGGCCAAAAAAACATACAGCTGATAGAAGACATCTCAAGGAACATTTCTATAAAGGTTTTATCAACATGTCTGCAATGGATTGGCAGAAAATGCCATTTTTCAATTTTCTCCACTACAACTCAATGAGAACTCTAAGTTGCCATAGCAACCAAACTAAAGGGACCATGATCATAAAAAACACAAACATTCAATTCCCCATCCCAAGGATGCCATAGATGAAACCTGGGCCTTATCAACCCAGTGGCTTCAGAGGAGATAATTTTTACGTATTTTTTTCCATTTTTTTGGCATTTCGGTTTCCATGGCAACCAATAAAGGAGCAGTGGGCCAAAAAACATATAGCTGATAGTAGACATCTCAAGAAACATTTCTATAAAAGTTTTATCAACATATCTGCAACGGCTTGGCAGAAAATGCCATTTTTCAATTTTCCCATTATAAGTCAATGGGAACTCTAAGTTGCCATAGCAACCAAACTAAAAGGGCAATTTTCATAAAAAACACAAACTTTCAATCCCCCATCCCAAGGATGCCACAGATGAAATTTGAGCCCAATCGGCCTAGTGGCTTCAGAGGAGATGTCGCTTAAAAGTGTTGACGGACGACGACAGACGACGACGACGACATACGACGACGACATACGACGACGACGACGGACCACTGCCTATCCTATAAGCTCCCCCGGAGCCTTCGGCTCTGGTGAGCTAAAAACACAAACTTTCAATCCCCTAGCCCAAGGATTATACATATAAAATTTAAGCCCAATTGGCCTATTGGCTTCAGGGGGGATGTCGTTTAAAAGTGTTGACAAACGATAGACGACGACAGACCACATCAGACAACTGCCTATCCTATACGCTCCCCCGGAGCCTTTGGCTCTGGTGAGCTAAAAAAAAAACCCATAAATTTTCAATCATCCAGCCTACAGATACTACAGATGAAATCCTGGCCTTATCGGCCCAGTGGCTTCTGAGGAGATAGAAAAAAAAAATTTAAGTATTTTTTTTTCCCATTTTTTTGCATTCTGGTTTCCATGGCAACCAATAAAAGGAACAGAAGGCTAAAAAAAAACAAAAAAAAAACACATAGCTAACAAGGCATCGCAGGCGATACAAATCCCCTCACACAAGACTACTTGCTCGAGATATTGTCATACCCTACATTTGTGTGAAGTTATTTTAAAATCCATGGAGAAATGTAGGCGCTAGAGCGATGACAAAGTTTTTCTAAAAATAGCTACAGTGACCTTGACCTTTTAAGTGCAGCACCCTGAAAGTCGAACTTGCTCGAGATATTGTAATGCCGTACATTTGTGTGAAGTTATTTCAAAATCCATTGAGGAATATAGGCACTAGATCGCTGACAAAGTTTTTCTAAAAATAGCTACAGTGACCTTGACCTTGGGCGCAGAGCCCTGAAAGTCGAACTAACTCAAGATATTGTCTTGCCCTACATTTGTGTGAAGTTATTTTAAAATCCGTTGCGAAATGTAGGTGCTACAGCAATGACAAAGTTTTTCTAAAAATAGCCACAGTGACCTTGACCTTGGGCGCAGCACCCTGAAAGTCGAACTTGCTCGAGATATTGTCATGCCCTACATTTGTGTGAAGTTATTTTAAAATCCGTTGAGAAATGTAGGCGCTAGAGCGATGACAAAGTTTTTCTAAAAATAGCCACAGTGACCTTGACCTTGGGCGCAGCACCTTAAAGTCGAACTAGCTTGAGATAATGTCATGCTCTAGAATTGTGTGATGTTACTTCAAAATCCGTTGAGAAATGTAGGCGCTAGAGTGATGACAAAGTTTTTCTAAAAATAGCCACAGTGACATTGACCTTGGGCACAGCACCCTGAAAGTCGAACTTGCTCGAGATATTGTCATGCCCTACATTTGTGTGAAGTTATTTCAAAATCCGTTGAGAAAAGTAGGCGCTAGAGCGATGACAAAGTTTTTCTAAAAATAGCCACAGTGACCTTGACCTTGGGCGCAGCACCCTGAAAGTCGAACTTGCTCGAGATATTGTCATGCCCTACATTTGTGTGAAGTTATTTCAAAATCCATTGGGAAATGTAGGCGCTAGAGCGCTGACAAAGTTTTTCTAAAAATAGCCACAGTGACCTTGACCTTGGGCGCAGCACCCTGAAGTCGAACATGCTCGAAATATTGTCATGCCCTACACTTGTGTGAAGTTATTTCAAAATCCGTTGAGAAATGTAAGTGCTAGAGCGATGACAAAAGGTGAACATACGTACGTACGTACGTACGTACGTACGCTCTTACGTACAAGACAAAACCTATATCCCCTCACCACTTCATGGTGTGAGGGGATAATAAGAGACTTCTCAAAGAACAATCTATAAAAGTTTTGTCAACATATATGCAATGGCTTGGCAGTAAATGCCATTTTTCAATTTTCCCCATTATAAGTCAATGCAACTCTAAGTTGCTATAGCAACCAAATTAAAGGGCCAATTTTCATAAAAAAAACACAAACTTTCAATCCCCTAGCCCAAGGATGCCACAGATGAAAGCTGGGCCTTATCATCCCAGTGGCTTAAAAGAAGATAATTTTTTAAGTATTTTTTTCCATATTTGTAACGTTTCGGTTTCCATGGCAACCAATAAAAGAAGCAGTGGGCCAAAAAACATATAGCTGATAGACGACATCTCAAGGAACATTTCTCTGAAGGTTTTATCAACATATCTGCAATGGCTTGGCAGAAAATGCCATTTTTCAATTTTCCCCATTATAAGTCAATGGCAACTCTAAGTTGCCATAGCAACCAAACTAAAGGGCCCATGATCATAAAAAACATAAACTTTGAATCCCCCAGCCCAAGGATGCCACAGATGAAATCTGGGCCTTATCGGCCCAGTGGCTTCAGAGGAGATAATTTTTCAAGTATTTTTTTCCATTTTTTGTGCATTTCGTTTACATGGCAACCAATAAAAGGAGCAGTGGGCCAAAAAACATACAGCTGATAGAAGACATCTCAAGGAACATTTCTATAAAAGTTTTATCAACATATCTGCAATGGCTTGGCAGAAAATGCCATTTTTCAATTTTCCCCATTATAAGTCAATGGGAACTCTAAGTTGCCATAGCAACCAAACTAAAGGGCCAATTTTCATAAAAAACACAAACTTTCAATCCCCCATCCCAAGGATGCCACAGATGAAATTTGGGCCAAATCGGCCTAGTGGCTTCAGAGGAGATGTCGTTTAAAAGTGTTGACGGACGACAGACGACGACAGACGACGACGACGACATACGACGACGACATACGACGACGACGGACCACTGCCTATCCTATAAGCTCCCCCGGAGCCTTCGGCTCTGGTGAGCTAAAAACCGGGACTACCGGCAAAAACGAAGGTTGCTGATTTTTACCGATAGCGAGGCGCCTTAAAAAATTTCGAGTCGGGTCAAAAAAAGGGGTCGGTCAGGTTTCCAGAAACAAGACATTTTTTTTTTGGCCTAAGATCTTTTCCATTCATTACCATGTCGATAGTAGGGAAGCTAACTTGCTACTTAAGGTAGTGATTTTCATTTCTTGTTCAAAACAGTGGTTATAGAATTTTGTATTAAATGTAACAAAATAAAGGCAAGTCCTCTTTTAAATAAACTGAATAAATTTTGGCACAGAAAAAAATAATTTTAGTTTCAAAATCATGGAAAAAAAATGAGTAGGACCATTTTTCATTAGCATACAGGCACTAAATTTCAGCGTACGTACACAGTATGTGGCCTTATCTACTCCATGACCCTCACTGAGGGGGTCCATCGAATTACCCCAAACCACCCCAAAGCACCCCAAACCACCTAAAAACCACCCCAAACCACTTTTCTTAAGTCTGTTTTCAGGTTAAAATAGCTTGCAAACTTTTTTGTTTAAAATGCTTTAAATGACTTCAGAAGTGTAAAATGAAAAAAATATATATCTTTTTATGCAGAAAAAGTGATTTTCATATGGTATGTGCTAATAAAAACTCAGTGGTATATGTATGTATGCCGTTTGTATGTATGCAGACACAATATATGCTTGCATGTCTGCATACATGTTTGACAGCAAGTGCAGGATTACATACACGTGTAAGTTGCCATTCAGATTTATGGAAGCACACTTTTACAAATACATGTATAGCCTACAAGTGCCTACATATTGGTAATCCCTATAGCTTCAAATGTAAATCAATTATATTAAATTACAAATATTTTTAGCAAGAGCAAACATTTCTAGAGCAGTGTGAGTTCCTGCAAAATACCAAATGTGGTTTGGAATGATTTGAATTTGTTGGTTTGGGGTGTTTTTATTGGCGGTTTGGGGTGGTTTGGGGTGTTTTGGAGTGGTTTGGGGTGTTTTGGGGTGGTTTGGGGTAATTCGATGGACCGTCACTGAGTATAAAGTGTTCCCACTCAAATTTTAAACTGAGGGTTTTTATACCCCCTATCTATAAAATTTGCAGGTATGAAGTAAAATTTACGGGTATGACTTTTTATCTCGAAAAAGTTATGGGCCGAAATGGACATGGGCCGAAATGAACCGGAACCCTTGCAGGGTTAGCGCTTGGATATTTTTTTCTTTCGCCACCACTTTCGCCAAATTGATATTGTTTGTGCCAGATTCTTTAAACTTAAGCCAAATTTTCGCAATATTAAGAATTCTTTGAAAATATCTCCCCCTCCCCCACCACACTCTCATTTCTTAACCTGCTGTTTACTGTGGTTGCTTAGACTGGTTTCAGTCTATTACATGACATAATCATTTTACTCTGACAACTGAAAGAGATAAACACTGCTAAAAAAGCTTTAAATCTTGTAATTAAATCTTTTCACTGCCCTCTTTTTTTCATGAGTTGTAGTCTCTTTTCCCTATTCTATTTTTGTAGGAACTTATCTCATTATAAATAGCCTAAGACATTTTAAATATCCTTATGATTATTTATTTCTAATTGTTTATTAGTACTGTTCCTTTTTCAGTATTATAATTAAATAGTAAGTAAGTAAGTTATTATTTATTTAACTAGTTATTGTTATTGTGAGATAATCTGGCCAAGAAACTAGCTTTGCAAAAGCTAGTACTTGAGAAGCTTTGCAAAAGTTAGTACTTGAGAGTTATGCTTTGTTGCCTCCCCTTACAAGCCCCTTACTATCATTATCAGTTTTTGTTTTATCCTCTTCATGCAAACGAGTTTAGTTTCCTTGAACTGAGAGTTGTTGTAGACTAAGTATATATAACAATGTCCAAATTCTGTTTTGACATAAAAAGATAGGCATGTGTAAGACGGCAGAATCAAAACTTACATCTTTAATATGAGTATGTTTTACACCATAAGCTATTAAAGTTCGGATAAATGGCCCCAAAAAACTACTTCAGGAATTTGCGTTGTGAAGACATTGATCAGCCTGCGCATTCAAAGTGGCTTAAGCGCCTTTTCACATGGTCAACCTTCCGTCGGTATCTCTTTTGATCTTTTACACAAGTACCGTTATCTAATCAACAATCCGCAGGAATAAAAACCCTGTATTATCACAGATCAATGAGTTTATTAGCTCGGAAGGTGTCAATGTTGTGTTTACCTGAGCTATCAAAAATAATGAGATGCATAGACATGGGGTGTGTTCAAGTTTACATAACATGATTACGAATTGACCCTTGAGGCATGAAGCGTCTGCTTGGTGTCCTGTCACTGTGGACTACTTGAGGAGCAGATTAACAGGTATTAATGGAAGGTGTTGATTAATGATTGTGGAGATCGTCTCTGATACCGTAAAACTTTGCCATACAATTGTTTTTTTTTTTTAGATGTTTTTTTTTCGCCACTTGTTTTCGCCAAATCAATATTTTTGGAGCCAAATATATTATTTTATCGCATTTGGCGACTTTGGCGAGCGGTAGCGCGAACCCTGCCTTGGTCCGCTTCTTTTACAAACACCAAAGTGCCGATGTGTTTCCAATTGAAGCCTGAAAAAACGAAGAAAACGGCTGTCATGCCTTTTTCCAGTCCTCGTTTTATCCAATATTAATCATTTGATGGATTCCTTTCAAAATGAAAAATAGAAAGTGCCGTTTCCAAACAGAAACAGCGAAAATAAAAGCAAAAATACAGACAAATTTTGTCGGCCATTATGACAGTTCTAGTACGCAACATGACCGCACATGTCATTAATATTCATGCAGCCGATTAGTGGTAGTGTTTTCCAATAATGAATTTGATTGGCCGTAGAACGGATCTGACGGACGTGAATGAAAGCATGGTATCTTACTACGGCCCGCATTTCAGATCAAAACAGCGACTTCTGACTCTCTTCTCGGCTACAAAAATCATCTGGCCTGGCAGACTCGCAATAGAATGAAGAAAAATGATGATTTTTTATATTTTTGAGAGAAACATATGCGCGTGAATGCACGTTCTTGCCCCAAAATTTATGCGTGATTAGAATGATTTCCGCGTGATTCACGCACAATTCTACGTGAATGGGAACACTGGGTATATATATACCATCAACTGAATCATGTTAATTTCAGCTCTTTCGCCCTTCCAGGTAGTTTCCAGTGTTGTGCGTCTGGATTTGTTTTTTTTGGGGGGGGGGGAGGGGGGTAGTTGGCAAATTTCTAAGCTCAGACATTTCAGCGATCGCAAAACACGATCTTTTGAAGCAGAAGTATGGTAAACCCAGTCTGAAACAGCCTCAGGTCATGGCGACCATCACAACATTTCAGTAGAGAAAAATACTTCTTTTTACATGACAACATTCTGACATTACTACATCAATGCAAATACCTGCAAGATTTCTCTAAAATCCCTGTTTAAAACATTCTTTACCTTTGCTCTTTCGAGCGCCATTCTGTTTTGTATCTATAAACTCTATGGAATTTTATATTAAATTGTCAAAATCCGTGTCAGAATATAATCCCTGGTTACTTTCGTGTGATGTTTAACTGTTAGTTTGATAAGGCACTTAAACTAATGTATTTTATGGACAGGACAGGCTTTCAAAGCTGCATGTTGTCATTTTTTCAAACAATTCACATCTTCGACCTCCTTGTCCTCCATTTTTATAATCAACATCCGGGCACTGTCGTTGCCAAGACCGCGCGCAATTACAACTTGGGTAAGTTGTGTAACCCGGACCCAGATTCACGGTCGGGTCCGTCAAAACACCGCAAACCACCACAATCCAGTCATAAAATATCCCAAACTACCAAGTCTGCATACTTTGTGCATGATTGATAGTTATATTTGTTGAATCAATCTAACGTATTTTTGACTAGAATAAAGTTACATGACTATATGTAGACTTTCATCCTGCACCGGAGTGTACACAAGTACACCATCTGTGTCCCCCTCGGGGGTTAAGGCGTAATGGAAGATAGATAGATAAAAAGTTTCCTAAAGGACAGAAAACAGAATGTGTTGATAAACGGTGAAGAATCTTCATGGTCAGATGTACTTTCCGGAATCCCACAGGGTAGTGCCATTTGACCAGTCCTGTTTCTGTTTTTATCAATGATTTACCAGACTCTATCGCAAATTTTGTAAAGATTTTCGCAGACGATACAAAAGTGCACTCAACAATTAGCACCATAAGTGATAACAACAGCACTAAGTTAGAAGGTGATTTAACAAAGTCGTTAGAGTGGCCAGATATTTGGGACTTGCGATTAAACGCAAAGAAAGGCATTTTTTACATATAGAAAAACATAACCCACGACATATGTATTACCTGTATGAATCTGGAGAACAAATATCTATAGAGCAAGTTGGCTGTGGGTAGGACTTGGGAGTAAGTTTTGCAAGTACATTAAGATTCGATAACCACATACTAAACTGTGTCAATAAGGCCAATAGAATGCTTGGGTTGATTAAACGTGCATTCACATACATGGACAAGGATATGTCCGCCCCCTCTCCTCCATAAGTCGTTGATCCGTCCTCATCTTGAGTACGCTACGGTACTATGGTCGCCATTTTTGAAAAAGGACATGTTTCTATTAAAGAATGTACAACGACGAGTAAGTTAACAGTAAGTTACCGTAAGTTACCAATACTTACACACAGAATATCCCGACACTGTCACTCATTGACTTTACAGCATATCCGTGCCAGTAGATTTTTTTACGAATAGATGGTTGTTGAGAATGTTGTTTGCTTGCCAACCCTTGATGCTTTCAAGGAAGCAGTTGGTAGGCAACACTCGAGGCCTTACATCTTGAAGTTGTTGTTTTTATCCTGATTTTGGCTGCATTTAACTATTTTAATCTATCATCTTTCATCCATTTCACTAACTTAATTTTACTGCTCTTTGTCTTAGAGCAGTCCAAACCTTTCTCAGACCACGACTGTTGTTTAGGCTGACAGGGAGAAAATATTATTAAGTGGTTTGGCTTCAACACCATGCAAGCACACTCTGAAGCGTTCCAGGAGAACGACCTATGATGGCTGCAAGAACTTCAGTTAGTGACACTGATATCAAGTGTGACAAATGTGAAATTGTTTGGAGTCAAGGTGTTTGAGCGTGGGTCACTGTGACCAATTTTGTAGTAAAATACGCCGACTGATTCAAAAGATATGTCCTGCTGACATGAAACTGTCATGCCCATGGCAAAATTTAAATAGTTGAAGTCCCCTGTGACCTTGGAAATGGGGTAAAGGTCACCAAAACCCTTAAGCATACCCCAATGATGTATCCGTGCAAGTTTGCATCCACTGATGCTGACAAGCTATTACACAGACACCGACACCAATAGGATCCGCACCAAAAACAGTATGCCCACCCCATCACACCCTTGCCGCAACACTATTCATCAATTAGCTCAGATATTTGCACAGTGACTCATAGTAACCTTTTGATGACCTAGTTTCAAAGACAGTGATCTGGAGTGATCATATGTGCATGCATCAAAATACCTGATGACACTGAAGCCAAAATCACTAAAATCTGCTAAGTGCACTCAATTTGGGGAAATACATATGTCATATAACCTGACTGGGATTACGATTGTGATCTAGAGCATTCAGATGACTGCACTGATGAAAACTGGTAGCTGTTCGATCCACAGAAGTCATTAAATATAAAACACTAAAACATGCTAAGTCTGTTGTATTTCAGGAATGTATTTCCTTGTAACCTTGGCAAGCGGTGTCCAGATGCTTGCACCAATGAAAATCACTGGAGACAGGTCCAACATATATGAATTTATTGTCATAAACATGAAGTAGGTCACTATTACAGATATATTGTGAATCCAATTTAAAGATGCGGGTGCTATGGGGCCCATACCAAAAAGAATACATTCTAAAGGTAGTCTATGAATTTTAGTTTGTTGTAATTTCCAATTCAATTGTGACGTTTTGCTTGTCTGTTGCTTGGCCTATATTCGGGTTCAACAGGTGATTCTCTTTTGCTCTTGTATTTCAGTGATGTTCGACATCCAAGGGCTGTCTCCCATGTCACTTTCCAGCTAAGTTGTGACGTTTTTCTTGTCTATTGCTTGGGCTATTGGGCTCAACAGTTTTTTTCCTCTTGTATTTCAGTGATGTTCTCTGCAGGTGTCCCAACAATTTCTGACGAGTCCTCATCATGCTTGGTCATACTAGTTGTTTTAATGTGATTTTTGTGTGTCCAGTCGATGCATTAGAAAGCATTCCCCAGACCAAAAAATTAGCTTTGAATCACAGAAACAGCTAAGGGGAAAGGTTTGGATCAATTACAACTGGCTTATTATTACTGACTGTTCCAAGGCGGTACTTCTGTTATGGTTCCTCAATGTTTTTTTGTTGTCCATATCAATATTTTCATTCTCTATTATGTGAGTGCTGTTTTTATAAAGTGTTTTATATACTGTTTTTTTTTCTGTCCATCATTTCGTAATTCCGTAAGACTTTTTTTTTTGTGTGTGAAAATTTGGCAGTTTTCTTAGCAACTATAGAAGCTACACTCTTGAAACTTGGTATACATATGAACTATAAGTTGCATCGTGGGATTGAGAATCGGGCTCATGACTCATTCTTCCCATTATTTGTCCATTTTTCTCTCTTTTGAATGTTAACTTGTCAGTTTTCTCTGTAACTGTGCGAGCCAGATTCTTCCAAACTCGCTATATAATGGAGTAATTATATCGGGGACTGAGACTCCGTCTCATTGCTCATATATTTCCATTTTATCCATTTTTCTTTCATTCCCTATATCGCATGTGTACCAAGATTGAATCTTCAGAGTTTGAATCTTGAAACTTGGTAGTCATATGGAAAATGAGCTGTTGTATTGTAGGACTGAAAATCAGGCTCATTGCTCTTATTCTTCCCTATATAAATTTTGTCCATTTTCTGTCTTGTGTCAGTTTTCTCAGTGACTGTGCAAGCTAGAATCTTCAAACTTGGAGTACATATTGAGAACGACTGGTTGTATCGTGGGAGTGGGACTTGGGTTCATTACTCTTATTCTTCCCTTTTTGTCTCTTCTTCTTTCCTTTTCTATTTCACATGTGTACATTGAAAATTTGTATTAAGTTTTGAAGCTGGGATCTTCAAACTTTTTATACACACGGTCAATGAGTTGTTATATCACTGGTTTGAGAATAAGACTCATGGTTATTATTCTTCCCTTCATTTTCCGTCTTTTCAAGGTAAATACGTGTATGTTTTCTGGTGTGCAAAACTAGAATCATCACATTTGGTGTACATATGGAGAATGAATATTTTGTACTGAGGAATTAAGACTCCAGTTCATTGCTTTTATTCTTCCATTTTCCATCCATTTTCTTCCTTTTCGCATGTGCAGATTGAAAAAAATGTCAAGAGTTTTCTCAGGAACTATTGAAGCTAAAATCTTTAAAATTGGTATACCTTTGGACAGTGGGTAGGGGTAATGTTGGATTGAGAATTGGGCTAATTGCTCATATTCTTCCTTTATTCGCCCATTTTTCTATATTTTCCAGGTAAATTTGTGTCACAGTTTTCTCTGGAACTATGTTAGCTAGAATCTTTTAACTTGGTGTACCTATGGAGAATGAGTTGTTGTATCATAAGACTGAGACTCGGGCTCATTGCTCTTATTCATCCTTATTTATCTAGTTTTTGTTACCTATTTCACACAATGAAATTTTGCTGTACAGTTAGCTAAGAAACCATTCAATCTAGAATTTTTAAGGTGGTGATTTATGGTAAATGTAAAAATCTGCATAAAACCATAAAAAAGTAACGTATCTCCCTGAAAGAAAGCAGACTTCTTATTTTTGTTGTTCTTGACAGTTTAGAATACAAAAAAGACGTACATGCTGCTTAAAAAAGTGTTTTTATAAGGAAAGATCAAAGGGTAATTTTCTGCGAATAAATCTGAAAAAATAATATCGTTATTGAAAATTTACATAGTGCTGAAGGTGCACTATTGCATAATGAAGAGCGTCCTAGCAATTGTTTATTCCAAATCTTTCTCAAATTGTAATGTAGACCAGATGAAAACGGTAGCTTTTTCTCAAATGTTCAACCATGTACAAAGTAAATGTACACTGGACGCATTTATTAAATATAGGGTAGGCAAGCATACCTATGTTAACACCTACAATATAAATAATACATTACTGACATGATCAGTGGTGTGTAGATGAAATTGTTCAACCTTGTTATAATAGTATCACCTGTCTCACCTGTGTGTTTTGACAAAAAAATTTGGACACAGACTGCATCTTTTTTCATCTGCTCAGCCTGATAATGTGTGAAAGAGTTTGAAAAAAAAATTGCTAGGACGCTCTGCATTATGCAACAAGGTACTCTAAGCACTAAGTATATTTTCAATAATGATATTATTTTTTCAGATTTATTCGCAGAAAATTACCCTTTGATCTTCTCTTATAAAAACACTTTTTAACATTAACAAATGCTGCATTTTGGGATTCTAAATTATGAGAAACAACATAAAGAAGGCATCTGCTAAGTTTTGGAAAGATCAGTGTTATTTTGAGTATTTTATGCAGATTTTTGTCTTTGTCCCAAATCAGCGATTATCACCACCTTAAACTTGAAAATAATACCTATACATAAGAACAACAACTTGTTGTTAAGTGTTCGGCTCGTTGCTTATATATTTCCTTTTATTTATGTGTTTTCCTGTCTTTTCTAGTAAATCTTTGTCACATTTTTCTCGGGTACTATTTAATTAGACACTTCATTTTTGTATAGATATGCAATGAGCTGTATTGCGGGATGACAAGGCAGGGCTATTGTGCTTTTTCCTTTAGTGATCCAGTTATCTTTCTTTTCAGTTAGAACATTGAAAATTTGTGTTATAGCTTTTCTGCAATAGTTTGTTGTAATGTACCACTGAGAATCAGGACCCTGGCTCTTATTCTTCCCTTTACTCATTTTCTGGGTAGCTTGATTCAATATATATTGCTCTTTTTACGTGACAGTGCATTAGTAAAGCAGCGCAGCTATAGTCAGATCCTCTAGCTGACAGTTCTTGTTTAGTTAGGGTAGCTGAATGAACACCTGTCTGGGAAAAAGCTCTTAATTCTGTTAGGCATGCATGCCTTTCATAGATTGCTGTCAGTTTGTGTGCTTGCCTCTTTCCCTTTTGATTTTGTGAGCAGGATATGGGATCTTATTCTATTAGTTCCTGATCATGTTATTGTTGTCATAGAATTTAAGCAACATTTTCTGAAAAAAGTATTCAAGTTAAAGCAGTGAAAATGTCATTGTTGTATTGACATGACATACAAACACAATTTTTTAAAATTGGATATAAACCAAGAGTTTGTGCCAGTTTCAAAGTTGATTGGGTCATTGGGTCACGTCTTAAGAGATTTCTCATAAAACAAACTTGTAAAACTTGGTAGTTTTTATTCTCATTTCCCCACCTGTTCTCCTTAGACACATTAATTAGTGTCTAAATGTTTCATTTACTGAAGCATATTGGAATTTAAAATGGTTTTCACAATTTAGCACGCCAACATTCAAGAGTTTACATGTAGTTAGAACAAACTTTATTAACTTGCAGTGCCATTGTCATAAATATTTCATGCCTGGTCACAGTTTTGCTTTAAAATGCTGCATTCTTATTGAAAATATTTGCAAAGGAAATTATCAACATACCCAGAAAAGTAGAACTGAAGTGGCTGATAAGCTTATAATCTGAATATAAATTTTCCTAGAGTTTTAATTCGAAGGGAGATAATTCACGGTCTGGTAAACTTTAAGACATAATATTTACCAGTTGGGAGTTCAGTCAGGTTTGAGTTGGATGTTGTTGATTGTATGGTTTCCCATAATTTGAATGAGACAAACAGTAACAGTACTGCACATGCCGTAAATGCCCAGTTGCAGTTTCAACTGTTTCTAATCATGGGAAGTAACTCTGTACAAACCAGCAAGAAGAGAAAAAGTTAAAAATGTTTGTGTGGACTAAAGTTTCAGCTTCTTACTAAATGTAAAACAGTTTGAAAATATGATATTTTACTGTTAGCATTGCAGCAGTATTTATTTTGACGAGCATAGGTGCCAAGAAATCATTTGAACACTAGTCAAAGTCTATGTATATTTTGATATACACTCAGGGGATATATTTCTACTATATTTCTACTATATGGGCATGAGGTAATCTTGCTGGCATGTAATAATAGCAACAATGGTTTAAACTAGAAATGTGTCCACAGTACACGGATGCCCCCGCCTAGTGCCTTTAGTAAGATGGCGCCTTAAGGCACTGGAACTTGTAGGATAACTAGGTTTGTACAGGTAAACTATTATAATATAAAGGGCCATAGGGGAACGTCGACCGACGACCAGTGTGACCCAAGCTGCAGCCCTTGATACAGTTACAGAGTCACTGTAAGGCCAAAATAGAAAATATTGTTACGGGTTAGCTCCCCTTTTCAGATGATGGCCGGGCAAGCTGGGCTGTCTTACGACAAATGACGTGTTCCCCAGAGGGTGGGTAACTGGGGTGTAACAGGTAGTAATAAAAAAAGGTTGGACTTCAACTAAAGATTGTTATTTCCTATGGAACGAAAAGAAGACCAAAAGAAGTTTTGAACATTATGAATCTATTGAAAAAATAAGTTTTAAAAATGCAATGATTTTACATTTATGACTGTGAATGGTATATGTAGTGCAAACTCAGTAGTTTACGATAATGAAAAGTGAACAATGGCAAAATCACAAGAATAACATGTGGAAAGGCAGCGACAGGGCTAGTAAAACTCTATACAATTATCCCAGGACATATAAATACAATGCAAGCAAAGAACTAAAGTAAATTGACACGGCAGTGGTCACAAATGCAATATGGGTAATAAATATAACTTTTTATTGAACTAGAGCTGTCTTAGATTGATGTAAATGCTGTTAAAAGCCTATAATTTCCTTAAGTTAAAAGCCGAAATAGCGTTTCATGAAGGATAAGTTTTACGGAATTAATTTAAGCAACAACTGCGAAAAGTATAATAAAAAAATCTATTTTACCTAAAGATACTTGCTACGATGTCTTAAGTTGATTTATTTTGACTTAACAAGATTTTGGAAACATTTAATCGAGATTGATGAATTTTAGTTGCTTATGAAAAATGGCCGAAAGAATGAAGTCCCCGTAGGATCGAGCAGTGCGCTTATATACCCTACGGCCCTACGCATACAAGTTTACAGTAGTAGGACAACGTCATACAAGTGACGTTACGTATGTGCGCGTGATCCTACGTTAAGGCGGGTGTATGAAAATGGAATTGACGTCCTAAGAGTCGTAGGATCGCCATGCAAAACAAGCTTTCAGAGGGGGTTCAGTGTATTTAAACACAAATTAAGCAATGAAATTCTGAAAACTTTTACATGAAAGTACTACCAGGATGCGTAGAAATGAATTTACTAAATGACCGTTATAACTGTACAAAAATAAATAGGGGTTTAAAGGGTTAAAACATATGCGAAACTACAAACTCTGAATTTGACAGCTGACGATGTTGATGTTTACGGAACGCCCACAAACAAATCTCATAGTACAATTGTGACGTCACTTTCCCAATAAAGTCATAGCGCGTGCCAAGTAATTGCTTTTGAAACGAAAAATTAATCTCCGAAGGGCACATACTCTAAGATACACTCATCCCGATGTAAAAACAGGTAGGTTGAATTATACAATACAGCTAGCTCTCGCATACATAGATTTTAGAACATGAACAATAAATGCAACCTCACTGTCAGAGTAAACAATCGTACAGGTGAACCAATAACCAGAGGTATCCTAAATTCGGACGGGGGCAGGTCATATCATTACCCCCTTCCAGGGTCATTTAAGTTCCAACTAATGACCATGTAAAACAGAAGGCCTACATGTCCCAGGTTCTGCAAGGACAATAGAATTGGTACACCTGTACGGTTCAAGGCACTCTCAAATATTTACATCCAATCAAAAATTCAAACACTTCTAAAATCAAATCTGTCACTAGTACACTCATATACAATGTTATATATCAATTCACACTCCCACAAAATTATAGTAACTTCTAAGTTAATTTGACATACTACAGAACGTTACTTGATAATACAATATCTACGAATGTAATGATCCTGCTAACGGCACCAAAACTATTTATATTTAAATGAACATTTGCATAAGTGCCATCACATGCGCCGATAGAAAAATGATTACCAACATTCATATATCAAACAGTACTAACAAATAGTAAATGCATTTCAAAAATTCCAGGAAGTTATTAAAGCTATTTACAATATATGAAACCTGCACAGAAAAAAAACAGTGTACCGACACCAACTAAACATATCACAGCAAGTCATCATTGTGCCCAGCTATGTCAGCTGCAGATACAATGATCACTTGCTAACAATTTTAACTTTCCTGTGCACATCCCAACAATAAGTTTACAAATGTTAACTCAGATTTTCCTAGACTGACAGATTTTCCTGGACTGACACAGGCTGGCAAGAAATTTCGACATGCATACATAGACTAGTTTAATTATGAACATAGAACACACATGCAATATTAGTATAGGTAGGCAAAGCAACATGTTTTCAATAACAAACAATACACTAAATGACCATGAGAACGAAATTTAAAATTAAACCATTCATATATAGGACAACGCCATAATGAATTCCTATGCTCATTCATTAATATGTCAAATTTTAGACAGTTTTACAGTACAGAATTAGTGTAACACAGTTGTATTACCGGTCAGAATCGCAACAAACACTATATCCCCAGACACTTGCTCGACCGTCCCTTGCAGTGTTCATATTTCCAAGACTGCACAATAGTAAAACGACACAATGTAAAAGACTAATATAAGTACTTAACAATTTTAGACCCTATAAATTCTATTCACCCTAAACAACTCACTTTAAAGCCTTAAACAATGCAATGCCATTTAGACAAATTTAACACTGGCACTAAGCATTAGTATATAACTTCTCTCTCTCTCTCTCTCTCTCTCTCTCTCTCTCCCTCTCTCTCTCTTAACAGTTTATTGCCTTAATCTTATACACTTT
Source organism: Ctena decussata (assembly GCA_963989385.1). Lineage (NCBI taxonomy): Eukaryota > Metazoa > Mollusca > Bivalvia > Lucinida > Lucinidae > Ctena > Ctena decussata. The sequence continues at coordinate 55,925,655 of OZ022500.1, read as the reverse complement.
ACCTCTTTCTCCCTTCATCCACTCTCTAATTCCTATTACCAGATACATAAACTAAAACAGATTTAATCATATGCTGGTTTTCTTTATCACTCTTCCTTTTTCTCTCCATCTGTCTTGTCTGTCCCTTCTCATCGTCCGTCTGCTCTCCTTCTGTCCTGCTCCGCTGTGTCTCTCCTCCTGTCTCCACCGTCGACCAATCTCTTGCCTTCTCTCCCCGTCTCTCCTCATATTCAACTCTTGCCTGATCTCTTCTATCTTAACCTCCTGCAGCTGATCGCCTGCCATCGCTGTACGTCGTTGTATTACCAAATCAGCCACTTAACTACGACACACGTATTTTCCACCAACTTTTTTGTAAAGCTGCCACTCTCTACTTAACTCCCTCCGTCAGACTTCATGCTGGTACTGGTTGATTTAAACTTTGCCATGTGTCTGTTTCTAATATAGGAACCCCCCAGCTAATGGAAATTCGCTGTCTTAAAAACATTAAACAGTTTCCCTTCTATCGCGAGCAAATCGCCGTACTAAACAGCCGACTGTTAGTAATGGGCTGTGATGCTGCACTCTTTTTGACCCGCTTCATTCGAAGCATCCCTAACGTCGCCTTTCTCTTTCTTAACTAAACGTCAAGCCGAATGTCACCCGACAAATCCTCTTGCGCAATCATTCGCTAACGGCATCTGAAGCCTCTTCTTGACCCGTGGCATCACAACCGACAAAACCAAAAAGTCCAAGCTCGCATCGCTAAACCGCTCTCACACTTGAGCAACAACATTAAGACTAGCATTTCCTATCATTAGCGTCTGGCTTATTTCTTCCTCAAAGGAGTCCTACATCAGTAGTGACAGCAGACACATCTGCACCATTTTCTCAAGTAGATTCTCTAATCGAAGAGAAAAAAATCAGGTAATCTGTTCCGGCTATGGTGAACCCTCTTCTAACACACACTCACTCATAATTCAAGAAACATAAAGAAAGCTTATATGGTGATTCTTCATGTAGTGTTATAAATGCCTGGTTTCTCTAATTCTTGACTTCACTGTTAGAAACCAAACTCATCTTTTTCTTTACTCTGGCTAACCAAGGTGCTGGCTGGTTCCCTTCTGGAGTCCCACCCCATGTTGGAATAGAACAACCCTGTTGATGTGTCAAATGTAGCTCCATTTCGTCTCGTGAAAGGACGTCCTGGACCCAAGTCAGCAACCCTGCTTCCTGCTCTTTCTCTTGTAGATCAAGTCTCGAAGCAGTGCGTTTATACATATCTGTTAGATGTGCAGGGACCTGCAGATTCTTCTGGGTGACGTTTCGTGCAGTCTTGGGGAGTAGCAAAGGAGAATAATTTTCCACCCTGTCATGTAGTACCACTCTTCTTGTCCTTTCTTGCCTACCTTTGAAGACATCAAGCATAGCTTCACTTTTAGGAAAATGATCTGCGGTTGTGACTCTGCATACTCGATTCTGCAATCCCACCTGTACTATAGGTACTTCTTCTCCAGCAATTCTCAATACACCTTTGCTCAGTAGTATATCAGCTGGACCTTCGTCCCTATTCTGTAAGATATCCATTCCCAATAAACCGTCATCATCTATTTCAGCCACTATTGCTTCAGCCTCAAGTTCTACTGGACCTAACTGCAGCTTAAAGGAACCTTTTCCTACGTCGTTTATAATTGTTCCTCCTGCACCTATTAGCTTTGAGGATTTGTTGAGTGATGGCTTGTCTTCGGACTTCATTGCCTCATATATGCGTTTCGACAGGACCGTTTTAGAAGCACCTGTATCGGTTGTAAAAAGAACTGGATAACCCTCCACGGAACCTCTGATATATATTCCATCAGGCAACTTTCTTACATGCTTTATTGATTTTATTACGGCATCAGTCTGTGATGCCTCATATTTTGTGTGGCCTATATTCTGATTACAGGCTTCTCTGTGGCCTCCAGAGATAGCCTGTGCTAGTTTAAATGGTTTCCCATTTGCTTACTGTGCCCGTAGTTATTCTGCTGTAACTGCCCCTGGGACTTAATTGGGCAGTCTTTAACCATGTGCCCACGCTGGCGGCAGCCGTAACATAAGACACCCTCGACACTGATAGGCTGCTTTTCTGCCTGCTTGTCTGGGGCCTTATCACCAACCTTCTTAAGCTCCGAAATTTGGTTCACCAAGGCTTGTATTAAATCTTTTGTCTCTGATAAGACTTTCATTGACTCAGATTGGGACGTTGACTTTAACGCTATTGCTTCGGTTTTTCGCTCACGTCTCTGGGGCTTCTTCAAATGCTTCTCTTCTTCTCTGGACGGGATTCTCATAACCTGCTCATATTCTTCACTCCCATCTACAAGCTCCCCGCCGTCGCTTTCATCATCACTATACGAGCTGGCCCTTCTGATATTCTTCTTAAACTTCCTATCTGTATAAACTTCTGCTGAACTGCGGCGTTTGGTCTGTATGAAGTTCACAGCATGATACACTGCTTCTTCTATATTACTTGGCTCCTTATGGAACTCTATCTCGAATCGAGCCTCATGGTCTCTTAGCCCATCTAGAAAGCGCCTAACAAGATCTTCCTGTCACGTCTGTACGTCTCTCAATTTGTATGCCTTTGCATACAGTCTCTTGAGGTCCGCCGCATACTCTTCTGCAGTCTCATCCTGTCTTTGGCGTCTCTGGCTGAACTTGGCCGCAAAAGTCTTCTCTGTCTCTATAACCCTAAAACGACTGTTGAGCTCTTTAACCAGGTTGCTGTAGCTAGAAAGAGTTTGCTGTGGTAACTGCGAGAAGACGAAATCACCAGCTTTTCCCTGCAGTCTTGGTAGCAAGTTATCTAACTTTGTATCTTCGCTCCAGTTTCTCCTCCTTGCAACAGCCTCAAAACGGTTAAACCAGATTCTCCATTCTTCTTTTCCTGTAAAGGGAGGTAATTTAGCTTCCGGCAGTGACGCTGAATAAGCTCTGTTTTCGTAAGCTGACCTTCGGTATCCACTCTGTTGATACTGAGATGATAAGGATGCTGGCCATTCCTGTTGAAATTGTACTATCCGGTCCTGGGTGGGGTATGGGCACTGCCATGCCGAGAAATTTTGTGATTGTGGAGGTAAGGCTCCGTTCCCATTCATTCGGTTTTGGCTTGGTAAAGAGCATTGCCATGAAGTAGTGTTATCTGCTTGTATCGCTGGGGTAACTTGGCTTTTATCTGTACAGTTTTGAGGGGGATACGGGTACTGCAAAGAATCGAAATTTTGTGCTGATAGGGGAAATGATCCATTTCTATCCGATTGACTTTGATTTAGTAAAAGAGACTGCCATGCAGTGGTGTTTCCTGCTTGCATCAGGGGCGGAAATTGGGGGCACTATCATGTTCTTCTCTTTCGCTGCACTGCTGTTCATGGTCGCTTCTGTCTGTCTGGGTATCGTTATTAAAGCGGTTCTGCTCTTCCGGTGTTTGGCGCCTTTGATAATTCTGCTCTTGTGAGGTTGCTGAAACTGTATTACTTCTGTCGGCATTACTACTGCCAGTGTTTTCCGCTCGAGACCCATTAATTGCCTCTTGCAACATAGAGGTCATTTCACGCAGGGCCCCAGTAATGCTATTTTGGTTTTGCTGCATCTCTGCTTGTTGCTGTTGCATGCTCGAGAAAGCTTTACTGAGACTTGAGACGGTGATTTGCATGCCCATCTCTGTTGATAGTGCGTACGGCATTGCTCCAGGGTGGTGGCTGACATTATATGGCGGGATAGGGTGGTTTCTCTGCTGAACAGCGGGGCGAAAGGTGGAAGCACCCTCAAATGATCTGCTGTAAGGCAACCTGCTAAAGTCGCGCTGATCAAACTGTGGAAGACTCTCGTCCGTAACCCCTATTTCTCCACCCGACCGGAGAGTCCTCTGTTCTGGATCCTGCAGTTGCACGAGCGCTGCAGCTGCTGTCTTGTCGCTAGGACCCTCGGTTGTGTTGACGTTTCTATTTTCTGAATGATACTGACCCTCGCCATTCGACAGATTAATACTTCCTGACTGTACATTGTCTGCCCTTCGGTATTCCGTCGCACCGCTCTCGGAGCCAGGGTCTTCCTGATGTGTGCCCTCTGAAGACGTATTTTCCAAGGCCATCATTCTGTCCATGATCCGCTAACCGAAAGGTTCGTATCACTGGATCCGTCCAAGTTTACAGATGGATCCTGCCGAGCTCGCCAATAATTATGTTACGGGTTAGCTCCCCTTTTCAGATGATGGCCGGGCAAGCTGGGCTGTCTTACGACAAATGACGTGTTCCCCAGAAGGTGGGTAACTGGGGTGTAACAGGTAGTAATAAAAAAAGGTTGGACTTCAACTAAAGATTGTTATTTCCTATGGAACGAAAAGAAGACCAAAAGAAGTTTTGAACATTATGAATCTATTGAAAAAATAAGTTTTAAAAATGCAATGATTTTACATTTATGACTGTGAATGGTATATGTAGTGCAAACTCAGTAGTTTACGATAATGAAAAGTGAACAATGGCAAAATCACAAGAATAACATGTGGAAAGGCAGCGACAGGGCTAGTAAAACTCTATACAATTACCCCAGGACATATAAATACAATGCAAGCAAAGAACTAAAGTAAATTGACACGGCAGTGGTCACAAATGCAATATGGGTAATAAATATAACTTTTTATTGAACTAGAGCTGTCTTAGATTGATGTAAATGCTGTTAAAAGCCTATAATTTCCTTAAGTTAAAAGCCGAAATAGCGTTTCATGAAGGATAAGTTTTACGGAATTAATTTAAGCAACAACTGCGAAAAGTATAATAAAAAAATCTATTTTACCTAAAGATACTTGCTACGATGTCTTAAGTTGATTTATTTTGACTTAACAAGATTTTGGAAACATTTAATCGAGATTGATGAATTTTAGTTGCTTATGAAAAATGGCCGAAAGAATGAAGTCCCCGTAGGATCGAGCAGTGCGCTTATATACCCTACGGCCCTACGCATACAAGTTTACAGTAGTAGGACAACGTCATACAAGTGACGTTACGTATGTGCGCGTGATCCTACGTTAAGGCGGGTGTATGAAAATGGAATTGACGTCCTAAGAGTCGTAGGATCGCCATGCAAAACAAGCTTTCAGAGGGGGTTCAGTGTATTTAAACACAAATTAAGCAATGAAATTCTGAAAACTTTTACATGAAAGTACTACCAGGATGCGTAGAAATGAATTTACTAAATGACCGTTATAACTGTACAAAAATAAATAGGGGTTTAAAGGGTTAAAACATATGCGAAACTACAAACTCTGAATTTGACAGCTGACGATGTTGATGTTTACGGAACGCCCACAAACAAATCTCATAGTACAATTGTGACGTCACTTTCCCAATAAAGTCATAGCGCGTGCCAAGTAATTGCTTTTGAAACGAAAAATTAATCTCCGAAGGGCACATACTCTAAGATACACTCATCCCGATGTAAAAACAGGTAGGTTGAATTATACAATACAGCTAGCTCTCGCATACATAGATTTTAGAACATGAACAATAAATGCAACCTCACTGTCAGAGTAAACAATCGTACAGGTGAACCAATAACCAGAGGTATCCTAAATTCGGACGGGGGCAGGTCATATCAATATTGTGTATTACACAATCTTGTATATTGCTGTTGTACTTATAGATATAAATCCTCATACAAAATTTCAAGTTGCTACAATAATAGGAACCCTATAATCTATCTCTTACAAAAATCGTAACCTTGCAAAATTAGGCTAAGTCGGAAGTCAGTGAATATATGGATCTTCATGACCTGATTTTGCACATTCCTGTTGTACTTATAGATATAAACCCTCAGACAAAATTTCAAGTTGCTACAATAATAAGAACCTTAAAATCTATCTCTTACAAAAATCTTAACCTTGCAAATTCAGCCTGAGTCCGAAGTCAGTGGACCGTGACATATGCATCATCATGACCTGATTCTTGTATATTCCTGTTAGACTTATAGATATTAATCCTCATCTTACAAAATCTTAACCGGAGTCTAACAGGATCACGTATGGATGGACTTATGTACGGACATACGTAATATTGTACACACGTATGGAACACTATATGCCCCCGGCCATGCCGATGGCTGGGGCATAAAAACATTATCTTATTTATCATAAACAATCTGACATGAATGTCTGAGTAATCAAGTTAGACATAGAACACACTGCTCTGGGTCTTAAATGTTTGCCATTCAAAAAGCACATTGAACAATTAGCTGATAGTTGTATTTGTTAAATTTATTGTTTAGGGAAAATGCTGTAATGGCCAGAGTTGTGTCCATATTTTGAAAGCAATTACAGTCAACTCCCGATATCTCGAACAACAATATCTCAAAATATCTTTTTATATCAAAGAATATATTTCCGATTTTTGTTTACATTTCAACTCCTGTTATCTCAAACTTCTGATATCTCAAAGTAAATTTTCTGGTACCAGAAAATTTACTTTTGAGATATCAGTACATGTAGTTTGGGCTGAAATTTGACTTCGAGATATCGAGAATTGACTGCACAGCAAAGTATGTCAGTGAACATTTAACTGTTACAAAGTACTTTTATTAAGTGGTGCAAATGGACAGTCAACTTGAACAAAAATCGGAAGAGTCCCATTACACATCGCAACAATCTCAGAAAGTCTGCAACTAGTCCAACTACCTACACCAAAGTAGGTGTTGTTGTTTTTCTGTTAGAAACAGTGGCCTTCTTGCTTTGGTTTAAACAATATTTTATATTGAATCTTCACATACATCTTATACATTTACATGTATACACAAGATAAAATGGTACAGGATCTGACAGAAAGCTTAAAGCTTATATAAATCCTCTTCTGAATCTTCTTGCTTTGCTGATCTGGGTGGGTGGTGGGTGACTTGCAATTTTACATCCTTTTTTATAGTATTTCAGTCATATCTGAATGATGAGAGGATGTTAATGAAAGGCTGTGTGCAATGGAACCTGGCTTATGATTGGAAAGATTTCCTTTTCCAGTGGATCTCGAAACCAAGGCCCTAGATCAGAAGGCCAGCACTTAATATACTGAGCTCCTCCTTGCTGACCTGGATTTTCACAATTAACAGTCTTGACTACCTTTCTGCGTGATCATTCTCCACGACATATGACATAAAATAAGGAGATGACTGTATTCCAAATTGTCACATGGGAATGTGTCATGATTTTATGGTTGAAAATTTCTTTTCATGGCGACACATCAGCAGAACTGTAAAACGCAATTTGTGATCAGAAAACCAACAATTTACCCTCCCAACTGACAATCTTAAATACTTTTATCACCGTTCTAATGCACTTTGCCACATTTTCACCTTCCAAAGTGTACTACTTCGCACACCTTAAGCAATGTAAAACCAGATATCGGCCAATGAGAAGCAAGTTCTAGTATGACATTGGGTTTGGTTCAAACAGTATATCACAGGATATACTGTTGCAAATGTTTGACATTATCAAATCATTCATAAGCGCAATAGAATGAATGAAGTGATTGCCAACAAGAATTTGTTTGACTAAGTGTTTATATACTCTGGTCACTCTTTATTTACAACGTTTCGGCATACTGCTTTTATCAAAATTATGAAATTTGTACAAGACTACATATCTGAGCATTTACATTCCTCTCAGCATTCAAAAGTATTTATATTACAGGTGGGCAAACAGAAGACAGACCAAATATTTGACAATGAGACTGTCTAAATGACTCATTGAATGGCAGTATTGCAAACTGGATCAAACTGGGGCACTTGATTCGTCTACGCTGTTTATGTAATTTTTATGGTAATCTATTCTCCTAGCAATATTAGAATCCCATGATAACAAGAGCTGCTTTATGGTGACTGGGTACATTATCATGGGCAGCAACTCTGTCATTTACATTTTTGCCTCCCTTTTCAATGGTAGTCAACTCTTAAAGAAAAGAATTCGCTCTATAGGAGCAAATTCTTTCCTTTAAGAGTAGATACAATTTTGAAAGGGATTCATCATCGAGGGAAGCAAAGAGGAAGCTAGAAAAGTTTTTTCCTTTATACCTGTTGGAGCAAATCCTTTCAACCAAGAGCTAACCCCATTAGGAAGGCAGGCAAGAGTTGCTTCCCCTGCAAGAATACTCTTTTACCTTAATTATCCTTACTATTGGGACATGTTAATAAATTACCATAAGTATCCTACAATGTGAACCAGCTGATGTTACTATTGAGCAATGTGTCAAAAATGCTAGTGAAATGGCAAACAGTGCAGACCCTGATCAGACTGCTCCTCAGGGGCAGTCTGATCTGGGTCTACACTTTTTGCAAACCATACCTTTCCCAATGTTCTTTACCACAGTACAGAAACTGTCACGACAAATAACAACACATATACATGTATTCACTTTATTTCATTTTCTGAACAAGAAAATCAGTGAAAAGAATGGCAAAATATAAATCATACTGCTATGAAGAAACACAAAATGTCAGACATAATAAAATGTGTACAGAGCTCAGCATGATACCCAACCACTGCAAATGATCACAGCTTTTAACATTCTGGATAACAATTCTTATGCAGAACCTAACCAACTGGAAAAGAAGTTTTATTGTATATAAACGATCCTAGGTGATAGTTATACGGTATAATACCATGGTTCATTCACCTGTGTGGTGAGATAATCCAGCATTACCAACTGTACAAGTGGACAAACTATGTTATACCGCAACTATCTTATACCAACCTCTTTAGTGTAGACCTCAGGTTTCACAAGATATTTCATGCTTAAGTTTGCTTTTTTCTGGGAAGCGTGGTAAAATTACTATAACAATGTATCACATAGTATGACCACACAATCATAATTTGGAACTGCATAACTCTCCAATACAAGTATACACATACACATTTTTTTTATCTGGCCTACCTTAACCCTTAGCCTGTGGCGCACAGCATAGGCCATTTCTGACAGGTAGGTCACTTTGAGAGCCCATCAAGCACCCTAGACACCATGTACACCCCACCAGTGGAGGCTGTCCTATGCAGGAGGGAATCTGCTTCTAACAGAGCAAGTTTTTACCCACATCACTAGTATTGTAGATTTGCAAACATCAAAAATATGTCAAAACAAGTAGCCCAAAGGGCAACAATTGCTCACCTGAGAGACATTGTAAACGGTTAGGGATATTTAAGATGCTCAAGGGCAGCTAACTCCACAGTCAGTGGTCCAATCAGGCTGAAAATTAAACTCATCCAAAACATTATGTATGCCCTCATTTACTATATGCAAGTTTAAAAAGTATCCAATCAAGAGCACAATAGACAGAGCTGTCAAGGGCAGCTACCTCCGTAGTGGTTGGCCTGATCTGGCCAAAACTTGAACTTGTTTAATATATTATGCATTTCCTCATTACCTGCAAGTTTGAAAAGGATCGGATCAGTAGAAACCAAGAAAAAGTGGCAACACTGATTTTTTGGATGATCAGAGTAGGTACTCCATAGTCAGTAGTGGGATCTAGCCTAAATGCTAACTAATCCAAGCTTTTATGCATATCCTTATTACCTGCAAGTATGAAGAGGATCCGATGAAAAATGAAAATGTGATGACGTTGTTTTCTCCATTATAAGACTATGAGATTTTTTTCAAACGCTCAAGGGCAGCTAACTCCATAGTCTGTGCTCGAATCCGGCCAAATTTCAAACTCATCCAAGCTCTTATGTATGTCATCATTACCTGCAAGTATGATAAGGATCTAATCAAAAACCTTGATTGCAGCACCCTGAAAGTCAAACTTGCTCGAGATATTGTCATGCCCTACATTTGTGTCAATTTATTTTAAAATCCGTTGAGAAATGTAGGTGCTAGAGCGATGACAAAGTTTTTCTAAAAATAGCCAGTGACCTTGACCTTGGGCACAGCATCCTGAAAGTCGAACTTGCTTGATATATTGTCATGCCCTACAATTGTGTTTATTTATTTTAAAATCCATTGAGAAATGTAGGTGCTAGAGCGCTGACAAAGTTTTTCTAAAAATAGCCACAGTCACCTTGACCTTGGGCACAGCACCCTGGAAGTCAAACTTGTTTGAGATATTGTCATGCCCTACATTTGTGTGAAGTTGATTTAAAATCCGTTGAGAAATGTAGGCGCTAGAGCGATGACCAAGTTTTTCTAAAAATAGCCACAGTGACCTTGACCTTGGGTGCAGCACCCTGAAAGTCAAATTTGCTCGAGATATTGTCATGCCCTACATTTGTGTGAAGTTATTTTAAAATCTGCTGAGAAATGTAGGTGCTAGAGAGCTGACAAAGTTTTTCTAAAAATAGCCACAGTGACCTTGACCTTGGGCGCAGCATCCTGAAAGTCGAACTTGCTCGAGATATTGTCATGCCCTACATTTGTGTGAAATTATTTTACAGTCTGCTGAGAAATGTAGGTGCTATAGTGATAAAGTTTTTCTAAAAATAGCCACAGTGACCTTGACCTCGGGCGCAGTATCCTGAAAGTCAAACTTGCTTGAGATATTGTCATGCCCTACATTTGTGTGAAGTTATTTTAAAATCCGTTGAGAAATGTAGGCAATAGAGCGATGACAAAGTTTTTCTAAAAATATGTGATGTTGTTTTCTCCATTATAACACTATGGGATTTTTTTCAAACGCTCAAGGGCAGCTAACTCTGTAGTCTGTGCTCGAATCCGGCCAAATTTCGAACTCATCCAAGCTCTTATGTATGTCATCATTACCTGCAAGTATGATAAGGATCTAAGCAAAAACAGTTGAGAAAAAGTGATGACGCCATTTTCCCCATTATAACCCTATGGGATTTTTTTCAAACGCTCAAGGGCAGCTAACTCCGTAGTCTGTGCTCAAATCCGGCCAAATTTCGAACTCACCCAAGCTCTTGTGTATGTCATCATTACCTGCAAGTATGATAAGGATCTAATCAAAAACAGTCGAGAAAACGTGATGACGCCATTTTCCCCATTATCACCCTATGGGGGCTATCTGTTGCCATGGAAACCAGAGTTCTGAGCTGATCGGCACCAAAACCTAATGCAGCCTTTCCCCCACCCTAATGACGCTTCAGATAAAATTTGATTGCGATGGGCCCACTGGTCTCTGAGATATTTATGTTTGAAATTGTTGACGCAACCACGCACCCACGCACGCACGCACGCACGGACGGACGACGGCTCGACTCCCATCCTATAAGCTCACCTCTGAGCCTTCGGCTCAGGTGAGCTAAAAATTATGATTTTTTCAATATCAGGTTTTCTTAAGGTACATCCCTACTTGGTTGATCCCAATTTGCTGGTAACTAGTTTGAATTTTTTCCGTTGAGAAATGTTCAGAAATAACACCAGGTCCCAGGACACCAATCACTTTTTTCATACAAAGCATACATTAAGGGCTAATGTCTTGAATTCTATTTTTGTGGGTTTTTTTTTCAAGTGTCTTAAATGGTTCCCGGTTAATCACATGACTTCCATATTTGGATGTCATGTGACCTTGGGACTCCCGGAACATAGGCTCTAACACCTTGTCGTAACTCTGTGAAAAGATCAGCTTGTGGTAACTCTGTGTAAAGATCAGCAAAATCATTGAAGGTTTGTGGAAAATATGGCTTCTAACATAGGGTCAGGTGAATGACTTTTGCCATGATATAAGGGTTAAATAAGAGAGCTGAAAAACCCATTTGAATGTCATTGCTACATATTGTCTTTAGCATGGTTTGCATGTCTTAAGCTCTGTAAAGCCATGATGGTAATAACACGAATTGTGATCTAACAGACACTGAGTAGGCTAATGCCTGTGCCACATCCTACATAAGCCATGACTGAATGATTCATAATGTCACAAATTCTCTTGTTCCCAACATGTACGTATGGGCAGTCTGACCTGTAAAAGAGACAATATGGTTTGTATGGGTGAGAAAATCTGTCTACAGGCCAAACATGATCATACTTTAAATGTACTGTGTAAGTGTAACTGGGTCAGTGCATACATGGTTTATCCTGGTAATTAGTGGTACATGTAGAATTCTAAATAATTTAAAATGAATTGGTACACTTTCAGGGAAAGCAATTCTGCCATTTTCATTTTTGACTCCCTTCTCAATAGGGGCCAACTCTTGAAAGAAAGAATTTTCTCTCTTAGGAGCAAGTTCTTTCCCTTAAGAGTAAACCCCATTTAGGAAAGGCTGCATCATTTAGGGGAGTGAACAGGAAGTCACCAAAATTGTTCCCTTTGTAAAAATGGTGGAGAAACATGAAGGTGTATCCATACATCTTAATTTTCTTTATGTTCATGCATTTTCTTACATTTTCATTGGTTAATATTTTCTTTCATTTCTCAATAAACAGAATAATGTCCAGCAAAAGAAATGAAACAGATTTTCTACATATCTGACATTTAGAGTTAGAATGAAATCTCAAAGAGCATGCAGTAACAGGAATGTGATGTAAATTATAGTTTAACTGATACAAGAATCAATGTTAGTCCACATTGGTGTTTGTCCTTGCTTCAAAACACTTCCATGAAGAACAAAAATGCTTTTAGTTCATATTTTCAATGTTGAATGCCACTAGTTTAAAGATGATCACTTGAAGATAACTAGCGTAATCAGTCTGCCATTATAGCAGGTAGACTGATTCTTGTGGTACAACCCATTTAACATTCAAATTGAGCATTATTTTTTCTAGTAAATCTTGTGTTGTAAGAAATATTATAAAACTAAATCATAAGAATCACAATCACAGCATTTTATCAAAATTATTTGACCAAACAAAGGCAGCTTTCACTATTCTAATTCTTCTTGTGCTTACCTAGGTTAAATCAGATTTTTATCTCCCTTTTCCTTTCCCTACTGGCTTAAAATGCTGGTAGTAACTCATGGTGTAATCTATCATCAAATCTTGTGTACACTCTGGCAACTCACTCGTGAACTTTCCTGTAAAACATTAAATTGGCTATAAATTCAGTAACAGTTAAAGGAGAAGAACTAAATAAGCATTTGTGCTTCCATTCTGATCCTATTGTTTGTTTCATGTTTACTTAAGCATATAAGGGTAGTCTACTCTCAAAGGAAAGAATTTGATGCTATGGGAACAAATTCTTTCAAAAACAGACACCCACTGAGATGATCAAGCCTCATCTGGGACTATACTATTTGCCTTAAAGCATTTTTGTTTTTAATTTTTTAGAAAAAAAAAATATATTGTACATATATTTGGCTAAAGGAGCTCCTTCAGACTGTCTGAGCATTCTGTACAGGGTTTACACGATGTCATTTCTCCACGTATTCTATGGAACTATTACCAAACAGAAACAAGAATCTGCATAATGCTGTGGCTCACCTGTTGCCCACTGTCACATACATGTGCCTATACTCTTACATAGCTAAACGAGAAAACTCGACAAAAGTTTAGGCTGCCAACGATGACAGAGAAGCAATACCTGTGTCTCTGATCTGTTATTTGCAGGGGAGACAACAGTTTAGATAAATACAGTATGGATACACTGCTATCATCAGGGCCATAACTAGGGTTGGTTGGTTGATTTGATGCTTAACGTCCTCGATAAACAACTAAGGTCATGTCGGGACGGTCAGTTAACCTAACCACACTATTTCTGGGCAGGCTTAGACCTACTAAGCGGTTAACCAGTACTAAGTGCACATACTTTCGCCAGTAACTGACAACTGCCCTTCTTGAATCAGCGGAAGGAGAAACGAAAGTATGTGGCCAGACCGGGTTTCGAACCCAGGACCTCTGACTTATGAGTCAGGTGCCCTACCGATTGCGCTACGCGGCCCGGCCGTAAGTAGGGATGATTACATGTTATGCATAATTATGTTTTATACCCCTTGAGGGCAAGAATAAGAGTTTAGCCCCCCAAAGATATTTCTTGTAATCATGTATGTTTGCAGTAACTGTTGAAATCTTGTCCAATTTACAAAATTTCAGCCTCATTAAATATGCAGGTGCGTGCTGAAATTTTGTCAATTTGAGAAAATTTCATTACGCACCTGCGTATTTGGATAAAGGCAGTAACACCCTTGATCATGTTTAGAAAATTTACCAAAAACACTGTTTGCTCAGGCAGTTCTGTCTGACTCTTCAGAATAAAAACCAAGTAATGGTACTACCTGGTGAGCCAGAGAAAAGGGTAAAAGGCGGGACCACAGTCTCTGGAGCCAGCACTGTGTTATCAGCTATTGCACAACAGTCTTTCAGAACACATCGTCTACCCTAGCAGAAGAAAACAATAACACATCATATGAAATTCTAACGTAATTCAACTATATATCCAAGGGAAACTCTACAACAATTTACCACAGATTTCAGTTCAAAAAGTTATTTTACTGATGATGTTGGTGCCTGCACTGAGAATGTTACATGTAGTTCCATCAAGCTCATTAATGTAATGTCCACTATTTCACAATGTAACACTGTGTTACATTCATTATTTTGTTACACAGTCTACCTTAGTATGCCTACAGAAGCATAGAATTTTTTTTTGCCTTTATTTGACCTCCAATTACAGTGTTGGAGTATGTGATTTCTATTGGAATTACTGATGACTTTAATTTATTACCTTTCTTGACTGTGTAATGTCTTTATTTCTTGATCAAATTGTGATAAAATGCGCATTCATCCGTGTTACAGTGAACAAGAATATTGACCGGATTATGTGACAGAAAATAGAAAGGTTGGGTGAATTTGAAAGAGACAAAACATTTTCACATTAGAACTGAAATATACAGGTCTAATAGTGATTAAATGACTAATAATTTGCTATCTGTCAGTCACTTGTAAGTAGATTTATCACTCAGGCTCCATGCTCATATGATCTACATTACAACTGAGCTTCAAGTAATGAATTATCACTCAAAGTTTTTACTTACTATTACACAGTTCTTCCCAATATGTACATAAGAGCCAACTTGAGCAGCATTCACTATGGAGCCTTCATCTATAAATACATGGTCCCCGATGTGAAGAGGGAAAAATGCCACACTGAAAATAACACAAATAAACTTAATAACCCATAAAGTGCCAAAAACGCAGATGACAAAATTTACGTCTGTAAAATTTCTAAAAATCATCAAGTTTTATCCAAGCTGTATCATACCCAAACTTGAGGGCAAATGGTGTAGATCTGGATAAGGTGGCTCATCATAAGCCACCACATCTGGATCTACACTGCTTGCAAATTAAACTTTTTTCAGTTTTTGTGCCTTATGTGTCTAGATTTTAATTTTTTCCTGTGCACTTTTTAAAGAAGAGGAAATGTACCTTTCTGATCACAACATGTCAGTTCTTGTGAAATCTTTTTAGCAATTCTATAATACAGTTACAGAAGAACTTCAATGGCTCAAACCCTGATGGCTAGTTTACCCTGCCTGACTAGACCTCTTTCCTGGGTCCCTAGAGATCACTTTATATAGAAACAAACCCTGGATGGCTAAAACTACCCTTGGCTGGAACTAATTTTTATGGTCCCAAGCCTGTTGGAGCCAATGAAGTTACACTGTAATTACAACTTGAATTCTTCTGACTTCAGAACCCCTACGGCCGTCTTCCTATTTAAACTAAGTAGTTTTGTTTGATAACAACATGATTTTTCAATGAACACTGACATTCACTTGGGTGACAATAATTTCTAGAGTAATTCAACTTTTAAGATTATCTGGACTCTGTTGAGCATATTGAGTAGAAACTTAAACTAAGCTGAACAAAATCTCTACTACAGATTTCATAGTGGATTAAGGAACATATTCATGTAATACTGACAAGTACAATTTTAGTATCAATTTCATTTAACTTGATCTGTATATCCATAAAAGAAGAATAAAGTCTGTAGCTATCTCTCTTCATACAAAGCAACAGAACTGAATGGAAAGATAAGTGCTCACTTATGCTTGTGAGTGGCAATGATGCATCAGTTATGCTTGTGAGTTGTACCTCCATCAAATAATAGAGATAAGGGAAATACTCATTTTGTAAAGGGTAGCAACTGTCTCTCTTTGCAAACTATTTGCCCTTCTTATCAACCATTAAAATGCACTTACCAATATAACACGATGTTCCTATTGGATAATGTCAAAATTCTGTGACAGTTATATCCTGTGCCCTGATGTAATTACGAAACAATGCTTCTCATTGGTTGATGTCTGTTTTTACACTGCTGAAAGCATTTGCTTTGGGTGCAAAGTAGAACTTCAAAATGGAAACTAATGTGAAAAGTGCATTAGAATGTGGACCACTGTACTGAAAATTGTCATTTGTGGAGGTAAAGTGTTACTTTATGGCAGCAAATTGCATTTTATACTCTAGGAGCCAAAATCGCCTATCTTGCCAAAATAAGGGTCGGAGGTGGCACCCTCTGCTATACTTAGTTTGAATGTATTTTTGAATAGTCTAAACCTTCAGAAACTAGGTTTGATTGTTCTGCTCGCGAAATATTATTGTCAAAATAGTCAAATTAAGCGGTGGATATGACTACCTATAGTGGAGCAAATATGATTCCATAAGGGGCATAGAAAAGAGAGATAGTGGTCCATGGGGTGTAACATTAGTTTTTATATATCAAAATGATTGTCTTGATCTGTAGTGATCAGATTCAGCGTTTGCCGCCTTGGCAAACCTTCAATAACTCTTTTATGGGCAGTAATATACGTTACCTTATTAAATTTTGGGTATATAAAATAAGAATTGATGAGAAATATGCCGTAAAGATTCAACTGTATCAAATATCAATATTTTCTTTAAGGAGACCTAATATGCCTTATATAAAGGTACACAGAAAACAATTAAGAGCCTTAGGTCTGGTATTTTCGTTATAACAATTCATGTACCCCTTGAAAATTTAAAACATAATTTAAGTGTTTATTTTATTTTTATTATTATTATTATTATTATTATTACAAAGACTGTGATAAAATGACCCCAATATTTAATTTTCGATTTGTCTAACTGGCCCTTTTCAATAGCTATCTAACAAATAAATTTGAGATCCGTAGTTTTTTTACTTGGTCAACCGTGTACTGTTGAACAAAGGCACACCTATTCATTGTTAGTGGCTTCAAAGTCATTTTTTCACGCAATTGTTTGATAAAACATAGCTAATAAGCTTTTTAAAACTGAAAAATTGACCTGTTCCATTTAGATCATTCTAAACATGATACAACACAAATGTTTAAATCAGTTTTGACCTTACATCTTCAGCAAAGTAACGTAATTATCAGATTAACATGCTTACGTAAAAAGACTGTCATTCACCCAGGAATACACTCTTTTGAAACTTTGCCTATTAAATAACACCGTTGTGCAAAATGTATTTATTATTTATCAAAATATTAAATCTATGCATTTAGTTGCCTACTCAGACAGCAACCGATGTTGTTTACATGACAAGAAAAATTGAAATTGTCCAAAAAAAAAAAATAAATAAAAAAAATAAATAAATAAAAAAGAAGCGCTCGTGAATTAATCTGTACATGGAAAAGTACTAAATCTATTTATATTCATTAAAATCCTTAATAATTTTTAAGCATCACACAATACAAACTAAGTTTTGATAAATTACTTTTTGAACTCAAAAAGGTAACATTTGTAACTTTTATTTGAAAATATTTCTTTAGATTAAATGTTGCAAATGCCAAATACGCCAAGGCCTTATTAGTTTGAGTTATTTTACATGCATGTGAAATCCGTTTAAACCTACCATATGTAATTTATCAGTGATATTTCCAAGGGGGTCCATTCATTGTGATGTATCAATGTTACAATTTGTGCTGTCCACTTTCTATTGTCTTCAAACCACTGGTTTATTTTGTCTGTTAATTTTCGATTATCCTGTTGAAAGTAGACGTTTTGTGTGCCTGATTAATAGTGGTTATATTGGTGTAAGGCTAGCTTGGAAGTTATCTGTATGGAATGGGCTGCATGTTCATTTTGCTACTTCTAGTATTATTTGAGTACTTGTCTTTTTACCTTTATATTACTATTTCTAGTTTGGTGTCATGGGAGGGTTGTGGCACCGATTGAACCCATTCCTGATCGCTGCCCGTTTACACTAATTTATCTGTTTTGAACTTTTCTTTTAAAAGCAATATTAAAACCATGGTTAAAATATTTTGGCCGTTAAGCATATATTTAAACCAAAGTAACGTATGTAACAGGTTAAAAAGTAAGTGTTATTTTTACTCCACTGCAGCTAGTGTAAAGTGCCATGTGTCTACGGCAAAATCGTTCCCTGCACTTCATTTAATTGAAAATTATGTTTTTGGTCATAAGGAATCATTTGGGCTCATTCAGAGTCAGTTTTAAAAGAAAGAAAACAAGAATTCAGCCAAAGCTTATGCTAGGGGGCATTGGAAGCGTTATAACATTTTATTCCCAAGCACCGAGGTTGATGTCTTTGTTTCCTGTGATGCATTTCTTGCTCCCAGAGAATCTTCATTCAGAATTTAATTTAGCTCCTTTCGTTTCAAGAATTTTAGGTGAATGGATACAATTTTACGCTGAAATAACTGCCACGTTTACCTTACCTTCCCTTCTTAATGGGGGTAACTGTTTGAAGAAAGAATTTGCTTCTTTAGAAGAAAAGTGTTTCTGTTAAAAGCAAAACTTATTTTAAGAAGGTTAAATACGCCACTAAAGCAAATAGGAGGTCGAAAATATTGTTTCCATTCTAACAAACTGCAGTAAAACATTGAGGTGTGTCCATTATTATTAATACAGTATTATTTCCATGACATGTTTGGAGATCATTTAGAAATATTATCAAAATGATCTTATATTAATCGAGCCAATGATAATTTACTTACTTTTTCACTTGTATGATAATAAAAAGGTAACGAATACAACATTTAAATGCAAACGAGTTGTCAAATTAGGTATTATGGTCTTTAATGATATCGGTATATACTGTTTGCAAATTCAATAAGATGAAGCATTGAAGGCTCCTCAGTTCTCGGAACGAACCCTTTTATTGTTAAGAAGTTGGCTTCATTAGCCGAAACTACGTAGTCTGGCCCATGTTCCTTCTTCTGAATGTATTTTCTGCTCTTGAAGGAACTATTTAAGATTTTAATTTTTGTTTACCATCATCTAGCAATATGGTCACCGGAATAGCTGCCCATTTTGCTTTCTATTATGTTTTGTAATATAAAATATATAATAGGTAAAAATATATGTTCTGGCTGTTTTCATTTGGGGTTGCTGAATGACCACCTGCTTGAGAAAGAGCTTTTCATTCAGTTTACCGTGCATGTCTTTCGTGAACTTTTTGTCAATTTGTGTGTGTGCTTCTTTCCCTTTGGTTTAAGGGCGGGATGTAGGATCTAATTGTATGAATTCCTGATCATTGCCTATCATTTACTTCTCATATTAATGCTCGGGTTAGCAGTTGCAGAAAATAACCGGTTTTAAGCAAAACATCTTAAACAGGCATAATACCAATGCAAATTAGGCACTGTATAGAACTTTTACGTGTACTTGTGCTACTTTTACACATCTTGTTTGTAACAATTGCAATTTGAAGCAATGAAATGGGTACATCAAATATTCAAATCTCTTCAGAGCGCTATAGTTATACTTCTGTAATGTAAACATTCAGAAGCCTTATGTTTTGCTTTCAACATTTGAGGAATACTTCAGGACGTGCTACTTTCTGCTACAGGTTACTCAAGCATAAATATAAAAACAGTAAAATGGTAATCTGATAACTGTTTTATTGTTGAATGTTGTATACGCTACCATTTTGGACTACCAAACCAGGAGTTTAAATAAGTGATTTTTCATTGACTTGATTCAAAAGTCATTTCATAATGAATTGAAAGTAATGACAATATGCCATAACCATATTACCCATGGCTGGACAATATCATCTGCACTTTCAAGAACAGAATCAATGAAACCAAATCTGCCCTGTTCTTCATCGCAGGTGATCTTTGCTTTCAGATTATCTTCAAGCATGTTCTGAAAGTCTGGTGGAATGATAAAAGCTTAACTTAATTCCAAAAAGGAAGGCTCACTGGAAGCAAGTTATGCATCAGAGAAAACACTACATTAATCTCGGTTTAGCTGAGTGTGTGTTCGGTACAGTAATGTTGTTACACTCCCAATGTCCCCTAGCAACCGCTCGAGCTAAGTTCCTTTTTTTCAAACTGATTCAGAATAAGCCCAAATGATCCTAAACACGATTTTCAGCATGATGAAGTAAGACCGAGAGAGAGCTTTGCGTTCTAGCCACATGTCACTTTACACTTGTGACAGTAGAGTAGATAGAATAACTCTTACTTTTTAACCTGTTATATACGTTACTTTGGTGTAAATAAATGCGATAAGGCAAAACATTTTTTTCATCTTTGATTTTATATAAAGTTTTTATAGGAAAGGGTCAGAACAGATAAAACAGTGTAAAAGGCAAAGTTTAGGAATTGATTCTATCCGTGCAACAACCAACCCACGGTACCAAACTGGAAACAGCACGGTAAAGGTAGTTATAAGAAAAGTAGTAAGACGTTACTATGGGGTAGTAAAATAAACTTGCAGCCCAAAGTCTGTGTTGATTTATTATAACTGAATACCTGCAGACCACAATTACATGCAAGTATTATTAGGGCAAAGAGTAGGCGTTTGACTTAAAATGGTGCTTGTTTACATGTTTCATTTAAATATTACATTTCTTTTGACCTTTTTTCTGCATGGGGTAGCATGAATCGTTGTGTATATACACACAATACCATGCCAATCACTTTTAAGTGCAGAACATATTTTGTTAGTTTCTTGGACATTTAAATTTACCACTATGCCATTTAATGGACGAAATTATTGAGGGTTATCTCATTGAACAATTTAGCCTACCTGTTTCTCAAGTGGGTGGGGTAAATTCATATAGAAAAATGCTCAAAAAAAAGCGGAAAGTCATTTTGATGCATTATGGCCTTAATTGGTAACACCTGTATTGAAACGATATCTATAGAGCAGGAAAAGAATGGTATTGCTGCAAAACATGACTGCCGTGAAGTGCGACAATGTAACAATACATGCCTTAATGGTGTTGATTTCAGCCATGGTGTACCAAGGAACACATGTGAATTAAAGCATCATGACAATAAAATTTTGAGAGCAGAACAATCAAACCTCCCTCCAGAAGGTTATGGCTAATAGAAAATGTGGTCAAACCAAGGATAGCAGAGGGTGCCACCTCTTTCAATTTTTAGCTGACTTGGCTCCTAGAGTATTAGGATGAGGTTAATGCACTGGCATAAAAGAAAATTTGCTATGATAAATCCAAATGTTTAACCCTTTTTTGACCAGTGGACTAGTCCATTCTTATCATTCAGATAATCCCATTTCTAGATTTAGGGGTTTCTGGTGAATATTTCCACTTTTATTGTACTTTGCACAGAAATTCCTGTATGCAAACAATGTAGACCCTGATCAGACGCCGCGTTTTGCGGCGTCTGAACTGGGTCTGCACTGTTTGCATAATGTCCCCAAAACGGGTATCCAGTCTAAAAAGGGTTAACTTGCCAAATGACAATTTTGAGTACAGTTATCCCTAAATAAAGGTAATGAAAGTAAATAGCTTGCAAAAGGAAGGGCTTCCTTTATCTCTGCCATAAAGCTCCAGATAAGGTAAGGGTGTTGAATTTCTCCAGAAAAATATATGTTGTGATCTGCATTAGAATGGCTTTCATAATTTTTTTAGAGAGATCTCACAATGTTTTGTTGAGAAATAAATGAAATAGTAATAATAATAATCAGTCTCAAGTATGGCTAATTCTTACATTCGTATATTATGAATAAAGTGTACAAAACAGGATGAGCATATTTATGTCTCCTCTTAGTAATTAATCTTCCAAGAAAACTCCTTAAAACTTTAGAAATTTACAAGCAAGAAGCTGATATGCATTAAGCCCCTTAGTTTCTGCATCATTAAGGATTATGGAATTTCTAGTACTATGTTAATGGGACCATTGTATAGCTCTAGGAACTAAGACAGGCAAGCTGGTGGAAACTGTTTATACCCAGTTAAGGCTGCTAGAGCAAAGTAACAGTTATATAAAACATCTGATAAACAGGCTGAATTTGTCCAAATTCAATGATCACAGAAATTAGTAGGGTGCCAATGTCCCAGTACTCAGAATTACAATGACAGGTCTGGGGAAAGTCTTGATTTTTTTCATTATGTGTATTTAGTTAGTTTCTTGTAAAATCATTAGTTATTAATTAATCATCTACAGTATTAGACATTCTAACATGACGTTAACGTTTTCCCACTAAACATATAGGAAACAGATTTGTGATAAATCAACTTAACACTCGTTGTGCACATTTGTGCCTCTATGACGTCAGACGTAAACATTTAACTTCTGGCGACGTCCACTTCAAAAGAGTCCATTAGAAAATGTCGCAATAACCATGCAGTTTAATTTTATGTAATGCTAGAATCAAAATAATTTTTCCTTCCCAGTAAATTATAGCAGATGAACACGTGTTATCAGGCAGGTATAAATATTAATTCACTCCTGCTTGTGACCGTCGTAAATTAATATTTCATGATCTGCCCTCCAACAACATGAGTTAATCAGCGATAATTCACGGGTAAGGAAAAATTATTTCGTAATTAAGAAAATCTTTTGGGAATGAAGATGCGAGATAGAATGCCAAACTGCATAGAGGTCTGTAACTTTTGAAGACAACTGACTGATGTGTTGTCTGTAGTGTTTTGTCTGTAATGTTCAAGCATTTTTTCTAATTTGTGCAACAAACTTGATAAAAAAACATGTCAACCTGAAAAATATACAATTCTTGATAAAAATTAAAATCACCATTAACAAATGTTTAGCAAAATGCAAGGTACACAAGAAAAGATATATATGAGCCGTTCTCTGTGAAAACCGGGCTTAATGACATTACGTAATAATTACGTTGTGAACGGATGAAAAACATAAAAATGAATGATTTTTCGGACCTCTATTTATGTCCATGAAAATACCTTAAGCGTTGAGATATAACAGAAAGCCTATAAATTCAGACAAAATCCAGTCTTAAATATGACATATGTTGTCATGACAACGCTTATTCCATAGTAACCCAAAAGCCTTGGAAACAGTTGGTTCACCATCACAAAGACCTATCATTTGAAATAGAATGTTAACTAATGCAAATTGTCATTTGTGTGCTGTGAAATACATAATGAAAATGAGCAAACACACTTTTTGTCCTAGTTATTCTGTGTAACAGGCATAGAAAGCGTGTCAAGGTTGGCCGGGAAATACCGGTGGCGGGAATTCCCAGCGGTAATTCCCGGTAATTACCGTCCTGGGAAATACTCCAAATTTTGCCAAAGTGGGAAATACTGGGAAATATGAAATTTTAGAGCTGTTTTTCATATTTCTTTGAATTTAAGTTGATGGCACATATTTGTTATCATTTATATGCATTTCATGCAATAAGATTGTAAATTCCAGGACTGGTCCATGCCAGAGGACACAGCAGATGATTATTGGTTGTGTCAAAGGCTATAATTTCAAGAAAATTGCCTTTAAATTCCTATAATATAAAAATAAGACTGTAAAATCCCTCCCTTAATCACATAACAGTAGTGTTTTGACACTGTATTTGTAAACACAAGATCTTTTATCATTTGGGTCTAATATCAATGTATATACTAAACTGAGCTGCAGTTTTACTTAAACGTTTATTGCCTGGTTCAGGGGTCAGTCTAAGGTTCTCAGACAAGAAGTTTTGTGACATTTTCTGACTTTAAGGGAGAAGTTTTATTCCAAATTTTGGATTTTCTATATATGTTTTATACATACTGACTTCTCTCTCAGCTCAGGGAGATTTCAATCAGCTTGACAATTTCTCCAACTTCTCCTTCTAGACTGACCCTTGCTGGTTTATCACTGCTAAAGACCGTAGCTTTCTGCAGGCTAACTTAATTTGTTCTTAAGTTTGATCATACCAAAATTTGACAGAACCCTGTGAAGATTATTAAAGCTGGGCACAGATTTACAATTACTTCACAAAAAAGAGTATGTACCATACTCCAGTTTCTTGCAGGTATCCTAGAGTTTGTCACCTGATTTGTGTAACACAGGTTACCTGATGAAGTCCTGTAATGTCTTTTTTTCCCCAAAGGCTTCTCAAGAGAATATCATTCTATCTTATTACTGTAATTACTCTAAATATTTGGAGAGACAGGTCTAAGCAAACATTGTAGACCCAGATCAAATTGCTCCTCAAGGAGCAGTTTGATTAGGGTTTACAATGTTTGCCATTCACTAAGCATCCTTTGGATGCATTATTAAACATATGTAAAATCCACTTTCTAAGAATTTTGGAACAATAATTGTCCAACTTCCATGTGTCCAAAATTTTAGGGTCACTACGGTAATTAAATATGCTTCCAATTGTAAGTAATGACCAAACACCACTGAAGGTGTGAAAAATAATTTAATTGTCTTGATTTGTCTTGTCTTCACTGCCAGGTGACAAATACTGTAGGTACTTCTAACCTCACTGTGTTATACCAACTTATCAATAGACAGAGACAACTGTACATACAGGCTCATCTTTGCACAGTTCGTACAAGAAAATAATTTGATTGCATATGCAGATCTAGACAATATTTTATCTGTACCTTTGTTTGAAGTTTAAATAGAGGGATGTCTAATTATTCTTTGCTAAATGCATATATACTCAAAAGCAAAAATAACGCATATTTTTCTTTTTGGTGTTTTTATGTTTGAATAAAAATCTGCTGACATTGGCAAAACAGGGAAGATATTATCAATGCATGGACTACACTTTGTCGCAAACATATTGAAATTTTATTTGTTTATTCATGCGTAACGAAAGCGTAAACAACTAAGGGGTCAATCTCAAAATTCACAAATACTGATCAGTAAACTCAGTGTCTTGAACTGAGATGTGCCAGGCTCCAAAACTGATGCCCTCTTTATCTAGGACGCTACGATGTCTCAGAAACATCATCAAGAATTTTCAGCATTGGTTACGAATTATAAACAAAGTTATGCCCCTTTGAGCAAATCCCGTAAAGTAGGCAAGTTTTGCGATAGCAAAAGAAAAGTTTGTGGATTTTACAGCAAACAGAATTGGAAATGGATTCCAATTCGGGTTGAATAAAAGAGAAAGTGGTCAGAAATAAATGGAGTGTGTAACAAAGGGAAGTAACTCTGTACGTCCTTCCAATAATGCAATCACAGATTGAACTTTTGGGCGCTGGATCCTTGAAATCACTGGGCAAAATTGAATGAAAATCATACAGCATCTGTATCATAAAGGGCAGTCTTCGGTAAGCGAATCGAAAGACAAGATTTTTTCCAGAAAAACACTTTTATCGGCTTTTAAATTCCGTAACTCAAACCGGAAGTGAGCAAACTACTTGCTCATTTCAAACCAAAATTTGTTTTAAACGGGTCCTCTACCCATAGCCTTACTCTCTTTGAATCCAAAATTACCGGATTTTTCTAATAATTTGATGATTCAGACGATTTTCAAAAACTTCGAAAAGCTTTGGGAAAATGCAGATTTTTGCATGTGCGATTTCACTGTGTAAGAATCAAGTTTTAAACCGTTTTATACCGTTTTCCAGTTGGGTACATCGTGCTGAACTCACGTGCAGCAAAATCGTAATGATAATTTATTTTGTGCCACTATGAGCCAGAATTTCGTGATTTTTGCCTTTTTGACAAAAATCTAAATATTTTTTCGAAGGATTGCACTGTGACAAGAAAATGCCGCAGAACTTATGGCCACGTATAGGCAAATCCCAGTATCAAGTTAAAAGTAAAATATCATTACATTTAATGAGGCAAAACAAGACACTAAACAATATGCGTTTCTTTTGCTGTTGAGTATATATTGTTTTATGGCTGTGATAAAACATATTTAAAACTTTCTAGGTGGAGCGAGACCAATTTCCCAGTAATTCCCGGGAATTACCAGTATTTCCCGGGAATTACCAGTATTTCCCGCCGTCCTGGGAAATATGAGTATTCCCCGCCTTTTTGCCAACCTTGAAGCGTGTTCAAACAAACGTAATGGCGTTGACGTCAAAACATACTTGCATGACGTTAATAACGTCATATAAAGAAACTGCAGTACGTGTGTGCTTCTAAAGTCTATATCTCAGTAATAAATAATGGTAACGATCTCAAATTTTCAGAAAATGTTTATAGACGCTTATACTTTTCAGTGATGCAGTTAGCT
The DNA here is from genome assembly GCA_963989385.1 of Ctena decussata. Classification (NCBI taxonomy): domain Eukaryota; kingdom Metazoa; phylum Mollusca; class Bivalvia; order Lucinida; family Lucinidae; genus Ctena; species Ctena decussata. The sequence continues at coordinate 55,899,400 of OZ022500.1, read as the reverse complement.
AATTTTTTGTTTTAATGTCATTAAGCCCGGTTTTCACAGAGACTGGCTCATATGTATATTGCTAATTTAGTCATTTATCAATTACTATTTATACCTTAAAAATTCTAAGTATCTAGACAGATAGTTCTGAGAAAATAGTGCAGACCCAGATCAGACTGCTTTTGAGGTGCAGTCTGATCAGGGTCTACAATGTTTACCATTCCAAGTGCATCTTTTGGATGAATACTGCACTGTAAAATGAAACTACTCTGTTTTAGGACAATTATGGCAATTATTTTAAGCATCCGAATTTTTTAAATTTTATGGTACCATAATTCAGTGAAGCAAATTGTCAGACAACTCATTTTGGTGTATTCTCAGGCCATAAGCAAAAAGCAAGCTCTTTTTCAGATATTTTAACCTTTGATGTAAACCAAATTAGTTTTGTGTATAATATTTTATTGTAAGTTTCTGATTCTGTAAACTAATGTAGAGTCACCAAGAAAATAATAACCTTGCTATCTCTTTCTTTTAAAATACAGAAAATTAGCACAAATACATACCGCCAGTAAAATACAAAACAAATTTGGTTAACAGAAATTTCTTTGTGTTCTGAATTTATGAAATATTTATATTAGACCATTTCTTAATTCTTCACCTGTATATTATGCTGTAAAATCAAAAGAAATTTACACCATTGTTGTAGTCACTCAAAAATTTATATACCTCTATATAAGGGAAACACCCAATGATATTTCTGGAATACTTTTCCTTAGCCTTATTTAAGAATAAACCCAAAGAACGCAGTATGTTGCCTGTTTGCAAATTGTCACATAACAGAGTTAAACCAAAAAAAAAAATGACAAAAGTTTATGCCATCCCAGCCACCAGAAAATGAATACCTATATCTTGCTTCTGTTAGCCTCAGGTGATACAAAAATTTATGTTATGATCCCTCATTAGAGCCACCTTGCCAAGGCAGCTCTAAAAAGCAGCCACTTCATATGTTTTAATGGCGAATTACCAACCCTGTCTGAGACTTATCAACAAATACTGTTGTCTGAAACCATGATTCTTTAATCGGGTTGCATTCAAAGCAAAAGGGCTTTCCTTTGAATTACAAAACATGACTGGTTTGGAAATTTACTGTCTTTTTTCTGCTATTAATACGAGTTCTAGGCCTTCTAATGATATGGTATACATATTATAAAACAAATTTATCAGCAAGGAATAACAATACTTTCTGTTATCATTTTATTCAAGGCTTTATGTACAGACAAATATGGACCTGTAACCTCTGGATTATAAGAGAATATTTGGTGACAATAAAGAAAAAAAAATGTCCAATCTGCATTGAAACTGTATTACATATGTCAAGGCCATTCAGATCAGGGGTCACAAAATAAGTTTTCAAGGAGAAATAAGATTTTTTTTTCATTATCATCATGATCAACTACTCCCTTCCACCTACACTCTAGTGCACCCTCTGGTTTATACTTGGACTTCCAACCTCTATTTTTTTTCATTTGAGATGTGTGGGTACACCTCCATGTTTTCTGTCATTTTTACAAAGAGGAACAACTTTTATGACTTCTTATTTGCTTCTCCTTTCAAAAAAGTTATACTCTGAAAGGCAAGAATTTTCTCCTAAAGAGCTGACCCCCATAGAGAAGGGAGCAAAAAATGAATACCTGGTATGGTAGAACTGCTTGCCAAGAAAGTGTACCCATTCACCTTTATCTCTAAGCAAACACCACCAAATCCTTCAGTATAATGATAGCAGAGCTTCAGATTACTGGGAGGAGATTAATGACAATTGTGAGATACTTTTTATTCAATCTCCATGTAAATAAAGTTTCAATGCTCATGAGAACAGCCTCACTGAGGGAGTTCTAATGAGGGACCAAATAATATGGAGAAAAGAAAAATTCTCTCATAATTATTATCAAAACCTCCCTTTTACTGAGGCTCTGGGGAACCAGAGCTCTTGATAAGAGGGGTATTTGGTGATAATTGAGGGATAATTTTTTTATTTCTCAGTGAAACCATATGTTGTGACCCCTCATCTGAACCTTCGTCTCATTGAGACGGTTCAGATGAGGGGTCACAGCATACGTTTTTATGCATAACTAACAAAAGTTATCCCTAATAATCAACAAATATTCCCTCTTGTTTAGAGCTCTGGGGAACTCAGGATACATACCCTTTACTAAATTTCTTGAAAGGTGGTCTGATCACAGCTTTTTTGCTGATTATACAGTGACGTCCAATACGAACATTAGCGAGATCACCCCGTATCACACAGTCAGTCATCACAATACTCTGAAATTTAAAGAAGCCACGTCTTGACAAAACTTAACACAAATCATAAATGAAAATGAAGGCTAGTCAGACATGTGCAATTTCATATTTCTAGCACAAGCTCCGGTTATTGTCCAAGTAACTGTTCTATACATTCAGTCCAGATGGCCATTGTGCATGACTAGACTGCATTAGCAGCCTTTATTTACAGAGGGTGACACATTTAGCACAACACTAATCCTCTATGAGTCTCTCATATGTATACTTGATATTTACTACAAATTATGATGGTAACTATTAAAGCAACAAGAATCAACACAAACATGTATATATCAGGAAAACTATAAACAAGAGCAAACAGTGTTGATCCCGATGAGTGTTAAAGTTTCATGAAAATTTGAAGCAAGATTCAACTGTATATAGGCAAACAGATCTGCTACTAAACAACCACTATAAACTCCAGCAAAATGTAATTTGAAATGAATCTACTTCCATACTAATTACAAACACATGTACATGTATGACATGTATCAGACCAAAGTATCTGAACAAATAGTGCCACCCAAATCAGACAGTGAAACTGCTCTTAGCAGCAGTCTGATCAGGGTCTGCATCGATGGCCACACAACCAGATAGTAAAATCAACTATTAATATTTACATTTCAGGATTACTAACTTACAGTAACTGTCCACTAATTTTTGTATGAAATCTGTGTTTTTGTAAGATCTTCAACATAGAAGGATGCTACTGTGCAATGATTTCAGCTACTTTATATATACTGAACGTCAAAAGAAACGCATACAATGTATACGCCCAATTTATTTGAAGGTATAGGTATATACTCTTATTTAGACATTTTGAGTTTCTTTGTTTATGATATTCCGACAGAATGAGCACCTTAACGCATCGATATTCCATAAACTTTAGAGACCAGAGCGCTTACTTTTGTGATGGGGTTAAACTTAAAGTCACCATACTTTCAGAAGCTGAATTTTAATTTCCTTATAATGCTCAGCTGATTATTTTCTCCAGACATAATTTCCGCAGCAAGGGTAAGAAACAGCGAAAAAATCAAAGCAGTCGAGCCTTGCGTTTTAGAGAAACAATCAGGTGAAAGTTGGCAGTAGAAACAGTAACACTGGCTTACCATTGGATTTCCATAGACCTTTTAACACCCTGTATTTCTTGAAAAGAACAGAAACCATTTATACGAAGAGGTTAAATGAATTAACAAGAGTAAAATAAAAAGGTTTGCACAGAAATTTTTCGCAGCACTGCAGAACTTTTGGTGTTATTGGACTTCACATTTTGCTATTTGTTTAATTGCAAGGGAGATAATTTGACAAGTGTTCAACTTCAAACTACTGTCATGTCCCTAAGAAGGATACCATGGTTATAAAACCGACGTTTTATTCATAACCACACATAAGAGTCGTGTTTTGGAAACAATTTGTTATGTCGCCAAAGGAAAGACAACTCTTACAACCACTTTGAATGTTTCATGATAAATTGAGATAACTCTTTAATCCAAGTTTAATTTTGCAAGAAGATAAGTTTATATTGTTGGCAGATGTCAGTAGTGTTTTCTGCTATATATGATTTAAAACCATAAACCAGCTGACAGAAGAAAACTGAATCTAAACTTGTATGCGTTTCTTTTGGCGTTCAGTATATATATCGCTGTCCACTTTCATTACCATATCCCAACTTTCAATGGGACAAAAATTTTGCTATGTATCAAAAGAAGTTTCAGATAAGAGGTGAAAAGTAGCATTACAAAATAAATAGACAAGAAACCATGGAAGATGGTTTCTCACCTGTCAGTACATTGTCATATTATAACAGAGCTCAATCAAGAAAATTGACTCAATTTTACAACACCTACAACTGTGAACAGTAAGTAATACATAAGGCCTAAATTAAAAAAAATGTTTGTTTGCTGTTTCCTACCTACCCAGCAATTTACCCCCTACCCAAAATATTTTTATGGCCTCAGAATTAGGATTTTTTTTTTTTTTTTTTTTTTTGCTTTTCATTTCTGCCCACTGAGCAAAATGCCTATATTTTACGTTTCATCTCTAACTCTTGTATAAATGATTTCTGCATCTTTTTCTGACACTATTAGACTAAAAAACTATTAGAATGTAGTAGGAGGAGAAAAATCTGTAAAGAAAATTTCGTCGAGCGCCCAGACTGGGAATCGAACCCGCGACCCCAAGATTATAAAGCGAGCACACAACCACTAGGCTAAAAGGTCCGGACCAGTTAGACTGGTCAGTTATATACTCTATATACCTATATACGTATTTACACATCACTTATTGGCCATACTACTACAAGAAAAAGCTTGTAATCTGGGTATCCAATATAACTTGTTCATTAGCATTATGCATATGCCAAAAAAAAAAAAAAAAATATGCTCCCTGCCTACTCAACTCTAAAACCTCCCAGTAGGAAGCGGCAAACCAAATATTTTTTAAGCATGGCCTAATAGCATTTTACTAGCCGAAGGCAAACAAAATTCACAAATTCATTCTGACTTAAAACCAGTAACTTTGAGACATCAGTGTTTGAGATCCTAGAGATTACCTTACCTTGCCATTGATAACGATATTCTGACTTCCACATAGGACAGATGAACGACTCACTTTGTTCCCCGATGCCTGAAATTATATATTACAAAATTTCATAAAAAAAGTAGTAGCGTATTTGTCACAACCAACTTGGTACATGTGATTGAATAGTAACAAAATACGTAAAGAAGGGCATAGTTCAAAAGATGTAACAGAATGGAGTGCTATGGACTGGACTGGCACTGATAATCTCCATCATTTCATTCCACTGAATTTGGATGGCATTCTTACAGAAAAGAATTTGCCCCCCACTGAGGGAGCATATTCTTCCCTGTAAGAGTACCATCCCTGACTCTGGGAGCAACTGCAGTAATGAGAATCACTTCAAGTGAAAAAAGCTGAAACCCCCTATACCCCCATTCAAAAACACCAGATATGGACAGATCAGACTGAATCTGCAACAATTTGGAATCATGTATTTTGATAAAAAAAAAGCTGAAATTTGCCAAAAAGCTGAAGATTCTCATCCCTGCAACTGCAGCCAGTGGAATGGAGATTATCTTGTTCATTCCAGGTTTAAAAGTATGCCATAGTAGCCCTGCCACTATTTATACAATGTAGTGTAGCTTATCATAATGGCATGTGCAAACAGAAGATTCAGATCAGCCTGTGCATCCACATAGTCTGAACAAAGTCATTCTTTTTCACATATACATTACAATCTATAATTCAACAGGAGTTTAAAAACAGAAATGAGAAGACTCTGACCAGTTTGTGTGAACCCAAAGACTGACTTGAATATTCACTTTAAGCACACTAGCTTACAGTCCTTTTTTTGTGTGACGGCAACCATGTAGCTAGTTCTTGGGACAGAAGTGCCTCAGTATACAAACAGTAAAGTAGACCTAGATTAGACTTCTCCTTTGTAGGAGCAGTTTTCAGGGTCTGTACTGATTGCCACTGGTTTTTAAACCATTTCAGTATGGGAAAATGACTTTTGTGACTTCTTGTTTGCTTCCCTGGACAACCAAACCCTTCTAAAAGGGGGCCTACTCTTAAAGGAAAGAATCTGCCATTAGGGGAGCAAATACTTTCCCTTAAAGTTGACTCCAGTTGACATTGGCCAGAGACATTTAAGCTTTCATCAGTTGACAACAATATATAATGCTCCAGTCCTAGGACAAACTTTGTTTTTTTTTCTCCTTTCCAGTTACAAAGCCATGGTTACTAAGTCTACATTGTTCCTTACATACCCTTTGCCGACAGCCTATTATTCGAATTTCTGGCTGCCCCATTTCATTGGATGTGAACAACTTTCATTGCATCCAATCAAATTATGTATAACAAAACATTTCCCGCTCTCCTCTATAGAAAAATATTGTATTTATTGTTAGCAATCTAAAAAAAAAAAAAAAAACGAGTAAATGGGCAAGATTTAACAAATTCGTCAGTCTTTTTGAACAATTATGTGAAGTTGTTGGACAACTGTGTTTCCAAGCTATCTTCTGTCATATCTAACAAGAGTTGTCAGAAGACAACGGAGTGCCCCTCATGGGTGCCTGAGTCTCACAGTTTCTAAGTCCTACAAATATATGAGGTCATCTGCAGTGTCAGACTGAAGCATTATCCATGTATATGATGAATACCTACTAAACAGCGCTCAAAATGTGCAGCAAAATCACTGAAGCATGATATGTATATCAAGATTCAAGAGTGACCTCAAGTCCTTCAAAGTGTCATTAATTAATCTATTAATCTTTGTTTTTTGCCAAGTATGATCTTAAACAGTAAGGCAAAATCAGTGAACAATGAAATATAGGTCACAGTGATCTACAAATAGCAGGGGTTTTATTAACCATAAGTCTGTTGTTCCTGGACCAGTGATTTTTGGGCATGACCAGTTGATGTCTTTGGTGGCTGGTCCTGCAGACCAACTGATTTTGAAATTAAATGAAAACACATGATAACAAAGAATAGCCGAAACATGGGGAGGACCACTTAAATGGAGGATAAGTTGGTCCTGTGGACCACCAGTCATTCAGTCCTTAGCAAAATCCCTGAAATAGTATGAAGTCATTTGCAGAGTCAGACTGAACCATTATCCCATGTATGATGGAAAGTTCAAGATAAAAGTAAAAATCACTGAACCATGAATTTGAAATGTAGGTCATAGTAATCTATAGATAGTGTGTAAGTATGAGGTCATCTGCAAAGTCAGACCACTATGCCAGATATGAAATTAATCCATCAAACAGTGTCGGAAATATAAGGCAAAATCACAGACCATGAATAAAGGTCAAGCTAGGACACTCGAGTCTGCATGGATGCTTTGCAGCTGCTGCAATAATAGGGGTATGCTATTTGACCAATTATCAAGTTTGAACTCTCTTGTCTCAAAGGTATCATCAAAACTAGAAATTTTGACTTAAAAACAGTGCCAAACACCGAAGTCAGTCAACTGTAACATATAGGTCAAGGACAAACAAGGACACCTACAAGGACGCTGAGGCTATTTAAACACTAAGGCTAACAAATACTCCAGATCCAACTACGACGCCAGGTGAATAGCATAAGCCCTCCTTTGCTTTGCAAAGGAGTGCTAAAAACCAACATGCGCCAATATAAGCAACTGGCTGCAACCAATAGAGGGGGCTGTGGGAAATCCGATTTGCAATACATAACAGCATAAGGAACTAGTGAAGATGGTTGCAGAAATAGTATTGCAAATACTTGTTTGAAAAACATGTCAAAATAACATTACAGCATGAGCATTATTGACTATAATAAATATAAAAAAATGTGAAAAAAAAAATATGTTTCCACAAGCCCCCAGGGAGGATCGAACTCCCGACCCCTGGTTTACAAGACCAGTGCTCTAACCACTGAGCTATGGAGGCTGATGACTCACACATGGCTCATACATTGAATATAATGTCAAAGATATATGAATTCTCATCAATTAATCTTTTTCCAGCTCCCTGCTCCTCCTCCTTACTCATATTTTTTAGAAAATTGTTGATTACCGTCTCTATGTGCTCTGTGTCATTATAATAAATGTCCACCAGCTCCATATTTGGAGAAGGAAACTAACACAATCAGCAAAGACTGTGGCACATCTTAATATCTTCGATTTCCAGATTTACAGAACAATCATGAATTTATAAGCTTTACTAGCACAGGAAGATTAAAACACGGCATAAAAAGCATTCGCTTATTTCATCAGACACCAGAAAATGTCACATAAAATTGAATGTCAAAAACTGCAGCCATCTATCTTGGTACCCAGCTCAATATAAACTGCACGCAACCGAGGTGGGCTCAACAAGGGACGTTAAAAAATTCATCGACTGATTTTCTGTTTCCATGAAACGAAATGTCAACAAGAAATATCTTTGAAAAAGATATAGTCGAAGGTAAAAAGAGTCATGGTGCCTTAAGAATATAAGAATTTTCATCATTTATCCGACGGAAACATAACGTTTTGGCAACGTCGCATCGACGTCGCATCAACGTCATGACCAGTGATCTATATATACCCAATTCTCCTATTTCCGTAGTGTCTGCTATTTCCGTAGTTTGCCGGCCGGCATCTATGTCAACTGCTAATCACGTGATCTCCCATTACATGTTCAATTTCTATAGCCCAGTTCAAATCACCATATGTTGAAATTTTCTGTTTTCTTTGCAATGTTACTCTTTTGTGCCACAATAAAATTCACCGAATATATAACTGGAAATATTTGTTAATAAAACTGTAGGGCCTGGGTACAAAATGATGTTTGAAAACTAAAATTTTCACTATAGCAGAAATTTTTACACATGTAAATTATGCAAATCCACTGTTTTGAACTGCTCTGTAGTTTACAAAATTTTCCCACCTACTGACCTCATGAACCAAAACTTTCGTTTGACCTACGGACCTCAGGAGAAAGTCCTTTACGAGTGGGCAGTGATTTTAAAGAAAGATTTAACTAACATAACATTTCTTTAATGCTGTGACTTCATTTTTGACATGTAAGTCCTCAATATCCAGACATTTTATTTCATACTATTAAACTATTACAACGTGCTAATGAAAACATTATTTCACTGACTTCCATTTAGTGCTACGGAAATAGGAGCATAGAGCATATAGAGATCACTGTCATGACGTTGCATCGGCTTTGGTTTAAACACTGTTTTATTCGTACAAATGCAAACAATATACAAAAACCATACAAATGGGACTCAGAAGAAAGTTCAGGGACTTATCTAAATCTGTATCTCTGCATCGACGTTGATGCGAGGTTGCATAAATGTCATCTGCCTGCTGTGATAAGTCATGTTCTTTGATCTTCTATCCTGTCTTTGTCCGGACTGGATAAGTCTTCCCATCACCAGGAGTACGGAGCTTTCATTTTCACTGCAGTTGCAGATATTCTTCTAGTCGTAAACCAAGAGTTGTTTTGACTGCAGTTGTAGTTTTACTTCTTGTCGTGAAACAAGAGTTGTTCATAGTCACATGCAGAAGTAGCCACCCAAACGTGTGGTCTGCTATTTTGATCAAACATGCTCTTTAAGAACTGTTTTTACCCTTTGTTATTTTAAACAGGGTTTGGATTTTATCAGATGTTTTAAATACTTCTATAATATCCATTTCATATCAACAGATTTTTTTGCGTTTAACTTAGCTTTAAGACAGAAAATATAAACGCCCTGGGGCGTTACGTTTCACAAAAATTGGCGTATTTACATATTGAAGGGTAAGAAATAACTCACTCATTAAATATCAACGTTCAAAAAGTGGCGCTAGCGAGTTTTAGCACGATCTATTCAGCTGTGTCATTTTTTCTATGAGTTTTATATATCGGTAGATAAGCATTATTAATTCGCCAACTTTGGGACAAGTTCCCGTCTTTATATAGGTGCTTTACGGTAATAACAAAGTACCTAAGTTACTTGATACCGTTACCGATTGATTGATTTGCCTTTTCCGAGTCCCAACTGTATATCATACCCGGATAAAATATTTAAGATATACTGGTGGTTTTTCGGTAATCACAATTAACTTCATTAGTTACTAAACCACTTTATAATACATCCAGATCCATGTTATATCATATGAGCCGCGACACGACAAAACCAACAATGTGATTGTGCGGCCAGTGCAGACTCAGATCAGCCTGGGCATCCGCCCGGTCTGATCAGAGTCCTCACTGTCCACATGGAGGCAGCTTAGACCCTTAGCTACCCATCAAGCCTTAAGCGAAGAGTCTGACCGGACTGGGCGGACACCCAGGCTGATCTGAGTCTGCCCTGGGCGCACAACCACATTGTTGGTTTTCTCGTGTCGCGGCTCATATATTCTTGCAAAGAATATGACATTTTGGAGCTTTTCGGTAATTCTATGCTTTTCGGTATTTCGGTGCTTTTCGGTATTTCGGTGCTTTTCGGTAATTCTATGGACCCCCATTTACCTGTATGTTTTTATAGCTTTCTTTTATTGTTTCATTTACTTGTTTTCTGGTGTCCAAAAAACATCTGCAACTTTTAAACTGATTTTTAGCATGTAAGAATAATAGCTAGACTATATCGTTACTAAAATAAGTGACAATTGCAAGAACATACGTGATGTAAAATGGCGGGGGTGAACATACGACATGTATGAGGTTCTTATGCGTTTTTGTGTTTTTGACGATTTCGGCAACTCAGTATACTATTTTTGGAAAACGTGGGAGGGGCATTTATTAGAGCAGGATCGTTTATCAGAATTAATACGATAAACGATTTCTCATTTGACGCATAATTAAGGATTTCAGTTTTACCATGTGGATAACGAATTAAGGCCGATACTGACGCACGTCTGCCACAAAGGCACAAGGCTATATTTGAAGTGAAGAAAGAATAAACTTGTGAAAATGTAAAGAGAGCAGAGAGCCAAGGCTATAGCAGACTGAGTGTTCGCCTTTCAAGCAGGGAGGTCCTTGGTTCGATTCCCACCGGCGGCACATGTTCGATCATTTTTTTCAATCCAGTAGACCAAGAAATCTGCACCCAGTGTGCCCTATGCTGGAATAAGCCGTATCAGGTTGGTGGGCGGTGATTGCAGTGGACATATTCGGCACAATACCCGGCCCTATTTATAACACCTCATGGGGGTGGTCGGGACGGCGATGGTGCTAGGTAACTTCCAGTGCCGGGGCGTCCTACTAATTTGGATATTAAATAGTAGGGCAAGGTCCTATTGTGGGAGTTGTTTGGACAATTTTTCTCTCGCCTATTTTTTCTCTTATCGTGCTCCTTCTCTCTGATGGGGGACGGTGAGGTGGTGGAGGGGGGGGGGGGGGGGGGGCAATATAGAGTAAAGACCAGATAAGCTTCGCCATAAATGCAGTCTAATCAGCAAAATTCGCTGTTCCTCATACGGATAGTGAGGTCTTGACATTTGTCAGATAGGTCCATCATAGTGTGTGTGTGTGTGTGTGTGTGTGTGTGTGTGTGTGTGTGTGTGTGTGTGTGTGTGCGGGAGTAATCAAAATTTCAGCCCAAAAATCAGTAATCAGTAAAATTTATGGGCAAAAATCAGTAATCAGTAAAATTTTGGCAAAATCAGTAAAATTACATACCGCTCTCTACCTCATGCTAGTGATGCATACTTTGAATACTACTGACATATATAGTATTATAATACTCTTTTTATCCGGAATTGATTCTAAGCACAAAGAAGAACTGTTTTTCTAGTATATGTGATACAGATGCATTTTATAAAGAAATGCATGTAATATAACCTGAAAAAAATCACCTAAGACAGAGATTGTGCATCAGTTAAAAAATGGTAATGGCATGTAATGTATCAATCTATTAACTCTTGTAGGATAAGCAGGACATAACGTTGATCTAGTTTGTCACATTGTGCCTTTTTATCTGCTGTACAAAGATGAGTACAAAATTGACTTCACCCAATACCTGGAGAAGCTGCAATAGCTTAATTGGCGTCGACTATCGGCAAGTAATACTGGTGACAGATCTTATTTATAGGACTTTTCAGTCTTGTGATCAATCTTGATGATTTTATTATACTGAGTATCATACATGTAAGCCTACGTTAAAGGAGTATTCTGGCATAATTGCAAATTCAGCTTCCATGTACCCCTAGAATCACATTATATATGTAATTTAGACCCCCGGGGGGACATTATTTCTTCGTGTTGTGCATATCTGGAGTCCTTTAATGAACTCTTGCGTTGAATGTGAATTCATGTAGTCTTTTGAGAACACAAAATCTATTTTAATGAAAAATTCTAACACAGTGCGCCTATAGAAGCAATGGAAAATTACCGTGTTTTATTCTGCAACAATTCACTGTTTCAAAGCGCGCGAGTCTAATTGCTGACGTCACTGCAACTAATGACGTAATTTTCCGACGTTTTGAGACGTTAGACGGTGTAACGTCTCTTTTTCTTTCTAAAATCGCCATTAAAACGTATATTGGTCTTAGATACAGTTAAGAATATTGGCGGGAGCATGAACGCACTGGAAGGAATGTTGGGAGAGTTTGAATGAAAAGAATAGTTTTTCGGCGTTTTTGAGTGTTAGAATCAAAATAGTTCAGCTCTAGCATTGAATTGTTGAGTAATAATTCACTATTTGTCGGTCAGTTGTAAGTAGATATATCACTCGCGCTCCGCGCTCGTGATATGATCTACTTTACAACTGACCTCCAAACAGTGAATTATTACTCAACAATTCACTGCTAGAGCTGATCTATTTCTTAAATATACAATTGAATCATCATTTATACCATTAAATATAGTGGAAATACCAAGGTACAGAAGTACATATTTTTGCATTTGCATTTTTCGCATTTGTGACTAAGCTACTGACAGGGGACGCAACCGCAGTTTTACCATTTGTGAGACAATACTGTTAAGGTAAATAGGTACACCTGTCTCGGAAAAGACCAAACCATTCCTCTCTATAGACTTTGTTTAAACTTGTAATATACAATATTTAGATATAGTACATTACAAATCTAAGAAGAAAACGGGAGGTACATGGATTCGTTTTCGAGCCATGTGGCCATGACTATGAGGGTATGCAGGCACTTCTGACTAACACAAAGTTGTAACTGTACATATGTAGTAGATTTCATGAATGGCGTATTTCATTTATATCCCTATTTGCCACATATATAAAGTTCGCATGTTTATACAGACATACCTAATGGGAAAGCATTTGACACAACTTTTCTTAGAAGTTACGATCATTAATTTCATTTAATTGAATCTTCATCATATAACATTAAGTTGGAGTGGACTAATAAAGATTTTTCGGCGATTCCGATAACCGCTAACCCCATATGATGCCGCTAACCGGTAATTTTTTCACTCTAATTTCGCTAATCAGTATATTTTTCGGCCGATTCCGTTAATCGCTTAGCATAGGCGACGTCGCTAACCGGTAAAATTTCTTCACAAATTTCGCTAATCAGTAATTTTTGGGGCCAAATTTCGCTAATCAGTAAACCCCATTAAGACCCTCATAGCTACTGTCTTTAAACCAGTACATATCATATTATTCAAAGCTGAATTGTAGTAATATTTGCTTAATTGTACCCCGACCTATCTCTTCTTAATTCAATGGTTTATAAGATGCACTGGTGTAGATTTTTTACATGTACCGCAGACACCATTAGTCTGTTAGCCGCTGTGTAAGTTGAAAAGCATCAATGCACACAGACACCTCCCACCCACCCACCAACCACCACCACCGTGCGCTCTTACGACCTTTCATCGTTAACCTCTTCAAACTTTTCAAAATATTCGTACATATTGATAAATAATTATCCCCACCCCAACCCACCACCACCACCATGGATACCCCCATCCCAACCGCCACCACCACAGGCTCTTATGACCTTTCTCCCTGGTTAACCTCTTGAAATTCTTCAGATTTTTTTTAAAATTGATGAACATTTATTTCAACTAGTCACATTTCAGGTCTGAGAACGTTGGACAAAGATTTATTAACTCTATTAACCGAGGTACATGTAGAACTAAAACTCTGCCAATTAGACCAGTTACTCTTTGAACAGCCCCTTTGTAAAGGGACGCAACTTGTTATTGCCACGTAATTCTCATTTGCGCATGACCGAATAAATACTATTTCCGGTTAAAACGAAAAGGCGAAAATCACACCTGTCAAACAATTATTTTGTTAAATAAAGCTTTATCAGCCTGCCTGTGGAAAACATACACATGTGGACAGGCGGAGAATTGATTTCTCCGTTACCATATCTTTAATAGTTGCATTGATATATGTTATTGAGGCAGAAAATCGTTTCCGATTGTACGCGTTGTAAATTGACATGACAAGTTTTTGTTTGAAGTGAATCATGGCTGAATATCCAGAACAGTTCAGTAATATTCGGCAACCTGGCCCTCCTACAGGAGCACAGACTCATCCAGGATTTAGACCAGGTTGGCATCTTAGTCTGTAGATTTACATAGCTTGGTTTTACGATGTGTGTGTTGTTTACATAGGCAGCCATATCACATTCAATGACGTTTGTACTATTGACGTTTTTATACACGTGTTGTATTTCTGGCTGTGGAAGATTTGAGCTAGGCATAGTTATGGTGTATTTTAGTTTGTAGTTCTGAAAATGAATTATAATTCAATCAACTAGTAGTCATAACTGGTACAATTTAGTTTGAAGTGCTTATTGTTTTAAATTTGGATGTAGCCTGTAAGTAGGGCTTGTTCTTATAATACTGGCAATCATGCAGGTACCTGCACTGGACAGATACCTGCACTGGGCAACTAACTGGGTCGGGTATGAAAAAACACAAACCTGCTGTATGCTTTATGGTTAAAAAAAGCCAACAAAATTAGTAAATAAACTAGAGCAACGGAAGGTATTATCGACAGGTAGTAGTTATCGACACCCCCTTGTGAACTTTTCCATTTCTAGACATCTTTTAGTAAATAAGGCATTATAGTGTTGCAATTTCATTTAACTTTAAGTATTAGTCCAAAAATGCTAGATAGTTAGGTGTTTGGAGAAAAAAATGACATATTTGTTGATGTACTAATGAAAAACTGTGCCTCTTATGCATGGCTGTAAGGGGAGGTCACTCAGACACATGGTTATTTTCACTCACATATAGCACTTTTATGTGGTTTTATTCCATAAACTTGATCACCATGGAGAGTATTAAGAGCAGACATGGTTACTCTCTTGAAAACCATATAGGGCACTGTGACCTCCAGGGTGTCGATAACTACTTCCCTAAATGCAGCATGGCAGTAATTATCAACACCCCTAAATTAAATGTCTCAAAAATGCACAGTTTCTAAAAAAATAGATCAGAAAAATAGTTTATTTTCAAGTAAAATTATCTCAAAAAGCAAACAAAACATCATAAAATGTACAATGTTTAATTTTATCTTTGTAAGAATTTTTTTTTATTTTAAGGGTAAAAATTGCAAAAAAATCCACAATTTTTACAGCCACTTTTTCATATTTTTGCATATTTTCTGGCTGACAGTGTAAAAATCAGAAATCTTGGGATTTTATGTTTGAATTTAAAGCAGATCTTTCAATCAATATCTACACTAAATGATCATAGCATTATTTTAAGAGAAGTTCTATTAAATTATCATTATTTTTATCATTATCATTTAGGGGTACATGGGGTGTTGATAACTGCTTCCGGGTGTTGATAACTGCTACCCTCCGGTACATGGCATGAGGCAAAAGTTATTTTTGAAATATAAACAATAATTCAAAGAGTTCCTTCTCATCACCTTGGTAGATAATTGTGTTAATGAAAACAGGTCAATCCAATATGAATCTTACAAAAGTATCTGTTTAAAACCAAATAGTAGCTTAAGGTGTCATTAATACCTTCCGTTACTCTAGCAAGATTGAAGTACTGGAAAGCACCTGATTAACTGAAAAGCAATTTAAAAAAAAAAAATCATGGTAGGCCTAATTATTATTTTGATTTAGGCTTCTCTTGGTTGAAAATCATTTGTAGTGTTAAATGTGAGGGTTTAATAGCTCGAGTGTTATTCTGACATTGTAACAGGGTGCTAATGACACTCAGCATTTTTCAGTGCTTTTCGGTTATATCAAGGCATAGGAACTGCCATATGCTTCATGTTAAAAAAAGAGAGCAAAATTAGTTAATAAACTAACAAGATTATGTATAGTCAAATAAAGCTAAATATTATATACTAAACAGACCATCGACCTGAGACACAAAATTCAATGGTAAACAAGACTAGTTCAAGTGCTTTTAGGTTATATGTTAGTGAACTGTTTTGTGGATTGATGTTGTCTTTTGTGAATTAAAGACAACTGTAGTCCAGAAAACTATTGTTTAAATGCTGCTTCAACCCATGAAAGTAATTTTACAATGATATAAATCTGTTTTTAGCTTGCCTGTATGAAAGTACAGGGAGCTATTGTTGTCACTTCGGCGTTGGCGTCACACTTTAAAGTTTTACGTCAAAGTTTTTTTGATGGGCAAGGCACTGCAGGTGAGCTATCCTGTACGGGGACAGGTCTTGTTTAAATTGCTTTTCAGTTATTCTAGTGCTTTCCAGTATTCTTGTGCTTTTCGGTTATTCTTTGACCTGCAAACCATACCCCATACCGAAATCCAGACTAGAATTTTTTCTGTCCTGTTAGGAAGGAACCAAAATACTCAAAGTTGAAATAGTTGGTGTCATATTGAGACTTTGTACTTAATACACATCTGTTGTAAAAATAAAAGTTCAAAATGGCTTATCTTTTTTTGAAGAAATTAAAATTTTGGTATTTTTAGGGTATGAAAACCACAGCCATACCTGAGATCGTTTTTCGTATTTTTTTATAATGACGCCAACTTAATTGAAATGTATGGTCATTCACCCAGTTATCGGTGGTTATCAGTGCAAGCAGAAATAATCCGAATTTCTTGAGTTTAGTTTGGTTTACTTCAGCTATATTAGGCGTAAACGTAAGACAGTTCTGATGAGGGGTCACAACATAGGTTTTTGTTGAGAAATAAGAAATATTATTCTCATAATGTCACCTTATCTGGAGCTCTATTTTTTGCCAACAGGAGTTCCAAATCAGGGTGCACCTCCTCCAGTAGAACAAGGAAGTCAGTGGAAAAGCTCAGCACCAGGACAAGGCCCATTTGTTCCTTCCCAACCAGTTGATGACAGAAATAAAATTGGAGTGAATGGATTTTCTACTGCCCAGAACCTCACACCTTTATCTGTGAATTCTCAGTCGTTTGGTGGACACGGTTCACAGGGGCAGTCATTTATGAATGGGCCATCAGGACTACCACCTGCAAATCAGTTAAATCAACCATATCAACCAAATATGATACCTAATCAAGGACAGTTTCAGCCTACACAACCACCCTTCTCAGTAGGAATTACCAGACCTCCAGGAGTTTCTGCTTTTGGCCCACATGGGCCTGCAGGCCATGTAGGCCCTAGACTAAGTCAGATAGGACCCACAGGGTCTCCTGGTCAAGCTGGGCCTCCATTGTCTCAGTCAGGACAGTCCACATCTGGATCAACTTCAGAAGGTAATTATCTCTCTAAATTCTTACACTTTTCATTCAAAAGCAGTCTGCATTTAAGGAAATTATTTTTATTCTTATTATCCAGCAGTGCTCCAGATAAGAAGAGGTAACAGGGATAATTTAGGGATAATTTTTGGTATTTCTCCATAAAAGATAGGTTGTGACCTCTCATTAGAACCGTCTCAGTGAGACAGTTCTAATGAGGGGCACAACATTTGTTTTCGTTGAGAAAAAATTATCTGAGAATTATCCTCAAAACCTCACCTTGTCCGGAGCTCTGTATAATAATACAGATTAACTTGCCTTGTTTCTCCATAAAACAAATATTTTTGGGCAACTATTTATCACTACCTTCCAGTTTGCTGTAGCATCATCAGGCTAGATTTAACTCGTCCAGATGGCTCAAAACAGATGCCAAAATATGTTTTTATGGAGGGACAAGAAAGTTATCTAGGAGAAATTTAAGTGTCATAAGTATTCGGATGCCTCAGCAGCTCAGCCGTTCATGAAAGTACTCATCCATCTTCAGATTTGGACATATATAAGTCAGTTCCTCAGAGCTCTGGATAAGAGGGGTATTTGATGATAATTGAGGGATAATTTTTTAGCTCACCAGAGCCGAAGGCTCCGGGGGAGCTTATAGGATAGGCAGTTGTCCGTCGTCGTCGGCGTATGTCGTCTGTCGTATGTCGTCGTCGTCATCCGTCAACACTTTTAAACAACATCTTCTCTGAAGCCACGGGGCCGATTGGGCCCAAATTTCATCTGTAGCATCCTTGGGCTGGGGGATTGAAAGTTTGTGTTTTTTATGAAAATCTGCCCTTTAGTTTGGTTGCTATAGCAACTTAGAGTTCCCATAGACATATAATGGGGAAAATTGAAAAATGGCATTTTCTGCCAAGCCATTGCAGAAATTTGACAGAACTTTTATAGAAATGTTCCTTGAGAAGTCTTCTATCAGCTGTATGTTTTTTGGCCCACTGCCCCTTTTATTGGTTGCCATGGAAACCAAAATGCAATCAAAATACTTAAAAATTATCTCCTCTGAAACCACTAGGCCGATAAAGCCCAGCTGTCATCTGTTGTATCCTCAGGCTGGGGGATTGAAAGTTTGTGTTTTTTATGAAAATCTGCCCTTTAGTTTGGTTGCTATGGCAACTTAGAGTTCCCATAGACTTATAATGGGGAAAATTGAAAAATAGCATTTACTGCCAAGCTATTGCAGATATGCTTACAAGACTTTTATAGAAATGTTCCTTGAGAAGTCTTCTGTTAGCGTTGATGTTTTTGGGCCCACTGCTCCTTTTATTGGTTGCCATGG
The DNA here is from genome assembly GCA_963989385.1 of Ctena decussata. Taxonomy (NCBI): domain Eukaryota; kingdom Metazoa; phylum Mollusca; class Bivalvia; order Lucinida; family Lucinidae; genus Ctena; species Ctena decussata. The sequence goes on along the minus strand of OZ022500.1, from coordinate 55,880,656 downwards.
AAACCAAAATGCAAAAATAATGGAAAAAAAATAATTACAAAATTATCTCCTCAGAAGCCACCTGACCGAAAAGGCCCAGATTTCATCTGTAGTATCCTTAGGCGGGGGATTGAAAGTGTGTGTTTTTTATGAAAATCTGCATTTTGGTTTGGTTGCTATGGCAACTTAGAGTTGCATTGACTTATAATGGGGAAAATTGAAAAATTGCATTTACTGCCAAGCCATTGCAGATATGTTGACAAAACTTTTATACCAATGTTTCTTGAGAAGTCTTCTATCAGCTATATGTTTTTGGTCCACTTCCCTTTTTATTATTGGTTGTCATGGAAGCCATAAAGCAAAAGAAGGAAAAAAATCCCTTAAAAAATGATCCTTTCTGAAGCCACTAGGCCGATTGGGCTCAGATTTTGTCTTTGGTATCCTTGAGCTGGGGAAGTGAAAATACGTGTTTGTTTTTTTTTTTGTTATGAGAATCAGCTCTTTCGTTTGGTTGCTATTGCAAATTAGAGTTGCATTGACTTACAATGGGGAAAATTAAAAAAATGGCATTTACTGCTATCAAAATATGGAAAACAGTTAAAAATTTTGTTATCAACTCAACAGACTGAGAATTTGTAGTAGTATATTTTGTATTAGCCTGTACAAATGTGACAGCAGTTTTGAAAGCAATTTTGAGCTAGAGATCTGGTGAGCTTTGTGGCCCGTGGGCCTCTTGTTTTATTTCTCAATGAAACCGTATGTTGTTACCCCTCATCTGAATTGTTTACATCGAGATAGTTCAGAAGAGGGGTCACAACATATGTTTTTATACAGTATTAACAAAAATTATCCCTAATTATCACCAAATACTCCCTCTTATCTAGAGCTCTGGTTCCCGAAACCCAGGTTCTGGCTGCAAATATTGACTGGAAATACCGTAATGTGCGTATATATTGGGACACCCAAAAATAATGAATTTTCCATTTGGGACAAATGGAAAATTTATTAGTTTAGGTGTCCCAATACTTAAGCACATTAGGGTACCTGTATGTTTTTAAAAAGAAAAAAACAAACAAAAAAAACATGCTGTACTTACCAGGTATAAATGCATTAATTCAGAATGTTTAATTTTTTTAAAGTGTGCATCACACAGGTTGAACGGCAAATTTTACATCTATGTTACACACACCATCTGGAAACTCCAAAATTCTGAAATAAGTTGATCCATTATAAGAAACGGAAGTCTTTTTGATTAAACAGACAGGTGTTTCTAGTCACTGTCTCCCCCAGAATCTAGGTTTCATGTCTTATTAATTCGTATATTCCATATTTAAAGGTAAATTCCATATTTAAAGGTAAATTCCATATTTAAATTCAATATTTAGAAAAACCTGAGGAGCAGTCTGATCTTGTGGTCTACACTGTTTGCTCAGGCATTGCAGTCCGAATATTTATGACTTTTATGTAAACGCCAGTAGCCTCTTTCATGTAGACACTTGTTAAAAAATCTAGGAAAGAACAAAGAACAGCTTTGTATCAGTTGCTTTTTGCCTGTACTGCATCGTTGTATCAATGAACATGCATCCAGATTTTCTACAAACTAAATGTTTTAAGTTCCATACCTTGTGCTTTTAAGCTTTTTAAATTGTTTGGTTGAAAATGAAAAGCATTTGCATTTTAGACATTTCCTTGAAATTAATGTTGTATCATCAGCTGTTTTTATGATGATGACGTGTAAAGATACCTCAACAGCTTCAACTGTATTAACCCATTGCATTCTGGGTATTTTTTGTTGTCTGCGGAAATTATCGTCTGTATCAAAAATCAAGAATATTTTGACAATATTGGTCTAACTTTTGTAGAAATGATGTCTAGGCAGCAAACAGTTTGGACCTCAGATCAGGCCCCTCATTTGTGGGGTCTGATCCGGGTCCAAACTGTTTGCCCAAAGGGGTATCCCAAATGGAATGGGTCAAACATGTTTGCATGTCAGTAACTACTTTGGTTAGGTTTCCAAACAAAAAATTTATGTCTGAAAATTTACAAATTGCATGTGCTGTTTGTGCAGCTGACAGGCCCAATGAATTACCCGTTCCTTTCCACGGTCATGGACAGTACTCACACCAAGTTGGCATGGCACTAACTCCTGGTGTTACACCAGTACATTCAGGTTTGAGCCATATAGTTGCATTTAGTCAGTGCTGCTTTTGTGGGTTTACAATCTTAGATCCATAATGGCAACTGTAGGCAAATCAGTAAATACCTTCAAACACCATCAGTTGTTGATAAAACGAAATGGTCTACCATTGCTGGTGTTAACACTTAGAGCAGCAAAACTGAATTTAGTTGAATTTGCAAACAACATAGATCCTCCAATTTTGTCTATGTTTATAGCACTTCAAGGGTTTAAGTAATAGGTGTACATGTACCTGCAGACAGATAAGCATTTCTGTATTTGACTTCTTCAGTATCTAACAATTTGAAAAAATATGAAAAAAAAAAAAATAGGTGATGAGCAGATTTCCGCAGGTAATGAACACTCCTCTGAGTACATCCTTAATGACACAGTCCATAAGACAGACCAGCCATAGAGATCAGGCAAGAAACGTCTGCGTATTAGTTTGTTAGCACAGGTGTCCACCACTGGTCTGCCTTGGCTTCTACAAACCCTAACAGATGACAGCCATGGGTGGATGTCTGATTCAGACAATGGCAGAATATAATGTTTGTCAGTGTTTCGCTTATGTTAAAAAAATGTTTGCAGTGGCAGAATGCAATATTAATTGGTGTTTAGCTGCATATAATCTTTGATGATTTGCCTATATTGTTGCCGTTATGGGTCTAAAACTTCAACATGTTAACACTCTCATAGAATATATGTAGCCTCAACTCTTACTGGTTTGACTTTTTGGATGGATTGCTCATTAACTAAATCCTGCCTTGTATTACTTTGTTTGGTTCTTTTCATTTCTGTGGAAGTACTGCTTTCTGTTTTCATGATACTTTTTGCCTCATTTGCTAGTCTAAGTTTCACCTCATAATTTTCTTACACTCAAAGTTGCAGAGAAGCTAAGTAGCGTTTTTTTGTTGTTGATAAATCCGTGACAAAACAATACCAACCTAGTGGCATGTGTGCCCAGTGCAGACTCAGATCAGCCTGGGCATCCACCCAGTCTGATCAGAGTCTCTTCGCTGTCTGCATGGAGCTAGTGTAGACCCTTAGCTAACCTATAAGTGCATAATGAAGACTGATCAGACTGGGTGTATGCCCAGGCTGACCTGAGTCTTCGCTGGGCACACATGCCACATTGTTGGTTTTGTTGTGTCGCGGCTCACAACAATAGTTAAGGTAAATGGGTACACTTTCAGGGAAAGAAACTATGCCATTTTCAGATTTGTCTCCCTTTTTGATGGGGTCAGCTCTTAAAGAAAAGAATTTGCACCTCCAGGAGGGAGCAATTCATTTTACTCAAAAGAAGACCTCTTTTTGAAAGGTTTCATTGCCCAAAGGAGCAGGCAGTAAGTCTTAAATATTTCCATTTGTAAAAATGGAAGAAACAACATGGATGATTTTACATACACCATAAGTTTTTGTTGAAATAAAAAAGAAGGGCAAAAGTAGCCCAGAATTATCATAAAACATTTACTTATCTGAAGCTCTGATTCCTCATAATTTTCTTAATATATGGTTGCTTTTTGTTTGAAGTATAGTAAGTGTAATAGTGTGTAGCCCTGTTGTATTCCCTGACCAATGCCTTTATGCGGGTTAAAATATATTTTTAATCATTCCTGAGAGGGTACTGAGAAAATGATTATCGACTGAAGGGAAGTCTGGTTGATATTCATTCTTGAAGAGTTAACATTTTACTATATCCAAATTACTTTCTCCATTCAGTGATTCGTTACTTTCAAATGCACAAACAAAGGTTGACAATTGACCTGTATTGTGCATAGGTGCTGCTCATGTGATAGTCAAATTAACTCAGGGCATAGGACCTTGATGCTCTATCCATACAATCAATGCAGAAATTTTTCTAAGGCCTGAAAAAACAACAACAACAAAAAATACAGTATATAGCAAGTAAAGATATATAGAGTAAATTCTGTTGTTAAGAGCCTTTGAAAAGCTTTGTATTGATACAGCATGAAGGTTTTATATGGGAACGTTATGTAAGGTAACTTGGTATAAAAGTAATTCTCTCAGAAATTGCACTGTGAATTTCAAGTGATCAGACAAATTCACTTACCTATGTTCAAAGGGTGTCAGGCCATTGTTAAAAAAAAATAGAGCTGTAAGACTTCAGAGTTCCATAGTTTAGAGTTGTATGGCTGTCTTTGTTTTCGAAGTGTTTTCTTTCTGACCGTTGTGAGTTCCTCCCTGTGCTGTAAGAAGTACATGCCTAGGCATATAAGTATTAACTGGATATTGCTTTATATCATCAAAAGCAGAATATTTAACATCATTTAGTTTACACATTTGAAGATTTTCATATAGAGCTGGGTGAGGGTCAGGTGCATGGCAAAGTAGAACAGAGACAGAGCTATGGCATTAATCAGCATGTACTAAACCCACAAAAATTAACAGAAAGGGCACAGAGGGCTTGCCAACAGCATTAATATTGTTTATTTTGTGCTTGTCTGGGTGAGTGAACTTTTGCTTGAAAGAATGAGTGAATGCTTCGCTTCATCTGCCTGTCTGTCCAGCCAATTACCTTGACTCATGTACTGCTCAATTCTGAAACCATTCAAGCTCAAAACATGCAAACCCTTCAAGGGTCATGACTTTAAATTCTTCCAGGCTGATCATATGTAACTTTATATACTTACATGCTTATGTATCAAGCCAGGGCTCTCACACCCCTTTTTGGGAATGGGGCCGGGGCCTTTAGAATTGGGAAAAATAGCGACGTTTTGTCTTAAATTGGGAAAATTTACATTGTTTAATGTGTGAAGTTGTCATTGTCAGACCAACACAACTTACATAGGGTATTGCTATATCAGTCAATAACCAGACATAGCAGATAGTGAATCATAATAAATTTTATCAGATAGTTGGGATATTAGCAAAACTATTTGTGTGTGTTGAGTTCTTTTTTTCTTTTGAACTGGCAACTTCCCTATCTTGCCACCGTAAAACTGAAGACAAGACTGGGACCTAAAAAGTGTTACAATATGACAACAGTATATAACACTCTAGGTTTGAAGTATCTATGAGCTAAGTAAGCACAATTCATTCAGACTTAAAACTTATAATTTATCCATTGTAAACTGTGGTAAGTATGCATATCATCATTCACTGATCATTTTTATGCACTTTCAAGAACAATTTAGATGTTTAATTTTTGTTCAATATTTTAAACTTTGTTGTAAAATATGGCAGATGTACTTCGAAAAATATCCCTCTTTCTTCAGATTAAATTCCCAATATCCCTGAAACAATATATCAGAGGTAAAAAAATATACTCTCAGACACCTCAGAAGCCCTGATTAGGTTGCTGCTACATGTACTGTGGAATAGGAATCTTTTCTATGGCCATGACTGGCCATGTAGAACAAAGTACAATACCAGTTATGTGAAGTTGAGAGAAAGTGGACTTTCACACAGCAGAACATGACAAAACTTTCAGTCCTGCCAGTACAAAACACCCACGGTATGTCACTATCACTGTAATAACTCGTGGATGTCACGTTAATCCTGTTTATGATTTTGGATATGGCCGAAAATGTCTGTGAAAATCGATTCAGTTACGAAACGCAATAACAGCCGAATCATCCTCCACTGGTGAAGCTCCGATCAAATTTTAGCATAGGAAGGCTTTAGTTTAAAGAATAAGTCAAAACATTATTCACCACAACAATATTGGCCCTTAAAAGAAAGAAAATATTAACATATTGCAGCCAAAATCGCTAGGCTATTCGCCATCTATCAAAAGGGAAGTAACTCTAACAGGACAGGATAACTCTAACAGTACATGATAAAACCCAGTACCAGTTTCCAGTATCAATCGATGACGATAGTGATTGAAAATGTAATTGCTTCCTGAATTTTTAAAGTTATAAATTATGTTAACACTTTTAGTTTTAGGTGGTTTTTCATACATTTTGCATTGATACAACTGCAGTTTTCTTGGACCAAACAGACTTAGATTCCAGATGAAAAATTCCCAAACAGACTTAGTCAGATTGGGAATTTTTCACCTGGAATTGGGAAAAAAACATACTTTTTGGCATTGGGAATGGGGCCGAATGTCGGCCCCAAATTTCGGTGATCGAGAGCCCTGCAAGCCTTATGATATGATGTGAACATAACAGTTAACACAATAATAAATCAGATAAAGATATCCCATCTATTTAAATGATGTGCACAGAAACAGTCAAAGGTATATAAAACGTTGATTTCAGCTTTCTGAAGAGATGCTGATTTCTCTTATATTTTATAGGTCACCGAATTCATAATACAGGAAACAGCAACAATTTAGTACATGTTTAAGGAGCAAGTGAATTTTGTTTGAATTTGTTTTTATTGAGACTGAGGTTTGAATTGAGTTTTAATGGTGAGTACTTCAAAATTGATTTTTAAGATACCAAGTGTTTGAATTATCAGAGGATGAGTTACCAAGATTCTGCTATGTATCTCCTTTACTATATGGTACTGACCATCATACTTGATGAGTATGAGTCATTAATCTTTAAAGTGCCAAAAATCAGGACAACATAATGTATGTCTGCAAAATTTCAAGAACTGTTTGACCAAGCTATATCATCTTATGAATTAAAAAACTACAGGGCATACAGTGTAGATCTAGATGTGACAGCTGATCACGAGCCACCTCATCAAGATCTACACTGTTTGAAGATTCAGCTATTTTCGTCTCTGGCGCTTGAAGTGTTAAGCATCTGGCAGCTGTAATTGTTTCACTCAGCTGAAATTTGTGAAATAACTCATGAATGGCTCTCCATTTTATCAGTCAGTAAAAAATAGTGAGTTGAATTAACAAACAGTGTAGATCCAGAAGAGGTGGCTCATAATGAGCCACCTCATCTGTTTCAACACACTGTTTGCCCTCTAATCTTTGAAATCTCTATATGATATAACTCGGACAGAACATTTTACAAAATTTTGCAGACGTAAATTTTTTCGTCTGCTTTTTGGCGTTTGAAGGGTTGGTTAAGGAAAGACATTACTGACTTATCTCCCTTAGCTAACTTGGGATTTACAGGAATAAAATTACCAGTACATTGCAGAGGTAGAAAACCAGTGTACAGGTAAAGGGAAATAATTTTTTTTCAAAGGGAGACTATTCAATTGCCTCCTTTTGCAAAATATTTATTTCCCTTACTTAAATAAATTGTTTAAGGGAGAGGTTATCTTGAAATGCCTCCCATCACTAGTTATCAGCTGTTCTAACTTATCTATTTTATAACAATCTAGGTCCCTCCTCTCAAAGGTCATCAAACACAAACTCACCATCCACAGTAAATCCCAACCTTGATGCTCTAGAGGGACAGTTCAGAAACACACCAGGTAAGAACTTTACTGCTATACAGTAAAAAATCCTAACGTTGGGACAGGAATCCAAGGGCATACACAGAGCCACACAATTCAAGCCCTGGTCAGCATAACCAGAGTTCACAGGCAGTTGTTTCCTTACTAGGCAAACAGATTTGTCTAAATCTAGAGAGGGTAAAGTCAGTGATTACTGGCGAACTCAGAATAACTTGCTTTGCCTCTAAAAACTGCTTTCAGATCTTTTTTTATTGTGATTGCACTAGTAATCAGGAGCTATATAAGGATTGCAATCCAGGCATGGTTGTCGTTGTCATCAACAATGTTTACCCATTGGGTTTAGTGCCATTTCGCCAAGGCTAAAAAATCTTTTGTTATGACACTTCATACAAGGCTTATGTTTGGACATTGTCCACACAGCACATAAGTAACTTCCTGACCGTGACCTACATTTTAAGCTCTGTTGAACATAGGCAAATTTATGCCTATCCAATCCATTTTCTCAGAGGCTAAGCAAGGTGAAGCTGGAGATCTGAATGAGGCAGAAATTTTCCGATTTTAAGTTGAAGTTCATACCAAGCTTTTAGCCTTGCCTGTATACGTATATTCTATATATATATACATTTAAAGCACCAAAAACACACACAAAAAAATGACTTAATTTTGATTCTAAAATTTGCTCTCAGTAAAAATGGTGGAAAAGCATGGAGATGCATCCATTCACCATAAATTTGATTGACTTTTTGTTCCAGAGCAAGACACAGGATCATCTACAGAAGGTGAGGGGAGTGATCAACAACATAGCTCAGATGTTGAGAGTAGAACAGGAATGAACCAAACACCAACATCTGTTCCATCATTCCAGCTCGCTGGGGCTCATTCTTCACCACAGCGGTTCCCTGCTCCTCACACAGGACCTGCTCACACTCAACCGCATTTTCCAATGCCCCCTGGGACTGGGACCTCTGGATTTCAACCTAATCCCATAAGTCAAGCCCCTAGATTTCCTCCTGCAACAGTAGCACCTGTTCAGCAACCAATAGGAACAGATCCACACTCATCACTACAAAGAACTGGATTTCCTCCTACGGTATCAACCAATCAGCAACCAGGATTTCAGCCCATTTCAACGGGCAATCCAAGGCCAAGATTTCCAATGCCTCCTGTCTCAGCCACTCAGCAGCCAGGATTTTCACCGCCAGTAACAGGTCAGAGGCCTGGATTTCCCCCTATGTCTGCAGGTTCAAACACTGGAATGCAACAGTTTCCTGTATCATCTAGTCAACAGCCAAGATTTCCACCTTCTGCACCCACCAGTCACCAGACTGGAACGCCACCATTGTCAGCAGCCAATCAAAGGCCAGGATTTCAACCTCCTGCCCCCACAGTTGGCCAGCCACAAGGATTTCAGCCTATAAATCAAGGACCAGGGTTTCAGCCGCCTTCCAGTCAGCCACCAGGTTTTCCACCAGCATCAACAGCCAGCCAAAGGCCAGGATTTCCACCTCCTCCATCTACAGGTGGTCAGTCACCTAGTCAAAAGCCAGGATTTCCTCCTTCACCCTCATCCAGTCAACAACCAAGATTTCCACCAATGTCTGCAGCCAGCCAGAGACCTGGGTTTCCACCTCCTCCCATGCCCGTTGGCCAGCAAGGATTTCAACCAGTTCAACCAGTGTCAGCTCCAAGTCAGATGACAGGTTTTCCACCCCCTCCCACTTCAGGTGGCCAGCTACAAGGATTTCAGCCTTCATCAACAACCAGCCAGGTGCCAGGCTTTCCACCACCTCCTGTTACAGCCAATCAGCAGCCAGGATTTCCTCCCATGTCGGCACCTACACAAAGACAAGGATTTCCTCCGCCACCTGTCTCAGCCAATCAGAGACCAGGATTCCCTCCTCCCCCAGTTTCATCCAATCAGCAGCCAGGCTTTCCACCTTCATCAGCAGCCCAGAGACCTGGTTTTCCTCCACCTCCTACAAGTTTTACACCGGCAGTAAGCCAGCAGCCAGGCTTTAACACTAGTTCTAACCAGTTCAACCAGGCACCAGGACCTGGTCAGTACCAACAGCCTCAGCCAGGGCAGACACAGGGGAAATCAATACAAGAGTTCGTGAACTCATATCCAGCTGCTAACTCACTAACCTCTGGAATGGGATCAATGTCTATACAGGTAAATAAATGTTAGTGTAAAAATTCTAACAACTGGCTACCAAAGAAACAAAGATAATTACTTTAATGGTCGTAAATGGTACACTTCGGTTTTACAAACTGAATGCAGTTACTCATTCAAAACTTGCAAATGGAATGGAAACTCTGTAGATCCTGATCAGGCTGCTCTTTTAAGAACAAGTTGATCTGGGTCTGCACTGTTTGCTAAGACCTATTTGTCCCAACACTTAGATTTTATTGTGTATCTGTACAGTAAAAATTGTGTTTTTTGTGGGGGGGATGAAAATGGGGGCAAACTTCCTAAATAAATTAACACAAACATTAAAAAAACCCACAAATATTGGTGTGGTAGATAATCATTTAAGAAGTGAACTTTGGTATTTCAGCATTCATCATATGATGAAGCCAGTGGGCAGAGAAAAATTCCTTGAAGCGCAAAGCGCTTGTAGAATTTTAGCGATGACCACTGGCTTCTTCACATGATGAACGCTGAAAGATCGAATTTTTATTCTCATATTTGCACTTTATTTTTAGACCCTTCCTATGCTGTTTTTGTGGTAATTTATGTAGAATATGCCCAATATGTGCCAAAGAAAGACAGAAACGATGTATTCGGCCATTACGTTAAACAGCCGTTGCCATAACGTGGCTTCAGTCGAACGACCAATCAAGATGTTTGATTACCTTAGACGTCGCTTGGCGACAACGTCACATGCTCAACTGTCATACATCAGTGTATGAAGCCAGTTCCTCTATATGGTTTACCTATGGGAAGCCGGTGGCAAGTTTAAATATTTGGGGATGATAACCAGATAATTCCTGTAAATCTCTTTTAAAGAAATACATTTTGTGACCTGTCACGATGTTGACCCACCTAGACCCAGTTGTTTGTTGAGAATGATTCTCAGAGCATTTCATGTTTGGGTTTGGGAAAATGGGAGCACGTTCAGGGGAAGCAACTTTCATTTTTTCCTCCTCATGAGGGTCAACTCTTAAAGGAAGGAATTTGTTCCTCAGAGCAAATTCTTTCCTTTAAGAGTAGACCTTATTCAGAAGGGGTACGTTGTTCAGGGAAATAATCAGGAAATACAAAAATGCTTCCTTTGTAAAAATGCTGGAAAATGATAACATAATGTGATACCATATCACAATAGAACTGCACTTGCGCAAATGATAACGAGCAGTGTCCTTAGAAGTGATCTCTATACCCAATTGGCTACATGCCGACGTTTGTCGTGATAATAACATTTGATAGGTTAAATGACATCACCGACTTACGCATTAGGAGGTCAGCAAGTTTGAACAAACCTGCATTTGCTTTTAATTTTGTTTGATGCTCTTTACACCTTAAAATCTTCTAATGGTGCATGATTAATACAAAACCATGTAAGTGCATTTTGATAATCAAGTTTATCAGGTTCGACCCGACACATATCAGACTCGCTCGGCAAATTTTGCCATTTGTACATGTTTCTGGTCTTGCCTGATAAACTTGATATCAAAAGACACTAACATGAAGTTCTCTATACATAAATCTTTAGTCAGTTATGTGTCATCTATGCTCAACAGCCTGGTTCCCAGACATTAAACCTTCTACAAGTCAAGAAGTTGATACCAAACGAGGGTGTGGAAGTACCAAAACCAAATTTACCAAATGATAGTAAGAAGGTCAACTGTAGCCCAGAGTAAGTAGAACCTCTCTTATTAACTCATTAAGCACCAAAAAGCAGACGAGAAAATTTACTTCTGCAAAAATTCAAGAAATGCTCTGTCCAAGACATTTCATATTGACAATTCAAAGAATAGAGGGCAAACAGTGTAGATCTAAATGAGGCAGCTCATTATGAGCTGCCTCATTAGGATCTGCACTGTTTGCAAATTCTGCTATTTCCGTCTCTGGTACTTCAAGTGTTAACTTAATAGGGTCAAGTCAGGTAAATTTGGACAGCAGGTAAATTTGGACAGTGACATGTCAGTTGTTTGGAATTAAAACAAAATTAATTGGGCAAACAGTAAAAATCATGATGAGATGGCTCATAATGAGCCGTCTCATCTGGATTTTTACTTTTTGCAATGGTATGTCCGAATTTACCCGCTGTCTGAGGTTACTTAACTCGACCCTATGTTCAGCAGAATTGAATATGAGCTGGGTAATCATTGAAGGGCTGAAGTGAGTAAGCAAGTCAAATACTGAAAAAAGTCTTTAATCCTAGGTTTTTAAAAAACACTAGGTTCAAGTTTCATCATTCAAGAATCAGACATTGTATACTCTGCAATATGATGACATTGTATACTCTGCAATATGATGACATTGTATACTCTGCAATATGATGACATTGTATACTCTGCAATATGATGACATTGTATACTCTGCAATATGATGACATTGTATACTCTGCAATATGATGAAGTACGGGGAGACTTTCTACAGCCGATATGTGGCATTTAACACTGGCTGTAGTAAAGTTAAAAAAATATTTCCTGTTAATATGGGAGAGGATGTCCATACATTGTCAAACTTCTTATCTAATCCCGTTACATATTATTTGTATACATTGTCAAAGTTCTTATCTAGTCCCGTTACAAATTTTTTGTATACATTGTCAAACTTCTTATCTAATCCCGTTACATATTTTTTTTGTTATGATTTGTATTGACTTATGAATAAAATATTGTTTAAACTAAACTATTAAATATGGAATTGGTTGTGCACATAAGTAAACTATCCTAATGATTTAACCAAAATATTCAGACACTTTATTACCTCCTACTTTAAGGTGTATGGGTACACTTTCATGGGAAGCAATTCTGACATTTTCATTTTTGCCTCCCTTCTCAATGAGTCTTTGGACGGGGCTATGTCATCCAGGGAGGAAACAAAAAGTGACAAAAGTTGTTCCCTTCGTCAAAAAAGTGCAAAAACATGGCAGTATACTTATACACCTTAATTTCTGTAATGGACTCATCCAGTTTTGATTTGGGAGATGTCCATATCATAGATATCATAGACTCTTTGATAAAAGTCTTTGTTAAGCATGTTGCAATGTGTCTACACTATTTGCTCAGTCACATTTTGCATGTGTCTACACTGTTTGCTCAGGCACATTTTGCAATGTGTCTACACTAATTGCTCAGTCACATTTTGCAATGTGTCTACACTAATTGCTCAGTCACATTTTGCAATGTGTCTACACTATTTGCTTAGTCACATTTTGCAATGTGTCTACACTTATTGCTCAGTCACATTTTGCAATGTGTCCACACTTATTGTTCAGTCACATTTTGCAATGTGTCTACACTTATTGCTCAGTCACATTTTGCAATGTGTCTACACTAATTGCTCAGTCACATTTTGCAATGTGTCTACACTATTTGCTTAGTCACATTTTGCAATGTGTCTACACTTATTGCTCAGTCACATTTTGCAATGTGTCCACACTTATTGCTCAGTCGTATTTTGCAATGTGTCTACACTGTTTGCTCAGTCACATTTTGCAATGTGTCTACACTGTTTGCTCAGTCACATTTTGCAATGTGTCTACACTAATTGCTCAGTCACATTTTGCAATGTGTCTACACTATTTGCTCAGTCACATTTGCAATGTGTCTACCCTAATTGCTCAGTCACATTTTGCAATGTGTCTACACTTTATGCTAAGTCACATTTTGCAATGTGTCTACACTTATTGCTCAGTCACATTTTGCAATGTGTCTACACTTATTGCTCAGTCACATTTTGCAATGTGTCTACACTTATTGCTCAGTCACATTTTGCATGTGTCTACACTGTTTGCTCAGGCACATTTTGCAATGTGTCTACACTAATTGCTCAGTCACATTTTGCAATGTGTCTACACTAATTGCTCAGACACATTTTGCAATGTGTCTACACTATTTGCTTAGTCACATTTTGCAATGTGTCTACACTTATTGCTCAGTCACATTTTGCAATGTGGCCACACTTATTGCTCAGTCGTATTTTGCAATGTGTCTACACTGTTTGCTCAGTCACATTTTGCAATGTGTCTACACTTATTGCTCAGTCACATTTTGCAATGTGTCTACACTAATTGCTCAGTCACATTTTGCAATGTGTCTACACTATTTGCTCAGTCACATTTTGCAATGTGTCTATCCTAATTGCTCAGTCACATTTTGCAATGTGTCTACACTTATTGCTCAGTCACATTTTGCAATGTGTCTACACATATTGCTCAGTCACATTTTGCAATGTGTCTACACTTATTGCTCAGTCACATTTTGCAATGTGTCTACACTGTTTGCTCAGTCACATTTTGCAATGTGTCTACACTAATTGCTCAGTCACATTTTGCAATGTGTCTACACTGTTTGCTCAGTCATTATTTGGAAAGTATAGGTTCTGTACTTTATGTGTCCATGTTAGCAAAGTACGAGCATATTACATGGACATTGTTATTCTTCTTTCAGAGTGTTTAGATGTACGTTGAACGCTATTCCTCAGACGTCTGGGTTGTTAAACAAAGCAAGGTTGCCTTTAGGAATATTAATTCATCCTTTTAAAGATTTATCAGTAAGTACACATCTAATTATAAGTTAACATAATAACTGTAGGATATTTACCAGTAACTGATAATTTTTTATGAATAGACCTTTGGGTCTTTGAAATGGGAAAAGTCCACTTTCTATATCAGGGAATGTTGTATAAAGGTGAATGGGTACACTTTCACGGGAAGCTACTCTGCAATTTTCATTTCTGCCTCCCTTCTCAATGAAGAAAGAATTTGCTTTTGTGGCAGTAGATCCTTTCCTTAAAGAGAAGACCCCATTTTGGAAGGGCTTCATTGTCCAGGGAAGCAAATAGTAACTTGCCAATAAAGACACAAGATTTATTTCCCTTTGTAAAAATGGCAGAAAAACATGGAGGTTTTCCCATACACCTTAAGATTAATAGAATCCATGATGGAGTTGAGGCCAAGACAAGGAAATCTCAGGCTAGTTTTCAGATTACTTAGTCTTCGAAAATGAGACTTATATAATCTGGAAAAAAAAGCCTGAGATTTCCTTGTTGAGGTCTCAACACCATCATTGATCATTTTTCACACCCATCATATTTAATAAAACAAAACATCAATATTTTGTTCAGCTCATTGCTACATACATTTAGATAATTATCTATTTATAGCTTCATGTTAATTCCATCTTCTGCATGCTTTTTACATGAATGACAGCTATTTAGAAATAAAGTGACATTTCCTGTACAGCATTTGGTGTCAGTTTCTAATTCTGCATGCAATTTACGTAATAGGTGCAAGTGGATTTGCTGAAATTAATATGATTGGGCCATATAAAGCAATGACTGACATATTGAGACAGCTTTCAGAGCCTTGGCTGAGACAGCAGGTCGGGATAGAAAAAATGACAGAGAGCTGTAGAACGGGATATTCGTGTTTGATGAATGAGAAATTGTAGTCACTGATAGGCTGGTGGTGTAGGGGCAGTCAGACATGATCTAGGCTGTTCAGTCAGGCATGTCTGTCCCCTTGGAGGTTTTACATACACATATAGTTAGTTCATTCTATATGTTTAGTCAGCCATCATCTTTGTTTCATACTCCTTGAAATTGTTTGTGCAGTCTTTCATATGTATTCGAAGTGTGTATTTTGTTGTCATTAATTCATCCTTGGGTATCAAAACAAATTATGTGATGAAATTAAGATATTCTGTGGTTTTTGTCTCCCTTGCGACTTCCAGATGCAAGGTATATGAAATACTTTTTCCAGCATGGTCGTTGATGTTGAAAACATAAGTCAGGTTGTTTTTGGTTTGGCTTCTTTTTGTGACAATACGCTGTCAGACAGGCAAGACCACGACTTCCACAGAATACTTGTCATTATATTCCTATTGTTTGTCTATTTTCAGTCCTTACCTGTGATACAGTCGAGTATTATTGTACGATGTAGGTCATGTCGAACGTATATCAATCCATTTGTATATTTTGTGGACAGTAGAAGATGGAAATGTAACTTGTGTTATAGAGTTAATGAATGTAAGTGAATCTAATATTTATACTGAAAAGCCACATTATAATGAAATTCTTTATTGCCTTTAGTTTGGATATAAGGCCATCATTTTATCATGCCTGCCATTGAGAGTAAACTACAAAATTGTCAGATTTTCCTGTACCAGATTGACAAAAAAAAAGATCTGCACATTAAAATGATTTTGCTGTTTAAATGAGTGCCAATGTAAAGAAGTTTGACTGACTCATGCATAAGTCACGCAAGAATTTCTTCTTGAATCATTTTTCTGTTTATCCTGATTCTCTCCCTTGATGAATAGCCACCTCCTCCCACTAAAGCCACCCATCCACTGGGTTTACTTGACTTATAGTTTTTGAAAATCAATTAAGGGAATAAGCCTAATTTGCATATTTTATTACCTCCCTTGATGCAGCTTATTCCATTAGGGGATAGAATCAGGATATTGCCGATTTAGTCTTTTCAGACAGTGTTAAACAGTCTGTGCATCTGTTTGTAAATACCAAAACCAAAATTTTCTCTCCTTTTAGTGGCAGATGAGTTTTCATTTGATCCTGTGTCCAAGACATATGGTGATCCTCAAAGACGGCCAGAGATACGATCAGCCACCATAGAGTTCATTGCTCCTTCAGAGTATATGGTTAGTAGCTTCTTGACTTTCATCATTCCAGTAATATACCAAAGTTTTGGCTTGTTTGGCACCCTGACCAGTTGTATAAATTCCACCTGCCATATTTACCCCACATAATTGGACACCTCATTCATTTTTGTAGGGGACTTGTATGGCAAATAGATACACTTTCAAGGGAAAGAACTCTGCCAATTTCTCTTTGCCTCCCTTCTCAAAGGGTCTACTCTTAAAGTTAAGAATTTGCTCCCTTTGGAGCAAACTATTTCCTATAAGAATAGACACTTTTTTGGAATGAGAGAAGCAATGAGGATGTCACAAAAGTTGTTCCCCTTCACCAAAATAGTGAAAAAAAGAATAAACAAATAGACTAAAAAATACATGGAGGTGTATCCATATACCTTGCAATTTAAATTTGAATGAGTCTCTTGTACGTTTCAGATATGTTAAGAAAAAATTATCGCAGCAGTGCAGACACTGAGCACATAGTTCCTGAGAAAGAGTCTGATCTGGGTCTGCACTTCCTGTTCGAAAGTTTGTTCAAATATCTTTTGATAGTATTTTCTTAGGTCATAAAAAGAAGCATGTATAAATATTTTGTGTCATAAAAGGTCATAAAAATTCTTACATAGATTGGTTCGTAAGAAACTGCATGTAGCTGTTCAGTATACTGCAGTAAAACTGTTTGGTTGTACCAGTTTGCCTTGACATTCATGCTGTCTCAAAATTTTATGACTCTCTCTAGATACATGTATAAATATCTGCTATTGCAGGGGAGTGGTCAGCCAGAAAGACATTTTATGGCCTGGGTATGATAAAAACTACCTCGGCTTCTAGCATTAATCCTGAGAGACTAGTTTTCTTGGTGAAATATACACTAGCTTTAATACCTTTCCCCATGGTAGCAAGCACATAGCTTCTGGATTACATATATATTTATAGGCCTTCCTGATACCTATCTTTGACCCAGAATTAAATCTGATATCACTATTCCCTTCTTTACTTTAAGGTTTACAGCCGTTTTCAGAGCTCTGTATAGGGGTGGGGATTTTAGAGTTGGGAACGGAGAGTCTGTTGATGATACTTTAAAATTCAGAAAATTGGGACAGCGAAAATAATTTTCATAATAGTTTAAAAACAGAACAGTTTACTTTAACAATGCAGTAATGTGTCCAGAAGCTGCAGATGGAACGGAAAATAGTGTAGACCCTGATCAAGCTGTCTCTTTATTCTGTTCTGGATCTGCACTGTTTGCTCAGACTTACCTGTCCCAGTACATAGAATTTTTATGGTAATTCTGGGATAATTTTGTTCATTCAGCTTTGAAATGTTATTGCCCACCTTAGAATGGTCTCGCTGACTGCTTATTTGCTTGTGGATATTATAAAACATCCCAGAGATACCATAAAAATATGAAAGCAGCAGTTTCTGACCAAGTATGGGCTAAGTTAAGGTTTATATGTGCATTCACTTTAGGAGACAGCTAAGTATTTGCAGCTTTTAATATTGGAAATTTAATGTAAGCTGGTGAATGATACAGCTGGGTTGAATCATTGATGCCTCAATATATTGTGCTGTTTACTTTGAGGATACTGTATCATGATAGATGTCAATGTCAGTACCAGTATCAATACTTCACAATACTTGAATAATGTACTTTCACATGTAAATAGGGAAAAAAATTAAATTATTTTATCCAACCTCTAAATTGTTGAGTAGATTTTAACTAACTAGCTGTTTGTAACGAATTTCTTATTTCCAGAAGATTGTACATAATTGGTACTTGTACTAAAAACGTGCTCATGTTTATGAGCTGCGACATGAAAAAACTAACAAAATGGTTGTGCGCCCAGCATAGACTTAGGTCAGCCTGGGCATCTGCCCAAAGGGTAGCTAAGGCTCTAAGCTACCTCCTTGTTGGTTTTCTCTTGTCGCAGCTCATATATATACATGGATATAGATGGCTATGTCATGTAAAACAAAATATTTACATTATCACTGCAAAACTATCTGTAAACGCAATTAAGTCATGCGGGAGTCAAAGTTGTTTACAAGTCAATAATTACATTGTGCCACGTGGCTTTGAGTGACAGCTCATCTCACTAACCAGCACGTGGAATCAACAACATGCCACGAACTTGAATGGCCAGCAAACATTGAATGACAGCTCGCTACGCCTACTTGCACGTGGAATCTACAGCAGGAGGTGGAATTTACTGGTAGGCAGTGACAATGCGGCTGTTCCAAACTATTGCAAAATTCGGCCGGTAATGTTTCAAAAACGATTCCTAGATATGTATTTTTTATTTTTGCTTATTTTTTTATTGATCAAAAGCAGCGTTTAATAATATAAATATAAGGAATAAATGTTATTTTTTAAACGTTTACTGAAGTATAAACTACATCGGGTCACGAGCAAAGTTTACGTAAACCCCTTCGGGGTTCACTTACTTTGCTCGTGACCCGATGTAGTTTATACTTCAGTAAACGTTGAAAAAATAACATTCATTCCTTAAGTAATTTCAATCGTTTTCTAATTTCAGTTGCGGCCACCACAGCCAGCTGTATACTTGTATTTGTTAGATGTGTCTTTCAATGCTGTAGAAACAGGTAAGAGGGAGACAAAAACTGGGGTTGGAGAGCATGTGAGGGGATGAAACATTTAAAGGAAATCGGTATATTGTGTCACTGTGAAAACTTTTTATGCTGTTTTTGGCATGCTTGTAGAATGGTTGCAAGAGATTTGAAGAAATGAAGCATATTTTCCTGAGATTTTCAGAGTTAGAAAGTAATAGTTCAGTTCTTTCTGGATTTGTTGATAAATAGTTCATTGTTTATCAGTCACTTGTAAATAGTGATCACTCGTTCTTCGCACTATTTGTATGATTTACTGGGCCCTGTTTATAGCAATAAGTATATTGTAAGGAGTCACATTATCCAATAAACTGTGAACATTTTGTTAAGTTTTGCAGTGAGTGCTGGAAAGCAAGGAAAATGATGATTAAAAATCCCTGTAGGGAAAAATCTGAAAATTTAATGAAAAACAGGAAAAAAATCTGGGAATTTAAAAAAAAAAAAAAGATCAGTGTGAAGCAACATAAAAACAGTCATTGATCCTAAGTGTTTATAGCACAAGGCATTTGAATACATTTATTGGTTTCCATTTCCAGGTTATTTGAATGTGTTTTGTGAGACATTATTAGATGTGCTAGACAAGATTCCTGGGGACTCACGGACTATGATAGGGTTTATAGCATATGATAGTGCTGTACATTTCTTCAACTTGGCAGAGGGCCTCTCACAACCACAGATGCTTACTGTGTCTGATGTGGAAGGTAATGTATTATTTTATCATAAAAAACTTAAGCAAGCGAGAAAACTTTTTGGCATTTATGCGCTTGAAGACTAACAGAAGGCAGAAATACTAAAGTGAACAATCAAGACCCTCAGTTGATGTGTCTGTCTGGAACTACCAATTTGTCAAACTCTTTGTACTGGTCCAGGCGAGTTTAGGCAATGGGGTTCATTTGTTATATGCTATGCTAATGATTATTGTTCAGTATCTGTGAACCTTTTAAAATTTGAATGGCTGTAGATATGATTTGTATATAGTTAATTGGTCCTTTGGTATAGAATCATCATCACAGTTTCCTATTCCAGATGTGTTCTTGCCTTGTCCAGACAGCCTTCTAGTCAACTTCAATGAGTGTCGAGATCTTATTGTGGACCTGTTAAATATGCTCCCTAATCTGTTTGAGGGTAATATGGAGACAGGGAGTGCTCTGGGAGCAGCATTACAGGCAGGCTTTAAAATGACGGTGAGTCAGTACATTTAGTATTCAGTCAAATAGGCAATATCGCTAACTCTTAAAGTGCCAAAAATTAAAATAGATGAATTAGCAAACAGCGTAGATTCATAGGAGGTGGCTCATCTCATTCTACACTGTTTGCCCTCTTGTCTTTTCAACATGAATTGCTTGAATGAAATATTTATTGAATTTTCACTGACTTAGATTTTGTCGTCTTTAAATGTAAAAACCCAAAGGCTTTTCATATCCTTGTGACCATAGGGGCAGTGGGTTGTTATAGCCTCATGGTATCTTGGACATAGCATATGAAAGACGGAGCCCAGGCCTTTCCTTTTTGCTGTCCTTAACCTTTTCTAATTTGACAAGAGGTAACCATTTACTGCTGGGTTGACATAAAGATTTTTTTCAGTCATTGGTCCTTTGAAATTCGAAACCCTGACCTTTTGCTCTAAAGCCAAGCACTCTACCCATTCTCCAAATTCAGATGCATATTTCTGTACTCCAAATTCAGATGCATATTTCTGTATCTAACTTAAAATCATGCACAACCAGACAAGAGAATATGTGTTAAAAGTGTAGTATTGAGGAATAATATTTGACTAATTGAAACCTATATTTTATTCTACACAGTCTAGCCTTGGTGGAAGAATAACTGTGATGCAGACTATTTTGCCGACAGTGGGTCCAGGGGCATTGCAAAATAGGGAAGATGCTACAGTGAAGGCAACTAAGGTAAATAATAACAAATAGGATTATGCTGGCTTAATTTGTGTCTTCATCCCAGCTGTATTAATCTTGATAAATTGTTCCTACAGAATTTTTCTTCCCAACAAAAATAGTTTCTCACATCAGATTGTTAGCTTGCAATTGTTTGGTAATGCATCAAGGTGCAAAATCTGTAATATCTAAAAAATAAAAAATAAAAAAAAAACAAGATTTTTTCCATGATTTTGTTCAGGAGGAAATAAACGAAATTTTAGAACTGCAAACTGTAACTCCTAAATGTGGAGCACAGACAGTATTGAGCAAACAGTGTAGATCCAGACTAAATTAATAAGACTAACAAGTCTGATTAGGTTCCACACTACAGTATTTGCTTTAAATTTTGTAAAAGTAAATGAGTTGAAGAAATTAACATTTTCAATCCCGAAGCTGCAAGATTTGTTATACAAAATAGTTGAGTTTTCTGTTAGAGCTACGGTTAATACAATACTTTCTCTGTTCTAGGATGTGCCAAACCTTGGCCCAGCAACAGATTTCTACAAGAAGTTAGCCCTGGATTGCTCAGCACAACAAATAGCTGTAGATCTCTTTATGTTAAATGGCCAGTTTGCCGATATGGCATCTGTAGGTAAGTCACACCTAGTTCAGGACAATTTAGCATGGTACTTGATGATAATTCTTGCATTAT
Source organism: Ctena decussata (assembly GCA_963989385.1). Lineage (NCBI taxonomy): Eukaryota > Metazoa > Mollusca > Bivalvia > Lucinida > Lucinidae > Ctena > Ctena decussata. The sequence goes on along the minus strand of OZ022500.1, from coordinate 55,859,130 downwards.
TTCTGTAATTCCTGAAATCCCTGATTTTCAGCCATCTTTACAAAAGAAAATAACCTTTAGACTTCCTGTCCACTTCTTAGATGACAGCCCTTCTAATATAGGATCTTCTAATAAAGGAAAGAATTGCTCTTTGAGATCAAATTCTAGGAACACAAATTTGCTCATAGGGGAGAATTTTTTTTATGCCCCCGTGACGATAGTCAGGGGGCATTAAGATTTGCTCCTGTCTGTCTGTCCGTAAGTGCGTCTGTCTGTCCGTTCGTCACACTTTATGGTATAGAGTTTGTGTAATCAACTCCTCCCACAGTTTTCAGTGGATATTTTTCAAACTTTGCATATATGTTGTGGACATATTGAAGATGTGCATGTGGGGTTTTCTTGTGGCTAAAATTAATTTTGACAGAATTACAGCCTATTGAACTTAGACATTTTAGGCAAATTTTTGCATTGTAGGGTATGTAGTTTGTGTAATCAAGTCCTCCCACAGTTTCAGTGGACCATTTTCAAACCTTGCATACATGTTGTGGACATATTGAAGATGTGCATGTGGTTTTTTATTGGAGCTAAGATTAATTTTGACAGAATATAGGCCTTTTGAACTTTGTCATTTTACGCAAATTTTTGCATTTTAGGGTATGTAGTTTGTGTAAACAAGTCCTCCCACAGTTTTCAATGGATCTTTTTTCAAACCATGCATACATGTTGTGGACATATTGAAGATATGCATGTGAGTTTGTGTTGGAGCTAGAATTAATTTTGACAGAATTATGGCCATTTGAACTTAGTCATTTTAGGCAACTTTTTACATTGTAGGGTATGGAGTTTGTGTAATCAACTCCCTCAGTTTTGCAGTCGATTTTTCAAACCTTGCATATAAAATTAATTTTGACAGAATTATGGCCTTTTGAACTTAGTTATTATAAGCATATATTTGCATTGTAGGGTAGGTACTTTGTGTAATCAACTCCTCCCACAATTTGCATTGGCTGTTTTTCAGACATTGGAGACTTGTTGTGGACATAATGAAGATGTGCATGTTGGTTTTTGATAAGAAAAAAATAATTCTGAAGGAATCATGGCCTTTTAAACTTTAATAGTCATTTTGGGCTGCATTTTGAACTATAGGGTACAAAGTTTGTGTAATGTTTTCAGTGGATTCTTTGTAAATTGCATTTGTGCTAAAAAGGTGCTTCAGGGATGTGCACATTTTTTGTGACAGGCAGTGCACGGGGGCATCATTAGTGTCTTACAATACAATTTTCTAGTTCCTTTATCAGTTGTCTCCTATTGCCAAGGGCAGAAAAAAAATAAAAATGGCAGAGTTTCTGTCCCTGAATATGTATCCATACAGCTTAAGCTGAAAAATACTGTAAAATGAGATTTATTGGCAATTTTTAAATTTCATGAGAAATCAGAGCAATACTTTTGGAGAGCATAGCTTGTGTAAGACTAACATTCAGTTTAAAGATTTTATTGATGAAGCTTGAATATGAAACTGTAAAATAAGCTTCTGCTTTTCAGCTTGGTCTGTTATTGTGCATATATTATTTCAACTAAAAGGCTTACCATTAATGTATCAAGTATTATGCAATGTTTCTGCTTGAATAACTTCTTATTTATTATCTTCCATGTTGAGAGATACTTAAACCATTTACTGTAACTACCCTAAAATTTGAACAAATTGACTGCTGGGCAATGTGTTAAGGGAAATGAGTACACCCTCATGTTTTTCTGCCATTGATCAAAGGGAAGCAGCTTTCATGAATTCTTTCTTGCTTCCCTTGGCAATGAAACCCCTCCACAAAGGGACCTATACTTAAAAGACAGGATTTATCCCCTGAGAGCTAATTCTTTCTTTTGAGAGTTGACCCGCTATTGAGAAGGGAGGCAAACATGAAAATAGCAGCGTACATTCTAACATGACGTTAACGTTTTCCCCACTGAGCCTATAGGAAGTGGCCCCGTGTGAAAATTAGTGATAAATCACGCTGTTAATGCTTGGTGTGCACATTTCACACCTTGATGATGTTGGACGTAAACATTTAACTTCTGGCAACGTCCGCTTCAAACGAGTCCATTAGAAAACATTGCAATATCCATGCAATTTGATTGTATATAATGTTAGAATCAAAATAATTTTTCGTTACTGGTAGATTATCACAGATTAACACATGTGTTGTCGGGTAGATACAAATATTACTTCACTCTGGCCTGCGGCTGTCATGAATTAATATTTCGTGATCTGCCCTCCAACAACATTAGTTAATCTGCGATAATTCACGGGCAAAGAAAAATTATTTCTTAAATAAAATCCCTTTATTAAGACCACCTTTCAGACTGACTTAAAGTGGCCTTTTTAGTGAGATGGTCTTAATATAGAATATAAAATCATATTGGAAGATACCATTTGGGACTGGCAAAGACTGGTCTTACAATTGAAGTGGTCTTAATTTCGAGTGGACTTAATAGCAAGATTTTATTGTAATTGTGCCAAAAAATCCCTATTTATCATAAAGTAAGGCCCTGTAATACATTATCATATGCTGAGCATTACTGTTTATGGTTTCAGAGTGTATATCCAAGTTTTCTGGAGGCTGTGTATATTACTACCCAATGTTTCACCATGTTGGTCAGCCTCACCTAGCAGAGAAATTTGAGATGGATTTAAGACGCTACTTAACTAGGAAGATTGGCTTCGAGTCTGTGATGAGAATTAGATGCTCAAAAGGTAATTAGGTTTCTGTTCTATACTCATCTCCAAAAGTTTAGCATAATGTTAAAACAAATATAACAAGATTATTGGAGATAATAACAAATGAATTCTTTCTGTGGAAGTAAATTTTGTCTGTCATCAGCTCCAATGAGTAATCAGCATAAAATTAGCAACTTTGATTTTAATTTGAGTAGCCACTGCAGAAAGTGAGCATAGACGTATATGCTCTAAAAAACACATTTTGGGAAGAAAAAAATTATTGTTGTAATGCGCTGTGAGTGACTTTTCGTTTACCCCAATTTAACGTTTTGTAACCGTAACTGTTTTTTTCCAACATGAAATTACTGCTTTTATGATCATTAAAACAAGGCATTATTTTGTTGTGTAAATGTGAATTTTTGGGGCATTCCTTTCTGTGCTTGCTTTCTGCAGTGCTTAAATCAGTTCAAATTGGTGTTTTTACAATGCTTAAGCATTGGTGTTGAAGGAATGCAGTATGTAAATACTTTTTCAACGAAAATAATGTGAGAAGCTTTGGTGCATTTTTCTTGCAAAATTGGTGGTGCTTTTGCATTCTTTACAATTGAAAATATAACGTCCCATCAACTATGGCACAATTAATTTTGACAATCTAGTCCAGGAAAACAAACACTTATGACAAAGCTAGAGATTTTGTTTGTAATTCATTTAGTGTATTTGAATAATGTTGCATGATGTCTTCATTTGATCTTTTCTAGGGTTGAGTATACACACTTTCCATGGGAATTTCTTTGTGCGGTCAACAGATCTCCTGTCCTTGCCAAACATCAATCCGGACGCAGGCTTTGGTATGCAGATGTCAATAGAGGAATCATTGACGGACATGTCAACCATGTGCTTTCAAGCAGCTCTGCTGTATACATCTAGTAAAGGTAGGCTGATGAGGCTAGTTGTAAATGTTGAAGCTAAGCTGAGTTGCGTCATGCAAAAAATGTGCCTTATGCACTCAGCAAAGACTCAGATCAGCCTGTACATCTGCACAGTCAGGGTTCGAGGTTATAAAACTTGAGTATAATCTCAAACTCAAAATAAAGCACACTGATTGGCTGCTTCCGAGCATGTGCTCGGAAGCAGTCAATCAGTGTGCAAAATTTTGAGTTTGAGAATGTATCCTAGTTTTATAACCTGGTGGCCTGATTAGAGTTGTCATTGCCCGCATTAAGAAACATTGGTTCATGGCTATCCATTGAATTCATAATAAGAGCTCTGATAAGACTGTGCAGAGGCAGAGGCTGATCAGAGCCATTGCTGGGCACACATTCTCTAGAACATAGTTTCCCATGACACAGCCGAGTTGGAACCTATAACCAGACTGTTGATTAGCTAATATATTTATCTTAAATACTTAGACATAAATGGCAGGGCAGTTTCTGCATTGTTTCCTAAAAGCTTTGAAGACAGGCTTATAGGACAGACAACCTTCTCTTACCTATGAGACAGAGTTCAAAGAGACTTGTTTCAGTTTAACATTTGAACTGAATGTGCTTCCTTTTGACTGGATTTTTGTCGCACCTGCTTTAACAAGGTGCGATATAGGAGTTCACTTTCCCGTCCGTCCGTACGTCAGTCATTCCGTTCGTCCGTACGTCCGTCCGTATGTCCGTCCGTCAACAATTACATCGACCCTAGGCTCTCTAGCATTTAAGTCCATTTCTCGCAAAGTATGATACCTACAATCATCAAACCTGGCATAAAACTTCTTCTTAGGATGTTCTTGAGGGCTGTTGCTCTTATTTTTACCTATGCTCTGCTGACTTTGTAAAACAGGCCACCAACAATTACGTCGACCCTAGCGTCGACCCTAGCATTTAAGTAGATATCTCGCAAATTATGATACCTACAATCATCAAACCTGGCATAAAGCTTCTTCTAAGAATGTTTTCGAGGGCTGTTGCTCTTATTTATACCTTGACCTGTATTTCATGCTCTGCGGACTTAGTAAAATTTTATATTCAAAATTATGTCCACCCTAGTGTTTAAGTCCATTTCTCACGATTTATGATACCTAGAATCATCAAACATGGCATCCAGTTTCTTCTTAGAATGTTCTTGAGAGCTGATGCAATTAATTTACCCTTTACATATATTTCATGCTCTGCTGACTTTGCAAAATTTTAAACCCCAAAATATATATCGTCCCTGGCGCTTTAGTCCTTTCGTATGAAAGTATGATACCTGTAGCCATCACACCTGGCATAAAGTTTCTTCTTAGAATGTTCAGGAGGGATGTTGCAGTTATTCCTACCCTTTGCCTATATTTCATGCTCTTCTGACTTAGTAAAATTTTACATCCAAAATTGTGTTGACCCTAGCATTTTTGTCCATTTTTAGCTCACCTGAGCCAGCGGCTCAGGGGGAGCTAATAGGATGGTAAGGCTCCGTCGTCCGTCGTCGTCCGTCCGTCCGTCCGTCCGTCGTCCGTCCGTCCGTCCGTCCACAATTTCAAATGACATCTCCTCTGAAACAGCTGGGCCGATTGTAACCAAATTTCATATAGAGCCTCCTTGGACCTTAGGAACGAGAAGTTGTTCAAACGGTCCTGGTCACATGACCAACATGGCCGCCATGCCCATATATGGTAAAAACCTGAAAAAATCTTCTTCTCCAGAACCAATAGGCCGATGGCCTTGAAACTTGATATGTAGCATCGGGTACACGAGTACTACCAAGATTGTTCAAATTATGACCTTGGGTTGACCTTGACCTTTTTTACGGTAAGGTCAAATTTGCTTCCTTATGCTTTTATATGGCAAGATGCTACAACATAAGATATCTTGGAAACTGTTGAAGATTTTGGGCTAAAAATTATTATCTACAGTCATCTTAATGGCTACATGTAGATTTACGAGTACAAGAGGTCAAGGTCATTCTTTGACCTTTGACCCTGAACTCTCATATTTTGATAAGTTCTAACAATCTCCTCAAAAGCCACTGGGCCAATTGAAACCAAATTTCATACAGAGCCTTCAGGGGTTGAGAGAACAAAAATTTATTTACACGGGCCAGGTCACATGACCAACATGGCCACCACGCCCATATATGGTAAAAACCCTTAAAAATCTTCTTCTCCAGAACCAGTTGACCGATAGCCTTGAGACTTGGTATGTAGCATTGGGTACTTGAGTACTATCAAGATTGTTCAAATTATGACCTTGTGTTGACCTTGACCTTTTTTACGGCAAGGTCAAATATGGGAAAATGCTAGAACATGAGATTTCATGATAAGTTTTGAAGATTTTGGCTTAAAAATTGCTATATACAGTCATCTTTATGAGTACATGAAGATTTGTGAGTACAAGAGGTCAAGGTCATTCTTTGACCTTTGACCCAGAACTCTCATATTTTGACAATTTCAAACAATCTCCTCAAAAACCACCGGGCCAATTGTGACCAAATTTTATTTAGAGCCTCCAGGGGTTGAGGGAATGAAAAAATTTTCTAACGGTCCTGGTCACATGACCAACATGGCCACTATGCCCATATATGGTAAAAACCTTTAAAAATCTTCTTCTCCAGAACCAATTGACCGATGGCCTTGAGACTTGGTATGTAGAATTGGGTACTTGAGTACTATCAAGATTATTCAAATTATGACCGTGTGTTGACCTTGACTATTTTACAGCAAGGTTAAATATGGGAAAATGCTAGAACATAAGATTTCATGGAAAGTTTTGAAGATTTTGGCCTAAAATTGATATATACAGTTGTTTTAATGAGGTCATGAAGAATTATGAGTACAAGAGGTCAAGGTCATTTCGTGACCTTTGATCCAGATAGCTCATACTTTGACATTTTTAACCATTTCCTCAAAAGTCAAAGGGCCAGTTGTAAACACATTTCATATAGAGCTTCCAGGGGTTGATTGAATAAAAAATTGTTCAAATGGTCCAGGTCACATGACCAACTTGGCAGCCATTGCCACTTATGGTATAATTCTTTAATATTTTTCTTCTCCAGAACCAATACACCTATGGCCTTGAGACTTGGTAAGTAGCATGGAGTACTAGAGTACCACCAAGATTGTACAAATGATGACCTTGGGTTTACCTTGACCTTTTTTTACGGCATGGTCAAATATGGGAAAATGCTAGAACATAAGATTTCGTGGAAAGTTTTGAAGATTTTGGCCTAAAAATGGTATATACGGTTGTCTTAATGAGTACATGAAGATTTATGAGTACAAGCGGTCATGGTCATTCTTTGACTTTTGACCCAAGACTCATATTTTGACAAATTCAGACATGATAAGAAAAAGCCACCTTGCCAATTGCCCAGGTGAGCGATTCAGGGCCTCATGGCCCTCTTGTTCATAAAGTTCTTTTAACTATATAGTCTTTACTACTGTGGAAACGCAATGCAGGTGGGACATAGCATTTCCTTTATCAACATAGCTGTGTTGGCTAAACCAATAATTAGCAACACCTGATAAAATTGCTTGAATCTTTTGGGTAAATAACTACCACAGAATGATGAATTGATTTTAAAATGCTTGAAATTTACATTTTCATGGAGAATTTCTAAAATTTACAATGTTGGTATCTTATGGTTAGGCCATATTTCTTCTCGAACTTTGTTGCTACTTTGATGCTTTGAATTCTCAAATATGTATGAACTTTATTTACAGGTGAGCGAAGAATACGAGTTCACACCCTTTGTTTACCCGTGACCAACCAGCTTAGTGAGATCTACGCATCAGCAGACCAACAGGCCATAGTTGCTCTGCTTGCTAAGATGGGTAAGTTTGTAACACTATTATGTCACAGTATGTTAGAAATAAGACCATTTTTGAGAGCGGTAAATCAAAAGGTGTATTTGATGATATGCAGAGAATATCAGATAAGACTTTTTTTTTCTTCCTTGATTCCATGAATTGTATTGGTTGTTTTAGGAACTCATGATTTTCTGTTGTCATATCTTTCTTATGTCTTGACACGACAGCTATTTGACATGAGCAATTGCGGGAAAAAGACAGACACCACTGCTTCACCATGGGTAGCTGCTTCCTAAAATTGATTTTAACAGTTGAAGCTGCAGTTATCCCTGCAAACAAACTGCTCATAAATGTGATATTATTTTGAAAGCCTGAACATGCAAGAAAAAGGATCTATCATGGCCATTTGGACAGTATAGAAAAATCTGGTCCTCATGGTCACAGTCAGTGCCAAACAGGGGCATGGAGATGAAATTTCCCATCATCATCAAACAGCCATTAAGATTCTGCTACTTCACTGTATATTTCAGCTGTTGACAGGTGTATTTCATCATCCATGTCAGATGCAAGAGAAGCTGTTGTCAATGCTGCTATAGATGTCCTTAATTCCTACGGCAGTACATTGACGTCTTCTCAGAGGGTTGGCAGCTTGTGCATTAATGAGTCTTTGAGGCTCATGCCTCTCTACTGCCTGGCATTGTTGAAGTCGGTAAGTCCTGAAGTATTTGTTATGACCAACATTTGTCATTGGCCAATTCATTTTTTCAAAAATCACTAGTCAAATAGGGAAATTCATTAACTAAAAAGAACCATGAAATTCACAGAAAAATGTAGACAAAATAGAAGAAATACTCTTCTGTTCAGTTAAACAGATGCTGTCACCAGTATGTTATGATACTCCATATGCGAGTGCCTGTTGCAGAAATTGACATGGTTGAGAAACCATGCTGCTTACAACTGCAGTAAGGTGAAATTTTAATACCACAAGAATTTCTTCTTTTTTTTTTTCAACTAAAAAAAAAAATTCAAATTGTATATTTGGGTTGACAGTCAAAGAAGTTTGCAATGAATTCATATTCCCTTGTGTTTGAAATTTGTTTTATTTGCCAATAACTTAGTTGCTGATTTCACTATACTGTATTTCTTCTAATAAATGCTCCAGGGTGTTGCAGTTTACAAGTCCTAAAAATGGCACTTGGGCAATAAAAATGACATATTTGGTGAAATTTTGGCCTCTTATTCACAGAAAAAAATGAGGTGGGGTTATATTGGAGGAGGGGCATTTATTAAAAGAAATTAGGTATGTGTTTAGGTTTGACTCAGATACATGTACATACTTGATAAAAGATTGCCAAATGTTTGAGCCGCAACATGACAAAACCAACGACTGTGCACTTAAAGGGTAGCCAATGGTCTAAGCTAGCTTCCTGCGGACAGCAAAGACTCTGTTCAGATGGGATGTATGCCCAGACTGATCTGAGTCTTCGCTGGGCGCACATGCCACTTTGTTGGTTTTGTGATATCCCAGCTGGTTTATTTTTATCGACCTATATCATTTAAACAATGTATTACAGAGGGCATTCCGTGTAGGTGTTCCAACAAGACTTGATGACAGAGTGTATGCCTTAGACCAGTGTAAGACATTGCCTGTGGCCCAGCTTATACAGCTCATCTACCCAGACTTGTACCCGGTCCACACCATCATGGAAGTAGTAAGTAGAACTGTATTTATTAGATTATAAGACAGGGTTTATCCTCTCCCCCCCCCCCCCCCCCCCCCCCCCCCCCCCCCCCCCAAAAAAAAAAACAAGGGTTTATCCTCTCAAAAAAAAAACCCAACTAAAATCTAGATCCATCTTATATTGTGGAAGAAAAAAATGTGGCATATAGCAGAATTTAGAGAACTAATTTAAATATTTTGGATCATGTTAGATGGAAAATATCGCTTTCTAAGCCGAATAAATTTGGTATTTACTGGTTAATGCTCGTGAACTTTCCTGTCTCACATTACGGATGCATCTATTTTGTTTAATATAACAGTTGTTGGTTTGATGTTGATTTAATTATGATAATTCTTCAGAAATTTTTGTATGTGATGCAAACATGTAGGCTCTGATCAGATGCTGTGTAACAAAGCATCTGATCTGGGTCTACATTGTTTGCAAAGGTCCCTTTTACAAGACCCTGGGCATTAATAAGTTAAAAGCAAGTTTTAAGTTATAGTTAAGACCTATACTCTTTGGAAGTAGAGTAGCCAAAAATCGGTAACCCCAAATGCATACATCCGTTTAGTGAATGACTTGATTATAGATTCTTTAATTGTCATATTGGTACAGAGCATCTTGCGAGTTAAGATGAGTGTATACATATTCGTGTTTTCCACCATTTTTCAAAGGGAAACAACTTTTGGGTATTTGCTTTCCTGAAAGAAACTCACCTTTCAAAAGGGATCTACTCTTAATGGGAAGAATTTGCTTCTGTCTGAGCATATGTTTGACACCAGTTGAGGAGGAAGAAGAAATGAAATTGGCAGAGTTGGTTCCCCTGAAAATTTAGCCATTCACCTGATATTTGCTGGGGTAGTCTTGAAGCCAAAATATTTGGGTCAGGACTGTTCTTAAGTCTACTGGCTTTTAGTTACTTTTAATCTTAACTTAGTGGTCTGAAGTTGACATTTTCCCCTTTTCCTACATACTAGTTGGTCATTACACAGCTGAAAGCTATCAGATTTTATGTGTGCAGATTACAGTATGTTATGTTTACTATAAATACCTTAAATGATGTCACTGTTATTTAGTGGATGATGTTGTCTTAAAAATTTTGGCACTTACAGGTAATTTCATTGACAGTGACCGTGTCAGCAATGCATTTTCTTATTGAAATAATGTTCATTTTGAAGGCAATATGTTGAACAGAATCTTACATGAAACTCACCTGATAAATTTCATATGAAATGACCACTCATATTACTGCAAGTTCATCTATCTCAGTGCTCCAGATAAGAAGGAGTAACAGAGATAATTCAGGGATAATTATCCATAATTCTCCATAAAAACATATTTTGTGACCCATCATTAGAACCGTCTCATCGAGACGGTTCTAATGAGGGGTCACAACATATGTTTTCGTTGAGAAATAAGAAAAATTATCTTCAAATTATCCTCAATACCCCCTCTTATCTGGAGCTCTGTATCTAATATTGGTATATCTTAACCAGCCGACATTAATTTGTCACATTTATGGTTGTTGTGTCAAACTTTGCTGGCAGAAGGGCAGACAGTGTAAACATTGATCAGCTGCTCTGATCTGAGTCTATACTATTTGTTCGGGTTCTTATGTTGCAAATTTTAAGGATCGGTATCTCTGCTTGTAGATCCATTCAGTGACCTAACAGAAAGTTTCTTGTTTTACCGTCTTAGGAGCAGGTAAAGAAAGGCTCAATGGAGGTTCCTGACCTACCGATACTCCAGTTGTCATCAGCCAATATTGACAGGTTTGGTGCCTACCTCCTCGACACAGGAGAAACAATATATCTGTATATAGGAAGTGCAATCAACGAACAGTTCTGTAAGGACATCTTAGACAAACCAAACTTTGCCTCCATCAAGGAAGGTGGAATGGTAAGAATTGTAGTTTTCTAGGTGTGTTACACATCATACAAAAAAGTTGTTTACATTTGTGTGTGCTGGTGAAGGCTCATACCAGGATGTGAATATGTTAGTCTAGCTAGGCCAACTCATACAAGGCATATGTGGACACTGAGGAATCTATATGAGCTGGGACATGACAAAACCATCAAAGTGGCATGTGCGCCATGTGAAGACTCAGATCAGCTTGGGCATCTGCCCAGTCTGATCAGAGTCTTCACTTTGTACTTAAAGGGTAGCTAAGTGTCTAAGCTAGTTCTGTGCTGACAACAAAGACTCTTATCAGACTGAGCAGATGCCCAGGCTGCCCAGGCTGTTCTGAGTCTCCCTGGGGTCACATTCCACTTTGTTGTTTTTCTTGTGTTGCAATTTATGCTTGTGCATATTTGCTAGAGCCCACATATGGTCTGTGTACAGTGAAGGCTTGGACAAGCTGCATGCTTGCTCACTGGCCTGAACCTATGCTGTTTGTATGTGCATTCAGGACAGTTTTTGCATGTTACAGCACATTTTATAAACCAACCCTTGACCCTCAGTGTGCCAAAAAAAGCAGACTAAAACATATGAACCGCGACACAACAAAACCAACAAAGTGGCATGTGCGCCTAGCGATGCCTAGGCATCTGCTCTTTCTGATAAGAGTCTTTGCTTAGCTACCCTTTTCAGCGCATAGCAAAGACTTTGATCAGACTGGGCGATGCCCAGGCTGATCTGAGTCTTTGCAGGCCACATGCCACATTGTTGGTTTTGTTGTAGTGCTGCTCAATTATACATTACCAAACTGTAAAAACTGTTTATTCAAAGCTGTATCATATTTAGAATTCAAAGACTAAAGGGGAAGCAGTGTTGATTTGGATGGATCACCTCATTATGGGCAGTCTCATCTAGATCTGAGCTGTTTGTAAATTCTACTAATTTTATTTTTGGTGCTTTAAGTGTGAAAATTACCTTCTTGAAAGGAAGAAGATACCTTTAACTACCCTCGATAAACATTTACTATAGTCAGTCAAAAGTTTGAATAAACTCAAAACTTAAGTTTAGTGACAAATAGTTTTCTCTAAAACCCTATGGCAGAATGGTCAACAATTAAAAAAAAACCTTGCAGAATGGGCAGTACTGTAGATCTGATCTGGAACCATGACACGAGAAAACCAACAATGTGCGCCCGGTGCAGACTCTGATCAGCCTGGGCATCCACCCAGTCTGATCAGTCTTCAGTGTCTGCAAGGAGGTAGCTTAGACCCTTAGCTACCCTTTAAGCAAAAAGCAAGATCAGACTGAGTGGATGATCAGGCTGATCTGAGTCTGTGCTGGGCACACAGCCACTTTGTTGGTTTCTTCATGTCATGGCTCATATAGTTTGCTTAGCCATCACTATCCCAATATTATAGGTATACTTTTTCAAAGACAAGTAATAAAACTTTTCAAGGAAAAGTAAAGCTATATTACATAAAAGGTAGCATTACCTTCTGTCAGCTTATAAAATAATTATAGCTATATTCAATCATTTAATAAAATATCATCACAACCCAATACCTCTAAACCAGTTAATTACACCTTTATCTCTTTCCAGACTGAGTTACCTGAGCTAGAGAACCAGGGTTCTGAGAGATTAAGAAGTTTCCTAACATCTTTATTAGATACTAGGCCAAATGGGGCATCATTTATTATAGTCAGGTATGTATGAAGCAGACACTGTACTATCTGTTGATCCGTAACTTTAGTTTATGTCGGAGATCAAATTTCTTGTTCTTTTCGGTTGTTAATCCCCTAACCGTGTTTCACCAGGAGGGTATTTAGGTTTTCTCAAGTACCTGAACAGTTAGCTTGGAACTTGTAAAATAGGTGGCTGGCAAGCTGGAGATTATTCAGTACTTTTACAGTAGAACTTCAATGGCTTGAACCCTGATGGCTTGTTAGCCCTGCCTGGCTAGAACTCCTTCCTGGGTCTCTAGAGGTCACTTTATATAGAAACTAACCCTGGATGGCTAGAACTACCCTTGGCTGGAACTTATTTTCATGGTCCCAAGCCTGTTTGAGCTATTGAAGTTCTACTGTATTTTGTTAATTCTGTATGAACTGCGGTTGCTTTTGCAACTACGTTACCGTTGACTTAGAATGTAAATCCTTTGATAACATAGAAGCTACTTGAGCAGGTATTGTGAAATATGATAATACATGGATGGTAATGAGATTATGGACATTATATCATAGCGCATCTTTGCAAAGCTAAGGAGAGCTGCTGCTATACCCCAGGGGTGTTAGTCTGAGTATGTGTCAGCAATCATATTTGCATCTGTGATAAGCTTAACCAATATTACCATTTGTGTTTATGTCTGCTTCTCACAATTTATACGTATAAGGGCTATAGTAATAAAACTTAGTACACATTTACCTCTGCAAGAGACCACCTGAATTCAAGCATATTTTTTTTTACCTTGACCTACTTTTCACGGTCCCCTGACTTCGACAAAATAGAGGTTAACCAGTGTTAAGTATCTGTGTTTAGGTCAGTTTCTCAGTAACTGTGCATTAGAATCATGATACTTGGCACACACTTTTGTATTGTATCTAGAATATTCCAGAATTGTCAATATTTAAATGACTTATGATTTGGTAACTTTGACCACTCAGTCCCAATATAGCAAACGATTCGCATGCATACCTAGTTCCAAAAAACATGCTTACTTTAAATAGGTATACATCCCTCCATCAAGGTAAAATCACAGACATATGTAAGACATTGAACATGTGTGATTTGTTTCAACATGTGTGATTTTGTTTGTGAGACTATGTCACATGCTGAGTTGTAGTTGCATTGGTCAGTTGTACACGATCAGGTGACTTTTGAGTGGCATTCTGGGTGTGGCTTCGAACTGTATATTGTGTGAAGTATGCTAGCAGTAAATGCTAAAGTCCTCCTTGTTTGTGCAAACTGATCAGTCGTTGCTATGTACTATAGTATATAGGTTTTCCAGAATCATGCAAACAAGACTGCTCAGACCGCATAAATGTATAGGCTATCTGCGTCTTCTCAGGTTGCGTAGGCGTTAAGCTGAATGAGTACATTTTCAGAAGCAACTATGCCATTTTCAGATTTGACTTTCTTCTTGTTGTGGGCCAACTCTTAAAGGAAAGAATTTGCTCCAGTAGGAGCAAATTTTTTCCTTTAAGAGTAGACCCACATTGACAAGGTTTTTGCTCTCCAGAGAAACAAACAGGAAGTCACAAAAAATTGTTGCCCTTTTAAATGGCTGAAAAACATGGAGATGTAGCGATACACCATATGGTTCCTTTTCTCATGATGTCTATCAAATTATTTTGACTTTACATTAAACTTTCTTGTCTTACAGGGAGGATGGTAAATACAGAATGCAATTTTTCCAACATTTTGTTGAAGATCGGACTGAATCAGCAATGTCATATTATGAATTTTTACAACACATTCAGAAACAGGTAAAAAGCTGAGATTTAATTAAAGATTGAAATAGTGTTAACTGTACAGAGTTAAATTTAGGAACAAATTATAAAGGATTTATTTAAATACAATGAATCACAATGTGATAAGGATTCCTACAGATTTGCTAAATGGCAAAAAGAATGGAATGGAACAGAATATCAGGATACAAGACAAGCATGATAATATTTCATTAAGATCTACAGTCCACAGTTTGAACTACTTGTGTAGAAATAACTGAGGAGAAATCAGAAACAATAGTGTTAGATATGGAGTATTTATGCAGGCTATGGTGGATCATGTTAGAAAAATAATCAAAGGGGAAAATGTGAGAAGGAAAGTGCCATTTACTAGAGTGCTAGTAGCTGTCATCCTGTCATGGAGATTTTCAGCTGAAATGGAGGATTTCAAGCCCTATGTCAAGAAAGTGTTGAAAATGTATTTATACATCCAGATACTGGATGGAATACACCAGAAGTATGACATACACTTCTAGAATACAGGGCGTGTTACAGAATCATGCATGATAGTACAATTTGTCTTTGTCAATGGCCCACATTGGGGAAGGATCAGTAAATTGATTCTGTGTATGTATGCAGTTAAAAAAGGGAAAATATAGTGACAAAACTGTCGTAGCTGTAATGAAAGTCAGGGATTACAAGAAATTTTCTAGGGAAGTGACTGTGTTTGCCTCTCTTATCAATTCGTAAAGGAAAAGCCTGCAAATTATCTAAGAGTAAACACACTTTAGAAGCGCTTTGTTATCCAGAGGCAAACAGCTCACAGTTGTTTCCTTTGTAAAATGGCTGAAAAAACCAAAGGTTTATCCATATACCATAAAAACAACAATTTGGTGGCTGTTCAGTGTATGGATCAAGTGGCTGTTCACAGTGGTAAAACAAGTACCTAATTGTGTCTCACAATTTGTTTTGTGATGGGAGGTCTAGGTTTATTCTAATTGTATTATATTTAGAAAATGAGTTGTTTTATTAGCAAATCTGTACAAAATTCAGGAAGCAGTATTGCAGTCACTGTCAGCAGAGGCAGTTTTAAGCTCACTTGTACAAAGGTACGGGAAGAGTTATTGTTGTCATCTTGGCGTTCGCGTTTTTGTTCACACGGGATGATTTGGTTAAAGTTTTTGTGTGATGGGCAAGGTGCTGTCAGGCAAGCCATCCTGTAGGTGGACTGGTCTTGTACAATGGAGTGAGCACAAGGTGAGCTGTCCAATATGGCAACAGGTTTTACTAGGGCCAGTTTTTCCCTCCACTCAATTCATATTGCTGGATTTGGCAAGTGTTTCTTTGTTCTGATAGCCACCTGGCTTTATAGAATAACCCAATGTATACTTAAGGACAAAAGTTCTGCACAGATCCGTGCAGAACTTTTATCCTTAAGTATACTTATGAATTGGGACACCTAAAACTATTAAATTTCCATTTGTCCCAATATTTAAGTTCATTAGGGTAGCGTTTCTGACGAGTTTTAAGGTGAATTAATACTCTTCCAGGGGAAGCTGTCAAGTTCATTCTTTGTCCCCCTTCTTGATAGGGATCAACTCCTAAGGATAGAATTTGCTCCTCTGCAAACAGATTCTATCCTTTAAGAGTATCAATTGTGGAAGAGCTACCCTAATGTGCTGAAGTATTGGGACATCTGAAATCATTAATTTTCCATTTGTTCCAAATGGAAAATTAGTGGTTTTAGGTGTCCCAATATGTAAGCAATTAGGGTACATTGTCCAGGGATACATACTGGAAGTCATATAAAACACGAGATGTATCCGTACATTTTAAAGGCGAATAGAACAAATAATTGAGCCCAATGGGCATATGCCCAACCTCATTAGTCTTTGTTGTGAGCTTAAAGGTAGCTAATGGTCTTCATGATGACATTGAAGACTGATCAGACGGGGTGGATGCCCAGGCTGATCCGAGTCTTTGCTGGGCTCAGATGCCTCTTTGTTGGTTTTGTTGTGTCACAGCTCAAATATAATCTCAAAGACATTTCATTCAAACCCCACCTGATATTGGTATTGGCAAAAAATGACAAAGCCAGTTTTACAGCAGTATTGTTCAACAAGAAAATCCTTTTAGCTTGGCATTATTCCAGATCATTGTCTTTTTTCAGCGTGTATATGCTCACATCAGGTCATCAACCCAAGCTTTCTTTTATCAGCATTTGTTTTTTTTAGCTTGCTTATACATAAGTACTGGAAGTGTTTTGGCTGCCACTGCAGTATGGGCATTGGTAATGGCTTATAGTTTCTGGTTTAAAGTTACAGTGGACAAGCTCAAGTCTGAGAAGGCTGTCTTGTATGTGGATGGACAGGTCTGGTCTTTGTTATTATTATATTTATCTAAGATTGCTATAGTACAATGACTTTAAACACAGATTGCTCAATGTAGTTATATGTTATTAAGTGGATTTATGACATTGGTTTTAATTAAGGGTACTTATGGATCTTCATATTCAATATAGATCTCCAGGTAAAATTTGGGAATGTAAAATTATAAGGTGAATAGGTATACTTTCAGGGGAAGCAACTCTTCTGTTTTCTCTCCTTCATAGTAGGGTCTAACTCTTGAAGGAAAGAATTTGCTCCTGTAGGAGGAAATTATTTCCACAGAAATTATTTCCACAAAGCTCAAACCCCTTTTTGTTAGGGGAGGGGGGGGTCACCATCCAAACATGGAAGTGGATCCACAAGCCTTTTATCTGCAGATGTTGTGGAAGCCCATTTGGGTCAGCTCATTTACATGTCTAACTCATTTTGATTCCCAAAGTTTTGCCTTATGTGTAAGTCTGAGGACACCAGTGGATTAATTTCTCCATTTACACCTTTAGCGAGGCATTTGTAAAGAGTGGTCATAGCACAGGCTTTGTCTCCATAAAATGTATACGTTGATGATGGGGTTGGATTGAGTTAGATATTTTGTCATTTATTAGAGATTATGCAGATTTCAGTAGGGTCAAGTCAGGTAAATTCGGACAGTGACATTCTTCCCTTTTTATGTCAGTTGTTTGGAATAAAACAAAATAAACTGGGCAAACAGTGAAAATCCTGATGAGATGGCTCATTATGAGCTGTCTCATCTGGATTTTCACTGTTTGCAATGGTATGTCCAAATTCAACTGCTGTCCGAACATACTGACTCGACCCTAGCATCTCCTCATTCAGCACACTACGAGGGGTGTTCGAAAAGTTTTGCAAATGGCCTCATGACTTTGTTTAGGAGCATGCTGGGTACAACTGCTATGCATGTACTGAAAGCAATGCATTTTGTCTTTACAATGATACCAAACACTATACAAAGACACTTTTCCTTATTGAGTTACAGCGCATTTTAATAGGTCCCAGTCATAACACTGGGCTAATTTTATATGTAAAATCTTTTCAGTGTTAGGCATTCAAGTCAAATATCCTTGTAAATACCAAATTAATCTTTGCCATTTGCTTGTCCATCGTTGCCTATAATATCCATACAAAAGTAAGAAGGGCGGAAACTGTTATCGATTTATTCCTTGCAAAGCAATGCGCAGTTCTTATGACGTTATTGAATTTTACGTTAACGTCATTTTTGAAAGCTTGCAGAGGCTTCATTTTTGGCATTAATTTGAATTTGTTGACAGGTTTTCGTTGACCCATGTAAATGCTCTTGCCGACAATATTTTGTATGCTAATACACTTGTTTTCATTACAAAATCATCAAATTTTAGAAGAAATGGAGTAATTGCTACATCATAAAGTACGGATAATCCATATTCCACTGCCATGTACGGAAGCCAGATTAAAACTGATTTCCGCGATATTTACAGAACAACATTGTCTGGGCATTGTCTTTAACTAACAAAGATAAAAAAAAACACAAAGAGTGCTGATATATAAATTACGGCCTACTAAAGTAAAATTTTGCAGTGCCTTTAGGGTATACCTCTTTCAAAGAAGTTAAAAATGCGTCCTTTTTTAAAAAATGCATCTTGTTTGCAGACTTCTCTTCGCATAATATAGCTTAATGTATTTTTGCAATCAGAAGTTCTGTCTGTATGGTGGTTACCGAGAAATTACGTCATTTGCAAAACTTTCCGAACGCCCCTCGTATGTTACCATATTTATTCAGTTATAAGATGGGAATTTCCCCTGCCAAAATATACCCCATATATGTAAATCAGTCTTGTGTAATTCAGCTTTAAGAGGGCTTTTTCCCCATCCAGAACAACCCCAAATGTCTACATCTGACTTGTTTTGATGTATCTAGATACTTGGGATTGTTTTGGAAGGGAAAATCCCATCTTATAATTGAAGTAAATATGGTAATGGAGAAGTAACAACAAAAAAATTGATTACCGTAATGACCCTACATTTTCGGACACCTGAAAATGGGATAGTTATTGTTCGAAAATTCTTAGAAAGTGGATTTTACATGTGAATGCACCCAAAAGATGCTTAGTGAATGGCAAACATTGTAGACCCTGATCAAACTGCTCCTTCAGGAGCAGTTTTACTGGGTCTACAATGTTTGATCAGAAAATTGAGGGTCATTACGGTAAGTAGTTTCCCAGATTGGTTTATATCTATCAAAATATACATTATTTGGTATACAGAGGTTTGAATTCTTCAAATTTCTTTCATCATAATATGTTTTCTTTCTTTGGGCTTGTTGATTTCAGAAATGGGCTTGTTGATTTCAGAGAGTAAAAATACTAGATTTTCTACCTTATTGTAAGGTTTTCAGTTAATTTTCACCAGTGTTTTATTGTAAGAAAGTATGAAAGCAATAATTTGAGATTGAAAGTGTTGTTTTCTGTACAAAATGCACAGAACTATGTAGATGCTTAACTCTAATTATGTTGTGTACATATTTTGTTATTAACTGTTGTAGAAGTGTCAGTAAAATCAGAGCTCAAGATAAGAGGGAGTATTGAGGATAATTCAAAGATAATTTTTCTTATTTCTCAACGAAAACATATGTTGTGACCCCTCATAAGTACTGTCTTGATAAGACCGTTCTAATGAGGGTCACAAGATACGTTTCTATTGAAAAATATGGAAAATTATCCCTTAATTATCCCTGTTACCCTTCTTATCTGGAGCACTGAGTCGTTAAAATTATCATGTATCATATCATGTGCTCGTCTATCGTGTAAAGTTATATGACTGAAAATCTAATTTTCATGGAAGCGTTTTATTTTTAATATGTATTGTTGTTGATATTAGCTACATATTTATTTGATGGGCATGCAGTGAATGTGTTTGTTCATATTTAAGTTACTAAGCTTTTAGCCTGATATGTCAAGTAGAAACTTAGGTAAAATGGTACCTTTGAAGGGGAAACAACTCTACTACAGTCAACCCTCTTTACAACAGCAAAATTCTTTATAACGTCATTTTGATATGCACAGAATGACTGAATTCTTCTTTAAATGCCTTCTTTACAACAGCAAATTCAGTTTAACGTCAAAATTTTTGGGAACAAATGCTGTCGTTGTAAAGAGGGTCCACTGTATTTTCATTTTTGCCACCCCTTCTGTAGTGGTCATAACTTTTCTTTATAAGTCAATTCATTTTGGAAAAGCTATTTCATACTGATAAGTAAACAGGAAGTCAAAAAACTGTCTTCCATTCAAAAAATGGTTAAAAAACATGCAGACATACCCTACACCTTAAAACAACTCCGGGCTCCAGACAAGTGTGGGTATTGAGAATAATCATGAAAATATGAGTTTCGACACAAGAAAACCTACAAGAGGCATGTGTGCACAGTGCAGTCTCAGATTTTCTCTGTCCACATGAGGCTTGCTTAGACTCTTAGCTACCCTTTAAGCACAAAGGTGAGACTCTGATAAGACTGGGCAGATGCCCATGCTGATCAGAGTCTGCGATCAGCCTGGGCATCCACCCAGTCTGATCAGTCTTCTCTGTCCACATGAGGTAGCTTAGGCTCCTAGCTATCCTTTAAGTGCAAAGCTGAGACTGATCAGACTGGGCAGATGCCCAGGCTGATCTGAGTATGCGCTAGGTACACACGCCACTTTGTTGGTTTTCTCGCATTGCCGCTCATATGGTCTTTCACCCAGACAACATGCTGTTCCTCTTCATTAGAACAGCCTTAAGGAGGCAGTTCTAATGACTGGTTACAACATGCTTCCATTGAGAAATAAATTATCTGAGAATCAACCTCCAAAGTATCTCTTATCTGCAGCCATGGGCCTTGGTTTTGGATTGTTGGAACTTTGATTGAACAGGATCTACAGTGAGTTGGTTGAATGTGCATTGAGTTGGTTGAGTGTGCATAACTGACTGCCCTTTTATTGTGCAGTTGTATTTTTAAAAATATGGGATTGCCAGAAAATATAAGTTATTTCAAACCATTATGTTTGTAGTAATACAGTATAGACAAAAATTCAGACATCAACCAGAAGAACAAAGTGTTTAATAATAAAGATGTATGGGTACTGTCCAGTTAGGATATTCAGAATGTAAACAGACTGAACCATTACTTTGTGATAGGTGAAACCGTAGCGTATCGTAGAATATTCAGCCCGTTAATTTAACAAGGTATTAAATTGACTGTCCTCAGTAAAGCAATGCTGTGTGGTGTAAAGGTAAGTGACGACTTTGCAGACAGAAGATTGCGGGTTCGAACCCGGTTAGCTTGAAATCATTTTTTTTCCTTAGAACTATTTGTTAAAATGAAGCTTTAAAATTTGATGCCTACAGTTCTCCAGTCTTAGATTTTAATTTCTTATCTGCCTCTTATTTTAATTTAGATTTGTTTTGTTTCATTACAAACATACTCCTTGAAACAGTATTTCAGTCTA
This sequence comes from Ctena decussata, assembly GCA_963989385.1. NCBI lineage: Eukaryota > Metazoa > Mollusca > Bivalvia > Lucinida > Lucinidae > Ctena > Ctena decussata. The sequence goes on along the minus strand of OZ022500.1, from coordinate 55,837,741 downwards.
TGTCGAGCCGTCTCCCAGAGAGAGAGAGAGTGAGAAATAAAAGAGGTCTGAAAAGAGGGAGGAAAATGCCCAAACCACCACCACCCGCACCTACTGCAAGTACAGTAGGCCCGTGTGTTTCTTTTACCCAAATAATTAGGACGCCCCGGCACTGACAGTAAACCTGCACCATCGCCCGGCCATGACCTCCCGCATTGTGTTCATTCAACATCATCTGTTCGTCTGATATAACTGATTAGTTCATTTATTTTGGCAAAGCAATAGGGGTTTTAGCCACCATGTGCTGAAACTAAATAACCCTTTCGTCATATTCCACACATACACATAAATAAAAATATATAATAAAACAATAAATAAATTAAAAAATAAAAAAGAAATTGATTCCAAGATTTGAACCTGCATTTTCTTGTTTGGAAAACCGAAACTTCTGCACTCGTACCTCTAATTTAACCACTAGGCCACAGTTACTATTTGCCGAAAAAGCTTGTAAATAATATCTATATCGCTCATATTGAAACTTAACATCCCCGTCTTAAATAATAGGCACTGTCCAAAATAGTAAACAAACAGTGACGTCACTGTCACAATAGCCTAACTGGACAGTACAGCTCACAAAGGGGAAGAAAGTTTACAAAGTGAACTACTTTTGATACTTCCTATTTGCTGCCTGAGACAATGAATGAATGGGGTCAGCTCTTAAAGGGAAAAAAATGCTCCTAATTCTTTCCTATTAGAGTTGAGTCCAGTGAAAAGGGGGGCAAAAAGAAATTGACAAAAGTTGCTGCCCCTGACAGCGTACCCATTCATTTTAAGAATCACTGAACAGCAAAAGTAAACTTGTCCATATATGAAGCTGGAAGAGTCCATTATTTGTAGGTTAAAGGTTGTTGTCCTGTTACGGAGGACACTTTATAGAGCTCTATATGTAATGGCAAGAATGTGAAGACTGATCAGATTGTTGTTTTCAGCAGTCTGGCCTTGGCTTTTGTATGTGTGTCCTAAGGTATTGAAATTTAATGTTATTTAAGGTACTAATAGTTGAAACGACCTATGCATCTGACCATTTTTATCAATCTTAAATGTCTCAATTTCAAGAAAATGCCATATATTTTATGAGTGCTGAAGACATATAACACATATGTTTCTCAAGGATGTTACGAAGCAAAAAGAACTGTTACAAAATGAAAAAGAGTCATAGTTTGTAAATGACTTGATGGCCAGGTCGTTTGGTAACTATGACTCTTTTTCATCTGGTAACAGCTCTTTTTTGTTTCATAACATCCCTTATATATATACATGGTTTACCAGGGGTGTATATCAGGTTCATTACATGGTAGTAGAAGTTATGGGATAGATGTCAGTCCAGAAAAGGATTGGACATCTTTAGGCAAATGAGCAGTCTTTCAGGGGAAGCTCTGCCATTTGTTTCTTGCCGGTCTTCCCAACTTTTAAAAGATTCTTTTCCTCTAGGAGCAAATTATTTCCTCTTAAAGTAGAGACCATTTTGGAAGGACTTCATTGTCCCTGAAAAAACAATGGCAGTGAAACATGGAGGTGTGACCTCGGGTTTTAAACTACTAAACCTGGGTCTGAGGTTATAAAACTTGAGTATAATCTCAAAATCAAAATAAAGCACACTGATTGGCTGCTTCCGAGCATGTGCTAGGAAGCAGCGAATCAGTGTGCTTTATTTTGAGTTTGAGAATGTACTCAAGTTTTATAACCTCGGGGCCAGAGCACTAGACAAGATGGCTTGGTGTGTAGTCTGACAACTTAAGCAGAAGCCAATTAAGTGGTGTTTTAGCAGAGGTGACATTTTTAAGGGCAATGTTTGGGTGGCAAATAGGCCTTGTTGTTACAATGTACAGATACTGTGTACTATATTGTTGTCCTCTGCTAATTTTGCCCCACCTGTTACCACTGGCAGCCCCTGGTAAACTTCCTATACTCAACAGCAAAAGAAACGCATATTTTTAGTGTCTTGTTTTGCCTCATTAAATGTAATGATATTTTACTATTAACTTTATACTGGGATTTGCCTATACCCGGCCATAAGTTCTGCAGCATTTTCTTGTCACAGTGCAATCCTTTGAAAAAAATATTTAGATCAAAAATCACGAAATTCTGGCTCACAGTGGCACAAAATAAATTATCAATACGATTTTACTGCACGTGAGTTCATCATGATGTACCCAACTGGAAAACGGTATAAAACGGTTTAAAACTTGATTCGTACACAGTTTAATCGCACATGCAAAAAACTGCATTTTTCCAAAGTTTTTCGAAGTTTTTGAAAATCGTCTGAATCGTCAAATTATAAGAAAATTCTGGTAATTTGGGATTCAAAATGAGTAAGGCTATTCGTAAAGGACCCGTTCAAAACAAATTTTGGTTTTAGATGAGGACATATTTTGCTCACTTCCGGTTTGAGTTACGAAATTTAAAAGCCGATGAAAGTGTTTTTCTGGAGAAATCTTGTCTTCCCATTCGCTTACCGTAGACTGCTCTCTATGATAAAGATGCTGTATGATTTTCTTTCAATTTTGCCCAGTGAGTTCAAGGATCCAGCGCCCAAAAGTTCAATCTGTGGTTGCATTATTGGAAGGATGTACAGAGTTACTTCCCTTTGTTACACACTCCATTTATTACTGACCACTTACCCTTTTGTTTAACCCGAATTGGAATATATTTCCAATTCGTTTTGCTGCAAAATCCACAAACTTTTCTTTTGCTATCGCAAAACTTGCCCACTTTACGGGATTTGCTCAAAGGGGCATAACTTTGTTTATAACCAGTAACCAATGCTGAAAATTCTTGATGACGTTTCTAAGACATTGTAGCGTCCTAGATAAACAGGGCATCAGTTTTTGAGCCTGGCACAACTCAGTTCAAGACAATGAGTTTACTGATCAGTATTTGTGAATTTTGAAATTGACCCCTTAGTTGTTTACGCATTTGTTCTGCATGAATAAACGAATAATATTTCAATAAGTTTGCGACAAAGTGTAGTCCATGCATTGATAATATCTTTACTTCCTGGTTTTGCCAATTTCAGCAGATTTTTATTTTGACATAAAAACACCAAAACGAAAAATATGCGTTATTTTTGCTTTTGAGTATATATGTATATGCCATAAGATCTATTTCTATTGTTAGATACTGGATAAAGAAATGCCACATTTTATGTTTATTTACATATTCATTCAAAACATGGAAACAATATCTCTTTGGGGAGCAAATTCTTCCCTTGAAAATGTGGCATTTCTTTTTTTTTGACAAGTAGATGTAACCTGGTACCTTTGTGTGTCTGCGTATGGTGCTGTTATGTAATAGAGAAAAACTGTTTTTCAGATATATACATCATAAATACACATGTACATAAAATTGTATGTTAATAAACAGCATTTCCTGTGACATTGAGAGATACAATAAAATGTCTGTAAAACTGTGGTGGAGTTATTTAAAGTCCGAAACGTTTAGCCCATTTCTGTGAAATGTTAATGAATGCAGGAACTGTCTGAACTTAATTTATTTGACTTTTTATCAACACATATATACAGTACAGCATATAAAATAAATTTTTAAAGGATCATCTTGAAGCAATGAATGCGCAAAAGAAATGAAAATAACAAGCTCAGCTTAACTAAGTATCTCTATGCAGTAATTTAATGTTGCAACATTGCTACCTCTGCCCTCAAAGCTTCTGTGGACCAGATTGGGCTGTTCACTTTGCAGTTACTCGCCCTTCAGCACCAAAAAATTTTCCTTCAGCATAGCAACTTAATTTTATATCGGAACTAAAAAAATCTGCGGCTAACCAGGACAGGCAGCAAACCACAGGAGTTCGAAATTTTCATTTTTAGCTCGCCTGAACAAAGCTATTATATACTAAGCACAACTTCTAACCGACCACTTGCTTTGTCTTGAACACTGTCGTTTGTAGATGGTATCCGGACATAATTTTCTTATATTCAGTACTCCCAATGTGTCATGTAAACGTTGTAAAATGTTTGAGCTCAACACCTTTAATATGGTTTTCCTGGCAGCAGAGGATACACATGTACCCCCATTTTCGAACTTCGCAAGAATTGTGACTGTGGTGCAGAAGGTTTTTTAATTGTGACTAAAATTTTGAATTCTGTATTAAAATAATGCCTTATTATGCATCCTCAGGTTCAGTTAAACATTTTCTAAATATTCGCACAAATCATAAGCATATGCTGACAAGATTCCGAAATGTGGTTCTGTCCGAATCGTGAAAATCTGCTGAAATGTTGCGATTTTCGGAAACAGGGGTACCATTATCTTTCCCTTATTCAATAGTATACGGATAAGATTTTTATTTCAGAGTTACCTGATTTATTTTACCAATATCACAACTTAATTAAAGATGGAAACATATGATCGATTGTCCTTTTTATTTAGCGAAAAAACATGCTATATATAAGCGGTCGGTTAGAAGTTGGTTCTAGTATACTACCGTCAGCGTTAGTGTTGGCGGCGTTAGCAAAATGTTAAAGTTTTACGTTAAAGTTTTTATGTGATGGGCAAGGCGCTGTCAGGCGAGCTATCCTGGCCCTGTGACAGGTCTTGTAACCCTTCCATTGGCTCAATATGACTGAAATATTGCTGAAAGGGCCATTTATCCCAAGTTGTCAATCCATCAATCCTGTTTCCCCCTATCTAAAGCTCTGTGTCAATGTAAACGTCTGACTGGTCAGTTACAATGTCAGAGCTTGTAAGGCATCTCTGTCAGCTGGTGTGAGAGAGGTACCCAGTTTCTCCAAAACCTGTAATGAGAAATGTTAAACATAAGCATGGTAGTCCCTAGGCAATGAATTAAGCTGTATGGGTACATGTCCATGTTTTCTTGAACTTTCATTAAGGGAAACAACTTTTGTGACATCTCATGCAACAACAATAACTGTACAAGTGAGTTAAAAGGAGCTAAGAGTCTCTCCTGACACTTGAAATCCATTGAGAATGCTGTTAAAATAGAAAATTACAGAGTTGCTTCCCATGAAAATGTATTACTTCAGCCTAAATGATTTCAAAAAAATATTTTGAGGATTCTTGGATTTTGGATCCCAAAGTTTCATGTAACCACTATAATTTCAGTCTGCAAGGGCATACTTTGAGGACAAGTGGATAAAAGCCCATGCAGACTGGACACCATAGTGAAATGGTATCACCATGACAAACCACGTTTCCAGACTAGGCAGCTATTTTTAACTTACAGCAAACAACCTGGGCCCAGTTGTTCAAAGCATTGTTAGCTTAACAAGCTTATTAAGAGGTCAATTGGTTACATGTTTTTCGACTTTAAAATACCAAATACACTGATATTTTTTGTTGAAAAAATTTCAAAAGCTTCTCACATTTTCAACAAAAAATATTTGCATTTTTGAGATTTTAACGTTTGAAATGCTAACAAAACGTTAACTAACAATGGCGTTAATTTTAAACAACTGTCCCCTGATATGCAAGTTCTTACCAATATTTGACCCATAACTCTTAAATAGTGGTACATCTAAAACCATTGGGACAAATTGAAAATTAATGATTTTAGATGTCCCAATTCTTAAGCACATTAGAGTGCAAGCTTATAACAACAGAATTCTGATAAAAGAACTACCATCAGTAATTGAATCAATGGTCCATACAATGGCCTATACAACACACATGCCAACAGTGAAGGCTGGTCAAATACTGCCGTATTCTTTAGTCTTACCAACCAAATAACAGTTTCAGGTAAGTTCCAGGGTATCAACCCATTGCATTCTGGGTATTTTTTGTTGTCTGCTGAAATTGTTGTCTGCATCAAAAATCGAGAATATTTTGACAATTTTGGTCTAACTATTGTAGAAAATCATGTCTAGGCAGTAAACAGTTTGGATCTCAGATCAGGCCACACATTTGTGTGGCCTGATCTGGATCCAGACTGTTTGCCCAGATACCCTTTAGGGGTATCCCGCATGGAATGGGTTAATATTCCAGTTCTGATGATATTCCTTATCAATCCTTTGTAAAACCTTTGCATTTGTGATGAGTCACAGTGTAGGAGTACACCTTTAAGTTTTTCAGCCATTTTCACAAAGGGAAACAACTTGTGTGACTTCCTATTGGCTTCTCTGGGTGACAAAACCAAGAAGGGGTCTACAATTAAAGGAAAAATCTGCTGATTACCTTTAAAGGTTGATCCCCACTGAAAAGGGACACAAAAATGGTAGAATTGCTTCCCCTGGAAGTGTATCTATACACGTTAAGTTCACTTAAACTTGACGAGCATAAGAATTCAGTGGAATGCGGTGTCTCCCTTCTGCGCATTATCACGAAACACAGCTAAACCAGAAAAGTCAATGCCAAGTTTGCCCCGCCATCTCCTACCCTCCTGACAGCATCGGATAAGAACCTATGTCTCTTTTCCACTAGACGCAAGCAAGAAAAAAAAATTATGATTGTTAGTACAATGCAAACATCTGTACACTTATTGGAACTGTTGTACTGTGCAATGACTATTTTAAAAGGCCAAAACAATGTCTTGAGGTATTACCTGTGATGCTAGCTTCACTGGGTTTGAACTTTCTGGTCCCTTGATGTCTTTTTCGAACACAGCCTTGTTGCTGTGGAAACACTTAGCTATCTTGTGAGGTAGAGCCTCACTTGAGGTGACTGACATCACACCATCTTCATGGCCCAAGAACTACAAAGGAAGGCAGAAAACAGGGCCCAGTTGTTCAAAACTAACATCATAAGTTAATGTTTCGTTAAAATATCAAACTTTACTATCTCAAATATGCCAATATTTTTTATGAAAAAAATAGAGAAGCTTTTGCAGTGTAAAAGCTTCTCACATTTTTTCATGAAAAATATCAGTGTATTTAGTTATAAAGTCATAAAACACTTAACAGGCTAACAATGCTTTAAACAACCGAGCCCAGGTCAGTAAGCAAATACAATGAACCAACTTTCACTATAAAACCATTGATAGTCTTCCACTGTAAAGGGAATAAGGAAATTGTCTAAATAAGCCTTGAGCTGTCAACCAAATTCTTTTCACTAAGATTTCACTGTAAATAGCACCTCCTAATAGAATATAGAGGATCTTACACAAGTGGTCATTTCATATGAAATTTATGAAAAAAAGCCTTCGACGAGATTCATAAATTGTATATGAAATGACTTCAAGTGTAAGTTACTGTTTATATCATATGAACCTTAAACTGGGAACTTATTGCCTTCAAAATGAGCATTATTTCAATAAGGAAACACGTAGACACGGTCATTGTCAATGAGGTTACATGTACGTGCCAAAATGTTACTAAATGCGTGGTCAAACAATTTTTCCAACATGAAGTTATCTACTGAATAACAGCAACGTCATATGATTAACAAGAATTCCGCGGAATGCGGTGTCTCGCCTGCTAGCGCTTTGTCACAAAACAGAGCTAAATCAACAAAGATGTATGCATGAACCAAGTTTCTTGGCTCTAGCCCTAGTTTCTGAGAAACAGACCTAAACGTGAAAACTTGACAAAAAATTGCAAAGTCAGTCAACTGTAAAATGTTGGTAAAGACTCAATACTGATGATGACTTTGAGCTCTTCTCTTCCAGATGAAGGTATGACCCAAGTTCCATGGCTCTAGCCCTTATAGTTTCTGAGAAACAGACCTAAATGCGAAAACTAGACGAAAAATTGCAAAGTCAGTCAACCATAAAATGTAGGTCAAGACTCAATATTGATGATGAATTTGAGATCTACTCTTCCAGATGTATGCATGTACCAAGTTTCATGGCTCTAGCCCTTATAGTTCCGGAGAAAATGACCTAAACGCAAAAACCCGATGAAAAATTGCAAAGTCAGTCAACCATAAAATGTAGGTCAAGACTCAGTATTGATGATGAATTTGAGATCTACTCTTCCAGATGTATGCATGAATCAAGTTTCATGGCTCTAGCCATTATAGTTCCTGAGAAAATGACCTAAACGCAAAAACCCGATGAAAAATTGCAAAGTCAGTCAACCGTAAAATGTAGGTCAAGACTCAGTATTGATGATGACTTTGAGATCTACTCTTCCAGATGTATGCATGAACCAAGTTTCATGGCTCTAGCCATTATAGTTCCTGAGAAAATGACCTAAACGCCAAAACCCGATGAAAAATTGCAAAGTCAGTCAAACGTAAAATGTAGGTCAAGACTCAGTATTGATGATGGCTTTGAGATCTACTCTTCCAGATGTATGCATGAATCAAGTTTCATGGCTCTAGCCCTTATAGTTTCTGAGAAACTGACCTAAACGCAAAAACCCGATGAAAGTTTACGCCGCCACCGCCGACGACAACGACGACACCGGAAAAGCAATACCTATGTCTCGCCTCTGCCTTCTGAGACAAAAATGTTGTTTAAAACAACATTGTTTAATAAATTTTAGTGTTGAATAAATTTTGGTCAGTTTTTCATTCACAAGTCAAACCAACTCACCAGACCTAGCAGGGTGCAGACCGGTTCATTTAAACCAATTTCTAAACTCAACTCCACCAATACATCTAACATAAGACCATTCCATGGCTGGCTCAGCAACTCCACACCTGTGAACAGTCACGCATTTAATATTCTTATTTAAATTTGAAATATTTGGACAACCTTTCTATTAATGAAATATTCTATCTTCGAGTATGAACAAGTGTAACTGTCCTAGCTGAGGTACGTTGTTCAAAACCAGCGATGTTGATAATTAATGACGTAACATTTTCAAATATATTGTATGCAAAAAAAATTGCCATTCTTTTGCTGAAAGAAAAATATGTGAGGAGCTTTTGTACTCATATTTTCTCAGCAAAAATATACAAATATGTGATTTTATGTTTACTAAAAACTTAATGAATCCTTGACTAATGACATAGTTAAGCAAACGATGCTGCGAGCAACTGGGGCCCGATTTCATAAAACTGCTTACATGGTGAGGCTGTTCCTCAAGATCTACACTGTTTTCTCTGACAGGTAGGCACTTATTTAGAACAAGGAAATAATACAATAATAGAATAAATACCGTAAGACTGGCATACATGCACAGAGCAATTTCCCATTAACAGTTTGTCCTTACACGAGAATGGCCTGTAACTTGACTTCCTTTTACAAAACTACTGAATTTGCCAACAAAGTGCAGGTACACCTCTCTAAAACAACCAGTTCTAAGGCTATTGTAGGTACTTTTTTTTCTAATACATGCCCCCTTTTCAATAAACACCCCCTTCCGTGAAAAAGTTTCCAGATTTCACCAATATCAGCTTTAGCCCATCAAAATTCGTCATTTGTTACCAAAATTTTGTCCCCAAAACATTTACACAAGAAATAAGGTATGTTGTACATTTTTTTCTCTTTTCTTCATCTAACATGCACTAGATGTACATATCTAAATATTAGAAAAACATTATTTTACAAGGAATGTGCGTGTATCAAGCAGTGTCCAAAAAAACACCATGACTAGATAGTCTGGCTTGGCTAATACATATTTATAGCATTTAGTGTCATCATACTATCAGAGAGAAACCTAGTAAAATGTTACCAAGCTGATCATCTGTCTGTAGTAAGTACTGAATCAGTTGTTCTACACAAGTAACAGCAGCTTCCTGCAGCCGAGGTATACCCTGGTAATATCAACCAAAATGTAAGTTAGCAAATCATTGCTCTGGGGTCATACTTATAAAACGACTTAAGTGGTTGCTATGCAGTTGCTAAGGCTGAATTTCTATGGAGGAGATTCCCTACAACTTTGAAATTTGCTCTGGAGGAACAGTCTGAAATAGACTGTTCCTCCAAAGCAAATTTCATAGTTGTAGGGAATCTCCTTCTTAAAAATTTAGCCCTAGCAACAGCATAGCAACGACTTAAGTGGTTTTATAAATACGACACCAGGTCATCTTAACCATAGACATTTAATCTTAAAAGTGCTAAACAATCAGACAAAAGATAAATGAGCCGTGCAAAGACAAAATCAACAAAGTTGCATGTGTGCCCCGGGAAGACTCAGAGCAGCCTGGGCATCCGCTCAGTCTGATTTAAGTCTTACCTGTGTGCTTAATCTTAAATGGGTAGCTAAGGGCTAAGCTAGCTCCGTATGGACAGCTCAGATTCTGATCTGAGTCTTTGCTGGGCACACATGCCACTTTGTACTTTTTGTCGTGTCATGCCTCAAATCATGAAAGATTCTCTCTGCCAAAAATAACTTTTTTTTTCAGTTAGATGTAAGCCAGCAGAGAATTATTAGTATTCTTGATGCAAAATAACCAAGCTTCAGCTAAACATGTAAATTGTTAGTACACCTTTGATTGATTGTTGATTGACTGTTTTGGGTTTTACAGCCCTTTGAGACAGTATTTCAGTCTATATCGGGCTGTCTCCCAGAGAGAGGGAGAAAGAAGAGAAATAATAAATGAGAGAAAAAAAATGTCCAAACCACTCCCATCTGCACCCACTGCAAGCACAGTAGGCCCTGGCCGTACTATATTCCAAATCAGTAGGAGACCCCTGGCACTGAAAGTTATACACAGCACCATAGCACCACCCGACCAACCCCCAGTACCTTTGACATGGTAATGGTTGGTTAGTCATGAGTATCAATGAGTACCATCTTTCCTCCAATCTAGGGGACCCAGGTTCAAGTCCCGCTTGAGGTGAGAATCTTTCCTACCATAAATGGGATTCTTTTGCACACAACCTTTCACTATCACAATCTCATCTTCCTGATATAACTGAAATACTGTTGAAAAGACGTAAAATCCCAAGTCATCAATCCATCTTTCCTCCAATAATTGCCCCTCCAACTTTTTCTGTAAAAGAGTCATAGAACTCCTCAGATGTTGCCTTTAGATCCCGTAAACTTGTATTTATTGCCCTGTTTTAAAAAATTTTGTTTCAGTTTTGTTATAAGATTATGAACTGCAATGCCCCCAGGCAGAAGAAATACAACTAATTCTGCACGAGTATGTTTCTTTTCTTTCTTTCATTCTCTGTATTTTAAATGTTGCATTTTTATATGTATTTAGAGTGCACAACATTTACCTGTAAAATAAACTGTTGGAGGTGTATATACAATGTGCGGTAGTTGGTAGGCTTTATCCGTCCTGTAAACCTGGCTATGGATGACAACATATTGACCTTGAACACATCGGCTAGCAAGGTCAACAGTGCCACTTGTGTATCCGTGTCACTGATGGAGATGTAGTTTAACAGTGGAGGCAGGTGGACTGACACCACATGGGCAGGCTAAAACATAGGAATAGTTAAGTTTAACAGTGGAGGCAGGTGGATGACACCACATGGGCAGGCTAAAACATAGGAATAGTTAAGTTTAACAGTGGAGGCAGGCGGACTGACACCACATGGGCAGGCTAAAACATAGGAATAGTTAAGTTTAACAGTGGAGGCAGGTGGACTGATACCACATGGGCAGGCTAAAACATAAGAATAGTTAAGTACTGTAATGACCATAAAATTTTTGACCTCTGAAAGTTGGACAATTATTGTGTGAAAATTCTGAGAAAGTGAAAGTGACACATTTATGCATCCAAAACGATGCTTAGTGAATGGCAAACATTGTAGACACTGATCAAGAGGCAGTCTGATCTGGGTCTACAATGTTTGCTCAGACCTGTCTGTCTGAATATCTATTATGGTCATTACGGTATAATGTAAAATGTGAAAATTCTAAAATCTGGGACACCTAAAATAATTTTTTGCAACTGTCCTAAAATCAGAACAATTTCATTTTACAAGGCAGTAATGCCCCCCAAAAGCTGCAGATGGAATAGCAATTTTGTTTTTTCAAGGGCAGCAATGCCCCTAAAAGTTGCAGATGGAATAGCAATTTTGTTTTTTTCAAGGCATCAATGCCCCCTAAAGTTGCAGATGGAATAGCAAACTGCGTAGCCCTGATCAGACTGCTCCTTCTGATCTGAGTCTTCACTGTCTGTTCCAACACTTAGAATTATTACAGTACATGATGACACTTGAGCTGGGAGACAAGAAAACCAAGAAAGTGGCATGTGTGCCCAGCGCAGACTCAGATCAGCCTAGCATTTGCCCAGTCTGATCAGAATTTTCGCTGCCCACATGATGTGAGCTTAGAGCCTTAGCTTCCCTTGTAGCACTTAGCAAAGACTCTGATCAGACTGGGTGGGTGCCCAGGCTGATCTGAGTCTTCGCTGGGTGCACATGCCACTTTCTTGGTTTTCTTGTCTCCCAGCTCAAGTGTCATCATGCACTGTAGTAATGTTTCTCTCAGTTAATTTCAACAAACATACAGATGGATGATTTAATGGCCCTTGAGTACAGCTCGATGTTTTTGTGCCTTTTTACAAAAGGGAACAAAGGGAGCAAATTCCTCCCTTTAAAACTTTTAAGTTGATGCAGTAAGCTCTCTCGTTCTTAAAAATAACCACAAAATCTTATTGTTAGACAGTTTAAGCCTAACCCTAATGATTTCTGTAAAAGAAATTCCTTCTGATTCTTAATCAAGATGAATAAAGCACTGGTACACCAAGGAACCATTAATTTTCCATTTGTTCCAAATGGAAAATTCAAGGTTTTTAGGTGTCCCAATATTTTAGCACATTAGTGTAGATAGGCCAACTTTTGGAGTTTAGGAAGAACCCCTACCCAAAATGGGTCAATTCTTAAAGTAAAGAATTTACTCCTTTAAGAAAAGAATTTACTCCTAGGAGCAAATGTTTTAAGAGATAAAACCTTTGGAGAAGGGAAGCAAAAATAAAAATGTGGAGTTTCTTTCCCTGGCAGTGCATCCATGCACCTTAATACCATGCAAATAACTTGTTTAATATTACAAAAGTATTTGCTTAATATCATGACAGTTCTATTTGAGCTGCAACACGACAAAACCAAGAAAGTGGCATTGTGTGCCCAGCAACGACTCAGATAACACTTGGCATCTGCCCAGTCTGATCAGAGTCTTTGCTGTCAGCATAAAGGTAGCATAGACCCTAAGCAACCCTTTAAGTGCACAGGGATGACTCTGATCAGACTGGGGGCTGCCCACTGCCCAGACTGGTCTTAGTCTTCACTGGGCACACATGCCACTTTGCTGGTTTTGTCGTGTCATGGTACATTTATGGTAATATTTCAAGTTTCCTGGCTCACCATTTCCAGAATCTTGCAAATAGTTTACCAATGACCGATGGAAATGTGTATTTAAAACTACCTGATCGGGAATTCAAAGACTCACCAACAATTCTAAGACTGAAAAACTGTGAAATAAAGACCACACAAAAAATGAAGTAATTAACAGTAACCTGTCCATGCAATTCATTAAGAAATACCCGATCAGTCCTACCTGAAGTGTGTTTGATGTCTGTACAAGTGAGCTAAGGATATTACATGCATTTGGTAATGTTGGTTGTCTTTCCCTGATGCTGGTTTCTACTTGAAGTAGTACCGCCTCATTTTGAACAACAATGGCTGTCACTGAAACCAAAAACAAAACTGTGTTACAATTTTTTTTTAACTTTTCATATATTTTTTTCAACTTCAAAATGCCGCAGTTTATTTGCAATTGTCTGACAATATATTGCATAAAAGCTAATGCATCTTCAGTTTTAATATTTCCCAAGACACTTGTAAATCCAAAAACAAGCAAGTGTGACAGATTTGCAAGTCTCAAGGGAAACATTTCCTGTATTTTAAACTATAAGTACATTAACTTATATATCATATTCTCTTTCTTTATGTTTCTTTTAGTTTCACTATATTTATAGATTACTATAGTAAGACTCATGAGCATAATGTATACATAAATGAACTATTGCCTGCTTTCTTCTAACAGTGCCTTAACTGCAATTGCAATTATCCACTGCAATATAACTCAGATTTAAAGAAAACAAGGCATCGCAAGCGATACAAATCCCCTCACACAAGACCACAGTGACCTTGACTTTGAGCCCAGCACCCTGAAAGTCGAACTTGCTCGAGATATTGTCATACCCTACATTTGTGTGAAGTTATTTAAAAATCCTTTGAGAAATGTAGGCACTAGAACGCTGACAAAGTTTTTCTAAAAACAACCACAGTGACCTTGACCTTAGGAGCAGCACCTTGAAAGTCAAACTTGCTCGAGATATTGTCATGCCCTACATTTGTGTGAAGTTATTTCAAAATCCATTGAGAAATGTAGTCGCTAGAGCGCTGACAAAGTATTTCTAAAAATAGCCACAGTGACCCTGACCTTGGGCGCAGCACCCTGAAAGTCAAACTTGCTTGAGATATTGTCATGCCCTACATTTGAGTGAAGTTATTTCAAAATCCGTTGAGAAATGTAGGCGCTAGAGCCCTGACAAAATTTTTTCTAAAAATAGCCACAGTGACCTTGACCTTGGGCACAGCACCCTGAAAGTCGAACCTGCTCGAGATATTGTCATGCCCAACATTTGTGTGAAGTTATTTCAAAATCCATTGAGAAATGTAGGCGCTAGAGCCCTGACAAAGTTTTTCTGAAAATAGCCACAGTGACCTTGACCTTGGGCGCAGCACCTTGAAAGTCAAATTTGCTCTAGATATTGTCATGCCCTACATTTGTGTGAATTTATTTCAAAATCCATTGAGAAATGTAGGCGCTAGAGCACAGACAAAGTTTTTCTAAAAAATAGCCACAGTGACCTTGACCTTGGGCGCAGCACCCTGAAAGTCAAACTTGCTTGAGATATTGTCATGCCCTACATTTGTGTGAATTTATTTCAAAATCCGTTGAGAAATGTAGGCGCTAGAGCGATGACAAAAGGTGAACATACGTACGCACTTGCGTACGGGACAAAACCTATATTCCCTCGCCACTTCGTGGTGCGAGGGGATAAAAAGTTGGCTTGACAGTCAGGTAATGTTAACCCATTGCATTCTGGGTAATTTTTGTCGTCTGCTGAAATTGTCGTCTGCATCAAAACTCAAGAATATTTTGACAATATTGGTCTAACCAACTCTTGTAGAAATGATGTCTAGGCAGCAAACAGTTTCTATCTCAGATCAGGCCCCACATTTGTGGGGCCTGGTCTGGATCCAAAGTGTTTGCCCAGATACCCCTAAAGGGGTATCCCGAATGGAATGGGTTAAAGGTAAGTACACACTTGCTTTCTTGACTAACTTTTGGAGAGAAAAAATTTGTACATAAAAAAAAGAATCAAAATGTTGAAAGACATAGAAATATTTAGAGATTTTCTACATGATTTTCTTTTCATGTACTCATTAAGATGACTATATATACACCAATTATTAGGTCAAAACCTTCAACAATTTCTAGGAAATCTTATTTTCTAGCATTTTTCCATACTATACCACCAGAAAGCAAAAATGATCTTACCCTAAAAAAAGTCAAGGTCAACCCAAGGTCACGATTTGCATAATCTTTGCAGAACTCATATACTCAATGCTACGTACTAAGTTTCAAGGCCATCCATCTATTGGTTCTGGAGAAGATTTTTTCAAAGGTTTTTACTATATAGGGTCGTGGCTGCCCTTTTGATCGTGACCAGGATGGTTTGAACAATTTTTTATTCCCCCACCCCTGGAGGCTATATATGAAATTCGGTTACTATCAGCCCAGAGGTTTCAGATGAGGAATCACTTGAAAATGTTGACGGACGACCAATGGACTGAAGACCGATGGACAGACAACTGACCCTGCCTATCCTATAAGCTCCCCTGGAGTCTTCGGCTCAGGTGAGTTAAAAATGTCTCCAAATATCCTCAAAAAATTCCCTCTTATCTGGAGTACTGGTGGTCTCACTAAACAAGCATAACTTAGACAAACAACAGTGTTCAGGTCTTACCCTGACTGTCAACACCACTTGACAATGCCATAGCAATAATTTGTAGACAAATATTGCTGAGTTCCTCTGACAGTTGCTTGGTCTTCCCAAACTGGTTTAGAACTGAATCAGAGAAATAAACAAATAGGCATCAATACTACCACTTAACATTTAGGGGTACACTTCCCGTTTTTCCACTGCTTTTTGTGACTTCCTGTTTGCTTTTTGTGACCTTCTGCTTGTGTTCATGGATGATGATGCCCCTCTAAAATGGGGGTCTACTGAGAGATTTTTTTCCCTTTAGCTTTTAGAGTTGATCCCCCACTTATAAGAGAGGCAAAAATGAAAACAAACTTGCTTCCCCATAAAGTGTACCCAATCATCTTAATGTAGACTTTAATGTTGTAGTCTAGACACTGATTTCTCAACATACTAGAAATTCCTGAGAAAGTCTTTTCCATAAAGATACATTCTTGAATAGATACCTATGGGCAGAGCTGTTCATAAATCATGGAATATATTTTATGAAAACTTATTGAAACTGGAGGATTTGTGGCCACAAAACTTGTGTCATTGCACAGATTAAGAGCTGTAACTCTGGGAGAAAACGGTCTGATCATGACCCAGACAAATATAAGTCACGACACGAGATAACTAACAAAGTGGCATGTGCGCCACATGAAGACTCAGATCAGCCTAGGCATCCACCCAGTCTGATCAGTCTTAGCCATGGGCTAAAAGGGTAGCTAAAGGACTAAGCTACCTCCATGCGGACAGTGAACTGATCAGACTGGGCTGATGCCCACACTGATCTGAGTCTTCGCTGGTCGCACAGAGGTAGCCACTTTGTTGGTTTTCTCACATCATGACTCATATGACCCAATATATATTCAAATTATGGAAATAGGATGGAAATTGAAGGAGGAGTTGTGACCACAAGATTTGCATTGCTAGACAGATCATGGGTTGTAAGTCTGCCATGAACAGTTCAATCATAACCTGGATACAATATAAACTAAGTCATATGGTGACAATAATATCTTGAAAGTTTTGTCGAAACTGGTTAAAAACTGAAGTAGAATTTGCTGCAAAAAGATCTGAGCCCAGTTGTTCAAAGCATTAGCAGCTAAACACAGTTGTAAGTTAAAGATTTGTTAAGTCTCGTAGCATAAAGTTAATCAAAAGAGCTAATAGTCCAGGCAAACTGGCGATTTTTTCCCTAAACCCAAAACAAATTGCAACAAAAGTTTTTTTTGCATTTTTGTTGAGAACTAATATTCACATATGACATATCAAAAGTAGGATAAAATCGGATTATGCAAAAAATATTTTTTTCTGCATTTTTACAAGCGCCTATTTGAGTCTTAAATGTACCAATTATTTATAATGTTTTATATGACATAACATTATTGCTGTGAGTTTTATTTCTAAAAACCTATTCTGTCTCTGCCAGAATAGAATCTAGAAGCTAAAGATTGAATTTGGCACATTTTCTTGTTCAATGTAAAGCCATCTAGGTCTAAAAATATAAAGTATATATTACCCCACCCACTTTATTCTCCCTTAAAATCTGAAGTGAATTTTTGAATGTCAGTAACTGAACTGCAACAAGAAATGTATCATATTGATGACTTAGCTTAGCATAAACATGCTTTAGTTTAGAAAACTGATCTCTGAAGGCATGAGATGCCCGAAACAAAGGCACACAGAGCAGAATACTACATGCATAATAACACAAACAGTGCAACTACTGAATAATCTTTGTAAATCTCCTCGGCAGGATTTAAGAAACGAGACCACTAAACATTGCTAAGTACTAAATATGTAAGCTATGGGTATCATGACTTCAGGGAAGATAATTTTTTTAAAGATTTTCCCATTATAAGTCTACGGGAGCTAATGACCCCTGGGGCGTGGCCATTTTGGGCCCCAGGGGCATGATTGGCAGGATTTTTGTACATGACAACTAAACATCGCTAAATACTAAATATGTAAGCTCTGGGCCTCATGGTATCAGAGAAGAAGATTTTTGAAGTTTTTTTTAGCGATATCGCTCTATATAAACAAATGATCCCCTGGGGAGGGGCCAGTTTGGACCCCAGGGGCTTGATTGGCAGGAGTTATGTAGGGGACCACTAAACATTGCTGCATACTAAATAAATATATAAGCTCTGGGCCTCATGGTTTCAGAGAAGATTTTTTCAGTTTGTCCCATTATAAGTCTATAAGAGCCAATGATAGATCCCGGGTGTGTGAGGGTGTGTGTGTGGGGGGGGGGGGGGGGGGCAATTTGGATCCCAGGGGCATGGATGGCAGGATATATGTACGTGACCACTAACTATTGCTAACCATTGCTATATACTAAATATGTGAGTTCTGGGCCTCATGGTTTCAGAGAAAAGAATTTTGAAGGTTCTCAGCTATAAAGCCCTATATTAACAAATGACCCCTGGTGAGGGGGCCAGTTTGGACCCCATGGGCATGGTTGGCAGGATTTATGCAGGGGACCACTAAACATTGCTCGTACTAAATGTTTAAGCTCTTGGCCTCATGGTTTCAGGGAAAAGAATTTTGAAGGTTCTCCGCTATATAGCCCTACATTAACAAATGACCCCTGGGGTGGGGCCAGTTTGGACCCCATGGGCATGGTTGGCAGGATTTATGCAGGGGCCACTAAACATTGCTACATAGTAAATGTTTAAGCTCTTGGCCTCATGGTTTCAGAGAAGATTTTTTTTAAGTTTTTCACTTCATAAGATAATGGGAGCTAATGCCCCTGGGGCGTGGCCAATTTGGACCCTAGGGGCATGGTTGGTAGGATTTATTTACGTGACCACTAACCATTGCTACATACTAAATATGTAAGCTCTGGGCCTCATGGTTTCAGAGAGGAAAATTTTTGAAGATTCTTTAGCTATAATTATAGCCCTATATACACAAATGATCCCCTTGGATGGGGCCAGTTTGGACCCCAGGGACATGGTTGGCAGGGTTTGGGCCTCATGGTTTCAGAGAAGAAGATTTTTAAAGTGTTTATCATTATAAGTCTATGGGAGCTAATGACCCCTGTGGGTGGCCGATTTGGACCCCAGAGGCATGGTTGGCAGGATTTATGTACGTGACCACTAACCATTGCTACATACTAAATATGTAAGCTCTGGGCCTCATGGTTTCAGAGTGGAAGATTTTTGAAGTTTTTTAGCCAAATAACCCCTAATAAACCAATGGGCCCCTATGGTGGGGCCAGTTTGGACCCAAGGGGATGGATTGGCAGGAGTTATGTAGGGGACCACTAAACGTTGCTACATACTAAATATATAAGCTCTAGGCCTCATGATTTCAGAGAAGATTTTTAAGTTTTTCTCATTATAAGTCTGTGGGAGCTTTATGTTGCCATGGCAACCAGAGTTCCAATCTGATCTGCCCTATACCTTATGCAGTCAATCCCTCACCTCAACAATGCTACACATCAAATTTAATGAAGTTTGGGCAGATGGTTTAGGAGGTATGTTTGTAAGTGTGGAAGACGATGACGGACTACGGACCAAGGCTATACTATAAGCTCACCTTGACAGATGAACTAAAACATTAGAGAACATTCCATATTTTAACATGAAATTTCCAAATTCCATGACCTAGACCTCAAGGTCACTGAGGGGCAAGGGTGAAAAACGTAAGACCGTTATCCTGCATAAGTGAAAGTATCAACTTAGGCTACCACCGGGGCTCAACTGGTGACCTTCTTTTGCTTCAGATTTCCAGTGAGGTTGTTTGGCAGGACAGGGATCTCCACCTGTCAGACGGCCCGTTGTATCTGTTGAGTCCTCGTCTTTGCTTCTTCATGGTGTTGAAATTTGATTTATGTGTTTACCGTGATGATTCATTGACGAGTTAGAGGGTTATCATGCGAACCGAACAACCAACTAAATGTTTTGTACCACTTCAGAAACTGAGGGTGAGGTTGGGCCTGTAAAATCGATTTAAGCCCCCCAGTAATTCATTACTGACCGTTCCAAGGCGGTAGTTCTGTTGTGGTTCTCTGTTGCCTGTTTTTGGTGTCAGAGTTTCTGTGATGTTTTACCTTATGTATGTTCTTATTATTTTTGGTTCGGTTTGGGTTGCTGAGTGGCCACCTTTTGGGAACAAGCTGCTCACTCGGTTGGCCATATGTTCTCTGTATCTTGATTATTTGTAATCTTAGTTGTTTCCAACTATGGTTTGAGGGCTGGATTTGGATTTTGATTGATTCAGTTCCTGGTCTTTGCATACTTTTTACTTTTAAAGAGATACGGGAGTAACCTATAACACCCAAGAGGTGGACATGGACGCTGGTGCAAACGCGGAGGCCGACACTGGGGTGACAACTATAGCTCTTCCTGAAGGTCGTCTAGGGGATCTAAAACAGTGACTTTTTTCCAGAGGAGTGGGCGAGTGGTGAGGTGGCTGTTAGGCGGGAGGGAGGTATAATTTGTAAATTTTGAACCAGCAAAGTAAACATTTTACCATTTGTGAATGCAAAAATGTCATGGATGTCATCACCTCATATCCCTAAGCATGTCCAAGTTATCTGCATATTTAACCCTCTAGTGGATTATCCTTTCAACACATGAAGTATTTAGCCGGGCCACATAGTGCAGTCGGTAGCGCGTCTGACTCAAGAGCCAGAGGTCCTGTGCTCGATACCCGGTCCGGCTTCTTACTTCCGTTTCTCCTTCCGCTGATTCAGGAAGGACAGTTGTCAGTTACTGGCATATGTAGTTAGTACTGCTTAACTACATAGGAGGTCTAAGCCGGCCAAAGAATAGTGTCATAAGGTTAATTGACCGTCCCGACATGACCATGGCTGTTTACCGTGGACGTGAAGCAACAAATCAACACTCTCAGATGTCCCGTCATTTGATAAATAGGAGTTACATCAAGCTGTTTTCTTGTATTATTCTGTCACAGTCTTCATTTAAAAACATTAATTCTGTTTACTATCTTCATTACCATCCATATTGTCTATCTGAATAGAGGTTATGGTAAAAGCAAAATTTGCACTGGTGGGTGGGGTAAACCAATATTAATATACTATATGATCGACCGGTTATGCATAATCAGCAAATTAAATTGTAGACAAAAGCTTAAGAACAGTATATAACTGTTTTATCAACGACTTCTATGGATTTAACTTGTTTAGAAATGATGTTTAGAAGAGGCTTTCCGACCAAAAGCAGCTGTGCAGTGGTTTAAACCCTTCGAAAACATGACATGTGGAAAAAAAATCAATTTTCGCATTCTCCGATTTTGTCCTACTTTTAGTATGTTAAACATATAGGTCTTAGGAGCTTATTACTGCAAAAAAAACTTTTGTTGCAATTTGTTTTAGGTTCCCCCACAATTTGACTGGACTATAAAATTGGTCACCAAAAATGGCAGTGTTTTTGTATACAATATTTTTGAAAACAACTGTGGCCTTATTTATAAAACGACTTAAGTCGTTGCTATGCTGTTGCTAAGGCTAGATTTCTATGTTGGAGATTCCCTACAACTATGAAATTTGCTCTGGAGGAACAGTCTGAAAAAGACTGTTCCTCCAGAGCAAATTTCATAGTTGTAGGGAATCTCCTTCATAGCAAGTTAACCTTAGCAACAGCATAGCAACCACTTAAGTTATTTTATAAATAAGGCCCCAGGACCCTACAAAAATGAAGGGTTTTACTCAATCTCTCTGGACTGTGTTGGAAGAGAATTAAGGTACTAACCATGATAAAGGATTTTGATGTCAAGACCCTGTGCAGCTGGCAGTAACTTCTGTAGCTTCAACATCAGTTCTAACAGGGACACCATGTTATGCTCTGAAACAATGTTGAAAATGTAAGGTAAGGTCAATTACCCAGTGAGGTTAGTGGACTGAGGTCAGTGGACAGCTGAGCATTCAGTTAAATCTAATGTAGCAAAAAATTATTGGAAGAAATCATGATGCAAAGAGAAGTCTCAGATGTGCTAATATACGTCAGGTTCAACTAATTAAACCATTGCAGGTTTGCTTTTTTTCCCTTGTTTTTCTTTCTTTTTCATTTCAAATCATGGGATATATGAACTACATGTATTCTTTTTTGGTTCCATATTTTTTTTTTTTTTTTTTTTTTTCTCTTCAAAATTATCAGATATATAAAATCTATGAAATATTCTGTATATTGCATAATACTACTCATATAATTAAACATTTAGCCATATATATAACAAGAATAACCCTAAAAATTAACGAGACTGATACTGTTATTGTAAACTAAGCAATAACAAGAGGCCCAAATGGGCCTGATATCGCTCACCTGGCTATTGTGCAACAGGACCATTCTGATTCAAAATTGGTCCGATTCCACTGAGAATTTCTCATTTTCACATTTTGCTACTTTTAGTAACAGAGGCCAACTTGCCTGGTCTTTATATATTTACTTTTGAAACACCTCAATGCAAGAATCATTTTGCCGCAAATTTCATCAAATCATTCAGGGGTTACTGAGATATTGCCAGTTTCATGTTGTGTACTATTTTTAGTAATGGCAGATGGCGGCCATCTTGGATTGCTAAAATGTAAAAAAATCGAAAAGCCTTCATTCAAGGACCATATATCAGTCATCCGGAGTCTGACACAAATTTGGTCCAATTCCATTGAGATTTTCTAATTTTCACATTTTGCTATTTTTAGTAACAGAGGCCAACATGACTGGTCTACAGTTAGATATTTTTGAAACATCTCAATGCAAGAATCATTTTGACACAAATTTCGTCAAAATCCATTCAGCGGTTACTGAGATATTGTCATTTTCATGTTTTGTGCTATTTTTAGTAACAGGAGATGGCAGCCATCTTGGAATGCCAAAATGCAAAAAATCGAAAAAGCTTAATGAAAGGACCATTCTGACACAAAATTAACCCAATTCCATTGAGATTTTCTAATTTTCACATTTTTCTATTTTTAGTAACAGAGGCCAATATGACTGGTCTACAGTTAGATATTTTTGAAACATCTCAATGCAAGAATCATTTTGACACAAATTTCGTCAAAATCCATTCAGCGGTTACTGAGATATTGTCATTTTCATGTTTTGTGCTATTTTTAGTAACGGCAGATGGCGGCCATCTTGGAATGCCAAATTGCAATTAATCGAAACGACTTCATGCAAGGAACATTCTGACACAAAATTGGTCCAATTCCATTCAAAGGTTCTTGAGTAATTGTCATTTTTATGGTAGTTCTATTTTTAGTAACACTAGATGGCGGCCATCTTGGAATGCCAAACTGCAATTACTCGAAATGGCTTCATGCAAGGAACATTCTGACACAAAATTGGTCCAATTCCATTCAAGGGTTCTTGAGTAATTGTCATTTTTATGTTTGTGCTATTTTTAGTAACGGCCCCCATGGTGGCCATCTTGGCTAGTCAACTGGCACAAAATTGAAATAATTCCAATCAAGAACCATTTCTGACCAAATCTGGTCAGAATTGGTTGCATTTTCTTTAGATATTGACATTTGAGCAAAATCGGCCATGTAAATGCTAAGTAGGTCACTGTGACCTAATTCGCTATAGATTTTTTTTATTTTTACAATTTTCAATACCAAGGTCCCATTTATGTTCCATGCAAACTTTCAACCAAATATACCAAATGGTTCTGGAGAAGAAGTTGATTTTGTTGTTTTTGCTATTTTTAGTAACGGCAGCCATCTTGGATTCTTGACCTGACCCAATTTTACAATTTTGAAACCCTGCAGTCTGGTCATGCTCCATGTGAAATTTGAGATCCATGGGTTCAGTGGTTTTAGAGAAGAAGTTGTTTGAAGTTGTTTAAATAGGTCATTTTTTTGACATTGGCATTTGAGCAAAATTACACACGAAAACAGAAAGAAGGTCACTGTGCCAAAACTCCGCAACAGATTTTTTTCATTTTTACAATTTTGAATACCAAGGTTTTACTGATGTTCCATGCCAAAATTCAGACAAATATACCCAGTGGTTTTGGAGAAGAAGTTTATTTTGTTGTTTTTGCTATTTTTAGTAAAGGCGGCCATCTTGGATTTTCAACCTGACCCAATTTTACAATTCTGAGACCCTGGAGTCAGGGCATGCTCCATGTGAAATTTGAGAACCATGGGACCAGTAGTTTTACAGAAGAAGATGTTTGAATATTTGTTTTTAGGTGTTGACGGACGACGCACGGACGCACGCCGGACGCATTGGTATGACAATAGCTCACTATGGCCCTTCGGGCCAGGTGAGCTAAAAACTCGAAATTATGCGTATGGCTTTGAACCTTTTGACTCTGGGATATTCTTAAGGAAAACTTTCTGAAGTGTTTCTGTAAGCCTGGCATAGATGTCTCTCAGTCCATCCTCCTCTAACTGATCATCACCAGTGGAAGTAAAGTGGAGAAGATGATGTTCTAACAGTGTGGCAGCTTTAATTACCGTGTCAGGAGAACCTCTAGCAATACAATCCTGAAATACCATGCCGGACATAAATACAGAGTAGTCCCTTTATTATCCTATTTCCGGGGTCCAGAAACATTTAGTGCTAACACTTAAAGCACTAGAAAAGAAAATAGTTGAATTTGCAAGCAGTCCAGATCCTGATGAGGTGGCTCATAAGGTTTGCCCTCTAGTCTTTGAATTCTGAATATGATACACCTTTGACAAAACTTTTTTTTTTTTTAATTTTGCAGATGAAAATTCTGTTGTCTGCCCTTTTGGCACAGGGTTTGTAAGAGTGAGACCATACATAAGTCAGGCTTTTGTAGCACTGTTATGTAATGAAAATAGTACCTTTATTATGCTTACAGATAAGTTTATGCAACTTTTTATGCATCTGATACTTTACTGTCAGTTCTAATAGAATAATAATGACATCTGCAGGTTTTAAATCCAAAATTGCCTTTACTTCATATCAAATATAAACGAAGTAAAAGAAGCAAAATAAATAGAACTGATACCTTGAACTACATCAGATGTACTCAGCTATAGCTAATAATTTGTTACACATGCCATCATTAGGTATACTATTAGCACTGTAAACTATAAAGAAATATAAGGCAAATGACCATTAACCCATTCCATTTGGGATACCCCTTTAGGGGTATCTGGGCAAACAGATTGGTTCCAGATCAGACCCCACGTTTGTGGGGCCTGATCTGAGATCCAAACTGTTTGCTGCCTAGACATCATTTCTACCAGAGGGCCAATGGCCCTATATCGCTCACCTGAGCACTGAGGCACTGAGGTTACAGCAACAAAACACCATGCACAACAGCAATAAAAAACACCATTTATGTAGAGGATAATATCACAAACATTTATGCAAAAAAAAGAAGCTTTATCCCCCATTAATGGCTTCTCAGAAGATCTTTGGCAAAAAAAAAAAGTGAAAATTTGGCCTTTCAGCTGCAATGGCAACCAATCAAAATTGGGTAATTGGGAAAAATTCATATGGCTGGTAAAGGACTACTCCAGGAACATTTCTGTGAATTTTTGTCAAAATATCTGCAGTAACACAGAAATAAATAGCAAATGTCCACTTTCCTCATTATAAGTCTATGGAAACTTTAAGTTGCCATAGCAACAAATTCACAACATGGGCAATGATAATATAAAGCATACTTTAGGTTGAGGTTAAAATTATTAATATGTATGCTAAGTATCAGCTTCATCCCCCTCATGGCTTCACTTTTCCCATTATGAGTCAATGGAAACTATAAGTCGCCATAGCAACCAAAGTTCTTATGGGATTGGAAGAAAAAGAATAAAATTTATGTAGAAACTACTGTCATCAACATGTTTGCACAATATCAGCTTCATCCCCTATATGGCTTCTGAGCAGAAGATTTTTTTTTTCCGAAATTTACACTATATTTTGCCATGGCAACCAATCAAATTCAGCGATTTGGAGAAAATTCATATGAATCATAGAGGACTACTCAAGAAACATTTCTGTAGAAAAAAAATTAAATAACTGCAGTTAGTTAGACAGCAAAAATTGCCAATTTCCATTTTCCTCATTATAAGTCAATGGAAACTCTTTGTTGCCATAGCAACCAAACTGCTGGAGCAATTGCCATGAAAAACAATAATTCTATAGAGGCTAGTACTAAGGTTCTTTCTGTAAAGTTTGAGCTTTATTGGGCCACACAGTTTCTGCGAAGATGATTTTTTAATATTTTTCTATTTTTAACCATTCGGTTGCAATGGCAACCAGCCAAATTGCGCAATTTGCTTAAATTTAACATGGCTGGTTAAAGACTACTCAAGGTACATTTCTATGAAAGTTTTGTCAAAATATCCGCAGTGGCATAGCAATAAATGCAAATTTTCCATTTTGCCATTATAAGTCAATGGCAACTTTCAGTTCCCATAGCAACCAAACTGCTAGAGCAATTGCCAAGAAAAACAGTACTTTTATAGAAGCTAGTACTAAGATCCTTTCTGTGAAGTTTGAGCTTTATTGGTAGCATAGTTTCTGAGGAGATGATTTTTGAATATTTTTCTATTTTTTAACCATTCGGTTGCCATGGCAACCAGCCAAATTGTGCAATTTATATAAAGTTCATGTGGTTGATAGAGGAATACTCAAGGAACATTTCTGTAAAAGTTTTGTCAAAATATCTGCAGTGACATAGCAATAAATGCAAATTTTCCATTTTGCCATTATAAGTCATTGGCAACTTTCAGTTCCCATAGCAACCAAACTGCTAGAGCAATTGCCAAGAAAAACAGTACTTTTATAGAAGCTAGTACTAAGATCCTTTCTGTGAAGTTTGAGCTTTATTGGTTGCATAGTTTCTGAGGAGATGATTTTTGATTATTTTTTCTATTTTTTAACCATTCGGTTGCCATGGCAACCAGCCAAATTGTGCAATTTACATAAGTTCATGTGGTTGATAGAGGAATACTCAAGGAACATTTCTGTAAAAGTTTTGTCAAAATATCTGCAGTGACATAGCAATAAATGCAAATTTTCAATTTTTCCCATACAAGTCAATGGAAACTTTAAGTTGCCATAGCAACCAAAGTTCTGAAGCGATTTGGATAAAAAACAGTATTATTGGTTCCCCCTGCCTATAGATGCTATATATGAAATTTGGTAACAATGGGCCTTGTAGTTTCAGAGGAGATGTCGTTTGAAAATATTGACGGACGGACGACGGACGGACGACGGACGACGGATGCCTGCCTATACTATAAGCTCACCTGTGAGCCTTCGGCTCAGGTGAGCTAACAAGAGTCAGAGTTAGTAAGACTAATATTGTCAAAATATTCTAGATTTTTGATGCAGACGACAAAAAATACTCAGAATGCAATGGGTTAATACTGCATCTCCTTGTCTCATCTGTCTGCAAAATGTCAGTGTCTGCTGTGCATTGTATCTTAATTACTTGTAGAGCTAAACCAGAAAAGGTGACATACTCACGCTGATGCCAGAAAAGTAATACCTATGTCTGGTGTTCAGCTAGTGGAAGACGGGACAAAAATGCCCATGGTACTTCTACTTTAAGGTGAATGGGTACACTTTTAGGGAAAGCAACTCAACTTTGCAGGGAAGCAAATAAGAAGTCATGATAGTTGTTGCCCTTTGTAAAAGAAGCAGAAAAACACACCTCAAAAACATGTATCTGTATCTAAATTTTAAAATAGTAATTTCTGTATTAGACTTTTCCATACTAAATCTGGACAGGTCCTAACAATAATTTTCTTTATTTTTAGGTTTATTGGTATGCCGTCATGTTTTTCTACTTTTCATCAAGGGAGACAAGTACTGACTTTCTATCTGCTTCCCTGGCTGACAAAACCTTTGAAGTTCCTGAAAGGGCTCACTTTAACATGATTGATTGATTGATTGATTGATCTGATGCTTAACGTCCTCAGTAAAAGCAATGGTCATGTCGGGACGGTCAGTTACCCTAACCACACTATTCCTGGGCAGGCTTAGACCTCCTAAGCGGTTAACCAGTACTAAGTGCACATACTTTCGCCAGTAACTGACAACTGTCCTTCTTGAATCAGCGGAAGGAGAAATGAAAGTATGTGGCCAGACCGGGTTTCGAACCCAGGACCTCTGACTTATGAGTTAGGTGCTCTACCGATTGCGCTACGCGGCCCGGATCTTTAACATGAAAGAATCTGCTCATACAAGAGCAAATTCTTTTCTTTTTGCAGTGACATCATTTTACAATATTTAAAGGGGAGGCAAAAAATGAAAACAGAAGAGTTGCTTCCCCTAAAAGTGAATCCATTTACCTTCAAACTGCTGGCTAATTACCAAACAGTATGCTATTTGCATAGGGATCTTATTATCAATGCCTTTTTTTTTTTGCTATAATAAACACAAATCAAGACTGGGTTTCAGGAGCATTTAAATTCTCATCAGTCACAGACGAAAAAATGTTATTTACATTTTACTTAATATTTGTCAGCTACAGCTTACAGACTGTCTCATTAAAAGATACTATATTGGGAAATGCACTTTTAATACAATCACTTCTCAAACATGTTCTTGTCACAGGCTCTTCAAACCAGTCTACAGGAAAATTCCTTATACCATCAAAATTCTAAGTATTGGGACAGAGAGGTCTTAGCAAACAGTGCAAACCTAGATTAGACTGCAGTCTGATAAGGGTCTACACTGTTTGCCATTCCAGTTGCACCTTTTGGACCCATTACTGCATTGTAAAACCAAACTACTCAGATTTTTTTGGGCCGATTATAGAACAGACGCGATAACATGGTAAGATTATCATTTTGTGTTTATTTTGATTTGGTGACGGATTTGCTATATAGAAGAGCTCAGCTTATCCAACGCAGGTAAATGGAAGGAATAAATTTGATTAATTTTGTTACTTTTGCTTTTGTTCTCACGGATATTCTTGAACTATAAGCATTCCCTGGGTTTAAGCTTTCAGATGGTATTATTTAGATATATTAAAACTGCCAGCCATCATGACAATAGATCAAGAAATTGCATGAATTGCACTGTAAGCATAGTACAAGTATTTGACATTGAAAATGTAAACAAAATACTGCTCTTTTTGCAGGACAGACCTATACTAATTTTATTAGGTGTCCCAATTTCAAGATTTTTTATGGTACCATAATGACTCTAAATACTGGGATCAAAGTGCCTGAGCAAAAAAAAAAAAAAAAAATATCCCAAAATCAGAGACTGCTCCTTGCAATTCTCCCAACAATTTCTTACCACAGTGACCCTAAGATTTCAGACACCTGGAAATCAGAAATTATTGTTAAAAAATTCTTAGAAAATGGATTTTACATGTTAATGCATCCAAATGATGCTTAGTGAATGGCAAATGTTGTAGACCCTGATCAAACTGCTCCTGCAGGAGCAGTTTGATCTGGGTCAACAATGTTTGCTCAGGACTGTCTGTCAAAATATTTAGGGTCATTACTGTAATTATAAAATCAACTTGCAATGATGCTTATTAAAAGTATCTCAAAATTTGGGATGATTACAGTAATGCATCTAAAATACCCTTTAAAAGACTAACTGGGCTGGGTGGATGCCCAGGCTGATCTGAGTTCTTGTGTCAAATGCAGCAGTTGACAATGGGGAAGGAAAAAGGTTTAGTTTGCAGGAAATTAAAAACTGCTATAGAAAACTGTAACAAATTTCCATTTATATCGACAATAATCTCAATTTAAGTGCACAACATTTAATCACGGAATGGTTTCACCAAGCACAGCCTCTGGGCAAATGAAAGACACAGTCGCATTGACAGAAAAAAAAGACAACTTCATTTTTCTTTTGAGAACCTTAACGTTTCATCACCTTCATTAGCGTTAATGATCAGTTCCAGCCTGACCTAAATTACCCAGAGGCTATTACTGACTTACTTGATAAATAACCTATGTTGTGTTGTTATAGTTGGCCAATAACAGTGGTTCGATTTTTCCAATTAATGTCTTGCCGAATTCTGCCAAGGTGAACAATTTGAGCCGCAACACAACAAAACCAACAAAATGGCATGTGTGCCCAGCAAAGACTCAGATCAGCCTGGGCATAGCCCAGTCTGAGCAGAGTCTTCTCTGTTGGCACAGAGGTAGCTTAGACCCTAACCTACCCTTTAAAAGACTGATTGGGCTGGGTGGATGCCCAGGCTGATCTGAGTTCTTGTGGCACTCATGCCACTTTGTTTGTTGGTTTTGTCGTATCACAGCTCATTTTGTTATTAGTTACTGATCTGTTGTCTCAAGAATGCCATTTGTAGGACTTGTGAATTCCAAAGCCCCCAGGGTGTTTATGAGAAGAAATATGGTAATATTGCAACAGAATATATGAGCTGCGACGCAAGAAAACCAACAATGTGGTTGTGGGCCCAACGCAGACTCAGATCAGCCTGGGCATCCGCCCAGTCTGATCAGAGTCTTCGCTGTCCGCATGGGGGTAGCTTAGATCCTTAGCTACCCTTTAAGCGCTTAGTAAAGAGTGTGATCAGACTGAGCGGATGCCCAGGCTGATCTATGTGTGCACTGGGTGCACAACCACTTTGTTGGTTTTCTCGTGTCGCGGCTCGTATCTTAACCTACAAATGTTTCCAAAGTACACTGAAATCCTCATCCTGTGCCTTGCCAGAAGACCTTTGAACCACAGAAAATCAATGAAGCATGACAGGTCTTACTAACCTACAAGTAGTGCCATGTAACTGTCAAATTATCCCAAGTATGATGCAGAACCATTTAAAAGTGTAAGAGATTTATTATTGCAAAATCACTAGAACATGAAATATAGATCACAGTGACCTACATGTAGTACCAGACCATTTGCAGTTTCAGACTGATGCAATATTCATGTACAAATCTTCGCTGGAGATATATACGGCAAAGTTACTGGACCATGATATATAGGTGGCACTGCCATGTCAAACAATGTTATGCAAATCTGTTGTTCACCCTCACAGTCTGTGATACTGGGGCCGTATTCATAAAGCCACTTAAGTCGTTGCTATGCGGTTGCTAAGGCTAAATATCTATAAAGGAGATTCCCAACAACTATGAAATTTGGTCTGGAGGAACAGTCTTTGTAAGACTGTTCCTCCAGAGCAAATTTCATAGTTGTAGGGAATCTCCTTCAAAGAAATTCAGCCTTAGCAACAGCATAGCAACCACTTAAATCGTTTTATGAATACGGCCCCTGGTTCTCAGTTAATTCATTGTCCCTATTTCTATGTATCTATTGTACTGCTTTCTACTCACCAGCAAGCTCTGTCTAAATACAGGGTTCCAGCACAGCTGACTAAGCTGAAGCTGCAGTTCACCCTCACAGTCTGTGTTCATGGTGGTGCTCATTTCATCTGATGTACTGCTTTCTAGGTATGCCTTCAGCTAAGCATAGAATATTGCATCAAAATTTTCAATATATCATTTAATATAATTCTTTGCAGCAAAATCTCAAGATTGATTACAGTAAATGGGTACACCTCCTTGTTTTTCCACCATCTTTTTAAAGTAACACCTAGGAGGTCAAAGCCCTTTCAAACGGCTGTCTACTCTTAAAGGAAAGAATCTACTCCTAGAGATTCTTTCCTTTAAGAGCTGATGCCCACTGAGAAGAGAGGCTATGTGAAAATGGCAGAGTTAGTTCCCCTGAAAAAGTACACATTCATCTTAAGTGATATACATGTAATACCAGTGTGTAAACTGATACAATCACTGACATCCCTAAAAACCTATGTCATCAACATGTGATATATTTTCAAAGTTACACCATTTTGTATGGTTGAGTGTTCAGGGGCCGTATTTATAAAACGACTTAAGTGGTTGCTATGCTGTTGCTAGGGCTGAATTTCTATGTAGGAGATTCCTTTGAACTACGAAATTTGCTCTGGAGGAACAGTCTAAAAAGACTGTTTCAATATATCAGAAGACTGTTCCTCCAGAGCAAATTTCGTAGTTCAAAGGAATCTCCTTCATAGAAATTCAGCCCTAGCAACAGCATAGCAACCACTTAAGTCGTTTTATAAACACGGCCCCAGAATCTTACCATAAAACTTGTATTTTTCAAAGTCGTCTTAAAAAAAAATCACTCGATTTTGGTGGAACAAACCTGTTAACCCCAGAGCAATCTTAGTACATAGCAGACAGCTTCTGAAACTGTGTTGAGTTTGCAACCACATCAACCAAACATATTTCTTCTTTTATTATGATGTACTTGGTCAAAGAGTTTGTGATATACTTGTATCTACACAATTTCAGTTCACATCTATAGCAAAATTGATAGACAGATTTCATTGTTTTTTCAAATACATGTAATTGATTGTCCTATAAAAGTGTGCTCTGATCAGTTTATCATGAGCTGAAAGACCTAAATAAAGTGCCAAAGACAAAAGTTGTTGGCCTTGATTGATATGCCAGTGGACATAAAATGCTGAAACAGCCTTGTATCTAGGCTAATTCAATGTCATGATGTTGAATTATGAAATAATTTTTCATTTCTTGTGAATTATCGCTGATTAGACCACAAAATATTAATTCATGACGGCCGCAGGCCGAAATACGTACCTGCCCAACAACACGTGTTAATCTGCTATAATTTACCAGAAAGGAAAAATCATTTCGATTCTAACATTACTACAATCAAACTGCATGGATATTGCGACGTTTTCTAATGGACTCTTTTGAGGCGAACGTCCCCAGAAGTTAAATGTTTACGTCCAACGTCATCAAGGCCGGATTTTGATTGATTGACTTGATGCTTAACGTCCACAGTAAACAGGTAAGGTCAGGTCGGGATGGTCAGTTAACCTAACCACACTATTCCTGGGCAGGCCTAGACCTCCTAAGCGGTTAACGAGTACTAAGTGCACATACTTTTGCCAGTAGCTGACAACTGCCCTTCTTGAATCAGCAGAAGGAGAAACGAAAGTACGATCAAGGCCGGAAATGTGCACGCCAAACATTAACATATTTATCACAAATTTTGACACAACGCTGTTTCCCATACGTTCAATGGGGAAAATGTTAACGTCATGTAAGAATCAATGTTATGTTAGTTCAATGTTGTGTCCTTGCTCAGAAAACACATTCATTATCTGAAATCTATAAAATAGACACAGCTGCAACTCTCTGTTTCCAACATTCTCACACTGGTTTATTTGCAATTTGAAAGCTGTCAGCTACATTGATGCAACATCTCAATAACATGGGAAGTAGAACCAGCCCAAAAGTTGAAACAACTGTCCTCCACAGACTTCAACTGTTCTCCCCGGTAGCTCAGTAGGTTAAGCCCAGGCCAGCTGATCTAGTGGTCCCGGATTCGAACCCCGCAGGAGGAGGGAATCTTTTCTATCGTAAACAGTTTCCAGACAATGCTGCTAATGTGCAACATTAGAGCAACACCGGTGAAACACCTGGTTCTCATGGCTATAACAACTGCCTATAGACTGGTTCAAGACAAGAGATAGTTCTCACCACAGAAGTCCTGGACACAGCAGCAAGAATAACATCAGAGTAACACCACTGTAACATCACAATATCAGGAGTGTACTAACTATCCTTAGACTGGTTCAAGAGAAGAGACTGTTCTTACCACAGAAGTCCCGGACACAGCAGCAAGAATAACATCAGAGTAACACCACTGTAACATCACAATATCATGAGTGTACCAATTGTTCTTAGGCTGGTCCAACACTGATTGCAGGGACTGAATTCCTGAAATTTTGGGAAAAAAAGTTCATGGCTCCTAATTTTTGTGGTTTGCTGATGTCCAGTCCACTGATGATTATGAGTTAACCATTGTGTAGCTGTATGAATATTTATGCTTGCAGTGAAGAGCTTTCTCAATTTTTAGGAGCCCCAGTAGCTCAGTAGGGTTAATGCTGGCCTGCTGATCAAGCGGTCACAGCTTTAGACTTGTTGGAGGTGGAAATCTTTCAAACTTTAAATGGGGTTCCATTGCATAAAGCCTTTCAATTTCATTATCATCCTCCCATCCTCCTGCTATGATTGAAATGCTGTTACTAGATGGCTGTCCAGGGACAACTGGTCGAGCCTGCCTTTTGCTTTAGTGACCAATGTCAAAACTAGCTGCTTCACTCACTTATTAGCAAGAAACCAAACAACACCATGCATAGACAGCTTATTTCTTTTTAAACTTTTTCATTAAGGAAAAGAAGTAGAATAGCCCTGGCTAGTTTGATTTATGACAGTTTTATCATTTGACCTTCAAGTCGGATCCTTGACCAAGAACCAACCTGAACAAATATTTCACATGACAGTTCTACTCATCAAGGAGATCTATTTTGCCAAATTATTTTGAAATCCATGCATAAGTGTGGAAGTAATGGCTGGAACAAGCTCTACTGATGATAATTTTATCACTTGACCTTGGACCTACCTAAAAATGTTTTACTTGACACTTCTCATCAAGGAGAACAAATGTTATTTTGGAATCCATGCATAAATGTAGAAGTAATAGCCTGGACATGCTCAATTTATGACCATTCTATCATTTGACCTTCAACTGTGACATTGATATTCAACCTACCTGAAGGAATGTTTCAAATAGCACTTCTGCTTATCAATGAGAACAATTGTGCCAAATTATTATGAAATCCATCCATAAATATAGAAGTAATGGCTTGGACAAGTTCAATTTATGACAATTTTATCATTTGACCTTCAAGTGTGACCTTGACCTTCAACATACCTGACCAAATGTTTGAAATTGCACTCCTACTCATCAAGGAGAGCAATTGTGCCAAATTCTTTTGAAATCCATCCATAAATGTAGAAGTTATGGTCTGGACAAATTCAGACAGATGCATGCACGCACCCATAAACGTAACTTTGCACAAAGTTAGACCGAACTGAAGTTGTGATAACTATGTCTAACTCATTACAAATCAGCTAGACCAAAATGAATGTAAAATTGCTAGCCATCCAGCCATTCTTTCACCATTTTTCCTTGCCCACTTTCTTCCATAAGTTGATGAAAAAACAAGCCTTCATTATTGGCTTGTTCTCTAAAATCAAGTCTAAATATCTGACAATTTCAAGATTAGACAAAAAACCATAATTCCATCATGGAACTGCTGCAAACATATTACAGTAATTTTGAGATAACAAAAATTTCTGTCCTTCACTTCACATCTGGTATACAGTTATAAAGTATTTATTCAAACATATAATTATTCATCCAACTGATTTCTTTGGCAAACTTTTTTTTGCCAAATAAAGTCTATTATTATTATTATTGCCACCTGCTACAAGCATTGAGAAACATGATCAAAATCAAACCACAATGGTAAAGTTGACTAAAGCAGTGATTGAGGTGTGTAAATACAGTATATTGACATTTACCATTTGGTATGGCCGATCTCATGTCCATGTCTTCATTTACCACGCTCCACTGAAATATTCATACATATAAGCATAAGCTCATACTGATAAGCAGATAAGGATGGGTATTGAGGATAATTTTTCTTTAGTCTCCATAAAACGTTAGCTGTGGCCCTCATTATTATAATCATCTCCACGAGGGCATACTGTAAAATATGGTATGGTATGATGGACTGGTATGTGGTATGGTATGAAAATCCCATACCATACCACATACCATACCAAACAACAATACCAAAAGTATTAACTGGGCATTATACCCATCATTATCAAATGCATGACAACAATGTTAACAAGATCACCTCTGGGTGATCTTGTTAACATTGTTGCCAAGCATTTGATAATGAAGGGTGTAATGCTTATATAGAGGTGATCTTGTTAACATTGTTTTCATGCATTTGATAATGATGGGTATACTCGTATCCGAGCAGTTCTCGTCACTTTTTTCCAACAATTTTCTGATTTCTCCAAAACAAGCACGTTTTCTTTCAGTTTGCCGTAGTTGTGTATTGTGTACCTAATAACTCAGGTTCTGACACACACGTCATTAATCTATTTATAGAAACGCACCTCAGGGAGCGATCATTATTTGATATGCAATCACGCATAGACGACGTCACGTCCAGAAGCAGTTCTCGTCATGTTGCATCGGAGCTCGATTTTACAAAAACTATGAAAACAATTCTGCTGTTGTTGTTTAAAAATATTTTTCGACATCTTGTTCATGTAATAAAGTCAGTTTCAAGCGATCATTATACAAATTGCTTCTTATACAGCCCATTCATTACGCCTACCGCATCCAACATTGTTAGCCTTGGCCAGAAATAAAGTTTTCCGACATTTTTTTTTTTTTTTTTTTTTTTTAATGCAACCGCGCTTTTATTCTTACACCATGTATAAAACTCCATCCCAATCAAACTTTGCCTTGGCCTCGCCCAAGCCTGAGTTGTAACCTAAGGAAGCCAGCACGGACGGTATTGAGAGGATTTTTTACAACGGTGGATCTGCACACTCTCCATAAAGCTGATTCGAGCTTCGGCCAGAGATCTCGGTTTCCTGCTTCATAACTCCAACAAACGAAAACTCTACTTTATCATGACGAGGAATAATCTAATTGTGTTTGGTGGGGTTGGGGGGGGGTGCTACTATGTTAGGATAATATGTGTACCGGCCATACTATGGCCGCTTAAATAAGATCCCAGTTTTGGGGTGTGGTCCGCTTCCAAAGATCTTATATTTCATGAAATACGTTTCTGTGACGATTTGGTTTACAAAGCCTCCTTCTGTCTCTTTGTACGGGACCACTCCAAAAGTCTCCTATTTTCATTAAGAGGCTGTTCCCTTAGCCCACCCCATTTCCACATTTTTAAATCATCGGCGGTACATACAATGCAGGGTCACACTGAAAGGGACCATATCCATGTGTACAGAAAGTACACAAAAATCCGTGCACAGACTGAGTGAGTCGAATTTTCGCTTCACGCCAAACAGAGTCTCCCGGGGGAGGGTGGAACAGGACATTGGCTGTTCAAGGACCTGATCACAGGCTACGGATGTGCAGGCCGAACTGGGTTTTTCATGTTGTACATGTATATAAGCTTAAGGTATCTTGTTACACAGTCTCACGCATACTAAAGAGTCTTATAAGTGGAACTGTTTTATTTCAGACAGTGTTCATCCATTTCACAAAATCATTTAATGTTGCAGGATGTCGCCATCAAACTTTTTCCACAGCCTTCAATTTCCTCGCTGTCAAAGCCAGCCTCATTTTCAGCAACTAGAAGAATCTCAAAATATTACCAGTCCAATTGTATGAATATACATGCCTGTGACTAGATCCGTAGGCTCTAAAATCCGTAGACAAACACCTGGAAAATCCCGTTTAGAATTTTGGGGATGGTACACAAATATACGTTACCAAGACATCTCAAATAAGATATTTAATGACCCATGCACACGCAGGCATATGCACACAAACAAGTTCTCGTAGTTTTCTTTTATATATAGTTCTTGTAACAGTTAAGCTTCTTCGTCGCATATGAACAATGCTGATGAAATTTAAGCAACATGACTGTAAATTTAAGCGGACTGCTAGGATAGGCTGCGTGTCGAAAGCTGTTCTTGCAGTGAGACCAAATAAATGCCGCAATCATACACTCTAAAAAAAGTTCCGTAGAATTTCTGGTAAATTAACTGGCAACCAGCTGCCAGTCCATTTCCCGTCATTTGTACGGACGCCCGTAAAATTGTAGGAATCATTAAGCAAAGTAGGAAAGAATAGAACAGGTGTTATTTAGGCCATAAAACCCTTTAACACTATGAAGGTATTTTCGATTACGGCCAGTTAATAGAACACTACAATATCGTGATTTCAAACAATGATCTACAGGCAAACGCCCGTAAAAATTACGGGAAATGGACTGGCAGCTGGTTGCCAGTTATTCTACCGTAAAATCTACGGATTTTTTAAGGTAGTTAGCCTGAGCAAAATACAATTATTTCGTGTGTTTCACATTCTGCGCAATCATCAGGGAAAATGTGACGTAATGGTGTAAATCATTAAAAAAAACCCTCATATAACGAGGCCGAACTGCTTCGCTTCTTGATGAAGACGGTACCTATGCCTCTCCTTTCCTGGGTCGAAAAACATACCCACTTAGTGCTGGGTTGACGTCACTAGCTGACCTATTAGATATCCAGTTATCTTCAGCACCAAAGCCAAGCGCTTTTAACCACTCGGCCACAAAGAAAGTAATCTTGACAAACTATATAGACCCAGACTAAACGCTGCAGAATAGGGACGATCAGATGTTGCAGATCGGCAGCGTGTGGTCAGGCCTCCACCATCTGCATTGAACATACATATTTTTGTCCTTGCGTGTGACATGTGCCCCTCCCCACCACCCCCGCCTCCCCCCATATACACTTGATTTGATATTGTACCATTTCGGAATTTAAATTTTTTGTGTTATCCCGGGTACCATATCCCTCCCCCCCCCCCCCTCACCCACCCCCACCAACACACATAGACACAACCATATTCCCGTAACATTAAGAGCACTGGTACATGTAGCTCAGTGGGTTAAGCGCTGGACTGCTGATCTACCGGTCCTTAGTGTGATTCCCGAAGACGGAAATATTTTCAAGCGTAACCGGGGTTCCATTGCACACTTAACCTTTCATTACCGCCCTTTCATTGTCCCGATATAACTGAAATATTGTTGGTAAAGACATACAGCTGCAAGTCATCCATATATCCTGAAAATAGAATAAAATATTTACTGATCTGTCGTAAAATCTAAATTCTAAGTGAGTTATGTTGCGGAGCAATATGTATTGTGTCTTATGACAAGAGCCATATCAGAATGCGCATCCACATATAATAAGGACATAAGTTGCTGCTTACAAGCGCAACAATCT
Organism: Ctena decussata; assembly: GCA_963989385.1. NCBI lineage: Eukaryota > Metazoa > Mollusca > Bivalvia > Lucinida > Lucinidae > Ctena > Ctena decussata. Next base: position 55,799,124 of record OZ022500.1, on the reverse strand, counting down.
CTAATATACTTAGGAAAGAGTACTGTTTTTATCTTGATCATGGTCTTAGCAAGCGGCATTTATACCTAACACAGTTCAGAGTTCAGAGTTTACGGTGGATAAACAGAAAAAGGGAGAGAAGAGAAAAAGAAAAAGGAACCGAAAACACCGCCAAAGCATTGTGTTTTAGATAAAAATCAATAAACTTGTGCCCTCAAATCTTGCTATAAAAACTCAAGAGCTCTAAAAACGTAAATCTCTCTCTCTCTCTCTTCGAAGTTGGCCAAAGTCAAAATTTATTCAAAACCCCTAACGGGGGTATGTGAATTAAACATACATGTATATATACAGTGGACTCGACAGTATCGGATCAAGTTCAGTAAAACTCCTGTTTCGTTGTATATGAATGCTAACATTATGATTGTTATTACACATAACAATTGCAAAATATCCCTTCTATCTATCCATGTCAAAATATTTACGAAATTTATTTCTTTAAGGGCAGATAACCTATCCAGACTTACGGGAGGGTCTTACGATAGTAACGAATCAGTTGCGACAGTATCGGATCATATGATATTATTTTATAAGAGAGTTCCTACGAGGCGTTCTGCCAAACTACTTAGCTTCAATAATTTGGCTACATAAACAGTTGGACCTATTAAACTCTGAGAGGAAACTTTTACGGCCTTTCAACGATATTTTTCACGTGACCCGTCACCAGCAACGTTAGCTAACAAGTGAATGTGTACAATTGTACAAGCATGTCAATAATTCTTAACTCAATTATCCCCTGCGCTCCTTTAGCACGGAACTATTCAAACAGTATAGACCATAATCTGACTTCGCAAAGAATACACCCTGATAAGACCGTAGCATCTGATCAGGATCAAGAAATGTATGGTGATTTTCTGCCTTAGCACTGGAATATCGAAGCAAACAGAGTATAAACACTACATGGTCATTCAACGAGTTCTGCTACATTAATCTGAGTCTACGCAGTGTACAAATGTCCAGCTGATGAACGCAAAACATAAATGGGTTCACGAACATGCGAGCTGATGTCGAATGTTTCTTCAGAATGTTTAGCGGAAGCATAGATGTGCTACGCATAACCGTCATTATCAGAGGGTAGTATGTGGGGCGTGAGGTGGGGGATATTTTACGAAAAGGATATTGTATTATTTTTTATACCGATCTTTTTTGAAAGAAGACACGGTAGTCATTCAGGTAGTTGATTTATGACTTACTTTCAGCATGAGGCCTGCATTTGACATAAAGTTTTCCAGCTAATGCCTGTATTTCAGTTCAACTTATATAATGATCCGTTACTGTCGCACATTGGTGCCCAACTTTTCAAGTCTCTATTTTCATCAAATACTGGGATGTCACGAAAATAATGACTGCCTGCAATTTGAGGGATGCCAGGACACGTTATAAAGCAGAATCGGTTTCAATCGCCTAATTATAAAATTGTGTAAACAACCGAAATTTGTTTTGGGAGTAACGAGCAACAAACAAAATGCAAGCGCCGCTGAATAGGGGTCAAGCTTTTCAACAACTCTGATTTGTTTCACAGCCGCACATTTCGATTGAATTTTTCATCCGGCACTTTGTCATTGATTTAACGCGATGATTGTAATATAATGGTTAAAAAATATTTGCTTCATTAGTGAGAAAAATGGGTGATAACATAAGGGTGATCCGATACTGTCGATGATCCGATACTGTCGAGTCCACTGTATAAAACAACCAGAGGACCATTGGTCCTGTAGCTCACCTGAGTCCATTCATCCTTAGCACTCAAGAGTAAGAAACACTGAAGTAAGTTGTACAATTCGGCCTAATTTCAACTTTGACTGAATTATTATGCTTGTCCTAGTAAATATTAGCAAGTTTGATGAAGTGACAATAAAAAAAAAACATATTTGTAAAACTTTTTGCCTAAATATTGCAGTAACACAGAAATAAATGCCAATTTGCACTTTTCCCAATACAAGTCTATGGAAACTTTAAAATGCCATAGTAATGAAACCATGTGGGCAACAATGATAAAAAACAATATTTACGTAGCAGCTAATGTCATGAACATGTATGCAAAGAATCAGCTTCATCCCCCTATATAGTTTTTGAGGAAAAGATTTTTAAATATTTTTTTCAAAAATATTTCCTTAATATTGCCATGGCAACAAATCGAATTCTGCAATTTGGACAAAATTAATAGGAATCATAGAGGACTACTCAAGCAACATTTCTGTAGATAAAAAATCCAAAAATAACTGCAGGGAGATAGCAAAAACTGCAGCTTTCCATTTTTCCCATTATATTTCAATGGAAACTATAAGTTGCCATACCAACCTAACCACAGAAGCAATTGCCATAAAAAAACTGTAATTATATAGAAGCTTGTACAAAGATCTGTTCTGTAAAGTTTGAGCTTTATCGGCCACATAGTTTCTGCAAAACTGATATTTTAATATTTTTTCTATTTTTAACCATTTGGTTGCATTGGCAATCAGCCAAATTGTGCAATTTACATAAATTTCATGTGGTTGATAGAGGACTACTCAAGAAACATTTCTGTAAAAGTTTTGTCAAAATATCTGCATTTACATAGCAATAAATGCAAATTTTCAATTTTCCCATTATAAGTCAATGGCAACTTTAAGTTGCCATAGCAACCAAACTGCTGGAGCAATTGCCAAGAAAAACAGTATTTTTATAGATGGTAGTACCTAGATCCTTTCTGTGAAGTTTGAGCTTGATTGGTTTTATAGTTTATGAGGAGATGATTTTTGAATATCTTTTCTATTTTTAACCTTTCGGTTGCCATGGCAACCAGCCTAATGGTGCAATTTACATAAATTTTATGTGGTTGATAGAGGACTACTCAAGGAACATTTCTGTAAAAGTTTTGTCAAAATATCTGCAGTGACATAGCAATAAATGCAAATTTTCAATTTTCCCATTATCAGTCAATGGCAACTTTAAGTTGCCATAGCAACCAAACTGCTGGAGCAATTGCCAAGAAAAACAGCAATTTTATAGATGGTAGTACCTAGATCCTTTCTGTGAAGTTTGAGCTTTATTGGTTGTATAGTTTCTGAGAAGATGATTTTTGAATATCTTTTCTATTTTTAACCTTTCGGTTGCCATGGCAACCAGCCTAATGGTGCAATTTATATAAATTTCATGTGGTTGATAGAGGACTACTCAAGGAACATTTCTGTAAAAAGTTTTGTCAAAATATCTGCAGTGACATAGCAATAAATGCAAATTTTCTATTTTCCCATTATCAGTCAATGGCAACTTTAAGTTGCCATAGCAACCAAACTGCTGGAGCAATTGCCAAGAAAAACAGTATTTTCATAGACTGTAGTACCTAGATCCTTTCTGTGAAGTTTGAGCTTTATTGGTTGTATAGTTTCTGAGGAGATGATTTTTGAATATCTTTTCTATTTTTAACCTTTCGGTTGCCATGGCAACCAGCCTAATGGTGCAATTTACATAAATTTCATGTGGTTGATAGAGGACTACTCAAGGAACATTTCTGTAAAAGTTTTGTCAAAATATCTGCAGTGACATAGAAATAAATGCAAATTTTCAATTTTTCCCATACAAGTCAATGGAAACTTTAAGTTGCCATAGCAACCAAAGTTCTGAAGCGATTTGGATAAAAAACAGTATTATTGGTTCCCCCTGCCTATAGATGCTATATATGAAATTTGGTAACAATGGGCCTTGTAGTTTCAGAGGAGATGCCTTTTGAAAATATTGACGGACGACGGACGGACGACGGACGACGGATGCCTGCCTATACTATAAGCTCACCTGTGAGCCTTCGGCTCAGGTGAGCTAAAAACACTGTCGGGCTTAATTAAATGCTTATAACATTAAAACTATCATAAGAGCAGATACCAAAATAGATCTGTCTTCATTTACAGTTTGCAAGAAGGGGTGGTTGGGTGGTGCAATGGTGCTAGGTATAACTTCAAGTGCCGGGGCGTCCTACTGATTTGGATAATAGTAGGGCAAGGGCCTACTGTGCTTGCAGTAGGTGCGGGTGGGGGTTGTTTGGACATTTTTTCTCTCGTCTATCATTTCTCTCTTCTTTCTCCCTCTCTCTGGGAGACGGCCCGATATAGACTCAAATACTGTTTCAAAGAACCGTTAAACTCAAAACAAACAACCGTTCAACCAGTTTGCGAGAATTAATTGAAGATGCACTGTTTTCATGAAAAAAAAAATAAAATAACGAATCCCTTAAGAGTACACCAGCACGACTGGACACGTTCGGCATTATTTCACGAGTTGCCTGAGCTCTAGGTCGGGGATACCTACTCGAGTTGACCACAGTTAAAGTCTCCATAGTCCTATCCATGGTAAAAATCATCGAGGCACAAATCCTTATAAAATTGGTACAGTCTTCAGAACTGATGATAATATGTCGGTTGATGTGCTTTTTGTGTCATATAAATGGCTAAAAAAGAAGGAATTGAGTATTTTGGAAAAAAATGACAAGAATAAGCTTTTCGTTTCTGGTTTCCCGTTGGGCAATTAACTCACACAACAGCGAGACAAAGAATGAGATCCTTGCCTTGCATTGTATTTTTATCCACTATAAAAATACTGTACATTGTATTTTTACCTCCTGTATCTTGTATTGTTACCACTTGTACCTTGTATTTTTACTATGTAATGAAGCTTGTGAAATCGAAAGTAGGTCATTTTAGTTGCCAACCAAAATGACCTAGATATTTTTTTAAATCGTTTTTATGAGAAACTCAAGGACGTTTAAATTTTTCAAAGCCGGCCAATCACGATCATAAACAATGAAGAAACTCTAGTGAGAAACTTGCAGCGATACTTCACGATAAAATATTTCATGCTGATAGAGCAATGGGGCCTTTAAACTCTTCTCAGAGTGGAGTTTCTATTATTTAATGGATGCTGCCTCTACGCTGTGAAGATAACTGTCGGACAGGATTGCATAAGCATTCCACCATTTAGCCAATCATTGCGAACAGGCAAATCTATATCATAGATCTACCTGAGGCAAGTTACTTAGGTTCGTATGCCGAATGCGCTCTATTGTTGTTTTTTTGAGTGAGGTCACATCTGACGTAAAAAAACACAAAACTGGGCAGAAAAGTTTGCCTTGTTCACGAGGCTGCTGAAAACGATAAATGATGACTAGGTCAGGTTTGCTTTTTTAATATTCTTGTGTTTTTCCTACACTGTTGACTTACCTTCGGCTTTTGTTTGCAAAGTAGAAACAATTATGAACAAACCTGACCCAATTAAGAGAGGTCAGCACGTGGCTTGAACGTGCTCACGTGAATGCCCCTGACGTAAACACGCGACTTTGCGAGTCCGAAATAGAAAACAACGGCATTTATATAATCACCGCTCGATTTTTTTATGCGTTTTTGCACTAGTTAGGTCAAATTTGTCATAAACTCAGATTTTAGGCAGTTGGAACTTAGAAAATTTACGCGTAGAACTCGTTTGAAGCGGAATGACGAGAACTACTAGCTGACGAGAACTACTCGGATACGAGTAACGCGTTTATCAAGTCAGACTGCTATTGACTTTCAGAGTCTACAGATCTAGATTTAACTACTTTTGGTACTTTGGTTGTTTGGTAAGGTATGTGGTATGGTATGCGATTTTCATACCATACCACATACCAATCCATCATACCATACCATATTTTACAGAATGCCCTCCGTGAGAAGTTTTGAGGACAGTCACAACTTTAAAAATGTTTGTATGAAGAAATATGGAAAACTATCCCTAAAATATTCTTGTTACCCCTTTTTTATCTTCAGCACTGACAAAGTAGCAAATGATATCAGTTTATAGTATTTCAGGGTCAAGGCAGAGATTCCAACGTAAGCAGCTTTTTTTGTCTTTCAACTATAGAAGAACTTTTGGACTGCTACTATTAAGCATGATAGTGAGTTCTGCATTTCAAATCAAACATAGTGAATCAAGAGGTGTCCAAGAAAAAGACTCTTCCATGGGTGTGAGGAGCAAACTGCAGTATGAGGCAAGACAATTAAGTCTCATAAAGCCATGCAGATTTTTTAATCCCCACTTTATTCACACCCAAAAAAGCCTCTTACTACAAAATTATCTTAAGCAAGACACTTTGGGAAGTTGCACAGAAAACTATTAACTTATATAACTTACTATTAAGACAATGCTAACTTTGTAAGTCTACTTCTGGATAAAAGGTATTGACCTTTTATGATAACTTTCTGCTTGATCAAGTTTTTAATGACAAGAATTAGTATAAAGCATGATTTAGAGTAATCTAGGGTATAATTTGCAGCAAATTTCCACAAATAATAAAGCTATTGCATGGCAAGCTCAATCTTCACCAATTACAGTTTCCTCATAAAGATGTCTTAGAAAGATATCATTTACCCTTTAAGCCAGAGCGCAAAAGAAGCAAACAACATAATTTACGTCAGCAAAATTTCAAAAAAGTTTCGTCCAAGTTGCATCATACTGAGAATTCGAAGACTACAGGGTGAACAGTGTAGATCTAGATGTGGCGGCTCATTATGAGCCGCCACATCAGGATCTACACTGTTTGAATATTCAGCTATTTTCGTCTCTGGGGCTTAATATAAAGTAGTAATTCATATAACTCCAGATAAGAGAGGCTTTTGATGATAAATCTGTAATAACTTGTCCTTTTTTTTTTCAATTAATTTATGTATTAGAGCTATCAATAAATCGTAACTTTCAATTGCAGCACTGAATTCGTACCAATAAAACATAAGAATGAACAACTTACTGCAAAAATTCTAAAAATTGGGAAGCACAAAATAATTACCACTACTGTCCTAAACAAGAATTCCATGGAATGCTATGTTGCACCTGCCTTGCACTGCCAAAGTAGTAGTGCTCACATGAACTATAGGTTTAAGGGCATAAAGTAGTCTAACAATCCCCAGGAGACTAGCTTAACCCACTCCATTCGGGATACCCCTAAAGGGGTATCTGGGCAAACAGTTTGGATCCAGATCAGGTCCCACAAACGTGGGGCCTTATCTGAGATCCAAACTGTTTGCTGCCTAGACATCATTTCTACAAGAGTTGGTTAGACCAATATTCTCAAAATATTCTTGATTTTTGATGCAGACGACAAAAATACCCAGAATGCAATGGGTTAAGAACAAATTTTATGCCAATTTTGATGACTGTATGTGGAACATTTAGACAGAAATGGACATAAACAACAGGGTCAACACAATTGCGGCTACCAGGTTAAAGTACATAATTCTAGAGCCAACAGAATATAAATATATGTCAAGAGTACTAATAATAGTAACATTCCTGAAGGCCAGTCTACGAAAAAACTTCATGCCAGGTTTGATGATTGCAGGTATTGAAGTTACTGAGAAATGGACTTTAGGGCTAGCGATGCCCGTAATTTTGGACATAAAATTTTACGAAGTCAGCAGAGAGTGAAATATATGTCAAGTGTGAAGTAAAAATAAATGTAACATCCCTAGTGACATTCAACAGAGAACTTTTATGCCAGGTTTGATGATTGTAGCTATCATACCTTGAGAGAAATAGACTTAAAATGCTAGGGTTGACATGATTTTGGATGTAAATTTTACTAAGTCAGCAGAGCACGAAATGTAAGTCAAGGGTACAAATAAGAGCATACCTCTCCAGAGATCATCCAATGATCGTAAGTATCATACAGTCTAACCTGTACTTACGGCCACCTGTATTAAGTGTGCACCTGCCGTAAAAGGCCAGTTGGCATTCACTCCAAACGATTTTCCATGTAAATGAACCTGTAATCAGCAAGCACCTGTTTAACGCGGCCACCGGCCGCAAAATTTTTGCCGGAATCTCTTGAAAACCTGCCTTAGCGGCCATGTTTTTTTGGCCGTATCGATTCTTCCGACTTCTTTAAGCTGGTATACTGTACTGATTCAGAGCTCCGGACATGTATTTCCACCATTTTCGGTGTTTAGTGCGACCGATATCGCTTTTTACAGCAAATCGAACGCACTCTAACTGGTTTCCGATATCTTGATACTGTAGCAAAAAAAACTATCCAATTACACCGGTAAGCAGTAGAATCTTGGAAAACCCATTGAATTCGGTCAGATCAAAGGTGAATTAACTATCGGCAGAATTTGTTTGAACTGTACATGCAAGTTCGCACCTCACTAAATGGATAATTAATGATGTTTACCGACTAGTACAGGTGAGAAAAACCTGTTTTAGAAAATATTTAGAACAACACAATCACACAATCACTTTTGCCATCGAAGCTGATCGTAGCTGGCGAGGTGCGAAAGCTCATTAATTCAGCGCAGTCATCAAAGGCAATTTGTTTTGTTTGACGGTCCTATTCATTAAGAGTCATTAACAGATTTTAATTTACAATGTACATGTACAGAACTCCTGAACCAAACAAATGAAAATGTTTTTCTTTCTAATGGGTGAGGGAGGCGCTTTTTTTTATTTGATGCTTAACGTCCACGGTAAACAACTAAAGTCATGTCGGGACGGTCAGTTAACCTAAACACACTATTCCTGGGCAGGCTTAGACCTCCTAAGCGGTTAACCAGTACTAAGTGCACATACTTTCACCAGTAACTGACAACTGCCCTTCTTGAATCAGCGGAAGGAGAAACAAAAGTATGTGGCCACACTGGGATTCGAACCCAGGACCTCTGACTTACGAGTCAGGTGCCCTACCGATTGCGCTACCTGGCCCGGCGTGAGGGAGGCGGGGGTTGGATCTAAACTTAGATTCTGTTGGCAGTTTAAACAAGTGGAAGCTTTTCAAAAACTTTCAAAGACAATGATCAGCCTTCATTATGTATTAACAATCAATCAGTGTCCATTTTATTAGTGTCTTAAATAACATAAGTTTGATCTTAAGTTTCTTATCATGGCCAGTACCAGTAAGAAAAGGAAAGTTTTGACTTTAGAAGAGAGAGTTCAGGTCATAAAACTGTTGAGTACCTGATGAGTACCCTTGGTCGGGACAAAACAGGTTTTTTTCGGAGTAAATCGAACCTGTATTAAGCAAGCAGCTGTCTTAAGCAAGCGATTTTGCCTTATCCCTTGGCAGCTTGCTTAAGACAGGTTAGACGGTACTTTGAGAGCAATAGACCTAAAGAATCTTTATGCCTAGTTTGATTGTAGGTATCTTACTTTTAAATGGACTTAAATGCTAGGCCTGACACAAATGTGGACAGCTGGATGTACAGATGAATGGAATGACTGGTGGACAGAAACTGGACCCTATATCACACCTTGCTAAAGCAAGTGCAGCAAAAATCAAAATTTTGTTTTTCAATGCAGTAGTGGGTCCAATGAATGAAGATGGAATGGCAAAGAATGTAGACTCAAATCAGACTTCTCCTTCAGGAGCAGTTTGATATGGGTCTGCACTGTTTGCTTAGACCTACATGCCCCAATATTTAGTATTTATATGGGAAACTATATTCAAATATCAGTAAACTAGAAATGTTTTTCAGAGAAAAACTTATGTCCCCCCACCAGCCCATTTCCCATCCCCTCTAATGAATAAAAAGCCTGAACAAGTAAAATATCTAGGCAAGTTTGGAGAAAATCCATCCACTGGTTCTTAAGATATCCTACATAGATGACTATGACCTTGAAAATGAGGTCAAGATCACCAAAGTCTAATCACCTCTTAACTTGTCCGAATGATATATCCACGCAAGTTTGGTAAAATTCCATCCATTGGTTCAGGAGATATAGTGGGTACAAGAAAATGTCACGTAAGTCCTCCAGTGACCTTGAAAATGAGGTCAAGGTCACCATAATCTAATCAGCTCTTAAACTTGTCCCAATGATGTATCTATGCAAGTTTGGTAAACTTCTATCCATCGGTTCAGGAGATATAGTGGGTACAAGAAATTGTCATCTAAGTCCTCCAGTGACCTTGAAGATGAGGTCAAGGTCCCCAAATCCTAATCAGCTCATAAACTTGTCCCAATGATGTATCCATGCAAGTTTGGTGAAATTCCATCCATTGGTTCAGAAGATATAGTGGGTACAAGAAATTGTCATCTAAGTCCTCCAGTGACCTTGAAAATGAGGTCAAGGTCACCAAAATCTGATCACCTCTTAAACTTGTCCCAATGATGTATCCATGCAAGTCTGGTGAAATTCCATCCATTGGTTCAGGAGATATAGTGGGTACAAGAAATTGTCATCTAAGTCCTCCAGTGACCTTGAAAATGAGGTCAAGGTCACCAAAATCTGATCACCTCTTAAACTTGTCCCAATGATGTATCCATGCAAGTCTGGTGAAATTCCATCCATTGGTTCAGGAGATATAGTGGGTACAAGAAATTGTCATCTAAGTCCTCCAGTGACCTTGAAAATGAGGTCAAGGTCACCAAAATCTAATCAGCTCTTAAACTTGTTCCAATGATGTATCCATGCAAGTTTGGTGAATTTCCATTTGTCGGTTCAAGAGATATCGCGCACGCAAGAAATCTGTCACGCCGACGCCAACGCCCGGGATCAGCACTGAAAACAATATGTCCCCCCTCACCTTTGGTGGGGGGACATAAATATAGGTTGCAATTAATTCAGGTTCTATGCAAGTTTGGTAAAATTCTATCCATCGGTTCAGGAGATACAGTGGGTACAAGAAATTGTCATCTAAGTCCTCAGGAGATATAGTGGGTACAAGAAAATGTCACGTAAGTCCTCCAGTGACCTTGAAAATGAGGTCAAGGTCACCATAATCTAATCAGCTCTTAAACTTGTCCCAATGATGTATCTATGCAAGTTTGGTAAACTTCTATCCATCGGTTCAGGAGATATAGTGGGTACAAGAAATTGTCATCTAAGTCCTCCAGTGACCTTGAAGATGAGGTCAAGGTCCCCAAATCCTAATCAGCTCATAAACTTGTCCCAATGATGTATCCATGCGAGTTTGGTGAAATTCCATCCATTGGTTCAGAAGATATAGTGGGTACAAGAAATTGTCATCTAAGTCCTCCAGTGACCTTGAAAATGAGGTCAAGGTCACCAAAATCTGATCACCTCTTAAACTTGTCCCAATGATGTATCCATGCAAGTCTGGTGAAATTCCATCCATTGGTTCAGGAGATATAGTGGGTACAAGAAATTGTCATCTAAGTCCTCCAGTGACCTTGAAAATGAGGTCAAGGTCACCAAAATCTGATCACCTCTTAAACTTGTCCCAATGATGTATCCATGCAAGTCTGGTGAAATTCCATCCATTGGTTCAGGAGATATAGTGGGAACAAGAAATTGTCATCTCAGTCCTCCAGTGACCTTGAAAATGAGGTCAAGGTCACCAAAATCTAATCAGCTCTTAAACTTGTCCCAATGATGTATCCATGCAAGTCTGGTGAAATTCCATCTATTGGTTCAAGAGATATCGCGCACGCAAGAAATTGTCATCTAAGTCCTCCAGTGACCTTGAAAATGAGGTCAAGGTCACCAAAATCTAATCAGCTCTTAAACTTGTTCCAATGATGTATCCATGCAAGTTTGGTGAATTTCCATTTGTCGGTTCAAGAGATATCGCGCACGCAAGAAATCTGTCACGCCGACGCCAACGCCCGGGATCAGCACTGAAAACAATATGTCCCCCCTCACCTTTGGTGGGGGGACATAAATATAGGTTGCAATTAATTCAGGTTCTTAAACTGTGTAAAACTGAGACGTATTGCATGAAAAGGTACTTAAGTGAACTCAGATCAGACTGCTCATCAGTCTTCCATGTTTGCAAAAAAAAAATCTACCGATCCCTGGAAAGCAATAAAGTGAAGAGGCAAAACCAAGATCAGTCTGAGCAAATGTGAAGGCTGATTTGGGTATTTCACCCCCAACCATGACAAAAGCAACAAAGTGGCATGTGCACCCAGCAAAGACTCAAATCAGCCTGGGCATTCGCCCAGTCTGATCAGAGTCTTTGATGTCAGCATCGAGGTAGCTTAGACTTTAGCTACCCTTCAAGTGCACAGCAAAGGCTCTGATCAGACTCACTGGGCAGAGGCCCAGGCTAATCAGAGTCTTTGTGTGGCACATATGCCACTTTGTTGGTTTTGCCAAGTTGAAGTTCATTTATTGTAAAGCACAGCTTAAAGTCACCATAGTCCTATCAGTGGTAAAAAATGTCTAAACTCAAATCATTGTAACGTTCAACCATCACATTTGGTAATAAAATGTGGGTTGATGTGCATATATTGAGTCATATAACGGGCAAAAAGTAGAGAAAACAAATTTTGAAACTAAAAAAATTGTTCCACAAAATACGATTTCCTACAATTTCCTGTTCTTGTTTCCCGCCTAGCAATGCTGTGTAAACATAGGCGGGACAGTGATTAGGCTCCAAGCATGTACATTGTATTTTTACCATTTTATTCAACTTAATGAAATTGAAAGTAGGTCAATTTAGCTGCCAACTAAAATGACCCAAATAAGTTTTCAAACCCTTTTTATGAGAAGCTCAAGGATGTTTTATTTGTTTAAAGCTTGCTGATCACGGTCAATTACAATGACGAAACTACAGTGAGAAGCTTGCAGGGATACCTCATGATAAAATTTTTCATGCAGATAGAGCAATGGGGCCTCTAAGGTCCCTTTTCACACAATGTTGGGTCAAAATACTTACAGCCAACAAGAAGAGATAGTGTTTGCGAGCCATGGAAGATAACTGCTCCAAGCTTGTAAAACTGTTGACAACCCAGGACAACACCCACTGAAGGCTCTCTGCTGACAAACATCTACAAAACAAATGAACATGGTGCACCCCATGAGCTGGCATATGCAAACAGAGAATACCCAGCTCACATTATAAATTTGGATTAAAGAGATCCACTCAATTCCAGTCATGATATAATGCATGCCAGTCCCTTACAGGAATAATATTACCTACGACAATCTGTCTGCTGCTGATGTCAGTAGCATAACCAGAGAGGCATTGACTGAATGACTGAAATTTGGATTAAAGAGATCCACTCAATTCCAGTCATGATATAATGCATGCCAGTCCCTTACAGGAATAATATTACCTACGACAATCTGTCTGCTGCTGATGTCAGTAGCATAACCAGAGAGGCATTGACTGAATGACTGAAATGGACTGGAAAGAATCATACCGTGCATGGATAGTTTCAGAGCTGTTTATACTGAAATGCATCTCAGCCTGAACACTCTCATGAAGGTCTTCACAGTTCAAATATCTGGATCACTTAGAAGCAGGCCTGATCAGACTGTAAATATGTAAAGGCTAGTCTTGACTATTACCAAGTAAGCTGTACGGGTACCCCCAATTTTTACAATGGAAAACTTTTCTGACTTCCTGTCTTTCTGTATGATAAAGCCCTTCTAAAATGGGTTCTACTCTATAGGAAAGAATTTGCTCCCTGATGCTAAAGGAAAGAATTTGCTCATCAGGGAGCAAATTCTTTTCTTTAAAACAAATTCTTTCCTTTAAAAGTTGACCCCCACTGAGAAGGGAGACAAAAAAGAAAATGGCAAAGTTGCTTCCCCTGAAAGTGTACCTCTTCACCTTAATGTATTTTAATGAATCTAGACCTTGGATCTTAAGCTTTGTGAGATAACTATTTTCTGGTATCATGATAATCCTGACATTTGGGCAATCTAATGCAACGAAGTCTTATAGGGTCACTCCATTAAGGGGCAACCTGTCTTTTATAGCCACCTTTCTGAGATCTATTCAACCAAAATACAGTGCAAATGAACCTGTATCAAGGGTCTCCTGTCTTAAAACAGGTTTGACTGTACTGCAATTAAAATCTGAAGAAACTGATTTCAGAACCAAACAGCATTTAAAAACTGTTAGACAAACAGCATGAGTGCACATCCCTATTAGATCAGGCTGCTCTTTTAAGTCTTCTTAGGTAATTGCTCATCGATGCAGCCTGTGATTAACCCTTCAAGCGCCAAAAAGCAGACGACAAAATTTACATCTGCAAAAATTTTAATATATGTTTTGTCCAAGGGATATCATATTGAGAATTCGAACACTAGAGGGCAGACAGTGTAGTTTCAGATGAGGTGGCTCACAATGAGCCACCTCATCTGGATCTACACTGTTTGCCAATTCAACAATTTTAATTTTTGGCATTTTAAGTGTTAATAAAGTAAGATTCACCAAGTTCTTTGGTAAAAAACAGAAAAGACACTTGAAACAATAACAGGAAATTTTCTCCATGTCTGCTGTCACGAGCACTTGTTGCTCTTTGATTGGAAGATTAATATCAGCAACATTTAACACGTTAAAATGTTTTTGTATCATTTACAGCAATTTGGATTTCTATGAGAAACTCATAATTTGTATTGTAAAAAATATCGAAAAATTGGGACACCTAAAATAATTTCTGAAATTGTCCTAAAAATGGAACAGTTCAGGGTTCTTGCCAGGGCGCGTTTTTGCGCCAAAAACGCGGTAAAATTATCAAAGGCACAAAGAAATATGGCAGGTGGGCCATTAAAACTCAAAAAAATGCGATCTGACGCATTTGAATACATGCCCTGGATACAATTTTTTTGAAAAGCCGTGCTTGAGTTTGTGACTGGTTACCTGTCGTAGCTAATTGTCGTTTACCGATCGATACTACAATTCGGGAATCAAAATACTATTTTGTAACATATCATTCGATTGGCTAATTTTTAGAGCGTTATCCAATCACAGCCGTGGACGGTCTGCGTCCTGACTTCGGACAAAATGTCCAAAAGAAAGAGCGATTCTGGCGTTGGACAACGCAAAATCATTAGTTTTTTTGGTCAAAAACGAAGGATCGAAAGCAACCGAAGTGTTGAGGATGAACCCAAAGCACCAGACATCGAAACAGCGTCGTCATCTACTGATGACAGTGCGTCAAATGCAAAATCATCGTCTCGAACTTACGATAAACATTTCAATCATGACTGGTTGTCACCCAAATATCCCCAGTATTCGTCTTGGCTCACATACGACAGTGAGAAAAAGCGAATGTTTTGCAGTTTATGTATCAAAGGGAAGAAAGATAATGCCCTGACTCGAGGTACTGACAATTTCAGGACATCCACATGGCAGCGGCATCTCGAATCTGTTGAACATGTAGAAGCCATTCAAGAGTTGGCTTTTCAAAAAGACTTTAAAAGTGCATGTGAAAAGCTGTTGTCGGAGAAAAATGAAGGTGTCAAAACGTTCATGATGGCAGCATACTGGCTTGTTAAAGAGGAGATGCCTGTGTCTAAGTTTTCTAGGTTGATAATGCTTCTCAAACTGTGCAAATGTCCAGATATTGAAAGTATGTCTGTTCGTGAAAATGCCAGTTATATGTCAGATATGGCAGCAAAT
This sequence comes from Ctena decussata, assembly GCA_963989385.1. Classification (NCBI taxonomy): domain Eukaryota; kingdom Metazoa; phylum Mollusca; class Bivalvia; order Lucinida; family Lucinidae; genus Ctena; species Ctena decussata. Next base: position 55,783,775 of record OZ022500.1, on the reverse strand, counting down.
GAGATGATAGCTTGTATTGCTGAAGTAGTCAGAAAGAACACTCTGGATAAAGTTCAGTCTTCCCCTACTGCTAGTTTATTAACTGATGAAAGCACCGATTTAACAGTAGATAAAAAACTTGTTCTCTATGCTAGGGTCCTTGATCCACAAACATTTCAACCATCAACAGTTTTCCTGACTAATATACGAGGGTTGATCCAGAAGTAATGTCACTGCAGCAATAAAATCGTGTAGGATAAAGAGAGAGCAATGAAATTTCGTATTTAAATTTCTTAATCTATTTGCATTATAATCTGAAAATGTCATAAGAATATAGTGCACAATAATCGAGATATCAAAATAGACAGAAGGCATGGTAACGAAACGCGCCGCACGTCGATGACGCCGTTGACGCACCAGACGAAGTTTCGATATTGTGTAATGTCCAAAGTAGCATATTCATTGTTCAAGCAAAGTACTAATGTCTGTTCACCAATGTTTATCTCATCTTTTAATATTACTTGAACAGCCCCGCAGCTCAAATTTAAGAATTTACACAATATTCGAATTGCAGAACATCGATTTTCATATATGGGATCAGAACAAGAGTGGCGTTATTGTCTGACGTTGTACATAAAGGTCTTCCGGTTTTCAGACTATCCTCTAGCGACACATCTGCACCTGTATCGCGCTGATTGCACCTTAACATAAGCCTCATAATAACTGTTATATCACCACATGTCAATTTAACAGCTCTAGAGTCTCTAATGGTGATATTCCAAATTTGAGGCAGATCCGCAAACATATCCGCTGACGCGTTTGTCAGAAATAAACATTTTTACTCTCGGCAGTAACAAGCATTAGCACTAGATAGCGAACTTCAAACTGCAGTGACGATATTAAAATTCCAACAGTTGACGACAGGAATATATTTCGTCATCGTATCAAATTTTCATCTGATTTGGCGCGTTAGTTTGATTTTGATTTGTGATTGCCTTTGAAAATTATGCTCATGTAATTAACGTTATTCTAACGTGCGGCGCGATGGCGTCGGTGGCATACTTTGAACGTCTATATATTTGGAACGGAAAAAGATTCCAACTTTATATTTCTTCTGTAAATCAGAACTGAATTACAGTGTAGCTTGATATTATTTTCATAATAATGCTACGATGAATAAGCGCGCAATGGACACAGTGACATTACTTCTGGATCAACCCTTGTACATATAGATGATGGCATAGCAAAGATAATTTCCAAGGAGTTAGTCTCATACTTGTCATCTAAACATATCTCCATGGAAAAAATATCTGGTTTTGGCAGTGACGGAGCGTCCGTGATGACTGGTAAAAAGGGTGGTGTAGCTGCTTTGTTAAAGAATGAAAATCCCTCTCTTATAAACATTCATTGTATTGCACACAGACTTGCTCTTTGTACATCTCAAGCAGCTAATCATGTCCCATATCTCAAAGATTATCAAGAAATTGTAACCAGTCTGTTCTACTACTTTAAACAATCAGCTGGCCGTGTTCAGAAGATGAAAGAAATACAATCTGTTCTGGAGGATCCAGCATTGAGATATACTGAGGTACATGAAGTGAAGTAGCTTAGCTTCTATAAGGCTATTGAGACCCTATACAGAGCTTTAAATTCTTTATTAGTATTTTTTGGTCAACAGAAAGACCCAAAGGCAGTTGGTTTTTCCAAAAAGATGGAAAAATATGTATTTATTAGTACAACTTATTTACTTATGGATGTACTTCCTGTGGTAACAGCTCTTAGTCTAACATTTCAAAAGAAAGACCTAGATGTTTCTGTTGTTGACATTAGTATTGACAGTTGTTTAGCTGACCTGCACAAGTTATTAGGAGAACCGTCTGAAACATCATACCTGAAACTGCTTGAGAAGGAACTTGTAAAAACTGATGGCAAGTACTATTACAAAGGGAGTCATGTCACTGCTTTGCCCAATCATGTGAAACATTTTGGGAACATAAAGGTGGAGTTCATCAATAAACTCATTGAAAATATAAGTGAAAGGTTTCCTAGGGATCAGCTTAATATTATCTCTGCTTTTGCTGTGTTGGGTATGAGGCCTATCAGCTTTCTTGATAAAGATCAACTTGGACAGTGGGGAGATGACAAGCTGCAGGTTCTTCTTGAGCATTATGGTGTAGAACAAACTAAGGGTGATGTGACAGTACCTCCACTGATAGACATTGACCAAGCCAAGAAAGAATGGGCTCAGATTAAACCCCTGGTACTATCTTGTGCTTACCCACGAGATAAACTGTCAAATTTGTGGTCTCTAATCAATGCATACCATGCAGATATGTTTCCAAATCTCTTAAAGCTTGCAAGTGTTGCTCTAGTACTGCCAGTACATACAGCTGATTGTGAGCGTGGTTTCAGTGGGCAAAACAGACTCAATACTCCACTTAGAAATAGAATGTCTACAGACACAATGGATATCCAGATGGTGATTCTACTGGAGGGCCCATCTGTAGAAACTTTTAGGTTTGAGGAGGCTTTAGATACATGGAAACAGGTGAAGCAGAGAAAGTTGTATCAGCAAAAAATTAACCCTTAAATATCAATAATCTGCTACAGTAGTATCATAGTGCTGCTTTTTATTTAGTACCATTAACATAAGTGCTTGTACAGGTGAAGGGATTTTTTGTTTTTGCTGAGCAGAGCTAGATCTGATACTTTTTAATCATTACAAACCTTAACTGTGGTAGTGTTTGAGCTGAAGCCTGAAGTGTTGCAGTGTCTTAACCTATAATGAACTGCTAAAAGAGCATACTACCGTAATCGCCCCATTTACCGCACGGTGCGCTTAACTTTTTCAAAACTGCAACAAAAAGGTGTGGTTAAAAAGGTTTCTAATAACCGCACGCTCAGAACGAAAAAAACAACAAACGGCCATTGTCTACTTTAAAGATGTTAAGGAAAATTGTTACGGTAAATTCTCATTTAGTTCAAACAGTTAATCGGGGTGTTCGAAGTGTCATGAAAATATTTAGTGTTCGAACTATTTGAATTGCCAATTTCCAGGAGAAAACCAATCTCATGTCAAGTCGCAAATTATATCTCATACCTCTCATTAATTATGCATGTATTTCATTCTCTTCATCCTTCTTCAATATTCCAAATAAATATTCCAAAAGAAAGGAAAGTATTTCAACACACTTACGATGACCTAATATGTGATTGTTTATTTAAACACGTCAGGTAAGTTTGTCAGTGCTCTGGCTATTCATTCACCGCAAGGGGTCTGCTTTAAATTCACGGGCTTCTATTAATAACACACACATTCTAATTCTGGAAGATGCGGTCCTTTTGATCTTCCCTATTTCTGTCTGTCCTATATTACGTCCAAGGGTGCAGAAATATTGGCAATGTGTCATGAGAAAGGTACCGTATTACATGTGCAAACAGCAAAGCCCTTAGACCAGTCTGCGCATCTTCAAACAATAATTTTGCAAACTATCGGCGAATCCTGGAGATTTGTTAGACAGGTCAATGTTCGCAAATGCACTGTATGATGCGGGTGTTTGCTGATCGGATGTGTCCTGAGGCCCTTTTGAGGCCAAGGGCTACCCCGAACTTTGTTTAAATGCACAGACCATGCATATGCGCAGGCTGGTCACTTCGTTCAGTTTGCGCATGTATTCAGACTGATTTTGTCAGGAAAAAAGAGTTTGTCGTTATGACAATTTAATTCTTTTGCAACCCGGGTTTCTCATCTGTCATTCATGTATCTTTCCCAAACGCACTTTGGCGCACGTGCACATTATCGCTATATACAACAAGAATTGCTCTGAGAAATGGCGCCTTTTCGCATGTACAAAAGGCAAAGACTCAGTTCAGCCTGCGCACCCCCGCAACCTCATAACTTCGTAAGCTCGATCCTTCTCGGATCAACAAGTACATTCCCATTGTTGACGCAGATAGCTAATCAGACGGCGCAGATGTGTAAGCTGATCAGAGTCCGCTGTTCGCACTCGTACAGATCATAACACTTCAGTCAACTCCGTAAATATCGGCAAGGATGCCCGATTGACATTTAGACCGATAGAGTTGCTCTCTTCGCACACTGCGTCGGGAAAACAAAACTGAAAACACTGTCGCTGTTGAAACAGTAATGGTAAGTTGAACTTGATGCGCTTTGTGAGTTTCAAAAGGAAAAAGCAGTGTGCGCTTGTGAATTTTTTTCCGGAAATGGCCTTGGTGTGCGGTTATAGGGGCATGTGCGGTAAATGGGGCGAATACGGTAGTAGCCTAGCTAGCAACATTTTAATCAGAGGTGGTGGTGGCTTAAACATCTCAGTAACATTTTAAAGAACTCTAGTTTACCAGTTATATGTGCTAACTTAGTATTACATGTATGAAAAGGGTTTTATAATACATCAGAAGAAGTTGCAAACTATGTTACAATATACATGATAAAGTCAGAAGATGCGGGAGCATAAATTCATTGGTAAGTTGGTTTAAATTGTAATATTTACATTTTCAGTGCAGAGCTCTCTGATAACCCAATTAAGTGATGCTGGAGTCAATTTTGTTTACAAGTCAATAATTACATTGTGTCACGCGCTTTAAAGTGACAGCTCATCTCACTAACTAGCACGTGAAATCTACAACATGCCATGTACTTGAATGGCTGGTAAACATTGAGTGACAGCTCGCTAAGCCTACTTGCACGTGAAATCTACAGCAGGAGGTGGAATTTACTGGTAGGCAGTGACAATGCGGCTGTTCCAAACTTTTGCAAAATTCGACCGGCAATGTTTTTAAAACAATCCTTATATATGTATTTCTTATTTTTGTTTACCTTTTTATTGATCAAAAGCATCGTTTAATAATATAAATATAAGGAATGAATGTTATTTTTTAAATGTTTACTGAAGTATAAACTACATTGGGTCACGAGCAAAGTTTACGTAAACCCCTTCGGGGTTCACTTACTTTGCTCGTGACCCGATGTAGTTTATACTTCAGTAAACGATGAAAAAATAACATTCATTCCTTAAGTTAGGCCCACTTTAAAATCTGACTGGCCCACTTTAAAAACCTATAGGGGCCAAACGAAGGCCCACCTGAACCAAAATCTGGCAAGAACCCTGACAGTTTGGTTTTTCAATGCAGTGGAATAATGCGGGTGGAATGTCAAACAGAGTAGACCCTGATCAGACTGCTTCTAAAGGAGCAGTCTGATCTGGATCTGCACTATTTGTTCCAACATTTAGAATTTTTACAGCAGTCTGTTATCAAACTGATTCTACATACTGGTGAACCTTAAGGTGTAGGGGTACTCCTCAATGAATTTCTGTCTTTTTTTACAAAAAGAAGCTTCTTTGACTCATTGTTTTGCTTCCCTGGATAAGGTTGGCCTTGTTTTATGGAAAGTTAATTTCTCTCTAGGGGAACAAATTCTTTCCTTTAAGAGCTGACTCAACTGGAGCCAGAGTTGCTTCCTCAAAGAGGAAATGTTACCTTAACAGTACTTGAACAAGGATGGGAGCAATTCCACTTATTCACCCCACCATCACAAAGTATGATACAAAACTGTTGCCTCACTGATAAACTTGTTATCATGTCTGTAGGGGAGCAACAGCACTGTGATATAATATATAAGTACCTGTTATCATGTCTGTAGGAGAGGTACAGCTCTGTGATATATGATACAGTACATGTACCTGTTATTATGTCTGTAGGAGAGATACAGCACTGTGATATAAAATATACAGTGCCTGTTATCATGTCTGTAGGACAGATACAGCACTGTGATGTTATATATACACAGTGCCTGTAATCATGTCTGTAGGAGAGATACAGCATTGTATATATACAGTGCCTGTTATCATGTCTGTAGGAGAGATACAGCATTGTGATATTATACAGTGCCTGTAATCATGTCTGTGGGAGAGATACAGCACTGTGATGATTTATACGGTGCCTACTGTGTATATCATATCAAAATACTTTTTTCCTCCCCTGTGACACTTATCATGTCTGCAGGAGAGATACAGCACTATGATATATGATACAGTGCCTCTTATCATGTCTATAGGAGAGACACAGAACTGTGATATATGATACAGTGCCTATTATCATGTCTGTAGGAGAGATACAGGACTGTGATATACGATACAGTACCTGTTATCATGTCTGTAGGAGAGATACAGCACTGTGATGTTATATGTACAGTCCCTGTTATTATGTCTGTAGGAGAGATACAGCACAGTGATATTATATATGTTCTGCACAAAGTAAGAATCGGTACAATTCCGGAATTGTCCTGCGCAAAGTAGGAATTCTCACTTTGTGTTACAATTCCGGCATTGTACCGGTACAATTCTAGAATTGCGCAAGGGATTCTGCTGGTTTATTGAACAGGTAAATGTCTTTGAGCAAAGTGGGAATCTTCGGAACAGTCAGAATCAAATGTTTTATTGAACATATAGAGATAATAAAAATATTACCTAAAAATAGTAAGATGAAGATTTTTCTTTTTCTTATTTTCAAATATTTGTGTAAGTTTATCGTTAAGAAATTTACTTGAAATTCTGTATTACCAATTTTTACCTACTTTTTCTTTTCAGTTGCTTTTTTCTTTCCTTTGTAATTGGTGTTATTGTTTAAATTCTCATAACGATGTTCCCCAACAAGCTCAAGACAACAGATCCATAGTAATATCATACTTAACATTATACTTACTTTGTCCCGATTCCTACTTTGCACAGAGACAATTCCGGAATTGTCTTGCCCAAGGTAAGAACTCCCACTTTGCGCAACAAAGTTAGAATTCCAACATTGTGCGGTTCAATTCCGGAATCGTACCGATTCCAACTTTGTGCAGAACATATATACAGTGCCTACTGTGTATATCATATCACATTGCTTTTTTTCCTCCCCTGTGACACTGTTATCATGTCTGTAGGAGAGATACAGCACTGTGATATAATATATACAGTACCTGTAATCTTGTCTGAGGGAGAGATACAGCACTGTAATATAAGATATACAGTACCTGTTATCGTGTCTGTAGGAGAGATACAGCACTGTGATATAAGATATACAGTACCTGTAATCTTGTCTAAGGGAGAGATACAGCACTGCAATTTAAGATATACAGTACCGGTTACCATGTCTGTAAAGAGGCTAGGCATTGTGTTATAGGCCTCCACAGTACCTGTAATCAAATGATAAGGAAATACACAATACTGTGATATTAGATAAATAGTACATTATCATGCCTGTAGGAGAGTTACAGCACTGTAAAATATGATATACAGTACCTGTTATCATGTCTGTAGGAAGGATACAGCACTGAGATAGAAGATATACAGTTCCTGTTACTATGTCTGTATGACAGACACAATGATATAAATTAAACAGTACCTGTTATCATGTCTGCAGGAGAGATATAGAACTGAGATAGAAGATATACAGTTAAAGAGATACAGCGCTATGACGTAAGAAATACAGTGCCTGTTATCATGCCTGTACTACAGTTGGAAGGATACAGCACTAAGATAGAAGATATACAGTTCCTATTATTATGTCTGTATGACAGACACAATAATGATAGAAAATATACAGTACCTGTTATCATGTCTGCGGGAGAGATATAGAACTGAGTTAGAAGATATACAGTAAAAGAGATACAGCGCTATGATGTAAGACATACAGTACCTGTTATTATGCCTGTAGGAGAGATACAGTACTGTGATATAAGCCTCTACTGTCTCTTTATCAAAGTCACAGCTGCAAACCACTTGCTGGAGATCAGATAAACTACCTGAAATAAAACAAGAGGACAATTTAATAAAGGGACAGTGCTATATTAGCAAACCCATATTATAACAAGTCGCCCAAGGGCAACGATCGCTCACCTGCCAGTATATGCTCAGGTCAAGTGGCCAAAATGAAAGCTTTTGGCTCAGGAAGGCTAATAAACAGGCTGCAATTCTATAGGATTGGATAGTGAGTGTGCAAACTGTTCCACCATGGCCACTTCTATAAAATCACTAAATGACCTTGACCTCTAGTATTTATAGAGGTTGAAGTTGACTGCATTTCCATATCACAGAGCTCAATCGGAACAGAAAAATGCACTTTCTCATCTTTTCCCATTCAAAAGCCTAAGGGACCAAATTTGATCTTGCCATAAAATAGGTCAAGGTCAACCTAAGGTCATCATTTATATAAACTTTGTATAGTCCGTTTGCTCCCAAATACAAACGACATCCCCAATATTTTCTCAAAATTGATGAAAGGTAGATAATTTTTGAATTGCTCATTCTTAATTTTTATCCTATACATAACAAAATCATAATTTTGTAGAAATGTGAGACTTTGCATAAAAAAGTTTCTGTACAAAAAGGGACCTAAAATATTTCATTTTCACCTCTTAATTACAAGGGAGTAAAACTTGGCTGTTGGAATTCCCGTTTAGTCTTACGTATTAGAGCACGTGACGAAAGTATGCTATCCTTGGAACAAGATTTGCATAATAAATTGAAATTTTATTCTGAATCTATTTCTTTCTACTTTTTGTTTCACCGAAAATTATCAAATTTTGAAGCATACACTTTTTTACTTGCAAAACTATATAATAAATTCAATGTTTATTTACAACATAGTATCACTTACCAGTGACACCATGCGTTGCGCGTGTGGACACGTGAATACATTTTACTATTTCATGCATATACGCCCACAACTGTAGTAAACAATGAGTTTACGCTATTGTGTATCAACAACACCTTGGCTGTTCTAACAAGCATACAACACCCTTCAGTGAAACTGCTCTAATTCTGCATTAGTGGCAATGGAAAATATTGTATAAAAGCATCCAAAAATTTGAATTTTTTCGTAATCAGTTATAACAGCGAATTAATTTAAACTAGATTGTAGTTTCAGACATGGAATGTGAGACAATTTTTTATCATGAAAAGTTTCATGCGTTATGCATTAATTCATCATACCAACATTGAAAAAAACACACAGAACATAGTGTTATGTGAGCAAAATGGTTCCATACTGCCAGAGAAAGCAGCAGTTTTTATATATGGATGCCACACAAATCCTATTCTAAGAAATGGTGATTCTGAAGGAACAAGTTAAGCAAGTAACTAACCCTGTGCCGGGCACGGGGTTAGCAGCTAACCCTGTGCCTGGCACAGGGTTAGCTGCTAACCCTGTGCCAGGCACAGGGTTAGCTGCTAACCCCATGCCCGGCACAGAGTTAGCTGCTTACCCCGTGCCCAGCACAGGGTTAGCTGCTAACCCTGTGCCCGGCACAGGGTTAGCTGCTTACCCCGTGCCCGGCACAGACTTAGCTGCTAACCCCGTGCCAGGCACAGGGTTAGCTGCTAACCCTGTGCTGAGCACAGACTTAGCTGCTAACCCTGTGTTTGACATGGACTTAGCAGCTAACTCTGTGCCAGTTAAGCAAGGACGTAGCTGATAACACTGTGCTTGGCACAAACTTGGCTGGAGGGTTGATATGCTTATACAGTGATGGAGATGAACTTGCCAGTCAGTCAGTATGGCAGATTAACACCATTTCTTAGTTTTGGCTTTGCTTATATTGCATCCTGAATGAGACATGAAATAACATACCTTCTTCAAGAATACTCTTTGTTTTGGAAGATTGCTCTTTGTTTGTTAAGGTTGATCTTTATTCAGAAACATTCGCCTTCTTCTGGTACAGCTCCTGGATACTGGATACTACAGTTAATTAAGCCATGGTTTTACATACCATTGGTACAAGGGTTGAAGGGTTTCATATAGCCATCCACCACCAGTCTACTGTAATTTCTGGATGACTGAAATATTGTTGGAAGGGATGTTAAAGGCTGTTTCATCCATGCATCCATCACGCTTCCTGGTATACAGACTTGCTAACCCGTCTCTGACCATTTCAGGCACAGAGCCATATCAAGTCAGATTTAGCATGCTGTATGAAAATACCATCCAACTCTAAGGTGTCTGCCGGTATTGTGTTTAAAATGTGTTTATGTGGGAAAGGGGCCGTCAGTAATTCTTAGGATTCAGCCGATAGCTATTAGAGACAAAGATTTCAGAGACTTCAAGGAAGCTGGACCCATGTACATGCACACCTGCAAACAATGTGGGTCCTGATCTGAGACTGTTCCATGCCTCAGGATCTGACCTGGGTCTACACAGTTTGCACAGAGCCATATCAAGTCAGATTTAGCATGCTGTATGAAAATACCATCCAACTCTACCAGCAAACAGTGTGGGTCCTGATTCGAGACTGTTCCATGCCTCAGGATCTGACCTGGGTCTACAGTTTGCTCATAGCTTTCTGTCTCGGTGTTAAAGGTCATTAGGGTATCTAAATGCCATCAGAGTTTCTCACTGTGTCCAAGAAACAGTAAGCTTGACTGTCAGTTTTGAAGGATGTCATTAATTCGCTGTTCAGAGGATATATTTGAGAATCTGAACCTATTTTCTTAGTCCTAGTGAGAACCCTGATGACATTAGTGATAGCTGACAACAGAATGAGAACACATTTTTCTTCCCATTTTATTTTTTAAACTTGTTTTTTTTTTATCCAAACAGTAGATTTAATGAAAATTTTCCTTTGAGCACAAGAAACAAGCTAAAGTGTTGTATAATTCATATAAACGACATATGAACAATAAGAACAAAGTAACTCCTTCATAATGCAAAGGCATAATGCAACAAAACCTATGAAATGACCCAGCTATTGAAGACTCAGTCTGTCATGCACATATTTGCAGTCTGATCAGTCTTTGCTGCCCCCTTTTGGCTAGCCTTATCTTATATTGCAAAGTTTCTGATCAGACTGTAAAACATGTACATGCACTGGCTGATCTGAGTCTTCAGTGTATGAGCACATGTTTTGCATTTGCTTAGTTCAAATTTTGTTACTGTAAAACACATATGAGCCGCGACACAACAAAACCAACAATGTGGTTGTGGGCCCAGCGCAGACTCAGATTAGCCAGGCCATCTTCCCAGTCTGATCAGTCTTCGCTGTCAGCATGGAGGTAGCTTAGATCCTAAGTGACGCTTTGAGCACTTAACGAAGAGTCTGATCAAACTGGGCAGATGCCCAGGCTGATTGGAGTCTGGGTTGGGTGCACAACCACATTGTTGGTTTTGTCGTGTCACAGCTGATTTATTTGGCAGCCTCTTTCTTTAGGCAATATTGGTGGAAAAGAAGAAAACTGTTAAATTAAAATGCCGCCAGATGAAATGGATGATCATGATCATGAAAACTACTTTTGAACATATAATTTGCTCCATCATATTTAAGCACTGGGAGGAAACAGAGTGGGAAGCTGTTTATTAGACATGTCATGTTAATTTGTACCTAAACCAAGTTAAATAAATCATAAGCAATAAAAAATGTATTTACTGTTAACGCTATTGTTAAATGTAGGCAAAAGGGGGGGGGGGGGGGGGGGGGGGGGGGGTCTCATATGCGCCCACACTTGGATTTTCTTGTTACTATGCATGCTAAGTGCCACTGTCCTATCAACTATAAATATGTATTTATTATCTTCAAAAAGGTATTTTAGGTCTCAGGAGAGCACCTTGAGGTACTCCATTTTTTTCCTGATACCTGCCATTCATTTTTTAGTCTTAAAGTATATGCTTTCCTTAATTTCATAAACTTTGAACTTGAATTGTAAAAGGACTGTTTATAGATACCTTCAATACCATTTGTGATTGAATAGATATCTACACATGTTTTTTCTCGAAACATAAATTCTGAAACTATAAAATAATTAAGGCTGAAATTACCAAAACATGATTTTCAACTTAAAATTCAAAAGGGTTGCAGTCTTTGTCAACCTTTGAAATTGCTAGCAAAGTAGGCCCTGTGTATCCTCTCAATACCTTTAGAATTTGGAAACCGGTAACATTGTAAAATATTACGTAATATGTATGGAGGTAGATTTTAAGAGAAAAACTCATGTCAGAATTAAGTGTGAATAAGTTCGCAGAACCACTTCCTTTTGTTATAATATAACAATTAGTATACATAACAATCATAACAGATTGTTCTACATGCTAATACACTGATTTAAAAGGTTTATAAAAAAAAAAACTGTTTTACCCTAAACAATTTGCATATATAAAATGTACTAATTCTGTAGCTGAAATTCATGCATTTTATTTTTTTATTTGTGTAAAGTATATCATACAAAGCAAATACATTATATATAAATAATTGCTTGACTGCTAATTGTCCCCTTTAGTCAATTTGACTACTTAAGTTTCTTTTCAATTGAGGTGTAAGTCAGGGTGATCCATTTTTACTACTGATATAGTGTCAGATTTGCACAAAAACACCAAGATTGTATTCAGTAAAGCTTTTCTAATTGCAACAACAGTAAATACTTAGTTCCATCCCATACCTTACCTAAGGGTAAGCTTACCTAGGGGTAAGAATAAATAACCGATTAATTTGGTTAGGGCTTATGAATAGAAGCAAAACACTGCAAAATTAGGTACTAGCTGGAAAATGTTATGTGATTTAGTACTGGTTAACCGTATAGTAAAAGCGACAAGTAAGCAATTACCATGAAGCCTTCTACAAGAATTGTTGATCTGGCAGTACAACACAAATATGGAAAGTATACTTCTCATGAAATTAGAGGAATAAACGATAAACATTCGTTTAATTAAGACTTATCATGAATATATTTAAAGTTTCACTGTGGAGTACAACAAGGTGCCATTATCTCGGAAAAATACCTTTTATCATAGAAACAAAAACGTCTTATGTGGCTTGGCAATGCAAAACATGATAGAAACATAAAATTGGCCTAACAATGAAACACAAAGACACCAAAAACAAAATTCTGTGAATAATGTGGATTTTACACTTTTCAAAAAATTTGACTGCTAACATAAAAAACTCTAAAAAAATAATGTTACTGGTTTTAATCTTTCTTGATTTTTTAACATCATAACCTACACATGTGTGGTCAATTTTAATGTGAATTTCATAGGTTGACAGAACTATAACAAACTAAAATCAACATTTTAATTTATTGAAAATAATTTATGGATCTGAAATATGGGGATATTTCAGTTGAATTTTATGTGGATATTTTCATTTGATACATTGATCTACAATTATGTTACATACATACTCACAAATTACTAGGCATCGTTTTGAGACAAAATTAGGTACAAAAATCTAAAATTTCATAGCTCCAGGGGATTAAAATAAGGGCACCAATTTTTTCCTCGAAAAATACAAAAATTGCTGTAATTTAAATACTGAAATAGATCAACGGATAAATATATCACAAATGCAAGACTCATGTGCTTGACAATCTTTATGCATATTAAGATTAAATTCCGAGCGTGGGCAGAACTCTATGTAAATTTTCTATAGGGTGAGACCCCCCCCCCCCCCCTTTTACATGACAATAAAAAGAATAGCAATTTCATCAAGAAATCCCTATAATTCATTGAAAAGTAAATGTTACACTTTCTAGGGAAGCAACTCTGCATTTTTTCATTTTTATCTGCCTCCACAATGTGAGTCAACTCTTAATTGCAAGAATTTGCTTCTCTTGGCACAAACGTTTCAGAAGTAGAACCTCTTTTGAAATTACTTCCTGCTGAGGGGAAACAAACAAGAAGTCATGTCTGTTCTCTTTTGTAATGAAAGGTAATAAGCCATGAATCACTTGACATTTGTTATGTGGCACATTATATAATTCACTTTATCATATGAGGTCGCTCTTATTCAGTGGATAACATCGTGTCCTAAAAATCATATGACAGTAATTATAATAACACTTTGGCACTTACACTTAGCGTCATTGACAACGTTCATGTCAACAATGACTTTTCTTATTAAAATAATGTTCAGTTAGAAGGCGTTAAAATCCCATTTCAAAGAGTCTATGTTAAACAGAATCTTACATGCCTGGCCGTTCATATGAAATTATGAAACTCGCCAAAGGCGAAAAGGCGGTTTGAGGGCTGGATTTGGATTTTGATTGTTTCAATTCCTGGTCTTTGCATACTTTTTACTTTTTTTTTCATAAATTTCATATGAAAAGACCACTGGTGTAAGATCCTCTTCTTCAGTGCCCTTATACACCTTAAAGCTGCATATTGCATAAGTTGCATAAATTAAGCAAGCAAGATGACTTGACAGTTGCTGAATTATTGCTGCCTGCTTCCCGGATGGTCCCTTTTAGCATAATTAACCATTCATGGCTACCTTTATTTTAAACCTGTTACAACAGCTGCCTCCACTTACATGCAGCTCTATGATTTTTCATTTTCAGTTGTATACTTATAGAAATCATTAGGACATTAGAACATTTAATGAAACTTTTATCGTTTTCGAGAAAATAAGCAAAACCCCGTTTGCACTTGGGACCAAACGAACTATAGTACTAAAGTCCTTGATGCTACATACCAAGTTTCAAAGCAATCGGCCCAGTGGTTCTTGAGAAGAAGAATTTTTAAGTTTTATACCATATATGGGCATGGTGGCCATCTTGGTCATGTGATCTGGGTCAAATATATATACATTTGTTTCTTTATACTGTTAAGGCTCTATATGAAATTTGGCTTCAATCAGCCCAGTAATTTCTGAGGAGAAGTCCTTTGAAAATGTTGACAACGGATGACGACGACACAGACCTTGACCTCTAGAATTCGTAGGGGTTGACGATGACTGAATTTCCATATCACAGAGAACAATAGCAACAGAAAAATGCACTTTTTCAGCTTTTCCCATTCAAAAGCATAAGGGACCAAATTTGAAATTGCCATAAAACAGGTCAAGGTCAAGCTAAGGTCATCATTTATATAAACTTTGTAGTACTGGAGTCAAAGATGCTACATACCAAGTTTCAAGGCAATCGAGCCAGTGGTTCTGGAGAAGAAGATTTTTTAAGGTTTTTACCATATATGAGCATGGCAGCCATCTTGGTCATGTGACCTAAGCCAAATGTATAAACTATCGTTCCCACATCCTGTTAAGTCTTTATATGAAATTTGGCTTCAATCGGCTCAATGGTTTCTGAGGAGAAGATGTTTGAAAATGATAACACCCAATGGCCAAATGACCTTTGGTCAAGGCCACTAAATGACCTTGACCTCTCATATCCATAGGTGTGGAAATTGACTACATTTCCATATCATAGAGCACAAAAGTAACAGAAAAATGCACTTTTTCAGATTTTCCCATTCAAAAGCCTAAGGGACCAAATTTGACCTTGCCATAAAATAGGTCAAGGTCAACCCAAGGTCATCATTTATATAAATTTTGTAGTACTGGAGTCCAAGATGCTACATACCAAGTTTCCAGGCAATCGGGCTAGTGGTTCTGGAGAAGAAGATTTTTAAAGGTTTTTACCATATATGGGCATGGCAGCCATCTTGGTCAGGTGACCTGGGCCAATTATATAAACTATTGTTCCCCCATCCTGTAAAGACTCTATAAGCAATTTGGCTTCAATCGGCCCAATGGTTTCTGAGGAGAAGATGTTTGAAAATGTTGACACTCAATGGACAAATGACCTTTGGGCAAGGTCACTAAATAACCTTGACCTCTAATATCCATAGGAGTTGAAATTGACTACATTTCCATATCACAAAGCACAAAAGCAACAGAAAAATGCACTTTTTCAGATTTTCCCATTCAAAAGCCTAAGGGACCAAATTTGACCTTGCCATAAAATAGGTCAAGGTCAACCTAAGGTCATGATTTATATAAACTTTGTAGTACTAGAGTCCAAGATGCTACATACCAAGTTTCAAGGCAATCGGCCCAGTGGTTCTGGAGAAGAAGATTTTTAAAGGTTTTTACCATATATGGGCATGGCGGTCATCTTGGTCATGTGACCTGGGCCAATTATATAAACTATTGTTCCCCCATCCTGTAAAGACTCTATAAGCAATTTGGCTCCAATCGGCCCAATGGTTTCTGAGGAGATGATGTTTGAAAATGTTGACACTCAATGGACAAATGACCTTTGGTCAAGGTCACTAAATGACCTTGACCTCTAATATCCATAGGAGTTGAAATTGACTACATTTCCATATCACAGAGCACAAAAGCAACAGAAAAATGCACTTTTTCAGATTATCCCATTCAAAAGCCTAAGGGACCAAATTTGACCTTGCCATAAAATAGGTCAAGGTCAACCTAAGGTCATGATTTATATAAACTTTGTAGTACTAGAGTCCAAGATGTTACATACCAAGTTTCAAGGCAATCGGCTTAGTGGCTCTGGAGAAGAAGATTTTTAAAGGTTTTTACCATATATGGGCATGGCGGCCATCTTGGTCAGGTGACCTGGGCCAATTATATAAACTATTGTTCCCCCATCCTGTAAAGACTCTATAAGCAATTTGGCTTCAATCGGCCCAATGGTTTCTGAGGAGAAGATGTTTGAAAATGTTGATACTCAATGGACAAATGACCTTGCCCTCTAATATCCATAGGAGTTGAAATTGACTACATTTCCATATCACAGAGCACAAAAGCAACAGGAAAATGCACTTTTTCAGATTTTCCCATTCAAAAGCCTAAGGGACCAAATTTGACCTTGCCATAAAATAGGTCAAGGACAACCCAAGGTCATGATTTATATAAACTTTGTAGTACTAGAGTCCAAGATGCTACATACCAAGTTTCAAGGCAATCGGCCTAGTGGTTCTGGAGAAGAAGATTTTTAAAGGTTTTTTACCATATATGGGCATGGCGGCCATCTTGGTCATGTGACCTGGGCCAATTATATAAACTATTGTTCCCCCATCCTGTAAAGACTCTATAAGCAATTTGGCATCAATCGGCCCAATGGTTTCTGAGGAGAAGATGTTTGAAAATGTTGACACTCAATGGACAAATGACCTTTGGTCAAGGTCACTAAATGACCTTGCCCTCTAATATCCATAGGAGTTGAAATTGACTACATTTCCATATCACAGAGCACAAAAGCAACAGGAAAATGCACTTTTTCAGATTTTCCCATTCAAAAGCCTAAGGGTCCAAATTTGACCTTGCCATAAAATAGGTCAAGGACAACCCAAGGTCATGATTTATATAAACTTTGTAGTACTAGAGTCCAAGATGCTACATACCAAGTTTCAAGGCAATCAGCCTAGTGGTTCTGGAGAAGAAGATTTTTAAAGGTTTTTTACCATATATGGGCATGGCGGCCATCTTGGTCATGTGACCTGGGCCAATTATATAAACTATTGTTCCCCCATCCTGTAAAGACTCTATAAGCAATTTGGCTTCAATCGGCCCAATGGTTTCTGAGGAGAAGATGTTTGAAAATGTTGACACTCAATGGACAAATGACCTTTGGTCAAGGTCACTAAATGACCTTGACCTCTAATATCCATAGGAGTTGAAATTGACTACATTTCCATATCACAGAGCACAAAAGCAACAGAAAAATGCACTTTTTCAGATTTTCCCATTCAAAAGCCTAAGGGACCAAATTTGACCTTGCCATAAAATAGGTCAAGGTCAACCCAAGGTCATCATTTATATAAATTTTGTAGTACTGGAGTCCAAGATGCTACATACCAAGTTTCCAGGCAATCGGGCTAGTGGTTCTGGAGAAGAAGATTTTTAAAGGTTTTTACCATATATGGGCATGGCAGCCATCTTGGTCAGGTGACCTGGGCCAATTATATAAACTATTGTTCCCCCATCCTGTAAAGACTCTATAAGCAATTTGGCTTCAATCGGCCCAATGGTTTCTGAGGAGAAGATGTTTGAAAATGTTGACACTCAATGGACAAATGACCTTTGGGCAAGGTCACTAAATAACCTTGACCTCTAATATCCATAGGAGTTGAAATTGACTACATTTCCATATCACAAAGCACAAAAGCAACAGAAAAATGCACTTTTTCAGATTTTCCCATTCAAAAGCCTAAGGGACCAAATTTGACCTTGCCATAAAATAGGTCAAGGTCAACCTAAGGTCATGATTTATATAAACTTTGTAGTACTAGAGTCCAAGATGCTACATACCAAGTTTCAAGGCAATCGGCCCAGTGGTTCTGGAGAAGAAGATTTTTAAAGGTTTTTACCATATATGGGCATGGCGGTCATCTTGGTCATGTGACCTGGGCCAATTATATAAACTATTGTTCCCCCATCCTGTAAAGACTCTATAAGCAATTTGGCTCCAATCGGCCCAATGGTTTCTGAGGAGATGATGTTTGAAAATGTTGACACTCAATGGACAAATGACCTTTGGTCAAGGTCACTAAATGACCTTGACCTCTAATATCCATAGGAGTTGAAATTGACTACATTTCCATATCACAGAGCACAAAAGCAACAGAAAAATGCACTTTTTCAGATTATCCCATTCAAAAGCCTAAGGGACCAAATTTGACCTTGCCATAAAATAGGTCAAGGTCAACCTAAGGTCATGATTTATATAAACTTTGTAGTACTAGAGTCCAAGATGTTACATACCAAGTTTCAAGGCAATCGGCTTAGTGGCTCTGGAGAAGAAGATTTTTAAAGGTTTTTACCATATATGGGCATGGCGGCCATCTTGGTCAGGTGACCTGGGCCAATTATATAAACTATTGTTCCCCCATCCTGTAAAGACTCTATAAGCAATTTGGCTTCAATCGGCCCAATGGTTTCTGAGGAGAAGATGTTTGAAAATGTTGATACTCAATGGACAAATGACCTTGCCCTCTAAAATCCATAGGAGTTGAAATTGACTACATTTCCATATCACAGAGCACAAAAGCAACAGGAAAATGCACTTTTTCAGATTTTCCCATTCAAAAGCCTAAGGGACCAAATTTGACCTTGCCATAAAATAGGTCAAGGACAACCCAAGGTCATGATTTATATAAACTTTGTAGTACTAGAGTCCAAGATGCTACATACCAAGTTTCAAGGCAATCGGCCTAGTGGTTCTGGAGAAGAAGATTTTTAAAGGTTTTTTACCATATATGGGCATGGCGGCCATCTTGGTCATGTGACCTGGGCCAATTATATAAACTATTGTTCCCCCATCCTGTAAAGACTCTATAAGCAATTTGGCATCAATCGGCCCAATGGTTTCTGAGGAGAAGATGTTTGAAAATGTTGACACTCAATGGACAAATGACCTTTGGTCAAGGTCACTAAATGACCTTGACCTCTAATATCCATAGGAGTTGAAATTGACTACATTTCCATATCACAGAGCACAAAAGCAACAGGAAAATGCACTTTTTCAGATTTTCCCATTCAAAAGCCTAAGGGTCCAAATTTGACCTTGCCATAAAATAGGTCAAGGACAACCCAAGGTCATGATTTATATAAACTTTGTAGTACTAGAGTCCAAGATGCTACATACCAAGTTTCAAGGCAATCAGCCTAGTGGTTCTGGAGAAGAAGATTTTTAAAGGTTTTTTACCATATATGGGCATGGCGGCCATCTTGGTCATGTGACCTGGGCCAATTATATAAACTATTGTTCCCCCATCCTGTAAAGACTCTATAAGCAATTTGGCTTCAATCGGCCCAATGGTTTCTGAGGAGAAGATGTTTGAAAATGTTGACACTCAATGGACAAATGACCTTTGGTCAAGGTCACTAAATGACCTTGACCTCTAATATCCATAGGAGTTGAAATTGACTACATTTCCATATCACAGAGCACAAAAGCAACAGAAAAATGCACTTTTTCAGATTTTCCCATTCAAAAGCCTAAGGGACCAAATTTGACCTTGCCATAAAATAGGTCAAGGTCAACCCAAGGTCATCATTTATATAAATTTTGTAGTACTGGAGTCCAAGATGCTACATACCAAGTTTCCAGGCAATCGGCCCAGTGGTTCTGGAGAAGAAGATTTTTAAAGGTTTTTACCATATATGGGCATGGCAGCCATCTTGGTCATGTGACGGGTAGCTGTATTTACCGAAACGTACCGAAATACCGAAACGAACTGGAAATACCGAAACGAACAATTAAATATATAGGGAAATGGCATTTCGGTAATTGATTGTTTATACAGGTATAGAATAGGTGTTAAAGAATGTTTTCACAAGTGCAATACATAGGTTAAAAAGATTAGAGAGATTAAAGGGCTGTATAATAATTATCTCCTAACGCTCATATATACATATATATGCATTATTGCATATTCACCATTGCATAAAGTATACAATAATTGCAGATATAATTCTATGCAAATAGTCCATTCAGAGTCCTTAATTTAACCTTCGCGTGTGTGCGTGCGTGAGGGTGTGAGAGAGATTATGAAGTGATAATTCTGGAGAAAAAAAACACAACTTATTCCTCCTTTAGCCTACTGGTGAGGTCTTGTATCTCAGAACGGAATCGCCGCATTACAAAGCATGTTTTATTAGAAATGGTTCTCGCACTTATCAGTGCACACCATTAACTAGACAACTTACTTCACTTTCCCCAGCATAAACATAACCTTTGACCTCAAATACCAATAATGGTGATTTACAGCCGAATGTGTTTGTTTACTTCCACAGTGTGGAAGCTGAACTGGACGAAAATGTAGGATTGTAGAGACGCATTATAAGCTATAACTATTAAGAGGTAACTGAAGTATTGCCGATTAGGCATAATGAATATGGGACACTACTTATGTCTTAAAAAGCCTTCTCTCCATAGAACATACATCATCTCAAAAGAATCGCCTTGCCAATGATATCACAAAATTAAGTACCAGAGATTACTGTTTTATCTCAAGCCGGGAATATGGTTAAATATCACAACTGGATAACGGTATCGTTTTGAGATATTTCTGCTTCTAGCTACAGTTTCATGTCTATTTCTGAACCATATAGATTTTAGAAGGAGTTGGTGGAAAGGGATTGTTGTAGAGTCATCTACAACCTCACAAGTCTATGGGATAGACTAGACCAGACTAGAAAGATTTCAATTCCACTAAAATTTAAGATGATAATCTGTACAATTAAAAAGAAAATAATATTATCAATAATTTAGAATAAACTTCAAAAGAAAAAAATGAATTTGGGCGAAATATGCAATATAAATCTAATATTCAAACAACAAACGTTGGTGTCACTCAACATATTAAAGCCAAGCAGGCACAGGACATCAAAATGACGTCTCACTGACATCTGTGCGACGTAATGACGTCGCATTGACGTAATGTGGCGTAATGTGCCTGCTGGGAGGTCAGTGGAACTAGAATCATTCGTTGCGTGAGTCAAAGTCTATGAAAGTTTTTATTATGATTATTATTCTGTGCATGATGCACGAGTTGGAGTATAAGCTTCAGAATGGACTATCAAATAAGATCAAGTTTCTTCAACAATTTATTTGGCATACAAGTTTAACGACATATATTCATAAAAAGCATTAGTCAGATACATAATATTGAGACTCTCCCTACGGCACATCCTGAAAGAAAGTGCATTTGTGGCTACTGATTCTAAAATCTTACATCTGGCGATAAACCAGCGGAGCCGCAGTAGCTCCGTGGGTTAAGCTCGGACCTGCTAAGCTAGCAGTCGGGGTTCGAATCCGGAACTCTTTGTTACAGTGATCATGGCTTCATTGCACACAGCCTTTCAGTATCACTCTTTCGTTTGCCAGATTGACAGACTAAAATACTGTTGAAAGGGACATAACAACGCGCCACATATTTGCACCCTAGGCCGTGACAACAAAGACTGAGACTGGACTGCGCATCCAAGCAGTCTGGTCAGAGCTTTTGCTGTTCACACTCGGCAAGCATGAACCCTTACGGTATGACGACGATACGACATTGTTCCAACGTTGTTTTTTTTTTCTTCTCTCTCTCTTTTTGCATAGTGTTCCCCCAAAAATATATGAGTCCCATTCGCAAAAAAGGTGATGAACTCGTATGCAAGCAGCAAAGGTTCAAACCAGAGTGCGCATTCAAGCAGTCTGGTCAAAGCTTTTGTTGGTCGCACATATATATGAATCCTTGCGTCATTATGATATGATACATCGTTGTTCAAACGCATTTTTTTATGCAGCAGCGAACTCTTACGCCATTATGATGATACAACGCTCTTCCAAATTTTATCTGTACAACATTGATTCAACTTTTTTTATATACTGTAGTGGAACTCTTACCTCATGATAATGATTCAACGTTGTTCCAGCGTTTTTATTTATACAGTAGTGATCCAAAAAATTATATGAGATTCTATACGCATTTATAGAACGCTATTCCAAAAGGGTGCTTAACGTATATGCGAAAAGCTGAGGCTCAGATCAGCCTACGCATCCACGCATTCTGGCCAGAGCTTTTGCCGTTCGCACACACCATATATAGACAGATTCACAGACTGGTTTGAATCTTCGCAGTTCGAAGATATGTTAAGCTCCCGATTCTGAGTCTTGCGGATTTGAAGCTGTATTTTTCATTTGAATCCCCTTTGAAAAAAATCTTGTTGGTGGTGTATATCTACCTAAACATACTGGATCTATCTATCTATCTATCTATCTATCTATCTATCCAGGGATCTTCTGGCCAATCTGTCCGTCAGTCCACCCATGAGAGGTAAGCCATATACTAAACCTGACCCATGAGAGCTCCGCTATATATTAAAATCTATCTCTATTTTAAAGTAATATTTTAAACACAAAGAGCCACTTTAATCTGCCCCTTTAATCACATCAACCTGTATATTATACTTGTGAAAACATCTTCAACACCTTTTCTATACCTGTACAAACAATCATTAACACCTATTCTGTACCTGTATAAACAATCAATTACCGAAATGCCATTTTCCCTATATATTTAATTGTTCGTTTCGGTATTTCCAGTTCGTTTCGGTATTTCGGTACGTTTCGGTAAATACAGTCACCGGTCATGTGACCTAGGCCAAATATATAAACTTTTGTTCCCCCATCCTGTTAAGGCTCCATATGAAATTTGGCTTCAATATGCCCAGTGGTTTCTGAGAAGAAGATGTTTATAAGTGTGGACGCTGACGCCAACGGACGACGGACCAAGGCTATACTATACGCTCACCTTGACAGGTGAGCTAATAATGCTTAAGAGGTTTTGTGATCAGAATTTGCTCTACTTTTCTCTATCATAGACTTTTTGCGCTTTGCCAGATAGTACACTCAACTAACTATTGTTATGTTGCCCTAATATGTACACGGGGGTAATACCAATGCTTCTACCTATGCTGTCGACCGAGACGGTACTGCGTATTTGGCTGTCGACCGAGAATTACGGCTTTCGACCGAGCAGTACTGCTGTCGATAGAGGGATAACACGCGAACGGAAGTTTCTTCAGTGAAATCCTAAGGTATTTTTCAATATTTTTTCTGTCAGACTTTGTTGTAAGATATTTTCCTTTTCTGCGAAAAGTCTTGGTGAGCGATTGTGTCGTTTGTTTTCATATGAAGCGGTGTCAAACCCAAAGAAGTAGAAAATAGGCACACTATGCAAAAAGTGTGTTATTTAGTCTATCTCGTTGCTAATCAACCATTGAAACACGTGGGAAGTATCATTCCAAAGGTTAAACGTTTCAAGTTTGCAACGAAATGCACGTTGGAAAGATGTTCCGGGAGAGTTTTGTTTTCAGTGATACTGCTGTCGATGAGGTAATATTGTGTCTGATACTGCAGTCGATGTAACTTGGTACGGATGTCGACGACTCAAGAGGATTGCAGTGCATTTATAAAGCGGAACAAAATCATTTTTATAACTTTATTTTCGTACAGTATAGGACCATTCGTCGAAATTATCAGAGTCGCACCGTGACAAAAGCAACAATGTGACATTTGCGCCCAGCGAAGACACAGATCCGCCTGGGCATTCGTCCAGTTTTATCAGAGTATTATCTGCCCGCAAGGAAGGGCGTAGGTCCTTAGCTATGCACTTAGCACACAGCAAAGACTCTGATCAGACTGGGCCAATGTCCAGGCTGATCTAGGACTTCGCTGGGCGCAAATGTCACATTATCGGCTTTGTGACTGTGTAGGTCATTATTTTATTAACAAGTACATGAAGATTTGTGAGTAAAAATGGTCAAGGTCATTATTTGACCTTTGATCCAGGTCTCTCATATTTCGACAATTTAAACTGTAGTGTTAATGAGTACATAAAGATTTGTGAGTATAAAAGGTCAAGGTCATTCTTCGACCTTTTACACAGGACTCATATTTTGACAATTTAATACATCTCCTGAAAAGCCACTGGGCCAATTGTCACCATGTTTCATACAGAGCCTTGAGAAGTTGAGGGAACGAAAATTTGTTCTGCGCGTCCAGACCACATGACCAACATTGCCACCATAAGGTAAAAACCTTTAAAAGTCTTCTTCTCCTGAACCAACTGACCAATGTCCTTGAACTTTGGTATGTAGCGTTGGGTACTCGAGTAAAACAAAGATTGTTCAAATGATGACCTTGAGTTGACCTTGACCTTTTTTGCGCCAAGTATGCTAGAACACTAGATTTAATGGAAAATTTTGAAGATTTTGGTCCAAGATTGTTCGGTCCATCTTTCATGTAAGACCATCGGGAAGAGAGGGTTGGTGGGTGGGCCAATGTACAGATAGATCTACTACAAAATTAAAAATAGTGCTCCTTTATAAGCACTGCTTCGCAAGACATCTTTCAGTAGCGCAGCGGCAATAGGGCTACTTCACAAGACAGCTTCTGATAGTAGCGCAGCAGCAATAGCATTACTTCAGAAGACAGCCCCTGATACAATCGCAGCGGCAATAGCGCTACTTCAAAAGACTTCTCCTTTTAGTAGCGCAGCAGCAATAGCGCTACTGTCAGAGAGTGGTTTTTCCCCCTTTCCCCCCGGAAAAATGGCTATAGGAAAGGCGACTATATGGTGAATTGTCCGGACCTCATAGAGCCACTTTTCCCCCATAGTCCTTTTTCCCCCACCGGGAAATTGGTTATCAGTGAATTTTGCATGACTGTTGGTATTTTGCGGAACGGAACGAAATATAACGGAACGGAACAGAGACATTTCACGGAATTAATCGCATTAGAAATGTATCAGTACTTCAAAGGAGGTAATAAACGTGATTAATTAAAAAAAATCAATATGCAAATTTAGCAACCATATTTTTATAATAATCAATAATTACTAATTTAAGAAACGAAAAGGGTGTGATTTCTTCTCATCGCAAATATTTATATACGTACACATACGCATGCAAGCTTACAGGAAGATGTAAGAACGGGTGTTTAGTCCAGTCATGTTTGATTTAGCAGGCAGTTTATTACATTGAAAATAATAATCGGACGTGTGTCCCGATGGGAGTCGAGCCAACGACTCCTGCATGAAAGGCGAACACTAGTCCAGGCAATCCGCTGCGCGCACGCACAGATGAACGTTTGTACAAACACAAAGTTATACAAATTTATGCACACAACCACGTACACTCACAGCCGTTTTTGGCTAACACGGAAAAGCAAAATGCCTGCATGTTTTCCCCAAAATAAAAATAAGACAGACTGATGGACACATGCATGCGGTTCTAGCATCTGTTATCCATCGAATTTTACGGACAGATACTCGTATTTCTGTTTCCGTTATGAACCTCACTATTATGATTGGAGAAGGAGCAAATTCCACTATGTAGCGTGTTTTCCTGCAATCATTTTACCAGGGGGAAAATCCACTATAGAGGGGAAAAACGGCTATGCAAAAACACCTATAGTAGATTTTCCCCGGGGAAAATTGGCTATATAGTCATATTTCCGGGGGGAAATTCTACTATATAGCCATTTTTCCGGTGGGAAATTCTACTATGGAAAAATCATAGTCATTTTTCCGGGGGGAAAAACTACTAGGGGGGAAAAGCTACTGACATTCCCTTACAGTAGCGCAGCGGCATTTGCGCTACTTCAAAAGACATTCCCTTATAGTAGCGCAGCGGCAATAGCGCTACTTCAGAAGACATTCCCTTATAGTAGCGCAGCGGCATTAGCGCTACTACAGGAGACAGCCCCTTCTAGTAGCGCAACGGCAATAGCGCTATTTCAAAAGACTTCCCCTTTTAGTAGCGCAGCGGCAATAGCGCTACTTCAGAAGACATCCCCTAATAGTAGCGCAGCGGCAATAGCGCTACTTCAGAGGACATTCCCTTATAGTAGCGCTGCGGCTTTAGCGCTACTACAGAAGACAGCCCCTTATAGCAGAGCAGCGGCAATAGCGCTTCTTCAGGAGACAGTCCCTTATAGTAGTGCAGTGGCATTAGCGCTACTGCAGGAGACAGCCCCTTTTAGTGGCGCAGCGGAACTAGCGCTAGTACAGAAGACATCACCTTTAATAAAGCAGTGGAACTGTGCGACTTTAGAAGTCATCACCTTTCAGTAGCTCAGCATTTTATTCATCCCTGAGTCTTCAGTCATAACTCAGTTGACAAAATTTAAATCTATGTCATCTTTATGGTAATGCTTTAGACTTTTTTGATCAGATATTATCAGACCCACTCCCTACAGGGTCAGTGCAATCAGGTGGAAACAAGTAGATCCTGGGAACTGGGAAGGGTCACAAGCAGTGCCCAGGTTGAGCTGAGCCAGGCATATTGTCACCTTAAAAATGGCCTGAGAATGTCACAACAATGCTTATTCAGTGTTACTGCATCTTAATTTCTGGAAGCAATGAATGCAAATCTTCCTGACACATGACAACCATTTAGAACAAGATCCTTATGCAAGGGCCCGAAGGGCCCGGGATCGCAGGGCCAAAGGCCCCTCGGTCAAGGCTATCTTGGCGGTGCTGTTCATTACTGAGCCATCTTGGCGGTGGCCCTTTACTATCAAGCATGATCGAATCAGCTCTTTACTGATGACACCTGACACTAGGCAAGCATCACGGCCGAAGGCCGCTGGGACAAAACTCCCTACAGGGTCAGTGTACTAGATGAAGTCAAGCTGATCCTGGGAACTGGTAAGGGTCACAGACAATGCCCAGGTTGAGCTGCTATACTAAAGGGCGAAGTCCTCTTAAGTGGCACCAATGCCACTGCGCCACTAAAGGGGGAAATCTTTTTAAAGGGCGCTAATGCCGCAGCTCTACTAGAGGGTGAAGTCTCCTGGAGTGGCGCTAATGTCGCGGCGCTGCTACTAGGGGAAGTCTTTTCAAGTGGCGCTAATGCCGCTGTGCTACTACAGGTTGAAGTCTCCTGAAGTGCCTCTAATGCCGCTGCGCTGCTACAAGGGGAAGTCTCCTGAAGTGGCGCTGATGGCGCTGTGCTACTTGAGGGTTAAGTCTCCTGAAGTGGCGCTCATGCCGCTGCGCTACTACAGGGAGAAGTCTTCTTAAGTGAGGCTAATGCCGAGCTGCGCTACTAGAGGGTGAAGTCTCCTGAAGTGGCGCTAATGCCGCTGCGCTACAACAGGGGGAATCTTCTTAAGTGGCACTAATGCCACTGCGCTACTACAGGGGGAAGTCTTCTTAAAGTGCGCTAATGCCGCTGCGCTACTAGAGGGTGAAGTCTTCCTAAGTGGCGCTCAGGCCGCTGCGCAACTAGAAGGTGAAGGTCCGGCCACATACTTTCGTTTCTCCTTCCGCTGATTCAAGAAGGGCAGTTGTCAGTTACTGGCGAAAGTATGTGCACTTTGTACTGGTTAACCGCTTAGGAGGTCTTAGCCTGCCCAGGAATAGTGTGATTAGGGTAACTGACCGTCCCGACATGACCATAGCTGTGTACCGCGCACGTAAAACAATAAAACAACAACTCTCATATTTTGACAGTGTAAAACTGCCAGGTCTGTTCAAATGATGACCCTAGTTTGACCTTTTTACTTAGGTGAGCGATTCAGGGCCTCGCGGCCCTCTTGTTACTATTATATTAGGTGTAAATCTGGGGTTACGTTCCCGTGATGGTTAATAGTTTTTGAAGTTCTTCTTAATATGTAACCAAGGAAGAGAAAATGGAAATAATAGTGCTTTTGTTTAGCTTAATAATTGAAAAATAGCCAATTCCGAGTTACTGTTGTTTTGGTGGTGTGGGAGTAGGTGGGGAGGGGTTGCCTTTTTTTTTTAGTCTACTACGTCCAGTCAGTGATTACAAGTTTAAATTTGAAAGCAGATCTGGGCAAGGACTGCATTTTTTTAATTTTATAGTTGATTATAGAAAGTGTTTAGTTTTTAAATCAGTCGATGACTGCATTTTTCAAACTTGAGTGTTGCAAAAATGGACGTTTTTCACAAGAAGATATTTGTTCAAGGTTGGTTCGATTCTACCAGGTCGCATGCCGTCAATGGAAACTCATTCTGGCATGTTTTCACAAAACGGATTTAGATGATCATCAATATTTGTGAACGCTCCATTCTTCCAAAAATGCACGTTTATTACGCATGTGATGATAATAAATTCTGCTGAAAGTCATCTTGAACAGGCTTAAACCACAAGCCGAAGAGAAAATCGTTGAAGAACAGGCTGGGTTCCGAGCCGGAAGGAGCACCACAGAACAGATCTTCAACCTTAGAATCCTGTGTGAAAAGTATCTCAAACATCAGCAGAATCGGTACCATGTTCATTAATTTCAAAAAAGCCTTTGAACAGGGTATAGCATGCAGCCTTATGGGCCACCATGCCGAAGTACAATATCAGTGCAAATCTAGTTCGCAGCATTGAGCAGCTATACGACATTGCTGCAAGTGCAGTCCTGATGGACGGCAGCACAGGAGAATGGTTCAGAACAACAATTGGAGAAAGACAAGGATGTCTTCTGTCACCCACCCTCTTCAACATTTTTCTCGAACGGATCATGTCTGATGATCTGGAAGAACATGGCGGAAATGTTAGCATAGGCGGCAGAACCATTACCAATCTGCGGTTTGCCGATGACATAGACGCTCTAGCTGAGGAAAAGCAGTAACTAGAAGCCCTAGTTGAAAGTCTCGACAAAACCTGCACAAGATATAAGATGGAGATCAGTGCTGAGAAGACCAAACTGGTAACAAATAGTGCAGATGGCATTCAGAGGGAGATCAAGGTAAAAGGGCAGAAGCTGGGTACTGTAACAAGCTTCAAATAACTTGGAGCAATTGTCTCAGATGATGGCTCAAAACAGGAGGTTCTCTCAAGGACTGCACACGCCACTTCAGCTCTTACCAAGCTGAAACCAATTTGGAGAGATAACAACATTTCCCTTAAACATAATACCGTCTCTATAACGAAAAACAACAAACTACATAACTTGAAAAGCACATCATATAATTTGGCCTGAAGCACTTGGGTTGCCGACTGACTGGCAGGGTGACATAACAATAATCTTTACATTGCACTTTGCACAATACCATCACTTAATAATCATACTACATCAGTGCTGCAAAGGCTAACATCCTGGAATTCTGATTAACTTTAGAAATTATGCAAAATACGTCTTTAGAATAACACCAACATAGAATATAAAATTTTGCTGTTAACTTGTCGGCGTCCCAAAGCTGAATGACGATTTCAGTCAATATCTCGAAAACCTCGTGCAACAAACCGCTACACCTAGCGGAGACGATATCCCATTCAAGGGAAACAAATTTTCTTCTTATTCATACTTCAAACGAAGAAAATTATATTTCCCTTAAACATAATACCGTCTCTATAACGAAAAACAACAAACTACATAACTTGAAAAGCACATCATATAATTTGGCCTGAAGCACTTGGGTTGCCGACTGAAAACCAAAGAACGGGAGCAATCCCAAATTCAAGGAAATAGTAAAATTAGACAAGCCTCACAACACTGGTGAATATGATTAAAAATTCCTAACACTCTGGCCCAATAAATGACAGTAAATCTAAGCTTTAACCACGTATATGTGTGTTAATGCCTAAAGCCCTAAAGAAAGTGAAACGGCTAATCTTTCTTTAAGATTATCTTTGATATATCCATCTTTAGCAGAATCACTAACCCAACGGCCATGACGTTTAAACATGCGATCTTTAACACCATTATTTGCAGCTGCGGAGGCTCCTCCAGATCGCAGCGAATGCAAACAGTATTTTGAAACATCTTTCACATGCGGCGACAATGCCGCCAAAAACTCCTCACATAAATTAGTATATGACATAACTTTATGGTCACTTCTGACTTTATAGCCAGATCTGGTTCTACTTAGATTACAGAACAAGAAATCCTCAGAAGACAAATTTGCCCACTCAATGTATTTCTTAACATTAGTAACAGGGCACAGACATGTTCCAGTTTTTGCAATCATAATCCGCGAACCATCTCTATATTTGTCAGTCTTACTGCTCTCTATGAAAATGGCCACATAGTTTTGATCGAATGCGATATCGGAGACTTTAATATTTAACAACTCTGAACTTCTCATGAAGCCGGAATATGCTAAAAGACAAGCACAAATAATCCTTTGACTCTTTAGATTTTTCTCCTGATAAAGACGTTTAAACACAGCCATCAGAATATCAACCGAAATAGGCTCCTTTTTGTTCGTAGGTTTTGCTAAAATTCTTTTAGCAGCTTCAAGAACATTTATTACAATATTAGAATCAGTAGGCGATTTCATACCGCAGATCTCATGAAACCATTTTAAAGCATAAAACGCAGAAATTACTGGACTAGGAGTACTAGCTGTCTGAATTATTGACACAAGATATAAATCAACCGGAAACACCTCAGCAGGCAAAATGTGCCTACTCCCCACCCCATTACATTCCGCCCATTTCTTCCAACGTAAGAAACCCAATTCATACTTCCTACATGTGTTATCAGCTCTCGATCGTCTTAAAATCTCCGGGAGTAGGACCACTTTGTCTGCCAGTATCTCGGGTAGATCTTCTATTTCCTCATGATGAGACTGTAAAAATAAATGTATAAAGAAAGAACATTTACTATTATTGCCAAATTTCCTTCGCTTTTTCTCGCGATGCCGCCATATATATACAACACTAACTTTGGCGATGCCGCCGTATAAGTACAACACTAACTTTTGGCGATGCCGCCATATATGTACAACACTAACTTTGGCGATGCCGCCATATATGTACAACACTAACTTGGCGCTGCCGCCATATAACTTGTACAACACTAAATTTTGGCATTACCGCCATATATGTACTGCACTTACTTTTTCCGTGTAAATGTACCGTCTCGGCGACATGAACAAAACGTAATTGAAACTGAACTGTCTTTCCATACGCTTTATGAAAGGACAACGCCGCCTCAACCGTTTCCTCTTCTTTTTTTTTTTTTTTTTTTTTTTTTTTTTTTCATGAATTTTCCTGGAAATTCACTTTTAACGCTAGCATTCTGAATTTCAAATCGACATTCCCAAACATCCCCCTGCCATTTTTACACCTAGTGTAAAACTCCTTACCCGTTGGAAGATCAAACCAATCAATAACATTGGGTATGAAATTTCCGTCTGGGCACAGAATTGGCCAGAACGACGCAGATCTCCAACAGGGAATGACTAGTACACCAGATGCTCTGTCAGCTACCATTTTCTTAATGATTCTAGTTACTAGGGTTATAGGCGGTACAAACAACCCGTATTCCAATGCCCAGTTTTCAGTAAACGCATCAACCCCTAAACAGGATGGATTCCAAAATCGAGAGAAAAAACGCAGGAGTTTAGCATTATGATCCGATGCAAACCAGTCAATACTTAAAATTCCAAATTTACACTGTAACATATTTAAGATATGCACTGATATTCCCCAGTCGTCATGATCCTCGATCTTAGAAACATAATCTGCCATGCTATTTTCCGATCTTGGAATCCATTCCATGTTTAAATGAATAGACTTCGAAATGCATACACTGAATATTTCAAAGGCTATTTCTTGCAACTCTTGTTCCATTGAACCCTTTCGAACAATTGATGTGACCCCTTGGTTATCGGAAAACCATTTGACACTCTGATTTGACAAAAAATGGCCAAGGGACTTGAGAGTTCTGCATACAGCCATTAATTCTCTCCATGTTGAAGACTTTGTACTTTCTTCAGCTGACCAAAGCCCATGTGAAATACCGTTAATGGTGTTTACCTCATAACCAGCAAACCCAGTTGAACTCGCATCAGAGTAGACAATCCTGGTACATTTATGCGACTCATAAATATCCTTAATATTCAAGTTCTGAAGATTGCTTTTCCAGAATTTCAACTGTTCAATACTTTCACATGAAAGCGAAATAAATGAATCCCAAGAAAACGCCTTCAAAATATCTATACTTAAATACCTGGTCATAATTTGACTAATATGACCTATGACTATTGACATTGAAATGATCTGACCCACAAAGCTTGCAACTTTCCTGACAGCTACTCTTCTATGAACTTTCTGAGCGGTCAGTAATTCAGAAATGGTATTATGAGCCTTTAAGATTCTATGTTCAGGAATAAAAATAGTTCCTTCTTCAGAATTTAAGGTACAACCTAAAAACTCAAGCACTTGAACAGGCTTCCAAATAGACTTTTCTGCCTTAGGAATAAACCCTGACTGGAGTAAATCAGATTTAACTTGACAGCCTAATTCTAAAGCTTGTCTAAAACTTGCTGCACACCCAAAGCCATCATCAAGATACATTAGAATCATTTTCCCCTCACCCCTCCATTTAGCCACTAAAGGGCGAGTAATCTTGGAAAATAAATAACAAGCACTGGATAAACCAAACGGGAGTACCAAAAACTTATAATACCTTCTTTTTCCATCCTTATCTGACCAAGAAAAACCTAAAAATTCCGTATGAGGCGAAAAAATTTCTATGAAATGATAAGCACTGGTAATATCAAATTTTATCATGTGAAAACCCTTCTGTAAATAAGACAATGCTATCTTCAAATCGTCATATTTCACAGATTGTTTCCAAATGTGCTGATTTACAATACGTAAATCAAGGATAAGCCTTTTCTTACCAGAACTTTGCTGTGAAACAGTTAATGGGTTGACAACTCTGGGTGGACTCTCACACTCTTCGATCAATGACCTATCAAGCAGATCTTTGATAGCTTCAGATACAAATTCATGTTCAGACATGGCTGATCTATTATTATGACTGAAATATTGTGGGGGCATAGAGAACAATGGTATTTTGTACCCATTTTCAATAACATCTAATATAAAATCACTAGCGCCAATCGCTTGCCAAAACTTAATGTTTTTCTTTAATCTGCCTTTTACTATAATATGTTTTTGACCCTGTTCATATTCATAGTAATCGTTTGTAAAACGCCCAAAATCAAAAGAATACTCATCTTTCAATTGTTCTCTATTGGTCTGTTTTACTGGCTGGCTGGTTCCTGGCTGTTGTGGCTCTGTTGATGTGTGGACACTGCCTCCGAATATGGTTGTACTCCCCACAGGCGAAGCATGGTCCTGTAGTCCCAAACCCAAAGGCAGGGAAGAGTGTAGGGGTGCCGGAGGGGGCACGAAAAAACCTCCCAGTCGGAAACGTTTGCTGCACCGTAGATCTTGGAGCATAGCCCTGCGTCCACCATGGTTTTGGATAGGGTACAGAGCCAGAATCAGAAGTACGAGACCCAGAAGTAACCGTGGAAGTCTTCCCCCTAGAACTAGAACGTTTGCGTTTAAGAGCACGATTTTCAGCCTTATAGATCTTGGACTCATCCTCACTGTCACTAGCTATAGGATTTGTCTCATACAAACGGACAGTGTCCCAGCCACCTGCTGACGAATCAGCAATTCTGATTAGCTTATTACGTTTCCTCAGCTTTTCACAGAGCTCTTTCAAAAGTTCTTTACAATAATCAAGCTTCCCGTGCTCAACTGCCCAAGATGTTTGCTTCGCAATCTCATCAACTTCGTTATTAAATTGAAACTGAATTTTGTTACCCTGATATTTCCAGACTAAGTCCTTGCCCGTCTTCAATTTTTTCACCTCCGCTGCGACGTTAAACGCACTCCCCTGTAGTTCTTCTTTTAACGACTGTACTTCTTCACGCTGGTTACGTAACTGTAACAAAACTTCTCTCAGTTGACCGTTAATGTCTATATTGTCATCCGCCGCCACGTGTTCATCTTCTGCCATGACAAATACCCACAGCGATCAAATTTTGCTGTTAACTTGTCGGCGTCCCAAAGCTGAATGACGATTTCAGTCAATATCTCGAAAACCTCGTGCAACAAACCGCTACACCTAGCGGAGACGATATCCCATTCAAGGGAAACAAATTTTCTTCTTATTCATACTTCAAACGAAGAAAATTATATATGTCTTGGATCAAAGGTGAAGCTTATGCGCTCCCTTGTCATTCCCATATTTCTGTATGCCTGTGAATCGTGGACCTTGACAGCAGAGTCAGAGAAATGACTCAGGCCTTTGAGATTAGTTGCTACCGAAGGTTACTAAACATTTCGTACAAGGACAATATAACCAATGAGAAGGTTCGCAGGAAGATCCAAGCAGCTATTGGAGAATATGATGAACTCCTGACGCTGGTCAAGAAACGGAAACTAAGGTTGTTTGGCCACGTCTCAAGGTCTTCTGGTTTAGCAAAGACGATTCTAAAGGGCACAATGAAAAGAAAAAGAAGAAGAGACAGACAGACAGACGAAGAGGTGGGAAGACATTACTAAAGTATGGACAGGGATAGATTTTGCCAGCTCAACTAGGGCAGCTGAAGACAGGACAAGGTGGAAAGGGATTGTTTCGAAATCATCCGTGGTGCCCCAACGACCTAGTAAGGTTATGGAATAGAATAGAATAGAATAGAATAGAATAGATGGTAATAAATTCGGAATGTTTGCCAGCAAACAAAAGCATATCAATTCATGACAATCAGAGCTCCAGATAAGAGGGGGTATTGAAGATAAAATCAAAGATAATTTTTCTTATTTCTCAACGAAAACATATGTTGTGACCCCTCATTAGAACCGTCTCGGCGAGACGGTTCTATTGATAGTCACAACTTATGATTTTATGGAAAAATAAGGAAAATTATCCCTAAATTATCCCTGTGACCCCTTCTTATCTGGAGCACTGATGACAAACCTGTTTTTCGCATATTGTAATAACAAAGGTACAGATCAGCCTGTGCATGCGCATCCGCGCAGTCAGGACAGCATCGTTGTCCATAGCCTCGATAGTAGCCTACACTCATGGGATTGAAGGATAACGAAACTTTTGAAAAGGTTCGTCATCCTTCATCTCAGATTTCAAGCCTCCAGCTAGCTTATGAAGTTGGGCAGGCGGTCGGTGGTTGGTGCCACTGGACACAGATTTGTGAGAAGTTCGTTTATGTTCCATGTGATTTTAAATCACATTTGATTGTGAAAACTAAAAAAAAAATAACATCAGTTGTCTTTGTTAAATTTATAATATCTCATCAGAGAGAGAGAGAGAGAGAGAGAGAGAGAGAGAGAGAGAGAGAGAGAGAAATAGAGAGAGAGATCGTATGCAGTTGAGCCAACCGGGTAAAATGAAACGATCCTACGAGTAGATATGACCAGAAGGATCTGGGCAAGCCGTGTACTTCTTCAAACGAAAGTATTCGAGCCGCTGCAGAACAAAAAAAGCAAATTGACGTTGGGCCAAATAACGACTTAGATCAGATTCGTCCAGTTTGATAAGAGTGTTCATTGCGCTCGATGGATTGATTTGATCTAAACTTCCTTCATGCAGTCTCCGAAGAATCTAATCATACTGGGCTGATGACAAAGCTGATCTGAGTCTTCGCTGTGCGAAACATAAAATACGTTGCAAACACTGTACATTTTATTTGCTAAATGCAAAATGGAATGCCCCGAGAGTGCTGCAATCAAATGACGTAGCCTATCACAGGCATCAAGAAGAAGAGAAAACCCCTCCGAACAAAATCCACAAAATAACAAGTAATCAATATCACAACAATTAGCTCTTTCTTCCCCAGCCATGGTTGTAAATCTGCTAAAGTTTACATTTAAACGTGATAACAACAGCTTCGGCAATACAAAATACGATATAAATCACCTACTCCAAGTGATATTAAGTACGTATGGCACCAAAACCTTCGCCTAGGAACGCCTTTAAACGCTTACTTTTATTTTCATTACTCCTGTGCTTCATATATACAAAGGGACTGTATTGTGCGGCTTGTTCTTATACTATAGTCTGTTGAGTGACTTTTTGTACAGACTCAACCAAAAAATCCCATAAAATGCGTTGGTTTTGACTTAAATCTACAACATGCCATCTCCAATCACTATCGACAGCCGTACCGTGCAAATATTTTTACAATCGACAGCCGTATCATTGGTCATCGACAGCCGTAATGTAACTTTTTTAAATCGTTCATAACATCTAGCAGAAACAATAAATGAGGCTAATGATATTAGTTCGCCAGCGCTCCTTTGCAAAGCAAACTGTCCAGGCAGTTTTATTTGTCTCTGACAGTTGTAAATGCTGAAATTTTGCAAATAAACGAAGAAAATGGAAGTTTTTGATACCAAGTACATTTTCGTAAAGATCTTTGTGTCACAACGCTTACCAAGAGATCAGATATAAAGTTCAACACCTCTTTGACGATCGGCGGTGATTAAAATGTTTCTTTTGTCATTTTTCGAAGCTCAGAAGGCACCCGAACTTGGATACTAACACCATCGACAGCCGTACTGCTCGGTCGAAAGCCGTAATTCTCGGTCGACAGCCAAATACGCAGTACCGGCTCGGTCGACAGCATAGGTAGAAGCATTGGTATTACCCCCGTGATGTAGGGTAACTTTAACACTAAAAATGTAAGAAATGAAAATAGTTAAATTTACAAACAGTGTAAATCCAGATGAGGTGGCTTGTAATGAGTCACCTCATCTGGATCAACACTGTTTGCCCTCTAGTCTCAATATGATATAGCTTGGACAAACCAGTTTTTAAGACCCCCCACCACCACCACCACCTTCCTGCCCCATTTCTGTGAGACAAATTCAAGCAGAAGTTGAATAGTATCTGTTTCTACAGAGGTGAATTCCAGCTCCGAAGGGGTTAGAGATATTCATCAAAGAATTTGCTCCTTGCCAAACCTGTCAAGTGAAAATTTCAGATTTTACCAAAAGATCTAATGGATCTTACAGTAGCTGTGAACAACAACTTTTGTTATAGTACTACCAGAAAATCTTTTTTCTGATTGGCGGAACGCTAACTTCATGTTTTGATAAATTGGCGTGTCTACCCCTGTGCCCTAATATCATCTAAACTTAGACCATAACAGCCTGTTATCAATCTGCGCGAGGTAATGTCAAGCTAACAAACCTCTAGAGAGCCAGAAATAGACTCCAGATTTCCCAAGGAGGATTTTCCATGGTTTTGAGAAAATGAAACATTCAATGTAACCAATTATATAATGTTGCAAGAGAGTATGTTAAATTAATCTATATAAGTATGCAAATAACTTGTGAGATGTATCTCAAAGTCAACTTTCTTTGATATAATTCTGCTTGTAACAGGCTAAAGAATCTCTTTCTCAAAATGATTTTACTCATGGAAATGTCAAATAACAATACAAACAAGAGGGCCATGATGGCCCTGGATCGCTCACCTGAGTATCCTGTGAACTTAAACTCAGAGACATCCCTGACAGTCAGAGTTTCACAAAGATTAAAGGAAAATGAACCCTTCATTGTATACCTAAGGTTTTTTATAAGATTTAACCAAATGACCTAGATTTTGACCCCACATGACCCAGTTTCAAACCTGGTCTAGATTTCTTGGATATGAACATTCTGATAAAGTTATCAAAACTGTGCCCTCTAGAATGTACACAATGTTTTTCTAAGGTTTAACCTAGTGACCTACTTTTTGACCCAACATGACCAAGTTTCAAACCTGGATCCAGATTTGTTGGAGACAAACATTCTGACAAAGTCTCATGAAGATTAGAACAAAACTGTGTCCTCTAAAGCGTTCACACTGTTTTTCTAAGAACTGACCTAGTGACCTAAGTTTTGACCTGACATGGCCCAGTTTCAAATCTGGTATAGATTTCATGAAAATAATCATTCTGACAATGTTTCACATAGATTGGATCATAACTGTGCCCTCTAGAGTGTACACAAGGTTTTACTAAGATTTGACCTAGTGACCTAGTTTTTGACCCCACAAGACTCAGATTCAAATTTGGCCTAGATTTAATATAAATAAACATTCTGACAAAGTTTAATGAAGATTGGATCATAAACGTGCCCTCTAGAGTGTGCAGAAGGTTTTTCTAAGATTTGACCCAGTGACCTAATTTTTGACCCCACATGACCCAGTTTCAAACATGGTCTAGATTTCATTTAGATAAACATTCTGACAAAGTTTCATGATGATTGGATCATAACTGTGCCCTCTGTGTCATTCTAAGAGTTATTTCTATTTTCAGCTCTGGCGGCCATTTTGTTCAGCGGAGTGGAACCATTTTAGCAATTTTTGTTCAGGGCCATGAGTAAAACATTTCTGTGGAATTTTTTTGAAATCCAGCAATTGGCTTCAGAGACGATGATGTGTAAAGCTTTTTTCTATTTTTAGCTCTGGTGGCCATACTGTTCAGCTGAGTGGAACCGTTTGAGCAATTTTGGTAGAGGGTCTCCTAAGGACCATTTCTGTGAAATTATTTCAAAATCGGCCC
This sequence comes from Ctena decussata, assembly GCA_963989385.1. Classification (NCBI taxonomy): domain Eukaryota; kingdom Metazoa; phylum Mollusca; class Bivalvia; order Lucinida; family Lucinidae; genus Ctena; species Ctena decussata. The sequence goes on along the minus strand of OZ022500.1, from coordinate 55,745,237 downwards.
AGCAGTTTTGGAGGAGAAGTCGTTTAAAGGTTTTTCTATTTTTAGCTCTGGCGGCCATATTGTTCAGCAGAGCGGAACAGTTTGAGCAATTTTGGTGGAGGGTCTCCTAAGGAACATTTCTGTGAAATTATTTCAAAATCAGCCCAGCAGTTTTGGAGAAGTCGTTTAAAGGTTTTTCTATTTTTAGCTCTGGCAGCCATATTGTTCAGCAGAGCGGAACAGTTTGAGCAATTTTGGTGGAGGGTCTCCTAAGGAACATTTCTGTGAAATTATTTCAAAATCGGCCCAGCAGTTTTGGAGGAGAAGTCGTTTAAAGGTTTTTCTATTTTTAGCTCTGGCGGCCATATTGTTCAGCGGAGCGAAACAGTTTGAGCAATTTTGGTAGAGGGTCTCCTAAGGAACATTTCTGTGATATTATTTCAAAATCGGCCCAGCAGTTTTGGAGGAGAAGTCGTTTAAAGGTTTTTCTATTTTTAGCTCTGGCGGCCATATTGTTCAGCGGAGCTGAACAGTTTGAGCAATTTTGGTAGAGGGTCTCCTAAGGAACATTTCTGTGAAATTATTTCAAAATCGACCCAGCAGTTTTGGAAAAGAAGTCGTTTAAAGGTTTTTCTATTTTTAGCTCTGGCGGCCATATTGTTTAGCGGAGCGGAACGGTTTGAGAAATTTTGGTAGAGGGTCTGCTAAGAAACATTTCTGTGAAATTATTTCAAAATCGGCCCAGCAGTTTTGGAGGAGAAGTCGATTAAAGGTTTTTCTATTTTTAGCTCTGGCGGCCATATTGTTCAGCGGAGCGGAACCATTAGAGCAATTTTGGTAGAGAGTCCCCCGTGGACCATTTCTGCGAAATTATTTCAAAATCTGTCCTACAGTTTTGGAGAAGAAGTCGTTTAAAGCAAAAGTTGACGCCGGACGACGGACAAAGACCGATCACAGGTGAGCTAAAAAAGCCACAGTGACCTTGACCTTGGGCGCAGCACCCTGAAAGTCGAACTTGCTCGAGATATTGTCATACCCTACATTTGTGTGAAGTTATTTCAAAATCCATGGAGAAATGTAGGTGCTAGAGCCATGACAAAGTTTTTCTAAAATTAGCCACAGTGACCTTGACCTTGGGTGCAGCACCCTGAAAGTCGAACTTGCTCGAGATATTGCCATGCCCTACATTTGTGTGAAGTTATTTTAAAATCTATTGAGAAATGTAGGCGTTAGAGCGATGACAAAGTTTTTCTAAAAATAGCCACAGTGACATTGACCTTGGGCGCAGCACCCTGAAAGTCAAACTTGTTCGAGATATTGTCATGCCCTACATTTGTGTGAATTTGATTTAAAATCGGTTGAAAAATGTAGGCGCTAGAGTGATGACAAAGATTTTCTAAAAATAGCCACAGTGACCTTGACCTTGGGCGCAGCACCCTGAAAGTCAAACTTGCTCGAGATATTGTCATGCCCTACATTTGTGTGAAGTTATTTTAAAATCCATGGAGAAATGTAGGTGCTAGAGCGATGACAAAGATTTTCTAAAAATAGCCACAGTGACCTTGACCTTGGGCACAGCACCCTGAAAGTCAATCCTGCTCGAGATATTGTCATGCCCTACATTTGTGTGAAGTTATTTTAAAATCCATTGAGAAATGTAGGTGCTAGAGCGCTGACAAAGTTTTTCTAAAAATAGCCACAGTGACCTTGACCTTGGGCGCAGTATCCTGAAAGTAAAACTTGCTCGAGATATTGTCATGCCCTACATTTGTGTGAAGTTATTTCAAAATCCGTTGAGAAATGTAGGCAATAGAGTGATGACAAAGTTTTTCTAAAAATATGTGATGACGTTGTTTTCTCCATTATAACACTATGGGATTTTTTTCAAACGCTCAAGGGCAGCTAACTCAGTAGTCTGTGCTCGAATCCGGCCAAATTTCGAACTCATCCAAGCTCTTATGTATGTCATCATTACAGTTGAGAAAACGTGATGACGCCATTTTCCCCATTATAACCCTATGGGATTTTTTTCAAACGCTCAAGGGCAGCTAACTCCGTAGTCTGTGCTCGAATCCAACCAAATTTCGAACTCATCCAAGCTCTTGTGTATGTCATCATTACCTGCAAGTATGATAAGGATCTAATCAAAAACAGTCGAGAAAACGTGATGACGCCGTTTTCCCCATTATAACCCTATGGGGGCTATCTGTTGCCATGGAAACCAAAGTTCTGAGCTGATCGGCACCAAAACCTAATGCAGGCTTTCCCCCACCCCAATGATGCTTCAGATAAAATTTGATTGTGATTGGTCCACTGGTTTCTGAGATATTCATGTTTGAAAGTGTTGACGCACGCACGGACGCACGGACGGACGCACGGACGACGGCTCGACTCCCATCCTATAAGCTCACCTCTGAGCCTTCGGCTCAGGTGAGCTAATGATGACTTTTGATTCAGCTGGCATCAAAATTTGTCAACCTTCAACAGAATCATTTCCTGGATTGATAAATTGTGATGTCAACCTAGTAACTAGAGGGAGGTATTCGAGAGAATACAGATATCTTCCCTTTCCCCTTTTGAATAATAAAGGTATAGTTTCCCTTAACCATAAGATGGTTGAGTAGTCAAAATATTTTAAGTTCGTTGTGCAAGATGTTTGCAGTAGTCATGGTATACGGAGCTTGTAACTTTATCGCACAATATCACATACGTTTCTGTTCTGATTCACTTCTCGTAAAGACGTTCCCCAAGTGGCTCAGCGTTACGTAACCATAATATTGGCCTACATGCGTTTAGGACGAGAGTACCTGCAGTAACATAACATGATTCCCGGCGTTGTTAAAATTTTAGGCTGTGTATTTAGAACTTGATCTTCAGTCAAGTTTCCGCCTCCTAGCGCTGTACTCATATCAGCCTGCTATTTCGCACAGGTAGTCTTTGCATGAGGGACCTTGCACCATGCGCAAAGGGACGTAGTTTTAGACCAAATAGTAACCTGATTTGATTCTTGTCTATGCAAAAGCGCTACGGTCCCTTTTTTACGCTCCTCTGTATGTACTGTGTCTGTATGCAGCTATCAATTACACTCGGCAGTAACGGTCACTTGTAAAAGGCTCCTTCGCTTGGTGCGAACATGACAGACTTAAACCAGTCTGTGCATCCTCACAGCCTGTTTCCGCAGACTGATTTCGTATAGCAAATAGGTTTGATCGGTGTGACCAAAATCGCAGGCTAATTGTTATTATTTATTCGCAAACATTGTAATATTGGCCCAATTTCGCGTAACAGCAAAAATAAGAAACCCAGCCGCCTATTTATAGTCCTATGCATAATGACAAAATATCAGCTACTTTCTAGCCGCATCTGTTATCTCCCATCAGTAATAGAGTCTGACAGATTCCTGACAGATATGTTATTTTAAACTAAACAACCAGCACAAAATCTGATTACTGGAGAGTGTTACCGATCGCCTATACACTTCTAAAATTCCTGTTTTGATATTTATAATAAAGTGGTGGATGGATTCTTCTACCTGACTCCTTGGACAAGTTCATTTCCAGTTGACGGGGTGTTAGGTTTATTACATTTCTACCAATTTATCTTTGAAAAAAAAACATTTCAGTATGAATGGCAACTGTTAAGACCCTGATCAGACACTATATATAATGGTGTCCGATCTGGGTCTACACAATTGGCCATTGTCCCTCATTTCGGTCTCCAAGTGTTATAATAAGTAAAATATCTTAAGTTAAAGCGGGCACACTAGTTGAGCCCAACTATACCATGCGGTTCTGGAGAAAAATCCAGTAAGTAACGCGACCATCTCAAATTCGCGATATGGTCGATTTTTTTACCATTCCGAAGCCCTGGCTCTGTGTGATCTTTGAAAACCATGGGTGCAGTGGTTTAAGAGTATTTGCTTGAATAAGCCTTAATGTTAGGGTCAACGTAATTGTGAACAGACTGATAGACGGACGGAATGACGGACGTAAAACTGAATGTGCGAAAAAACGTGGAAGAGTGAAAAAAAAAGTTTCCTTATAAGACAGGCGCCGTGGTAAAACTGTTAGAGACACTCGATTGTGGTGCAGAAGGTCCCGGGTTTGAATTCGGGTTAGGCCAGCCGTGGACTGGAAAACTCTGTCGATCGAGCAGTAAATGGGTACCTTTTAGGCATGGATAAGGCAACGAAATGAGAAAGAGATGGGCTCCGCCTTTCATATGCTGTGTCTAAGATACAGTGGGTCTCTAGCGCCCACTGCCCCTACGGCCACTAAAGCTATGGAAGACCTTTACCTTTACCTTTACCGGTAGTAGTATGAGACGATGATGATAATAATTTTTTAATAGTTCTTATCATTACTATGGGTGCCGTTTTACTATTTATTCCCTAATTATGGATATCCAAAATGCGATTTATGGATATCCGTAGTTCGATTTATGGACATCCTAAAATACAGGACAATTATGGATATCCTTTATTAGATTTAAGGATATCCATAATTGATATATGGATATCCATAATTCAGTTTATGGATATCCAAAAATCTGCTTCATTTTTGGATGTCCATAAATCGAGTCATGGATATCAAAATATGGATTAATGGATATCCATATATAACTAGGAAATAAACATTTTAACAAACCCCATGCACTATTTATGAATATCAGAAACTGATTTTTGATAATCATAATTCCATTAATGGATATCCAAAAATACAGCAAAATATTCGATATCCATAATTTGATTTATGGATATCCATAAATTGAATTATGGATATCAATAAATCGAAATTGATTTTAATAAGCCGAATTATGGATATCCAATATTATGCTGTCTATTTTGGATATCCATAATTTGAATTATTGATTCCATAAATGGAATTATGGATATCCATCAATTTGAATAAGTGAAATCCAAAAATATTTCTTAAATTTCGATACCTATAATTCCATAATTTTTGGGTATCCATAATTTGATTTTTGGATATCCATAAATCGATTTTAGATGTCCATAGATAATTATGGTTATCCAATATTATTTTGTGATATCCAAAAATAAATTATGAATAGCCATAAATTGAATTATGGATATGCAAAAATAGGGAATAAGTAGTAAAAGGGCACCCATACCATACATTATAGAACTGAAAAACAAAAACATACATAGTCACACTTTGTAAATTTCATTAGATCCTGTGGATTTTCATGTACAATGAATGTACATACCACTGGTTTAAACTCCTAAGCTCGTATAAACAAAAAGTCAGCTGTTGAGGAAAGTGGCTGGCCATAATATTTGTTTTGAAAATAGCAGAGCTGTTAGCTGTCAAAATAAATCATGATAAATGCTTGAGATAAACAGTTAGAAATTTTGTGAAATCGTTCCTGATTTTGTCATTATGCATAGGACTATTTATAGGCGTTTGCAATACGAGTAACCGATTTTACATGTTAAATGTTTACATTTTACATGTTTAATGCGACGCCGTATCACACCACCTCTGTGTTTATTGACGGGACAATAAATCGCTAATTATTCAATTATCATTTGATTAATCAATTTTTAGGCTCAAACATTCTCTTGTCCAGGCCCAGGCGAACCCGTTGACATGCACATTTTGTGGGCAGCTAGAGCAGCTCTTCTGATCAAGCTCTTCACAAAAGCGTGTCATTTGGGAGGTTTTACATTGCCTTGTACACTGATGTATTTGCTATCGATTTTTCGTCTGCCTGAAACAGGTACTGGCTCTCGTTTCAGCTAAAGCGCTAGCTAACGCGGCTTATATTTCCCGGCTCTGTGTTAATCAAACGGAACAATTAATCGTTAATTACTCATTTATTATTCAATTAATCAAAAATCGCCTCGTACATTCCCTAGTCCATGCGAAGACGGACAAGTTGATATGCACATTGTATGGGTAGGTATAGCCGTTATTCAGATTTTTGTGGATAAAAAAGCGTCTTATGACAGATTTTGCAAAAGTGAACACAATATATCTTCCCATGCCATAGGCAAGGGAAGATATAATTATATAATATCAGCCTGTATATCGGTCCAGCCTTGGCCGAGTCTTCACTTTTTGCAATATTGTACTATCATTCACCATATTTCTAAAGGTGCTTAGAACGGTGCAGATTATACTGCGTACGTGTATACTGTTCTGAGTTTCCTGATAATGCATAACCTATGGCACCTTTTCTCTATGAAAAAACAAACTGCCATTCATACTGCAAAGCAGAAATGTCACAGGACCCCATTACAACCCCGCTGTGCTGATTCTCATGAAAATGACATGCTTGACTGCTCTGGCTTGAATAGCTATGTTTGCTGCTTAATTTTGATCATCAAAATATGGCATTGACAGTACCATTTCAGGCTAACCTGATTTATGGAATTAACCCAAAGCATCATCAGCATTCAGGTCTCATACTGTTCTGTCTGCACAACAATTCATGCATGACCGAGCCTGCAAAATCATGATGATCCTACATTTGCAACCGTTTCGCCTCCAGCCCGATTTAAGCCATGAGCAGCATCATTCACGCCTAGTGCTCTGGCTTTTGGGATGACCCTACCTAGCACCGGTTTTTCATGCCCGTTCCAGCCATGAGACAGCACCGTTTCACGCCTAGCTCTCAGGCTCAGGTATGACCCCTTCTTTCATGCACCGTTTTCACGCCTGCTCTGAGACAGCACCGTTTCACACCTCTCTCTCAGGCCTCTGGGTTGAATCCTATCAGTCCGCACCGTTTTCACGCCTCTTTCAAGACACTGAGACAGCACCGTTTCACGCCTAGCTCTCAGGTCTTTGGTCATGAGACAGCACCGTTTCACGCCTCTCTCTCAGGCCATCAAGGATCACCCATCATTCGTTGCAAGAGATAGCACCGTTTCACACCTATATCTCGAGCCTCAGGGGTCAAACCTGTCATGCATCCTGGCACAATTTTCCAAGGCTTTGAGACTGCACTCTTCATGCCTGGGTCTCAAGCCTAATGGTAGGGTAGTCATTCCATTATATGCACAGACTGTCAAAAAGAGAATATTTTTCAGCTGTTCGACTATTTTGGTTGATTCCCAGGTTAGCCACAGCATTGCAATGATAATTAGAAGTGAGCTGCCCCCAAGACAGAGCCAAAGATTTGTTTGTTTGTTTATTGCTTTATATATTAATGTTATTAGTTTGTTTACTTTTGAGAATTGAAATATGTGTTTATTTGTCACATTAAAATATATCTCAATGTACTTGTTGTTTGTGTATAAAATGGATATTAATCCTTTCAAGATTGCAAACCTGTTTTGGGGACATATGCAAACAGTGCAGATTCAGTTCAGATGCCACAGAATGGGGAATCCGATCAGGGTCTACATTGTTTGCCTACAGGAATTGACTATATTTTCTCATTTCAAAGACATCATAGCACCTCCAATTGTTATGGAAGCCTCATTTGGAGATTACTGAAATTTATATTTGGAACAGCAGCTCTGCTTTACATCAGTGTGTCAAGATAAATGTATTTCTAGGCATAAATATTGCATTTACGACCTAAGCTGACCGAAAATAGTATGTTTTGTGTACTTTTCGCTGACTTTAAAGCCACTTCAAAAGTCATAGCTTTCAAATTAATGGACATTTCTGGGAGAAATGACATATATGCCGCGACACGACAAACCCAACAATGTGGTTGTGCGCCCATTGCAGACTCAGATCGGCCTATGCGTCGTGGTTGTGCGCCCATTGCAGACTCAGATCGGCCTATGCGTCCGTCCCGTCTAATCAGAGTCTTTGCTGCACGTTTAAAGTGTAGCTAAGGGTCTAACCTAACTCCATGCGGACAGCTCAGACTCTGATCAGACTGGGCGGATGCCCAGGCTGATCTGAGTCTGCACTGGGCGCACAACCACTTTGTTGGTTTTCTCACGTCGTGGCTCATATGATAAAACTTTGTATCTGCATGGGTTAACCCATTGCATTCTGGGTATATTTTTTGTTGTCAGCTGAAATTGTCGTCTGTATCGAAAATCAAGAATATTTTGACAATATTGGTCTAACTAACTCTTGTAGAAATCATGTCTAGGCAGTAAACAGTTTGGATCTCAGATCAGGTCACATGTTTGTGTGGCCTGATCTGGATCCAAACTGTTTGCCCAGATACCCCTAAAGGAGTATCCCGAATGGAATGGGTTAAATAGCACTCTCCCATTATAAATAATTTTTCTGGTTATATTACACTGCATCATGAAAGATTTGTTCATAGTATTCTACTAGCCATAGAATACTCTGGAGGCCAGTCACAACCTATTCTGAGGCAACTGTGATAGTTTACCAGGTGTGTTAGTGTGGTTGACATCTTTACTTCATTTCATTAAAATGGTGTCTGCAAAGATGGTGTTGTTGGTAATTTGTTGGTTGGTTGGTTGATTTGATGCTTTACGTCCACGGTAAACAACTAAGGTCATGTCGGGACGGTCAGTTAACCTAACCACACTGTTCCTGGGCAGGCTTAGACCTCCTAAGCGGTTAACCAGTACTAAGTGCACATACTTTCGCCAGTAACTGACAACTGCCCTTCTTGAATCAGCGGAAGGAGAAACGAAAGTATGTGGCCAGACCGGGATTCGAACCCAGGACCTCTGACTTACGAGTCAGGTGCCCTACCGATCAAGAAAAATCTATGCTGGTGACAGACTGATATCATCAATCTTTTAACCCATCGCATTCTTGGTATTTTTTGTCGTCTGCTGAAATTGTCGTCTGCATCAAAAATCAAGAATATTTTGACAATATTGGTCTAACTAACTCTTGCAGAAATGATGTCTAGGCAGCAAACAGTTTGGATCTCAGATCAGGCCCCACATTTGTGGGGCCTGATCTGGATCCAAACTGTTTGCCCAGATACCCCTAAATGGGTAACCCGAATGGAATGGGTTAATTTCTATTTACAAGAGATGTTTTGTGTGGGTCTGTTGATCTTTATCTAAAGAAATGAGAGTATTCACAGAAAGATCTAAGAAAACAGCGCTTAACATGACATGCTCTGGTAAAGAAATGGAAACTGAGGTGGTCTGGCCATATCTAAGGTTTCTGGTTTAGGTAGCAAGGCACAGGACCAGGTGGAAAGACACTGCTGCAAAGTCATCCGTGGTGCCCCAACAACCTTGCAAGGCTATCAGACAGACTAGACTAGACAAGCTAAGCTTTTAACTGTTCAAGTTTCTGGAATACTGACTGCAATAACTTGATCAAACTGTGACAGCAGGTGTCTGTTTCTCTAGGCATATAGAACACAACACAAAGGACACACAATTCTGGTACAAGGTTGACCTAGTGTTTGGTCGACGGTGTCAAAATGTCATATGCCCACTGTTCCAAGTGCCCGTAAAGACTATGCCACTGGTTTTTCCTGCTGAAAGAATCAATGCTGCAAGTACTTTTGAATCCATGTCAACTGACAAAATGACAGGCTTGCTTTAATCGAACTAGCTCAGCAATGAGTTCCTTGAACTTTAATACTGAATGCTCCATAATATTATACATAAGCTTCTTGCCAACTTGTTTTTCTAGAGATCTGGAAGTGCTGTCACCTGTGATGGATCTGGTATAAATTTCACTAGGTATTGAAACTAATGCGGAAATGATTGTAATTCCCTGGCAGTTAATGGCAGATGAAGCTAAAAGGCCAGAGAATCACACTGATTAATTCTGAGCTTATGTCAAGCCAAGGTCCACTGTATTTCAAACCTGTTCACAGAAGTATCAATTTCGTGCAAGGTTAACAGTCTTAAAGACAGAAACAAAAACAATTTACTTTGCAAACAGAGTAGATCCAGCTGAAGCAGCTCATTAGGATCTAAATTGTTTGCCCTCTTGTTTTTGAGTTCTCAGTATGATATACATAAAGTTTGAATGAAACTTCTGTTCTTTTCAAAATTTTCAGACATACAATTTTTTGTCTGTTTTATTTTTGGTGTTTTAAGGGTAAAATTGTTGCTGCAGCACTGCAGTTAGGATAAACAAAATGATATGATTAGAGACTGCCTTGCTGCAATGAACGGACAGGAAAAATTAATAAATATTGGTTCAAATATACTCTGGGGAATACTTCTGATGTTGCAAGAATGCATGAAATCTCAAATAATAGAATGAAACTATATTTTGAGTAAAAGCAGTCAACTAAGAGTGGCTTAAGGTAAATGGGTTCACTTTTAGGGGAGGTAACTCTATCATCATTATTCTAGCCTCCTTTCTCACTGGGGGCCAATGCTTAATAGAATAAACTCTTTCCTTTAGGAGTATTAGTAGACCCTTTTTTAGAAGGGCTATGTCCCCCAAGGAAGCAAACAGAAAGTCAAGAATATTATCACCCTTTGTAACTAGAATTGCCAGAAGACAATAAAGTGCACCCTATGTGAGGTCGATTTTAACAAGGGCATGTTACAAAGACAATATGGGTCAAGTGAAATAAGATCATGCAGTGTCAGAATAAACAGTTATCCTAAAAACTATTCAAACAAAAATATTTGCAGAGCTATGACAATGTCACTGAAATGTGAAATACAGGTCATAGTGACCTATAAGTGATATAATGTCAATCACTGTATCTGAATCTATCATTACACCAAGTGTGGTACAAGTCAATAAAACAGTATTAGAGATAGTAGCTAAAATCACTGGACCAAGAAATATAGGTCAGACTGAACTACATTTGGTATGAGGACACTCATAGTGTCAGCCCAAACCATTAACCCATGTATAATGCAAATCCATGAAAGAGTGTTAGAAATATGAAGTAAAATCACTGGGCCATGAAATACAGGTCAACAACAGATATGATTCACTGCATTCTGTTGGTTTTTCCCAGATGTGAGGGTATGCCAAATATTTTGATGCTACCCCCTTGTAATTACTGACAAACTGACTTAAACACATATGGTGAAGCTTTTTTTAAGTCCAGTGAACCATGAAATATGGGCCAATGTCAGACCTGGTCAAATTCATTTACTTGTCCTGCCACAGTTGTAAGAGTATGCAAAATATCACAACTTTACCTCTTGTAGTTACTGAAAAACTATTTAAACTTAAAGACAAGAGTGGTACATTATAAGGAGGATTAACTTCCACAGTGTCATTCTTGGATGGACACACGGCGCCAAGTGCATGCAACTATGGTTATGTACCGCTGAGCCACTTGCGGAAGGTCCTTAGAATTGAACTGAACCGAACAGTGTCATTCTGTCTCTTGATCACATAGTGTCAATACCTCCCTTCAGCCAATGAAATTATTATAACTGGTAATTCTGGTCCACTCATTGGTTGAATAAACTTTCACACCATCACCTGTACAGGTAAGATATGCTATTGCTGGGTACCAGACCCCCCCCCCCCCCCCCCCCCCCCCCCCGCCAGAGAAGTCCTGTCTTTAAACACAGTTGGTGAAGCTTTTTCCCAAGTGCAGTGAACCATGAAACATAGGTCATCATCAGACATGCTTCACTGCATTTAGCCCTCTTTGCTCAGATGGCCCTGAATACCAAGAATGAAGTCTGTATCCCATTTGTTATCCCCTTGTACAACAAAGTTGTGGAGGGGATATAGGGTCTGTCCCATGCGTACATTTGTTTACCTTTTGTTATTGCTCTAGTGAGTCATTTATGCACCAGTCATTTGCAACCACGGCCCCCATGGGACCGGGGATAGCGGGGGCATAGCGGGGCTTAAGTACTGTGTTTTTACCTAAGAGGTGTCCCGGCAGTGTCGTGGATACGCCGGGCTTTTGATTCCCGCCAAAACAGCGGAGCAAATAGTGGAGTGAGTTTAATGAAATTTACCGCGACATATTGTCAGAATATGGATTTTTATATTTATATGATCCCCTGGTGGGGGGGGGGGGAGACATTTACCAGAGATTTGACATAAAAAATGTTCCCACAGTGCAGGGCATATACCAGGGCTTTGCAGAATGAAAAGTCAATATCCCCGTTATTCCCCGGCCCCAGGGGGGCCGTGGTTGCAAATGACTGGTGCATTATTTAAAAATTTTGATGAAACTTCATACAAATATATGGTATGATTATACCTTGTATGAGTTTGTGTTTCAGGGTGGTAGAGTCAAGGTCCAGATAACTATTTTTGATATAAGTTCACACAAAAGTTTAGTGTGACAATATCTTGGATAAGATTGTGTTTCAGCATTGTAGGTCCAAAGTCAAGGTCACAGTTGCTATTTTCAGAGAAACTTTGTCATCTCTCTAGTGCCTTCATTTATGAACATATTTTGCTGTAACTTCACAGGACAATATCTTGGACAAGTTTGTGTTTCAGCATTGTAGGTCAAAGATCAAGGTCACAGTTGCTATTTTCAGAGAAACTTTGTCATCTCTCTAGAGCCTTCATTTATGAACAGATATTGATATAACTGAACAGGACAATATCTTGAACAAGCTTGCATTTCAGTGATGTAGGACCATGTTCAAGGTCACAACTGCTAGTTTTAGAAAAATACTTTGTCATTATTCTAGCCCCTTTATTTATGGACCAATTTTGATACTACTCCATACAAATGTTACGCATGTCAGTATCTTGGACAAGTTCATATTTCACATTGTAGGTCTAAGGTTAAGGTCACAGTTGCATTTATGGACCATGTTCCGTGCAAGGGGATTGTAGCACTTGTGATGCTGTGTTTACTTGGAAACTGAGGTGACTCTAAATTTTGTATGTGCAATGAACCATATAAAATGTCGGCTGTGGACCCATATTCATCACTGCATTCTGTTTTCTTGTCCAACAGCTTTTGTGTAACAGGTTTGAAGATTCTATCCCTTTTGGTTGCTTAGGGACAGAACTAAACACAACTGGTAACCAAAAATGCCCATATTCAATGATCCATGAAATATAGGTCATCACTGTATTCAGCTCATTATCAGCAGATGTCCTTTTGTTTAAAGTCTCTACCCCTTTTGGTTACTTAGAAACTGAGATGAATGCAACTTGTGAACCACAATTTTCTATGTCAAATGAACCATAAAATATAGGTCATAGCCCAATATGCATCACTGCATTCAGTAGATCTTCCCCAGATGCTCTTGAAACTATCTATTTTGGTTACTTAGAAACTGAGCTAAACACATCATTCTGATGAACCAAAATTTTCTGTGTTCAATGATCCATAAAATATACGTCATTACCAGGTATGCATCAATGCATTCAGTAGATCTTCCCCAGATGTTCCTTTGTAGCAAGCTTGAAGACCTTATTCTTTTTGGTTACTTAGAAACTGAGCTAAACACAACTGGTGAACTAAAATTTTCTATTTTCTATGTTCAATGATCCATGAAATATGGGTCATGGCCCAATATGCACCACTGCATTCAATTGATCTTTCCCAGATGTTTTGAAGGCTCTATCCCTTTTGGTTACTAAGAAACTGAGCTAAACACAACTGGTGAACCACAGTTTCTATGTTCGATGATCCATGAACTGTAGGTCATGGCCAGATATGCACCACTGCATTCAGTAGATCTTCCCCAGATGTTCTTGTGTAGCAAGTATGAAGACTCTACCCCTTTTGGTTACTTAGAAAGTGAGCTAAAGACAACTGTTAACCCAAACTTTTCTATATGTGCAATAATACATGAAACATGGTTCATTGGTAACAAAATTCCCTGACTTTTCCCTGTCCAAATTCCATTTTTTCCCTGACCAAAGTGTCATTATTTAGCCATCACGACCTTCCACTGTTTGCCTGTGCAGTACCTGTTTTGGGACACAAAAAAATTAGCAAGCAGCTGATACGTTTCAATTAAAGCTTTTAAAAGCTTTGCAATAATACATAGTAGGGTAAACCACTTGTTCCAGACAAGAGGTCCATGATAGACCTAAATCGCTCACCTAAGTTATGATGAAATAACATGGAAGATCATCTATTTGATGATGGTTTAATTGCAATTTCTAATCTATATTCTGACAAAGTTTCATGAAGATTGGATCAAAACTGTGCCCTCTAGAGTGTACACAATGTTTTTCTAAGATCTGACCTGGAGATCTAGTTTTTGATCAGACATTATTCAGTTTCAAATTTGGCCTACATTTCATGAAGATAAACATTCAGACAAAGTTTCATGAAGATTCAATGCAAAATAAAGCCACAATTGTGTACACAAAGTTTTTCTATGATTAGACCTGCTAGTGACCTGTTTTTGACCCGACAAGACCCAGTTTCAAACTTGGCCTAGATTTCATTAAGATAATCATTCTGACAAAGTTTCATGAAGATTGAACCGAAACTGTGCCCTCTAGAGTATACAAAATGTTTTTCTAAGGTTTGACCTAGTAACCTGGTTTTTGATCCAACATGACCCAGTTGCACCCTTGGTCTAGATTTGTTGAAGATTAACATTTTGACAAAGTTTCATGAAGATTGGAACAAAACTGTACCCTCTAGAGCATTCACATGGTTTTTCTAAGGTCTGAACTAGTGACCTAGTTTTTGACCTGACATGGCCTAATTTCAAATTTGGTCTAGATTCATAAAGATAAGCATTCTGACAAAGTTTCATGAAGATTGGATCATAACTGTGTCCCCTAGAGTGTACACAAGGTTTTTCTAAGATTTGACCTAATGACATAGTTTTTGAACCCACATGACTCAGTTTCAATCTTGGCCTAGATTGTATAATGATAAACATTCTGACAAAGTTTCATGAAGATTGGATTATAACTGTGCCCTCTAGAGTGTACACAAGGTTTTTCTAAGATTTGACCTAGTGACCTAGATTTTGATCCCACATGACTTAGTTTCAATCTTTGCCTAGATTGTATAAGGATAAACATTCTGACAGAGTTTCATGAAGATTGGATCATAACTGTGCCCTCTAGAGTGTACACAAGGTTTTTTAAGATTTGACCTAGTGACCTAGTTTTTGACCCCACATGACCCGGTTTCAAATTTGGTCTAGATTTCATTAAAATAAATATTCTGACAAAGTTTCATGATGATTGGATCAAAACTGTGCCCTCTGTGTCATTCTGAAATTTATTTCTATTTTTAGCTCTGGCGGCCATTTTGTTCAGCAGAGTGGAACCGTTTTAGCAATTTTGATTCAGGGCCATGAGTCAAACATTTCTATGAAATTATTTTGAAATCGAGCCATTGGCTTCAGAGGAGATGTCTTTTAAAGGTTTTTCTATTTTTAGATTTCTATTTTTAGCTCTGGTGGCCATTTTGTTCAGCGGAGTGAAACGGTTTTAGCAATTTTGGTTCAGGGCCATGAGTCAAACATTTCTGTGAATTTTTTTTTAAATCGACCATTGGCTTCAGAGGAGATGTCGTTTAAAGGTTTTTCTATTTTTATTTCTGGTGGCCATTTTGTTCAGCGGAGTGGAACCATTTTAGCAAATTCTGGTTCAGGGCTATAACAGAAACATTTGTGTGAAATTATTTTGAAATTGGCTAACTGGTCTAGGAGGAGATGTCATTTGAAGAAATTGTTGACGGACTGACAGACAGACTGACAGACGGATGGACGACGGACAAATATGAATCACAATAGCTCACCTTGAGCACTTCGTGCTCAGGTGAGCTAAAAAGCAGTTATGAAAAAGCACAATACTGATTTATCTACAGACACTTTAACCATCAATAAAAGCATCGCAAATGACTGCGTGATACCCCGCCACTGCATAGCTCTTTCACTGATCCATTTTTTCCTGATCTATTTTTGTTTCTCTGTATA